>OW052236.1:18646587-19896587 GCA_932527175.1 Operophtera brumata
CATTTGTTTTCCGATATCATCATCATCATCATTTGTTTCCCAATGTAAGGGACACCGCTGAAACCTTAAAGTTTCAGTGCTGTGTCCGGTCTAAGAATATACCCCCCCATCTCCTCCCGTGGATCTCATAAAAGCCAACGGATTACCTACCCCAAGGGATGGGCAGCTTATGGGCGTTTTATTTTTAACCTCCGACGCAAAAACGACTGTGTGTTATAAGTTTGACGTGTCTGTTTGTTCGTGTGTGTGTGTGTGTGTGTGTGTGTGTGTGTGTGTGTCTGTCCCATCGTAGCTCCCGAACAGAAGAATCGTTTTTTTTTTTTTTTTTTTTAAGATGGATTTGTTGGGAGTTTTCTTAGCTTTGTTTGACCAAAATCGGTTCAGCCGTTTTATTACATTGAAGGTTTTTTTAATTTTTACAAAATTAATTACTTTTGTAATAAAAAGCTTTCTGCCTGGGATTGGCACACAACTTTACTGGCTACCCCTACTTAGCCCGAGTACTGCGAATGGCTATCAATACTATTATTGGTAAACTTACAACTTCCAATAAGTATCTGCCCATTTACAATATTGTTCAAGCTAAATTAATCTAAAGTGTAATAATGGAGGAAATTACAGATCATCAAAGTTGCCTTGTCCCGGCGTACGGTCTAATACAGCCTTCTGAAGTTCTGAATAGATTACATTTCAGCCGTAGATAAGAGTAATTGCTCTGATTGTGATGTGATTACCTACGAATATTATTATCATCGTTACAAACAATTTTTTTTTGTGAAAAATATATTTTCTATACACACTAGCTTTTATAAAATTAGTTTTTTTTTTATGCTACTTGAATGACGGAACAAGCTGATGTCCTACCTAATGTTAAGCGGTAACCTCTGCCTATGAACAGTGCATTACCTCATAGGTCACGTCCACCTAGGACGCGCCCTATGTGGCATTGCACTGCGCCCGCCACCCTGAGACATAAAGATGAAAAGTCTCATGTGCCTGTAATTTCACCGGCACCCTTACCCTTCAAACCGGAACACAGCAATGCGAGCACTACTGCTTTGCGGCAGAAATAGGTATGGTGCTAGTACTTCCCCGACGAACTCTTTCACAAAAAAGCTCTCCGTAAAACTAGTGAACGGAACCGTGTGCTGATCGAAATGAGCCTAACACGGCCAGTCTACTATTATTTGCCATCGTGAAGTTCCGCTTCCACTTTTCATCTCCACCATCAGATCAGCTCGCTGTCACCAAAATATTGTATTGTCATGAGAACTTGAAAGGTATGCTAAATTTCATCTCAATCGGTTGTGGATAACTGCTTTAAAATTCAGGTACACGCAACTTTTTTTTACAAGATACATTTACTGCAAGCTTTTTAACGGTCCACCTGATTTAGAGTCACCTTCATCGCATACAGACACCGGCAACACAGATAGTTTCTAGACGATGCGTTACCTCCTTAAATAGTTTCTAGACGATGCGTTACCTTCTTAGACAGTTTCTAGACGATGCGTTACCTTCCCTGAAAAACTTGAGTAGGTAGTCTGATTCCATATATCATTATTAAGATGTTTTTCACACCACCTGCTCGACAATGTCCAATTACATATCATGCAACCTCAACGTAAAGTAAAGCATTATCTCTTTAGAGTTTTTTTTTTTTTTTTTTTATACTACTTGGATGACGGAACAAGCAAGAGGCCCACCTGATGTTAAGCGGTAACCTCTGCCTATGAACAGTGCATTACCTCAAAGGTCACGTCCACCTAGGACACACCCTATGTGGCATTGCGCTGCGCCCGCCACCCTGAGACATAAAGATTAAAAGTCTCATGTGCCTGTAATTTCACCAGCACCCTTACCCTTCAAACCGGAACACAGAAATGCGAGCACTACTGCTTTGCGGCAGAAATAGGTATGGTGGTAGTACTTCCCCGGACGAGCTCTTTCACAAAAAAGCTCTACTACTACTAATAAGATATAAAGTTGTATTAAACTCCCTAGGGAATAAAGTGATTTGAATTTGGAACGTCAAATTCGTGTGGAAACTGGTGGAATACTCTATGCCCGTATGGTATTGAAAATAAGTTTGTTGGAAAATCGAACTGGCCACCATTTTAAACAGAACTCAAAAGAGGTGCGTTTACAACATCGAGCAACACGGAGGCCTGCAATGCTCTAAGGTTTACAAAGAATGTGAAACAAAAGACGGTGTTTGGTGCTATGATGTGTTTGGTGTTTTGTGTTATTGTATGTGTGTGATTGGAGATGCAAATAAACGTAATAATAATCTATGATTTTCAGTGAATTTTTATAGTGTCGCAGAAGGTGTGAAAAGTAGAGTATGGTCCTCTGGAATAAAGCCTGTCTTCGTCTTGGGCAGCTTGAACCCCTCGCTTCACTCAGGACTCTATATAACTCCCGAGCTAATGGGTGAGGCCACTAGTGGGCTTCTACAGGCTGATGATGATGCTGATTATGACCCATCTTAATGTTGGTTGGAAAACAAAATAAATCAATTAGGCCAAATGTGAGACAACTCGCGCATCCAGGGTTTTTTGTTGGAGGTAACCAAAGGCAAGTTACTGCAAAAAACAACAACAAACTGTCCTAAATGTTAATAAGTTGTTCTTCGCTCCCACTATCACAAGCCGAATGTGTGGTCTCGTTCTTAACCCGGCTGTACACATTGGGCCAAGGTGTTGGGCCAACAAGTCGGGCCAAAATGATGCATCCTCAAGGTTGCTGTTTACACATTCGCTTACTGATCATTCTGCATTGGCGCTTCGATGAAAGATGGACGTAGAAGTTCTTGCAGCCACGGCTATTTATTTATACAGTGCGTTTAATTATTACGTACATGTGCACCAAAGTAGAGTGACTAAAAAAAAATGGCGCAAAAGAGTAACAACGAACTGAACAAGACGCCAACGTGTGAACGCTGTTTGCGGAGCGCGCCAAGATCCTTTTATGTGTGCACAAAAAACCGACACTATTCGGTTGGTCTGCCAATGTTGGCGCCAACTAGACCAATTAGCTTAGCATACCGACAAGTAGCTCTCTACACATTGGCCCAACACGTTGGCCCAACACATTGGCCCAACACCTTGGCCCAATGTGTACAGCCGGCTCAAGGCTCGTAGCTCGTCCGGCCGCGCCATATCGCTTGCCTAACAGACCACCACAAAGTAGGTAGGTACCTTAAAAATTGAAGGGTCAACAAACGTCATCTCCCCTGACTACGGCCCTGCTGGATAAACACGATAGGAACGACATCCTCTCCTCACGCGTAACATGCATGGGCTCGGTCGCCCGCTGGAGGCGTGGTGAGCGATACGGCGTGTTTGGCTGCTAATTACCTAATCAAATACTGATATGTCGTATTAGTGATTATAAATTGTTAATCCCACCTGATTTCAGTATGCATAGCGCGTGGAATATACGTAGCTACCTAGTTAGAAAATTATCCATATATGTACACGAAAATCACTGGTGCATGCACGCGGATTTGCTTGCGTGATAATAGGACAAAATAACCTGTCTCAATGTCATCGAAATCGGTTGAGCCAACAGGTGAGATCGTGGTAAAACAGAGGTCTATCATAGATACAAAAAAAAAACATTGGGTTCAAACTTCCGTGGCATCGTTGTGATGTGTTTTGCCCCTTACTGCGTGATCTGTTAAACTTATTAATAATATTGCATACTTATTATATTTCCCCCTATCATGGGTATCAGAAACTACGAGTACCATGTTTACCACAAAACTAGACACGAAACAAATATTTGCAGTTCTTACAAACATTTGGCCCGCAGTGAGAATTGAACCTACAACCTCTCGCATCACAGCTGGCTAATATAGCCCGTCGCGCTACGGAGGATATTGAGAAAGAAAGGGACTTCAATACTTGAGACATAATACCTATTTTAAAAAAAAAACTTTTTTTAATGTTAAGCAACTAGGGTCAATAGATGTCAGCCAATTACAGGTTTACCGGAAAACATTAGCGAAAATCCTTCTTTTTTTTGTAAATACTAAGAATAACGGAACAAGCAATTGGCTCACCTGATGATAAGCAGTTACATCTGCCTATGAACAATGCATTATCACATAGGTCACGTCCAAATAGAACGCGCCCTATGTGGCATTGCACTGCGCCCGCCACCCTGAGACAAAAAGATGAAAAGTCTCATTTGCCTGTAATTTCACCGGCAACCATACCCTTCAAACCGGAACACAGCAATGCGAGCACTACTGCTTTGCAGCAGAAATAGGTATGGTGGTAGTACATCCCCGGACGAACTCTTTCACAAAAAAGCTCTTCTACTACTAAAATTAATAATCCTAATTCTTTAAATTGACATGGGGAACACAAAATATTCTTAAAGAGAAAATGCTTATAAAATGTGTTATTTAATATCACTGAGGACTAATAAGTTCAAATGATTTACACCATATTACCTAAGTAGGTTTCCAACTGATTCCATAAATAGCTTACTTGTATGGAACCCTCTCCTCGCGTGTCCAATTCGCGCTTGACTGATTTTGCAACCATCTACCAATTTTCTAAGCCCACAAATCAACGCACTTAGCAGCCCCATAACATATTCACTAAACTAGATAAGATATCTAGGTAAAAGATGCTTATCTGTAAGCACAAAATTCAATATGTTGATAAAATGCGACTAGGATTAACCATGAGAATAACTAATAACCAAGTAGAAGTGCCACTTACGTACTTCTCTTTGCACGTGTCCCGATGCCGCCGCCCTGATAAACGAACCCTCGCGCTTATCGATGGCCCGCGCTCGCTCGCAGCGACCGGCAGGTTTGTCCTCCGACATGTAGTCGTAACCAGTACACACACCACAATTATTAATAGTAAGTATCCATGTAGGTATGTAGATCATGAAATTAAGAATCATACCGAAAGTAGGTAAATATAATAGACTAAAAAATATATACCATTAGGTATAACTAATAACACATATTTTTAAAATTTTATTATATCTGTGAACCGAATAATCACCGGGTATCGTGACGATGGTGTCGTGCAGGCACTGCTCCACCCTGCGCTCTTGAGTAATGTTGTTCTATGGCCAATAAAATACATATACATAGTAGGCTTAGTCGACGCAAATGAGTAGGTAGGTATTAAGCGAGGCTTTGAGTGCGACAATAGCGTCAGTGTCTCTTCTAGAGAGTGTTTATTATTATGTGTTAACCTACTTTTGTAAGTACTATTCTAAAATAATGATAGATTTGTTATGAGATAAGTGTTGATAATTTCAAGTACCTACGTACTTAGTGCGTACCTACGAGTTTATCCTAAGCAAACTGTAGTCTTAAGTAATTATATCGTCGTCTGCTGCAAGTATATCATAGCAACCAGGAAACAGTTTTAGACGGAAAATAAAGAAAATTCCATGTTGGCTTTGTAAGATTTTAGATAGACTACTCAATGAGAATTACTCAACGTGGTTTCAAGAAGTCTGTGGATTCATGAATGACTTCATATCGCAGTTACCTATAATAAATAGATACGGAACTACTCATCAATGTGAGTGTTCATCGTCAAGATTATGGAATATGTCGATAAGAATCACCGATTATGGTAGGTAATAAAAACTGTAGGTTACTGTAGTTGATCTTTCGATGACTGTCTCTTTTGATGTAGGTAACAGTATTGAGCAGGTGGAATTGAACCTGCGAGCGTCTCTTTGATACAAAGATGCGTTAACCGCTGTGCCACTTCATCTGTTTTGGGATACGTATGATAGACATAGGTGTGATCAGATTTTAAGGCGCTATAGGGTCATGAAATTTTTATAATGAGCTCTAGAATTTTTAAGTTTTTGATAAGAGGTCAGATAGTTTCCAAGAAAAAAAAAACTATATTATTCTTATGCTTTTTAACTGGCGAAAGCATCGAGCAACACGGAACGGAGGCCTGCAATGCTCTAAGGGCGAAAACATTAATTCAATACACTATTGGCATTATTCCGCTCGATTAAAAAAAACATACCACCTTTTTACAATTAAAATCCAATTTTAGATTTACTTCCTATAAGTTTTAATTTCTGAAACCTTTGGTAACTTATTAATTACTAATTGAGTTTGGAATTCATCAACAGAATTTCACAAAACTTTAAAGGGCCATTTTTATATAATTTGCTATACACAAAAACACGGTATCAGAGCGTGCGCTCGCCTTCTCCGTCTCATACAAAAGTTTTCGTTGAACCTATAGCGCCTTTAAGGGTTTTAATTGCTAATGTAGGTATGCCTTTGTTTTTCTAGTTCGTATCAGAATACTAAATAGATACATTTTAGTAGTATATACATACATTGAATAACTGGTGTAGTGGGAAAAGTGGATGAAAAAAGACCGCGCGGCCGATCACCTAGTCACGGGTCTGATCACGTCAAGGCTCTCACTGGTCTGCCTATCACCGCTGCCCTAAGACAAGCCGAAGATAGAACAGCGTGGAAGAAGCTCGTCTGCATCTCTACTAAATCCTTTCAAGACGGGAACGACCTTCATTAATGAAGAATACGACGAAGAAGAAGAAGATATAGCATCCAAGGATAAAGAAGCTTCCTATTCTTGAAGAAATTTTCGAAGTTAATCGGTATTTCATTGTTAGTAGAGATTACCTCCTACATACACTCTCAAACAAACTTTGCATCTTTACTATATATAAGTATAAATATAGATTAGTAACAGCAACATAGACTGAAAATTGGAAGTATAAAAGCTACCTCTTCCAGCTTCTGAAATATACAGATCCTCCCTCTGAACAGTCCCTCCGTAGACCAAGACATGTTCTTGGTGATCCCGATGACCCTATCACTACCGCTAATGCGGTAGTGACGTCATCCAGTGAAGACAGATGCGGTAGTGACGTCATCCAGTGAAGACAGAGACAACACTCCACCTTTGGACCGATCTCGCCCGGCGAAGTCGACGAACCTTCTAAGTACCTTCTGTACCTTACGCCTAAACCGGTACAAGCATATTCCGGGGTGTTTTGCACGTTCCTCCCCAACCGGCAACAGCCCAAGCCGAGGTCCTTACCTAAGTGGTGCCCTTGTGCTAGTTGCCCCATCCTAACTTTGCAGGTTGAGCGCCATCTGCGCTCACCAAAAGCCCGGTTACGCATTCATGACCCCAGGAGGTCAACTGCATTTAAATCCATTCGAGTATAAATTCTGAAATATGCACCTGTGTACAAACAGACTCAGGCAGAAGTAGGCTCAGTAAAAAGGGTTCCGGTCCCGTTGCCACCCTTTGGGTACGGAACCCTCTAATCTAATCAATTACAGGTAAACTTATCTAAAAACAAAAGCAGTTGGCTTTGTGTGATTAAAAACTAATTTAATCAATCAGCGAATTATGACGTCGACGTGATTGAGGCGATTTGTCGAAACAAGATAATGGTGCGTATAAATAGTGAATAAACCGTGTAGAGCTCACCAGTGCCCCGCCTTAATTCGCGAAGTTATACGAAGATGTTGCGATTCGCGGTGTTGGTCGCAGGGCTCGTGGTGGCGCTGTCGGCGCTGCCCGCGCAGATGCCGGAGCCCGGCGAGCTTGCATTGGTCCTCAGCGAAGACGAGTTCGAAGACTATCTCGACGCGTGGCTGGAGATCGAGGAGCCCAAGTGGGCCAACGCAACCAAAGCTTCAGCTTCGCCTAGAAGTGGTAATCAAACGATTCAGTACTAAATTTGTTGAACAAAGAGATCACTTAAGTGCCATTGCGTGATCTCTGAACGTTTATCAAAAAGCACAGCGCTTGCACAGTTAAGCTTAGGCCAAACCAACGCGTTCAGCCCGCGTCCGCGGTGGCGTGCACGGTGACGATCCACTGTCTTACCATTGATTGCCACCGTGCAAGCCACTGATCACGGGGGCTGAACGCGTTGGTCTGACCTTAGCCTTAGTATTGCCATACATACTTTGCTGTTCGAAACCTTCATTTTATCACAAAATGTTACATTAATACTATTTAATAACTACTGATAAATATTATATTTTGAAAACCGAGGTCATAGTTAATGACGGTATAGGTACCTACATTTAACGTAGCTATGCAGCGGAGCCCGAAATTAAGGTTTTCGTAGAGCGACTACATCGTAGACGCGCTACGATGACTAACATCCGTATATCTCCATACTGAATATTGAAATATTTCTTGCTTGCCTAAGTTGGACCAGAATTCATACTAGCTATTTCCAGGTTGTCAGATCAGAGTGAACGGTGATCTCGGCCAGCCCCAGCCCGTGTACCTGCACAGAGGGAACTATGTCGTCCCCACCGGCAACTCCGGAGTGATCAACCTGAATGCTGGCGAGCAGGTGTACGTCGCCTGCACCGGCTCCGGGAGGATCATCTCCCACCCTAACATCGCCACATCTACCGCCACCGGAGTAAGTAACTTAACTTTTAAATAAATAACGGCCTATTACCACTGTATTTCGTCGCTTTGCTGACGTTTCGAGACTGAATTCAGAAGCCTCTTCATCATGAGCACCGCCCGCGACCGCGTTCGATGGTGGACCGGTGGTGGTGGTTTTAGTCTCGAAACGTCAGCAAATCGACGAAATACAGTAATAATAAGCCGTTATTTATTTATTTAATATGATTCCCAACCACGATAGTTTCAATTCTATAACTTAACTTTTGTTAGTAGTAGAGCTTTTTTAGTGAAAGAGTTCGTCCAGGGAAGTACTACCACCATACCTATTTCTGCCGCATTACTGTGTTCCGATTTGAAGGGTATGGGTGCCGGTGAAATTAAAGGCACATGAGACTTTCCATCTTTATGTCTCAGGGTGACGGGCGCAGTGCAATGCCGCATGGCGCAATGCCGCGTACTTAGTGGACGTGATCTATGTGATAATGCACTGTTCATAGGCAGAGGGTACCGCTTTACATCAGGTGGGCCATCTGCTTGTTCAGTCATGTAAAGTTGTATAAAAAAAACATCATTCAATTTCACGCGATAACAATCGTAGCCATAATCTTACACTAGGATTCCCTTTTTCGTGGGTTTCAGGAACTACAAGTAGGTACCAATGTAACCACAACACGTAGATCAGGTACAAATGATTGTTGAGCATGAAAACATTTATTTCGTAGAGGAATCAAACACGCACCGCACCTGTCGCATTTCAGATTTGAAAGGTTTATTATAACATGTGTGCTTATTTTTGATTGATTTACCGAAAACTAACATGTCTCTTAGTTTTCGGTAAATCAATTTTTGCTATCTGAAGAAGTGTTGATGAGCTGTGAGCGCCATAAATGGACCAGTGAATCCACCTTAAGCTAATACTTTCGTTTTTTTCAGACCGCTACCTGTGTGAACAACGCCTTAGTCTCCGGCGCCGGATGGTTGAACGGAAACGGAGAGTTTGGTCAACTGGTCTGCTCCGCGCATGCCTTCCACGACGCGCAGTACACTGGCGAGAGGTGCTACGGCAACAACCAGGTCATCAGGTCAGTAGAGGTCATAAGGTCATATGCAGCACAGCATACGCAGTTCCCGCCAGTTTTATTTTTATTGTTTATAAACCACTTGAATTGACGGGACAAGCAGATGGACCTGATGTAAGCGGTACTCTCTGCCTATGAATAGTGTATTATCCCATAGGTAACGTACACCTAGGACACGCACGAGCACTATGCGGCATTGCACTGCGCTCGTTACCCTGAGACAAAGATGAAAAGTCTCATGTGCCTGTAATTTCCCCGACTGTAATTTCTGTACGTACGTCTTGTGGCTGCCGTTGTGGCGCTGTTTGATATTAGGTTACAAGATGGCAGTGTTAGTTCTGATTTTAGCCACGTGCCAAATGATCCTTGTAGCACTTGGCTTCGATGCATAAAAAACAACTTTAAAAGCTGATTTTCTCCTCATTGACAACTACAAATTGCATTGAAAATAACCGATCTTTTAACTTTAAAACTGCTCACAGTGACAGATTATATTTTATTTTAAATTAAACAAATTATAGTTTAATATTTTCATTTTTTTTTGTGTGCACACTTTTCTTCTCGCGAGCGCTATGTTGTCACTTTCTAACTGATATTGACACAATGGCATCGAATAGTGCCTTAAACATGAATGAGAATGAAGGTATGGCGTCTAGGTAATTACAAAATATATTTAAAGGCTTACTGCTCAACGCGGTGTTCCATTCACTCTAGTACCTTCCACTAACATTAGGTACCCTATACAACTTTTAGATCTTCAATAAAAGGTTATTTCTTTTTCAGAGTCGGTTTCATCGTTGACGGCACATTCTACCCTAAGTTCTGGTCCTGCTTCGACTCCAGTCGGCTCGAGGTCCTCTATGTGTGGTACGAGCAGAACACCCCCAACGCTATTCACCAGACCGGTGTTACCAGGCCTAGTTGGTTGGGTGAGTAATCTCATTTTCTACTCCTAGTAGCATAACATCCAACAGTCACATACATAGTCCTGATCACACACTAGTGCTTTGGACATCAGGAACTACGAGTACCTAAGTACAATTGTACCACAACACCCGGAAAAAATATTTGTAGACCTTTTAAACATTTGTTCCACTGCGGGAATCGAACGCGCAGCCAGCTACTCGCTTGCCGCGCCACAGAGGCTGTCAGGCAATGTTTCCATAGTAGAATCAGGCAATAATAATTCCAGATAAGGTCATCTGATTCTGAGAAAAGCCAATACCGTCAGGTATTTAAATCTTACTGGAAGAAGTAAAGGCTCATGTGCCAACTTAAAAAATCAGGCAATTGCAGAACTTCGTTTTTAAATAAATAATGTAAAAAATGCTGGTCAGACTACGCACCATAGGTAAGGTTTATTGTGGTTCATAGAAAACACCTTTCAAATATCATTTATGTAGTGTCAATAGTCTCCAATTAAAATGTCTGTGACATATGGACCGGACAGACGGACGGGAAGAATAATGAATAAGGTTTCCATTTAGCTACGGAACCCTAAAAACGAAACATGCCCATTTCCTAATCTACAAATAGTAATGATGATAATTGAAAAGTAAAAGCATTAATTCACAATCTACAATTAATGATACGTAAGTAATTAACATTAAATCAAAATTCCGTGCATTTTTACAGCTGGAAGCTTCTTCCCCGGAGTAGCCATCAACACCCAGTACACGCAGGTCCAGCAGAAGGCGACCATTGCCAGCCTGGTTGGCCAGGAACTGGCTGACAAGTACGTCACGACCCATCAGTTCTTGGCTCGCGGTCACCTCGCCGCCAAGACTGACTTCATTTTCGCGACTGGCCAGAGGTCTTCATTCTACTTCATCAACGCTGCTCCACAGTGGCAGCCCTTCAACGCTGGCAACTGGAACTGGCTTGAACAGGTAGAGTATTCTAAACAAGCTCTATATTTCCAGAAACACTTCAATATTACCTATATTATTTTGACTCTGCTCTAGAATTGGAAAAACCTTGGGTTTGAGTTTACTTTTCAGAAGTTCAGGAATGTCTTTTGTCCAAAAATATCTGATTTTATTTGATAACGAATAAAATATCATAATTAGAATGTTATCTTGTTGATAAGGACAATGAAAATAAATAACAGATATGTATAGTCTAGAAGATCGTTTGTTATGAGAGCCTATTGATTAGGTATATGGACCGTAAATAGAATCACGGATATTAGTCTAGGAGTTGTTTATTGATTTAGGTGTTATTTTGTACTGCATTGAGCAGAACAAAATCACTGACTCAAAATTATTTTTATTGCGTAGCGCTCTACAGAGATCCCTACGACGTAGACTCTCGTAGAACGATCTGTTGAATTGAGCACCTCTACGAAAATGCTGTAACTGATTCTACAGATTTGAATGATGATGTTTGTGTACAGAATCTCCGTGCCCGCATTGGCGCTGCTGGATACAACACCATGATCTACACGGGAACCTGGGGCGTGTCCCAGCTTCGCGACCAGAACAACCGCCTGGTCGATATCTACCTGCATCGTGACGCCAACAACAACCCGCAACTGCCGATGCCGCTGTATTACTACAAGGTATATAATACTACTCTTGGCAAACGTAGCGTGGGGCGCCCTCTGGCTAGGTGGAGCGATGACCTACGAAAGGCGGCGGGCAGAAAGTGGATGAGAAGATTCGAACACCGGGCTTAGTGGCGCGTATTGGGAGAGGCCTATGTCCAGCAGTGGACTAGTGTGGGCTGATGATGATGATGCTAGAATACTCATCTTTATGTTGCGTCCTATGCTAACTCATCCTGAACGATACCCGACGAACACCTTGTTTCAGGCTTAGCTGCGCTCGCGTTCAGAGCGTGCTTTTGTTTGATCTACGTTAGTAGTAGTAGAGCTTTTTTGTGAAAGAGTTCGTCTGGGGAAGTACCTACTACCTCCATACCTATTTCTGCCGCAAAGCAGTAGTGCTGGCATTGCTGTGTTCTGGTTTGAAGGGTATGGATGCCGGTGAAATTATAGGCACATTAGACCGTTCATCTTTAAGTATGTCTCATGGTGGCGGGCACAGTGCAGTGCCTCATAGGGTGCGTCCTAGGTAGACGTGACCTATGAGGTAATGCATTGTTAAAGGCAGGGGTTACCGCTTAACATCAGGAGGGCGATCTGCTTTTTCCATCATTCACAAAATAAAATAAAAGTTGCTCTACCTTGGATCAAAAAGTTCGATTTCGGTCCCAAGTCCCACAGGGCTACCGACTCTACCAGGATTTAGTGACATGTTTTTGGTGTGATTTCTACTTCAGTTGGGAATCCATTCCAGATTGTTTTCGTGCAGTCGAGCTCGCGATTGCATCTTACACTGCAATTAAATAACGTGATATTGTATTTTGCAATTTTTATCTTAATTATTTGTTATTCATTTTCATTAATTGTGATAAGGAAAACCCACAGAGACATTGTTTTGTTTATATACCTTTCTATAATTAGGTACTAGGTACTTAATTAACTTTTTGATACTCCCACACTTCCAGCGATCTTCATCCATCACCATAAAGCCGCGTGACCTGAAGGCGCTTTGCCCTTGACAGCTAATATTTAAATTTGCAATGTCTGTACCTACCTACGTATGGTTTGTGATTTACGAGTATATCAAGTGTAGCGTGTGCTGTGTTATGAACTTTTGCTGATTCTCTCTACATATTACTTTTGACTGCCTAAGGTTCTTTTTCTCTGAATTATCTTCTACTTGCTCTCGAGGCACCACACAAGCGATTCCCATCTACTAGCACACGATCTTCATTTGAAGGATCATCAAATGAAACCATGTCGTGTTTGTTGCCTGATTCTCTAGGTTTGGTCGCGAGTACAGGTACCTACACATAGTAGAACAGTAGTAAAGTTTACAAGACGATTCAAAATGATCCTTGGTGATTTAAATGAATAATAGTAGATTATGTACTTGGGGAATAAAGCAGTGTCTTACGTCGCGGGCGGCATATTGAACCCTGAGCGTAACTTTAGAGTGAGTCCTGAGTGAAGCAGGTGGTGTGAAAAATACTTTTGTGTTTGACTTTGACTTCCTTTCCCCAGGTTGTGTACGAGCCCACGCTCCGTCTGGGCACAGCCTTCGTGAGCATCAACAACCCCTACTACACCGAGGCTGAAGTCCGCCAGCTCACTTTCTGCACCGACGTGTGCCGCAACAACGCCGCGTTCGACTGGCTGCGCTGGCAGGCCGACCGCATCGACGTCGGATACTCATTCTGCTGCACTGTGGATGACTTCAGAAGGACTGTACCCCATCTCCCCGCGTTCTCTGTCACCGGGATCCTAGCCTAAGAGAACTGTCAATAAAGATCGTTATATAACACTTTTTTTTTATTATTATCATCTTCAACATTTTATTAAAAGACTAAAAAGTGTTATAAGTTTAAGGCCATAGGTAGTGTGTCTGTTTGCAGTGCATGCCTCTTTGAAATAACGAAGGTCTGGAACGATCGTTCTGATTTCAATGTGTTTTTTTATAGGTAGGTGTTAGGTTACCTACATATAACATGTTATCTAGCGAGATAGTTTTTAGTTGAAAAAGGTTCCATGATAATTTGCTCAAAACATTTTTAAAGGAACTCAGCTTTGCAGTTTTCAATTCAGTTTGAGCTCAAAGGCTACATTTTCAACAGCACCTGGATCCAAGTTCTGATGTTGACCAGCAAAGGATGAACAGGATCTAGGGTACCTACCTACCAACTATCTACTACTGAAATTCAAACTTCAAATTAAGATGACACGCAAGCCGCTCTATTCCACTGGGCACTCTGGGCAACAGCCTAGGTTCCCGCGATCCATGGGGACCCCTACTTTTTGCCAGATCAGATCAACAATTTATTTATTTATTTATTTTATTTAAATAATACCTACTTATCAGCTTCTTTGATATTCAAATGAACAAGGGCCCTAACAAACAAACACTGACAACTATTGTACTTATGTCCGGCTCCCTACATACGAGGTGATTACCCTACCTAAATCATTTTCCCCTACCTAATCATAACCAGGACGCATGCATTTTTCCGAGAGGTTGGTACTATCAGCCATGTTGCTTATTACCAAGGTGATGAGATGTCAGATGTTACACATTATATGCGATTATGCACGTAATGCTAGTGCGCATGAAGATATAGATCTCGTACGCGACTACTGTAGGTATATATTCTGTGACGCGACTCTGTAAGCACGCTCGTTTTTTTTTTAAATTTATGCAATGTTAAGTAATAATAATTATGTGATAAAACTACATACAGACCGTTCACCGTAAGTTGGCACCTGCCATGGAGTATTTACATGTGCCATCTTACGGTGAACGAGCTGTAGTCAAGTTTTCAAGAGTCTCCGTCAACTTAAAATGAACCCAGGTTAAAAAGATGGCAGTTTTTGGAGAAAAAAAAAAAAAAAAAGAGTTTTTGGAGGACAAAATCCATCATGTACTTTTTTTTTATATCTAGAATAAACTTCAGCCAAAAACGAAGTCAAGTCAAGAGTCAAGCCATCAAGCCATAGTCAAGCTGTCTTTTCTTGACATGCTGTCAGTGTCAGCCTGAATGGTACAGAAGCCATTATTAAAAAAAAAAACATTTGATTTGAAAAATAAATTCAGCTTGGTAGGGCGCGTTGCTGGTGGTTTTCTTATTATTTATTGCTTGATTTGTCCGTAAACTGTTTAAAGTATCTTTTCACATAACATTCAAAGTATTTCGATCTAGTCAACCCTTTGATAAAATGGCCGAAGAACCAAAACCTGTCAACGAAGAAGACTTGAAACTGCTCAAGGAGCGGATGAATATAATCGCTGGCGCTGATCCATCGCAATACCACAATGATTTCTCACTGCGGCGGTATCTCAGGGCTTTCAAAACCGTGGATAGTTCCTTCCAGGTTGGTTTCTTCGCTTTCGTAAACTGTGTAATACTTCTAACTTTCCATTCAATAATAAGTTTAATTTTCTGATTACCTATAGCTTATCGTTTGACCTTTTATTTTGATATTAGAGAAGATTTATAGATAAAAACATTCCATGTAGCCCAGCGTAAAGAGAATTTAAACACCCCAGAGTCCGATGTCCATGTGCAATGTAAACACGTATTTCTTCTTGACAATGTTTTTAATAATCGCTATTTGTTATAGGCTCTAATAAAGACCAATAAATGGAGGGTGGAATATGGAGTAGCGGAATTAGAAAATGACAAGGAGTTAATAGAAAAATATTCTGACAGGGCAAGAGTTCTCCGACACAGAGATATTCACGGCCGGCCGATTGTGTACATTCCAGCTAAGAACCACAGCTCCAGTGACAGGAATATTGATGATATGACCAAATTCATTGTTTATTGCTTGGTGAGTGTTCCATATAGCTGATAAGCCATGGTGGTCCAGCCTAAGAATAGATGCCTCATGTTTCCTCGTACGTATGCTGTTAATCCGACCAGGGAGATGGCAGCAAGGATAGGCATTAGAAACGGGCCTCCCATTTTTGGGGAGGGGGTGGAGAGAGGTCTAATTTCCTTGCCTATTGAACATCTTAGAATGGATTTCCACAGTCACACCTGAAACGATAATCTGGTTAACCAGTTTCCAGACTTAGTTTCTATAGACTAAAATATTTTATCTGCCTATGGATGCTTCCGCTACTAAATAAATGAGAATTGAGTTTGTTACATAATTTGCATCATATTTTTCCAGGAAGAGGCCAGTAAAAAGTGTTTTGAGGAAGTAGTGGACAATCTGTGTATTGTTTTCGACCTAAACAGCTTTACGTTATCATGTATGGACTACCAAGTGCTGAAGAATCTAATATGGCTGCTCAGTCGGCACTATCCCGAGAGGCTGGGCGTGTGCCTGATCATTAACGCGCCAGCTTTCTTCTCCGGTTGCTGGGCTGTTATAAAAGGATGGTAAGTTTTACAAACAGCTTTTTTTTATTTTTTTTATACTATGTACTTGGATTGATGTATCATGCTGATGGCCCACCTGATGTTGGTACCCTCTGCCTATGAACAGCGCATTACCTCATAGGTCACGTACACCTAGGACGTGCCCTATGCGGCATTGCACTGCGCCCACCACCCTGAGACAAAGATGAAAAGTCTCATGTGCCTGTAATTTCACCGGAACACATACTCTTCAAACTGGAACACAGCAATGTGAGCACTACTGCTTTGTGGAAGAAAATGGTATGGCGGTAGTACTTCCCCGGACGAACTCTTACACAAAAAAGCTCTACTACTACTCCCAGCCAGGTGGTCCCAGACTAAGAATAGTCCTCTGTCTCGTCCAGTGGATGTTGTAAAACCCTATTAAGAGCACACGCAAACTACAGACTTAATCCGCCGGTAGTTCGCCGTCAGATCATTTTGAAGGCATTAAAAACGCAGATCTACGTTTCCCGCGTCTTCTTCGACGTGAAGGCCGCAGAAGTGGTGGAGTACGTCAATAGGAAATTCGGAGTGGGATTGAGGGTCGTGAAGTTGGACTCTCATCATAATGTGGGCTTTAGCTCATTTATGGTGAGGGTCCCTACGGAGGATCTGAAGATCTACTTGAGCCCTGACTTCTGGCCGAAAGGGGTGAAGTTCCGGCGGTTCAAAGGCCGTCTGTCACGTGATCCCCCGGGCCGCGACGCGTCGGCGATCACACGTGTGTTAGATTAAGTTATAAATATCTTTATATTCATACTATGTTAGTTGTAAGGTATATATTACTATGGGTCTTTGTCTATAGGTACAATGTACATCTTTCACTGTTGCCTGAAATAAATGTATTGAATTGAATTATCGACCGATAAAAAATCGTTATAATGTGCGCACTTGCATACATTTTCATACTGATTAAGTGATTAAGTATCCGACTGAACTATCGGCCGATAGAAAGTCTGCAGTATGCGCAGGGTCTAAGGGATTGCACCAAGGAAGTATACACCCGAGTATTTAACACCATTACTGCAATCACCAATCGGCCTGCCAAGAACGGTGTTATTATGTCCCCTTGTTATGGATATCAGGAACTATAAGTACCATGGTACCACAACTTTTGACCCGGTACAACCCGATCATAGAAACATTTGTCCTGCGGGAATTAAACCCCCAACCTCTCGCATCTCAGCCAGCTACTCGCTCACAGCGCCACATCAAAATCATCCTCTAACGTCCACTGCTGGACGAGGCTGCAATGGGGGGATTAATAATCACCATGCTTGGCAGGCGGATTTGTGATTCCAGTATTGGTATTGAGTATTCAAATGGATGCTGCTACCCATCCCCTCCATCGGAAGAGACGGAGGGTTCTATTTTTAGGCTGAACACACCACAGTATTAGTACGAGTAGTATTAGAGCTTTTATGTGAAAGAGTTTGTCCGGGGAAGTACTACCACCATACATATTTCTGCCGCAAAGCAGCATTGCTCCCATTGCTGTGTTCCGGTTTGAAGAGTATGGGCGCCGGTGAAATCACAGGCACATGAGACTTTCATCTTTATGTCTCAGGGTGGCGGGCGCGGTGCAATGCCACATAGGGTGCGTCCTAGGAGGACATGACCTATGTGATAATGCACTGTTCATAGACAGAGGGTACCGCTTAACATCAAGTGGGCCATCTGATTGACTCGTCAATCCAAGTAGCATACAAATAAAAAAACAACACGGCAAAGCCATGCTGTTGGTTGATTATGTTATAAAAAACTCCATTTTGTAGAATTGCCTTGACATTTCAATATTGACCTTTAAAATGACTATAGTAATTCCTATTAGAAGGAGGATGTAGCACATTAATGATGCCTCTACTATGATAACGGCATGTATGACTTCATCACTTTAATATGAACCATTTATTTAATTCTTTATCGTTTGAGGTAAGTTCATAGTTAATTTAATCCTGGAACTAAATACATTGTGTGCGGAAATAATGAATTATTCTTAATTCTGAAAAACAAAATATTCATTCTATTAATAATTTAAAAATGCCAATTTATTTAATAACCCGCACACTACTGGTGTTAGATAGATATATAGAAAATTCTTTATTGCACATAAAACAAAGAAGTACAAAGGCGAACTTAATGCTAGAAAGCATTCTCTTCCAGATAACCTTGGTGTATTGCGGAAAAAATATGTTTGATATATGGTGTTGATGTTGAATTGACTAAAAAGGCATAAAATCACACTGATATATATAAAGTTGAAAGTAACTCCTCTGTTTACCTATTCACAAATAAACGGCTGAACCGATCATGCTGAAATTTGAGAAAGTTATAATTTATCATGAGTATAATTTTTCGTGCACTTTTTCCATTGTTATTTTTTCATAAAATTCTGATAATTAACTGACCGCTGGCCGTGGTGTGTCCGGCCTAAGATTATACACCTCCGTCTCCTCCCATGGATGTGGTTAAAGCTACACTATGGGTTTACACCAGGGGATGGGCAGCAGTGTCCACCTGAGTACTTATAATAACAATACTGCGATCGGATTGGTGCACCTGCGCCATGCGTGGGGATTGCATTCCCATTGCATACAATGAGGGTGTACCTACTTGTGTAGCAGTGAAGTGATGAACTAAATGCTGACGAGCAGAGTGTGCCACAGAATAATTTCACCGTAGTGAAGTATTCAACTAGTTGTTCATCATGACGACCTCTGTGGCGCGGCGGGCGAAGGTTGGCCTACGACGCAGGAGGTTGCGGGTTCGATTCCCGCCTCGGAACAAATATTTGTGCGATCGCAGATATTTGTTCACACTCTAGGTATTTTCTATGTATAATCAAAAATATCTATCTATCTAATATATTGTATTAAGAATATCAGTTATCTAGTACCCATAACACAAGCTCTGCTTAGCTTGGGGCTAGTTAATGTTGTGTGAACTGTCCAGCATTATTTATTTATTTAAATAGCCTCTGTGAGGCGCATTGGCCTTTTACCACTCTGTTTCTCTCATCATTGGTCACTAGGCCCTTTTCAGACACCTTAAGCTGCCTCCCATTGCCTATCAAACTGGTAATCGCTTTCGATTACCAGTTTGCAGTAAATTGCGCCGCGTGTTCTACCTTATTTTCAAGTATATTCCAAACAAGCAGCGCAATGTACTGCAAACTGATAATAGAAAGTGATTAGAGATATACCAAACTAAAACTGAACGCTGAACGCTCCTCCGTCGCACTTAACACAAGCTTGACGTTTCAAAGTGATCCTTGTGTATACCTAATAAGAAAAATTTTATTTTGACGTACCTACTTAATGAAATAGTGGCGTAATTCAGTTTTAGATTGATTTATCCCAGTATGACTTTGATCTAACGCAGGTTGACCTAGAAATAACCGGTGACATTTAGTTGCTAATTTTTTTTTATTTTTCAGGCTCGACGAAAATACGGCCGGTAAAGTAACATTCGTGAGCTCCGAAATGGATCTATGCAACTACTTGATACCCGATATCTTGCCAACGGATATGTGAATTCGCTGATAGTGTTGATAAGTGTTGTTTGCGTGGGATGTCTGATATTGTGTGGTACTTAAACTAAGCGCGCTTGTAACACTAAGAAAATCTGATAAGTCACTGTTTACCTCCACCTATACATCGCTTAGTACCTATGTATTTATTCCGTTTCCATAATCGTAACATACTACTATTTTCATTAAAATTTAGGATGTTTTGTCTAACAAACTTCTTCGATTTAGGATGTTTTGTCTAACAAACTTCATCGATTTAGGATGTTTTGTCTAACAAACTTCATCGATTTAGGATGTTTTGTCTAACAAACTTCATCGATTTAGGATGTTTTGTCTAACAAACTTCTTCGATTTAGGATGTTTTGTCTAACAAACTTCATCGATTTAGGATGTTTTGTCTAACAAACTTCATCGATTTAGGATGTTTTGTCTAACAAACTTCATCGATTTAGGATGTTTTGTCTAACAAACTTCATCGATTTAGGATGTTTTGTCTAACAAACTTCATCGATTTAGGATGTTTTGTCTAACAAACTTCATCGATTTAGGATGTTTTGTCTAACAAACTTCATCGATTTAGGATGTTTTGTCTAACAAACTTCTTCGATTTAGGATGTTTTGTCTAACAAACTTCATCGATTTAGGATGTTTTGTCTAACAAACTTCATCGATTTAGGATGTTTTGTCTAACAAACTTCATCGATTTAAGATGTTTTGTCTTACAAACTTCATCGATTTAGGATGTTTTGTCTAACAAACTTCATCGATTTAGGATGTTTTGTCTAACAAACTTCTTCGATTTAGGATGTTTTGTCTAACAAACTTCATCGATTTAGGATGTTTTGTCTAACAAACTTCATCGATTTAGGATGTTTTGTCTAACAAACTTCATCGATTTAGGATGTTTTGTCTAACAAACTTCATCGATTTAGGATGTTTTGTCTAACAAACTTCATCGATTTAGGATGTTTTGTCTAACAAACTTCATCGATTTAGGATGTTTTGTCTAACAAACTTCATCGATTTAGGATGTTTTGTCTAACAAACTTCTTCGATTTAGGATGTTTTGTCTAACAAACTTCATCGATTTAGGATGTTTTGTCTAACAAACTTCATCGATTTAGGATGTTTTGTCTAACAAACTTCATCGATTTTAGATGTTTAGATGATTTCAATTTAAATGTGGCCCAAAAATTCCGTTCCGGCGGAACTCGAACTCGCATCTTTGTCTGTAATCGGCGATGCCTTAACCAGTTCGGCCTTAGAACGAGCTATGACGCTGCAGACGAAATGAGTGGACACTATTTTCTTTTTAATGTTTTTTCTAACGAACTTCATCAATGAAAAAACATTATGGATGGATGTTTAGATGTTTTGTCTAACAAACTTCATCGATTTTGATGGAATTTAGTGGAGAACCTAGAAACACTAATGCTACTTTTACCCGGTACCAAGCAAAGCCGCAGCAGAAAACTAGTTATTATTATCCTGTAAAATGGCTGTAATAATAATGTACAGGCGACAAAGCCAATTTAACCCAAGTATGTTAAAAGATTGAAGTAGAATATTCTCACATTTGTTTTTTTGTTCATATTTTTCTGTACTTTTCTAACGTAAGTTGTGTATAGCACTGAACTATATATAAGTGAAAGAAAAAACTACAGACGCAGTAACTATCATATGATCTGTGACAAATAGCTATGCCGTCTGTAGGTACCTACTTAATGCATTTCGTATAGTTTCTAGTCTTTTTTTCCGATGAAATTCTTGCCACATGTTTTCTACATTTTCTTAGTGATTACAAGCGTAATGTAACAAAGTGAAATTAATCCAGTTTTAATTAAATAATAATAATGTTCATAGTTAGTATACAATAAGTTAGGAGTTGCTTTATTCAATAATAATTTCTGTACATCAATATTTTTAGTACAAAAACATTATGTTGTATTTTTGTATTATTGTTAAAGTTTATGTACGATACTAGTCCCTTGAGCTAAGAAACACAAAGTTTGCCATAAAATATTTTATAGGTAAGTAATTGTTTCTTTTTTCTACGCATTTTGCACACGAAGATATTATACTATAGCGTGTAGTGTATAAGATCGTCAGAACCCATCGTCAGCACCTCGCACTGTGTATATTTTAAGAAGATGTATTTTTGAGGCGCGGGCGGTGCGTTTTTTGGCTCCGTTTGCTTAATCAACAATTAAGCTACACTTATGAATTATTATTTTCCTCTTAGTACCACATGTGGATCCTTGGAAACATTTTCGGTCTCTTCGATCCACAAGTGGATCCACTGACATTTTTTTGTATCAATATTCCTGTTTGCTGTAAACGCAGCCTTGAGTAATGTTTCGTAGTTACTTAATTTGCTATGAGTAGGCCATAATGACATCTGTTACATACCCAATTTCTCAAACACTTATGGGCCAGCTAACCATCCCTTAAGTGTCCCGTAAAATAAGTGTTAGTTGGAGAAAATTATGGGCGTTAGTGGGGTTAGTAACTGCACGGGTAATTTTAAGCAAAGACATTCCAAAACTAAATATTGTACAGAACTCCTAACGTTATTTAAATTAAAGCATTCCTTACAATTAATCCTCACTGTTTGACATTATCGGTAAGGGATGGTAATATTTTAAGCATTGCTTTACTTTTGTCAGTTTTTATAAGTTAAGCCCATTAGTTTTTAAGTTTTATTTTATTGTTTACCTCTACTTGTTTTAATATACTAATTAATATTATTATAACGAGGTATCATTTGTCACTAACAGGAAGCTACATTATCCCTGAGTAATATACCTAGGCTTTTTTAGTTCCGTAATTTTTGGTTACGGAACCCTTATAGATTCGTAATGTCTGTCTGTCTCTCTGTCCGTGTATGTCACAGCCACTTTTTTCCGAAACTATAAGAGCTAGGCTGTTGAAACTTGGTAAGTAGATGTATTCTGTGAACCGCATTAAGAATTTCACAAAAAAATAGAAAAAAAACAGTAAATTTTTGGGGTTACTTAGAGCTGAAACTCAAAAAAAAAAAACATCAAACCCATACGTGTGGGATATCTATGGATAGGTCTTCACAAATTATATTGAGGTTTCTAATATAATTTTTTCTAAACTGAATAGTTTGCGCGAGAGGCACTTCCAAAGTGGTAAAAAGTGTGTCTTATTTTAGAAGTTATGGGGGGGCCCATAACTTCTAAAATAAGAGAATGATAAAACTAAAAAAATATATATGATGTACAGCATCATCATCATCATCATCAACCTACTGAAGTCCACTGCTGGACATAGGTCTCTCCCATGGCGCGCCACTGAGCCCGGTTTTCGGCTCTCCTCATCCAGTTTCTGCCAGCCACCCCACGCAAGTCGTCGCTCCACCTAGCCAGAGGGTGTCCTCATGACCGCCACCTTGGCCAGGAATAGCGGGGCTGCCGGGAACTGGGGGCCGTTTTCTATTAGTGTCTTGCATTGGGAGGTAGTGCCCATAATCGCCATCGCCATAATTACCATGTAAACTTCCAACGAAAATTGGTTTGAACGAGATCTTGTAAGTAGATTTTTTTGAATACGTCATAAATCGTAATCCATCCAAGAACTTTTTTATTATGTTACTTGCTGCTACGGAACCCTTCATGGGCGATTCCGACTCGCACTTGGCCGCTTTTTAATAACTCCCGCCCGCGGCTACGCTCGCGTTAATATAGTCTCACTCAACTCGATAACGGTTGAGCGGATTATAATCATATTTGTTGTGTGGTTGGATGCCGGAGGTAGGCGGTGGTCTGTATGTCTGTTTGTTTGTAGATCAGTAGATCTCTTGTACGTGTACAAACGGGCAGACGGTTCAATATGATCCATGTGATTTCAATGAACAAAATAATAATAATAATAAATAATGCTGGACAGTTCATACAACATTATCTAGCCCCAAGCTAAGCAGAGCTTGTGTTATGGGTACTAGATAACTGATATACTTAATACAATACATTATATAGATAGATATTTTTAAAATACCCAGAACACCCTGAACAAATATCTGTGATCGCACAAATATTTGTTCCAAGGCGGGAATCGAACCCGCAACCTCTTGCGTCGTAGGCCAACCTTCGCCCGCCGCGCCATTGGGTCGTCATATAGTAAAATAGTTGCATTTGAGACTGCATAAAATATATAAAATATATATTACTAGCGACTCGCCCCGGCTTCGCACGGGTAGCAACCGGTGACCCCCCCCCCCCCCCCCCCCCCCCGCTCCTCCTATGTTAATCTCCTGGTTCTAAAGCGAGGTAGCTTCTAAGCTACCTCCCCACCAATTTTCAGCCAAATCGGTTCACCCGTTCTTGAGTTTCTTTATAGATTATAGATATTTAGAGATTACGGTTTCCGTTGTCAGGTCAGTTAGATTGATCTGGCCATAGAGATAACGACGCAGGGTAGTTAGGCACTTCTCTCGGTGGACCAAAGACATTATAAAGGTCGCAACTCGCAAGATCGCTGCCGACGAAATATTTTTTTTTTTTTTTTTATAAAACTTGGAACGACAATGACTGATCAAGCAGATGGCCCACCTGATTTTAAGCGGTACTCTCTGCCTATGAACAGTGCATTACCTCATGGGTCAAGCCCATCTAAGACGCACCCTATGTGGCATTGCACCGCGCCCGCCACCCTGAGACATAAAGATGAAAAGTCTTATGTGCCTGTAATTTCACCGGCAACCATACCCTTCAATCCGGAACACAGCAATGCGAGCACTACTGCTTTGCGGCAGAAATAGGTATGGTGGTAGTACATCCCAGGACGAACTCTTTCACAAAAAAGTTCTACTACTACTAAAACAACAGCATTTTTTTAATTATTTTATTAATTTAACTGGGTTTTTAGTATTCTTACAAAACTGTTACATAATTGCTATACAAATAAACAGTACCAGCTGTACGCAATATTAAGTACTTAGGTACTCATCCGGCCCTTATTGTACAAGACAACACTCACTCGAGAGAAACCTCTTTGTGTCCCATCAGAGATCAAGAAAATACAGATAATATTCAACTTTCTAAAGATTTTCATTTTTTATGGGCTACAATGAGACTTTTCTCGAGTTCATTTCTTATCAATACTACGAATGGCTTCATAAAAACAATGTACAATATCATGGAGAGCTACGTAAAAATTATTTAAATAAATGTATGTGTGAAAAATTAATACAATTTCATCTTTTATACACTAATCTGATTACTAACATCTTAGTAAAATGACACAATTATCGAGTCACAAATACATGGAAAAAACGTAAATACTAATTTTGTTAATTGGTTCAACGTCGTTACGACCAGAAGCCTAATTCTCGTAATTTCAAAATCACCATTATCACGATTGCCACGACTGAAGTCCGGTTACTGGAGCGCTAGTTTCTATGCGCAAAAGTGCAAAAGCGAAAATCTACCTCTGTTATCCGTTAGTTCCTCAAAAGGCCGTCGGACTTCAGTCGTGGCGCGAACTCTAGTTTCGATATCATAAATGTCAAATTGTTATTCTACACAACTGACAAAACAACACGGAAGTGTAAACAATACATCGAAATCTGACCGAAACCGCTTCAGTTTTTAGGAGAATTGTAGTATAATAGACGCCTCTCTTCACTCTTCATTCTACATCATTGTGTAGAATGCTATCCTACTCTAATCATACGGTCGCCATGAATCCAAATTTAACTTAATTCTTATTATGAGGGCCTAGTCTGAAAATGTAACTGTCGTGTGGTGTATGCATGGTTGTATGTATGGAAATTGAATCAGTTTTCAATATGTCCTCTAGGGTCGCTTTCAGTTTTTCTATACTAAAATGAGTGTAGCATACACCACAGGTTGAGCTAAATTTGCAGATGCGAGGCACAGAATACAAATTTTCAGTCAAATCAAAATTCAGTCTCGATTCGGTCAACTTTAATTAGTGTGGTTTAAAAATAATTACGTGAATTGGTCATTTACAATTTATAATGTCAACAAAAAGGTTTGAAGCCATCTAAAATCAACTATTTAGTTAACCTTCTCACGTGCCTTAATCAGAAGTATACAGTCACAGATAAAAAGTGTACAAAATATGTAAAATTTTAAATAAATTGGCACATATTAATCCCTACTACAAAGTTCCAGTTCATTCATGATTCTTCTCTATGTTATTATAGACTCGGAGAAAGAATCACATAACAACATTATTGGGGCAGGTAAGTTATTTTTTTAATTCTCAAGTATCTGTCTAACTAGAGACTGATTATTTATTTATCATATGAATTTTATGTTCAGTGGGCATCGGTCCCTGAAGTTATCGAGCTATGGAGAGAGCTATGCTCGTAGTTTCACTTGAAACGAGGAGATCCGTAGACCAAGTACACCAACATAGCAGAATTAGCAAGTTGAAGTGGCAAATAACTGTTCAGATAAAATGATTCAAGGCACATCAATGTTTATGACCAATATTTGATAAATGCCAGCGACTCTCTATGTCAGAAACTGGTGCTATTGCCCCTGGACGACATTGAAGCAGTTATTCTTAGATCTACATAGTGGATGGAAATTATTTGTTCAGCTTTGTGAGAAAATAAGTAATTTAAGCATGAAATAATAACTGTTGGTACTTCATTTATACTACATTTTATACTTAAAATGACTAGTGGTTTACTGTAGTCAGGATTTTTGTGACGCCGATAGCGATAAAGAAAAAGTGTACTATGGTAATCCGTGAAAGAAACTGTTTACTTAAAAAAAACGATACATATTAATTTAAATGAAATATATAATAAATGATGAATGTGCGTGGCGTGTACTTAGATCTAAGATATGACATACCTACCTATATTTATATAGTGTCTTTGTATAAGTACTACATTGATTTGAAACCAGTTCAAATGGAAAGGATGATGGACAATTTGTTTGGAAAAAATCCAGCGCGGACACGAACCAATCATGTTTTTAATAATAGATTATATAATATAAAATTAATGTATGTATTTTTATTTCTTTGTCCCTTATGCATACCGGAACAACAATGCCGCTAGGGAAGGTTTGTGAAAAAAAACCGGGACGAAGTCGCGAGCGGGCCGCTAGTAGGTTATATTATACCGTACGGTAAACTTTAGTTGTTTTTTTTTCGTGGCGATTTCTCTTGTATTCCGGAATTCTACGACCCAGGCGCTTGACATTGGCCGTCCTCTAAGATTGGTAAGTTTGCGTTATACCCCACCTTAACTTGTGTACAGAGGTGAATGTACTTCACCTGAACTGAGACCTCACGAATACTCATCGCGCTATAAATTCGATTTAGTAGGTAAAAGTTAGGTTATACAAAAGTATATTTTTGCCGCGAAAAATCCAGTTTTTTAAACGCGAACGAGCAGCAAAGAGATATGCGTGCGGATCGAGCCGCGAACTATAAATGAAGACATGATTGGTCCGTGTCCATGCTGGGTCATATACGCCCATCGCCCTTTGCATCAGTTGCGCTGACGATAACGATAAAAACTATGATGGAGTTAAAAAAAATAGGATTAGAAGTGTGTGCGGAAAGAGAATCGTCATCATCACATCACTGACAGCTCGTCACGATCCTGCGGTAGTCTCGCCCATCTACCGTCACTTTAAAACTATAGTTAATTATGCACGTTTAAACTAAATATATTTTGTACACTGCCTACTTTTCCGGATACACTGCTTTTTGATAACCCCGTTTTCAAGTCTGTCTCAAATGGAAGACTGACGTACAATTTTAATAGAAACGGACCCTCTCCATCTCCTGTAAAAGTGGCCAAGGGATGGGCAGCAGCATCCACCTGAGTAACACCAATCCGCCTGCAAAGCATGGTGATTATGGTAAATTCCCCCATAGAATAAAATCCAGAAGTGTACGTTTAAATACTTCCGATGACAATGATGGAATTATATTTTTACTTTGTTATTAAAGTACAAAGATCTTGTATTTGAGACAACCTTGCTACTTACAGAACAAAATCAGTAGGCTCTGCGCATTCTCCCACAACCGTTCTCTTTCCGCACAGTCTAATACAATGTATCCTTATTACTTAATAATATGGAGTTTAGATCTATATCTAGAGTTCCAGCTGCATTTTCATTACAATAACTTGTGTAATCGAGAGTCAGAAGATTATACAAGAATTTGCTAGAATTAAAAAAGGGCTATTTTAACTACCGTACAAGAATGATATGTACTATCATCAATCAATTTAAATATTATTGTAAAACTATGGGAATATAAACTTATAACGCTAAAATCACAATTTTAATTATTTTTCTTGTCATAGGACAGAGATAAACACATGTTTAGATTACCTCCGTCATCTGCAAACAATTTTAAACCTTATTTAGACAACGTCTAGTGGTTACTATTAATCGAGGCTACAGTGGCAGTGGACGGCTACTGCTGAGTGAGTTCAATTCCTGTTAATTTTGTCTAATATTCGATATGATCCAAATCACCAAGCGGTCTCACAATATCAATTGCATATCTTTTGAGATCTAAAGGTAAGGCTATTAGTGGTTTATATTGGCATTTTCGTTTTAAATACGCAAAAAAACTGCTTTTGGAGCTGCAAAAAAATTACTGCTACTCCAATAAACTTTTCTTTAACTATTTGTAGTATTATAACAATAGTTTTTGTCTTTACACTTTGTAGACACGCACAAGTATAAGCTTAGTTTCCGCCGAGCCATCGGTGTCATTTGTATTTGTCTTTTATACAATCCGACTGTTCAGAGTCGAAAACCACTAACGGTTCGGTGTGGCTTAGCGGTAGCGTTTCACGTTGACCCAGGCTTTGGTGTTATACGCTCGCGGTAAAGATTTTCACTCGGCTCTATCACCCTCCGTATCATCACTTGATAACGCGGGAGCCTGCACTTGACACGCGGGAGCCTTCACTTGATCACGCGGACACAAAGTCACTTAATCCATCAAGCGGAAGCGAGGTCTTTTGATCACGCAGGAGCAGAGTCACTCGATCACGCGGGCGCAAAGTCACTTGATCACGCGGAAGCGACATCACTTGACCACGCGGGAGCAGTCACTTAATCACGCGGGCGCAAAGTCACTTGATCACGCGGGAGCAAAGTCACTTGATCACGCGGAAGCGAAGTCTCTACTTTACACGAGGGCCAAGTCACTTAAGCCGCGTATGCCAAAGCAGATTACTCTCAGTTTCTTCCGCGAGGTAGTTCCACAAGCTGAGCTTCGCCGCGCGCCGCTCGCTGGCATACACCGTATCACCGCAGGGACATTGAAGCACTCACTCACTGAGCCCTATAGTCACGGAGACTGCAGATAAGGGCCTCCGGTACAACCGTAGTGAATGTATTACTTGTCATATACACGTGCACCGGCCTGGCGCGCGACTGCAGCATTCAACGTAACGTCAAACGAAGGGGAATGAAGCAGACTACGAGAGTCACCAATCACTTTGCTAGTATTAATCCTTTGAGCAGGATCCTCAAGAGTGACACGAGCGCGGCGAGTGCGCGTGCGCGCTCAGCAGCGCCAGCAGCGCGCGCAGTCAGTCGGCCAGCACGCTGCTGTGCGCGATGGCGTCGAGAAGCTCCCTCAGCGCGCGGAACGACGGTCTCTTCTCCGGCGAGGGCTTCCAGCACTCTCGCATCACCTGCAACAACCATATCGATCATGACGCGGCCACGTGCCAACTGTACTAAGAACATCGGTTTCGTCCGGGGAAGTACTACCACCATACATAATTAATCTCCCAATATGTGTCCTTGACATTTAACGTCTAAGAAAGTACCTATAATTGTATACCTATGATATATGTATTAGACGCCATCTGGCGCAAAAAGACGGCCTCACTATTGAGCAGGCTTCGCGCGAGCAGCAACAGCATCCTAAGCGCGTTTTCTGATCGTTTCGATTGTCCTCTGGTTTGGAAGCTCGTCCAGAGGACTAAATCATTGTTAATTATTAAGTACTAACCTAGTTGTAAGTCGTGTTACTAAAAAGTTGGACTCTTGTTGTCTTAATAAATATATATTCTATTCTATTCTATTAGTCTATTAATATTATGTGTATGTGATTATTTATTAATTCTGTACCTATTGTAGTAAATATGTTATATTTACTTTATATTTAATGCTACTTAATCTATCCTTGAATACAATTTTGGTGCACTACCTCTAAATTGTTTTCCACAATACAGTACTTTTTAGGTTGTGCAATAAATAATTTTCTATCTATCTACTTATACCTATTTCTGCCACAAAGCAGTAAGTGCTAGCATTGCTTTGCTCCGGTTTGAAGGGTGCCGGTGAAATTACAGGCACATTAGACTATCATCTTTGTCTCAGGGTGGCGGGCGCAGTACAATGCCACGTAGGGCGCTTCTTAGGTGAACGTGACCTTAGAGGTAGTGCATTGTTACAGGCTGAGGCATAGCATCCGAGGGCTTAGTACAGGTTTGTAATTTGGAACCACTCGAAATAATGAAAACCGAACTGCGAGACAAATGTCATTTGTGCAGAAAATGATAAGCGCCCCTGGCGAACTTGTTGAGAAACTCATTCAAACAATACAGATAAACAAATATCGACTCGCAATTAAATAGTCGGGATACCGAATGAAAAACTTAGACAAAGCTGTACTAGGTCATCTGCTCGGCCCGTAATTCACTCAAATAGATATATAAAACTCCTTTTTGACATTTTGCAATTTTATCAAGAACTGGAATCAGACTATCTCGGAGTTATTCATTCGTCCGTACGTGAACACTTCCCACATCAATACTCACATGATAGATCTCATTGAGGCATCCCTTGTCGACTACCTCGGAGTTCCTCATGCGTCCGTACGGCACCTTCCTGTACGTGAACACTTCCCGCATCAATACTCACATGATAGATCTCATTGAGGCATCCCTTGGGTTTCTCTAACACTTGTCCTCTCTGCAGCATGTCGACTACCTCGGAGTTCTTCATGCGTCCGTACGGCACCTTCCCGTACGTGAACACTTCCCACATCAATACTCACATGATAGATCTCATTGAGGCATCCCTTGGGTTTCTCTAACACTTGTCCTCTCTGCAGCATGTCGACTACCTCGGAGTTCTTCATGCGTCCGTACGGCACCTTCCCGTACGTGAACACTTCCCACATCAATACTCACATGATAGATCTCATTGAGGCATCCCTTGGGTTTCTCTAACACTTGTCCTCTCTGCACCATGTCGACTACCTCGGAGTTCTTCATGCGTCCGTACGGCACCTTCCCGTACGTGAACACTTCCCACATCAATACTCACATGATAGATCTCATTGAGGCATCCCTTGGGTTTCTCTAACACTTGTCCTCTCTGCACCATGTCGACTACCTCGGAGTTCTTCATGCGTCCGTACGGCACCTTCCCGTACGTGAACACTTCCCACATCAATACTCACATGATAGATCTCATTGAGGCATCCCTTGGGTTTCTCTAACACTTGTCCTCTCTGCACCATGTCGACTACCTCGGAGTTCTTCATGCGTCCGTACGGCACCTTCCCGTACGTGAACACTTCCCACATCAATACCCCTGCAAAATATAATAGCAATTTAGGCCATAGACAGACGGGATTAAGAGGAGTGCACAAGTAGAGCGCTTAAGCCCTTTTGCACGCGAACGAAATTTGCTTCTATTTTTGTTCTATCTCATCTAACTCCATAAAACATTATTAGTACAAATAATGTTTATTTATTTATAGACAAGCAGCTTTCGCTGATATATATATCATAACAGTGTGGAATGTCTAATTTTCGGTCACTTTTTGAAGTTCTGAATTGTTTCATAGGTTTTCAAGCTTGTTTTTTGAATGCATTTACAGACATGGCAGAAACAACATCTTTTGCTAGTATGTTCCAACTGTGGACCACTCTGTTACTGAAGGAGGGTGTGCAACAAGTGCGTTGACAGGATCTCGAGCCAGTTTAAATTGGTGGCCACAAGATGATCTTTCTTTCTTCACAACGATATCCCGTAGGTCTGGCAGGTTGTATTGGTAGGTCAGGATTTTATGTCTCTATGAGGAATATGTAAATCTTTTTGAAATATCTTCTGTAACTCTCTCTCGATTGCATACTAACTACACAACACCTAAATGTTGTGTAGTACGCAATGTGACGCCTGAATCAATACAGTTTTTGTACATACCTACTTGTATTAGGTAGTTGTATTATTCTTTCTGTAAATAAATGTAACCTAAATAGTTAAAAAGTATATTCTTTGATTATGCCATATTGGCAAGTATGTATCGTCGTTTCTACTCTCAGTTAACCCGCAACCTCCTGTGTCGCAGGCGAACGTTTGCCCGCTGCGCCACAGAGGTCGTCAAAACCAGATAAAACAATTATTCGATGATTAAACCTACCTATTTGATGATTATACTTTTTTAACTATTTAGGCTACATTTATTTACAGAAAGAATAATATAACTACCTAATACAAGTAGGTATGTACAAAAACTGCATTGATTCAGGCGTCACATTGCATACTACAAAACATTTAGGAGTTGTTTGATAAAAAAGCGGCCAAGTGCGTGTCGGACTCGCCCATGAAGGGTTCCGTAGCAGCAAGTAACATAATATAAAAGTTCTTGGATGGATTACGATTAATGACGTATTAAAAAAAAAACTACTTACTAGATCTCGTTCAAACCAATTTTGAGTGAAAGTTTACATGGTAACGTGCATTATATTTTTTTTTTAGTTTTATCATTCTCTTATTTTAGAAGTTATGGGGGGGGGGCACACTTTTTACCACTTTGGAAGCGTCTCTCGCGCAAACTATTCAGTTTAGAAAAAAATGATATTAGAAATCTCAATATCATTTTTGAAGACCTATCCATAGATACCCCACACGTATAGGTTTGATGAAAAAAAATTTTTTGAGTTTCAATTCTAAGTATGGGGAACCCCAAAAATAAAAAACTACTTACTAGATCTCGTTCAAACCAATTTTGAGTGAAAGTTTACATGGTAATGTACATCATATTTTTTTTTTAGTTTTATCATTCTCTTATTTTAGAAGTTACGGGGGGGAGGGACACTTTTTACCACTTTGGAAGTGTCTCTCGCGCAAACTATTCAGTTTAGAAAAAAATTATATTAGAAACCTCAACAAACCTCAACATCATTTTTGAAGAACTATCCATAGATACCCCACACGTATAGGTTTGATGAAAAAAAATTTTTTGAGGATCAGTTCTAAGTAATTAGTAAAACATAAACCCCAAAAATAATTGTTTTTTTTTTAATTTTTGTGTAAAAATCTTAATGCGGTTCACAGAATACATCTACCTACCAAGTTTCAACAGTATAGCTCTTATAGTTTCGGAAAAAAAGGCTGTGACATACACGGACAGACAGACAGACAGACATGACGAATCTATAAGGGTTCCGTAGTTTTTTTACGGAACCCAAAAAAAACGTTGTGTCAGTTAAAACAATTATTCGAACATAAAACCTAATTGTTTTATCTGGTTTTGAAGACCTCTGTGGCGTGGCAGGCAAAGGTTCGCCTGCGACCAGGAGGTTGCGGGTTCGATTCCCGCCTCGGAACATATCGGTTATCTAGTACCCATAACACAAGCTCTACTCAGCTTGGGGCTAGATAATGTTGTGTGAACTGTCCAGCATTATTTATTATTTTATTTTTATTATTATTTAAGCATGCTCAGTATGCTCACCGAACGCCCAGACGTCAGACTTGGAGGAGAAGCGCGTGTAGTTGAGGACCTCTGGCGGCGCCCATTTGATCGGGAACTTGGTGCCGCCCGAGCTCGTGTACTGGTCGTCCAGCACGTAGCGCGCCAGACCGAAGTCCGCCACCTGCACGGAATAAAACCTTCATACTGACATCCAACTGTACAACTACAAAACTCAGCGGAAACGAGGAGAAAACTAAGAACGCTGTCAGAAAATGTATTGAAGGAAACGAAACTTCATATAGTTTCGAGTACTATCAAATTCTCGTACTAAGCCCCCTGAGCCTCAACAGAAAAGTCTTGTAAACACGTGCTGCGTGTTGCAACCAGTGCTGACCAGTCCACTGCCTGACGATGTCTCCCCGATAAAACCTTCATACTGACACCCAACTGTACAACTACAAACTTCAGAGCCTCAACAGAAAACTCTATAAAAAGTGCGTAGGCATTGATGAGTACTCAAAATATTAATTCTGATATCTCCCCGACATAGGGGAAAAGCCAGGATTTACAAAATCCTGATGTCTTCCCAAGGGAGTACATCAGGGGAGACACGAGTCAGGCATCAAAAAATCATACCTTTACAACATTTCCGTCGCCGACCAAACAATTTCTTGCCGCTAGGTCTCGATGGATGTAGTTTTGCTTCTCTAGATACGCCATTCCGTTGCAAACCTGCCAAATGAATAGTTTGAAATTAGTACAATTCATTTTGATGGTAGTAGAGCTCCTTGTGGAAGTGTTCGTTCGTGGAAGTACTGTTGGGATGTTGTGAATGTTCGTATGCGACTGTTTTTTTTATAGTTATAGTCTAGTTCAGGGCTTCCCAAACTTATTTGAACTGTGACGCCCTTGGTAAGTTGCCATATTTTTGCGACGCCCAGCTAGCTTATTACGTATCTTGCAATAGCAATGCGATAGCAAGAATTACGCAATTATCGCATCCAAATTGCAAATTCGTATTACGTATCAGCGATCCGTAACAATTCTTGCTATCGCATTGCTATTGCAAGATACGTAATAAGCTAGCTGGCCTTCTTGCCATACATTTACCTACAAGTTGTAGTTCTAGCCTAATAACAATTTGTCAGAATAAATCCAAATAGCATCTATTTTTTTTATTAGAAAATAAAGAACATTCCATACAAGCAAGCTCTTCAATAACTACACTCTAGATATGACGACCTCTGTGGCGGGGCGGGCGAACGTTCGCCTGCGACGCCGGAGGTTGCGGGTTCGATTCCCGCCTCAGAACAAATATTTGTGCGATATGCAGATATTTGTTCAGGGTGTTCTGGGTATTTTCTATGTATAATAAAAAATATCTATCTATGTTATATATTGTATTAAGTATATCAGTTATCTAGTACCCATAACACAAGCTCTGCTTAGCTTGGGTCTAGATAATGTTGTGTAAACTGTCCAGAATTATTTGTTATTTGTTTGTTTGTATTAAAGAGTTTGCTTGTATGGAATTTTTGCAGTGCTAGAAAACCCTACCTAGCAGGGGAAAATCAAAAAGTCTAAAATATCTGCAATAAGGCAGGTTTGCTGTGTTCCTTCATCTTTTGGTTGTGGCTACTGTGGCTTTATTTTTATTTATTATTTATTTATAATAAACAGGCAGCTTTCGGAGCTGATGCGTGTATATCTTAGTCCTAATCAGTGCACTATAAACGTTTGTCAAGTCTATTTTTAAAAGAATTCACTGAGGGGGCACTTATCACTGAGTCTGGTAACCGGTTCCAAGTGCGCGCAACGCGATTGGGCAATACGTGCATCCTAGGATTGCTGGTACTTGGTCCGCGTTGCAGCTTCAACAAATGTACTCTCGAGACCTATATTACTGTTCACGGTATGTGTCTGTGATAAATCTGGTATACTATAGTGGTTGTTTAAGATCTTGTAATTCTTTCGTTTCCACAATTCTACCAATGCTGTGTTCCGGTTTGAAGAGCACGGGTGCCCATGAAGTTACAGACACATGAAGTAGTAGTAGAGTTTTTTTGTGAAAGAGTTCGTCCGGGGAAGTACTACCTCCATACCTACTTCTGCCGCAAAACTGTAGTGCTCGCATTGCTGTGTTCCGGTTTGAAGGGTAAGGCTGCTGATGAATTTACAGGCACATGAGACTTTTCATCTTTATGTCTCAGGGTGGCGGGCGCAGTGCAATGCCACATAGGGTGCGTCCTAGGTGGACGTTACCTATGAGATAATGCACTGTTCATAGGCAGAGGTTACCGCTTAACTTTAGGTGGGCCATCTGCTTGTTCGGTCATTCAAGTAGTATAAAAAAATAAAATAAACTCCATTATGTCTCAGGTAACCCGGCGTAGAGCAAAACCAAACCGTATTTCCCTACAACATACGTCCATGTCAAATGCTTGTTAAAACTTATACCACGGCAACTCAGGAACAGGCCTCACAGTGCAGAACGGTGTTTAGAACATACGCCGTGTTGAGCTAGATATAGTGAGGCAACACACCTGTGTGCACATCTCCAGTGTGTCCGTTCTGCTCGGGCGTGGTGTGTCGCAGGTAGTGGAACAGAGAGCCGTGTCGCATGTACTCAGTCACTATGTAGATGGGACCATCGGAGCATACGCCGTGCAGTTGAGCTAGATATAGTGAGGCAACACACCTGTGTGCCCATCTCCAGTAGGTCCGCGTGTCCGGTCTGCTCGGGCGTGGTGTGTCGCAGGTAGTTGAACAGAGAGCCGTGTCGCATGTACTCAGTCACTATGTAGGTGGGACCATCGGAGCATACGCCGTGCAGTTGAGCTAGATATAGTGCGACAACACACCTGCGTGCACATCTCCAGTAGGTCCGCTTGTCCGGTCTGCTCGGGCGTGGTGTGTCGCAGGTAGTTGAACAGAGAGCTGTGTCGCATGTACTCAGTCACTATGTAGATGGGACCATCGGAGCATACGCCGTGCAGTTGAGCTAGATATAGTGAGGCAACACACCTGTGTGCACATCTCCAGTAGGTCCGCGTGTCCGGTCTGCTCGGGTGTGGTGTGTCGCAGGTAGTTGAACAGAGAGCCGTATCGCATGTACTCAGTCACTATGTAGATGGGACCATCGGAGCATACGCCGTGCAGTTGAGCTAGATATAGTGTGGCAACACACCTGTGTGCACATCTCCAGTAGGTCCGCGTGTCCGGTCTGCTCGGGTGTGGTGTGTCGCAGGTAGTTGAACAGAGAGCCGTGTCGCATGTACTCAGTCACTATGTAGATGGGACCATCGGAGCATACGCCGTGCAGTTGAGCTAGATATAGTGAGACAACACACCTGTGTGCACATCTCCAGTAGGTCCGCGTGTCCGGTCTGCTCGGGCGTGGTGTGCCGCAGGTAGTTGAACAGAGAGCCGTGTCGCATGTACTCAGTCACTATGTAGATGGGACCATCGGAGCATACGCCGTATAGTTGCACCAGGTTTATGTGTTGGAGTTTGCTGAAAATTATATGTAACATGATAACTAATAATTAATTAATAATAATAATTTATAATTTATTCATCAAAAAAGATTAAGTTTTTATTGTATACCTGCTATACAATAAAAACTTAAAACCAACAACAGCAACGAAGGTCTCTATAAGTTTATGATAGGTACTTATTCGTTAGGTATACATAATCTCTAGTACCTAAACCAGGCCGAGCCTGTGCTACTAGTGCTAACTAGTGGGACGCCTGCGGCTTGGTCTGCTTCAAAGAACGTTTTAGTAGTAGTAGAGCTTCTTTCTGAAAGAGCTCGTCCAGGGAAATACTACCACCGTACCTATTTCTGCCGCAAAGCAGTCGTGCTGACTTTGCCATGTTCTGGTATGAAGGGTATGGGTGGTGGTGAAATTAAAGGCACTCGAGACTTTTCATGTTATTTCATGACGCATAGAGCGCGTCCTAAGTGGACGTGATCTGAGGTAACGCATTGTTTTCGGCAGAGGTTACCACTTAACATCAGGTAGGCCAGCTTGATCAGAAATAAAATTAATAACAAGTAATTAATTTTGTAAAAACTAAAAAAAACTCTCAACGCAATGAAACGGCTAAACCGATTTTGATCAAACATAGCTAAGAACACTCACGACATATCAACCATTCAAACAAAAAAAAAACGAAATCGGTTCATCCGTTCAGGAAGTACGATGCCACAGTCAGACACATACACAGCCACTCACACACAGACACTCACTCACCGACACACACACACACACACACACACACACACACACACACATACATCAAACTTATAACAGCCCATCGTTTTTGCGTCGGGAGTTACAAAAATAATTCTTTAAGAGCAGTAAGGAGTAAAATTAGAGAGGAAGTAGTTAAATTTATCTAAGGTCTAAGCAACGAGCTAATAAGCAATTTCGATGTCTGGATAAAAGGCAGTGTCTGGATAAAAGACAGTGTATTGATATCCATGGTATACTTTTAGCAACTGATGAACACTTAAGATTAACAATATAACGTTATGATTAAGAATAATAATGCTCGACTAGAGAGCAGTGAAGCTCGCAAGCACTCGAATCAGTCTTTACTCGGCGACCGGCGTTCAGAGAGTGCGGTCGGGTTCAATAATACCGCGTATGTTGGTGCTATCTGTTATACAGGTGTGGCAATTGCCATCATATCATATTATTATTCGACAACAGCAAGGGTACTTACCTGAGAGTCCCATTATCCTAACACATTATATACATAGTTTATTATTTTTTCAAGAGTAAACCACACTTTATGGATAACATTAAATTTAAATGTAACCCAAAAATTCCGTCCCGCTGGAACGGAATTTTTGGGTTACATTTAAATTTAACATTATATACAGTGCTGAATTAGTGATACATATGATTATGAGAGTATTGTGCAGTAGGTGACGGCGCGACACTTACGTCATCACTTTGGCCTCGTCGATGAAGTCGTCCTGCGACATGGTGTCCGGCTTCATCATCTTGACGGCGGTGTCTATGGAGCCGCGCCAGATGCCGCGCCGCACCACGCCGAACTGACCCGCGCCCAGCTCCTCCTTCAGCACCAGCTCCGACTTATCGATCTTCCATTTATCTGTAACGTCACAGATCGGGGTACAGTACTATAACAACATAACAAGGCGACGCTTTGAGTCGCAAGCACAGTCCTCCGCTGTGTGTCGATGGTAGTTGATCAGGTCGGGAATGTGCTGCAGAGTGAGACACTCACCGTGTGAGAGGCCGGCGGTGGGCGGCGCCGGTCGGTCGCTCGGCGACGCTTTGAGTCGCGAGCACAGTCCTCCGCTGTTGTGTCGATGGTAGTTGATCAGATCGTGAATGTGCTGCAGAGTGAGACACTCACCGTGTGAGAGGCCGGCGGTGGGCGGCGCCGGTCGGTCGCTCGGCGACGCTTTGAGTCGCGAGCACAGTCCTCCGCTGTTGTGTCGATGGTAGTTGACCAGATCGTGAATGTGCTGCAGAGTGAGACACTCACCGTGTGAGAGGCCGGCGGTGGGCGGCGCCGGTCGGTCGCTCGGCGACGCTTTGAGTCGCGAGCACAGTCCTCCGCTGTTGTGTCGATGGTAGTTGATCAGGTCGGGAATGCTGCTGCAGCAGTGCTTGTCGGACAGGTAGAACTCTCCGCGCGCGTTCAGCTTTATGTGGTAGTGCTTCGTTTGTGGATGGTTGCTGGAAATTTAATTTTTAATATTTTAGGATAGTTTAGTGGTGATCAGCAATAAGGCTTGCCTCTATGATCGGTCGACTCGCGAGTGTTCGTGACCCATTTGGCCTCAGGCCGCGAGCGAGTCGTGACGTCTCAATGGTTGCTGCTTGAACGTGTGTTTTATTAACTCCCCAAAGTAGCGAACCCCACAGTAATCATAAATAATGGTCGCGACCCAGTTTTGTGTGGGTGTTTAATCAGGCTCATAACTTCGTGAATCTTAGTAAAGCTGGCTAAGTTATATTTTATGCTCGCAGCTTTGGGATTCGAAAGATGTGCCATGTATGGAAAAACAACCGTATTCAAGATTTTAAGATGAACAACGTTACGTTGCTAGTTCAGAGAATATAAAGGTTATCATTAAAGCCTGTTTCATCATCAGGCCTCCCCCATCTAATGAAATTGAGGGAATTTGCCTTAATCACCATGCAGAGGCAGATTGTTGATTGCAGTATTCATATTAGGTACTCAGGTGGATCCTACTGCCCTTCCCCTGGTATATAATCCCTTAGTGGGCTTCTACGACATCCATTTGAGGAGACGGAGGGGTCTATTACTAGGCGAAGAAAACCTGTGCAGAAAAAGGCTTTACATAACTAAATTATCCGGGGTGGGTACTTCATTACCATTAGTCCGTAGTAGCCCACAGCTGGACATAGGCCTCCCACATATGACAAGACGGACTTGAGCCGCCTCCATGCACAGACTTTCTACGACCTTAAAAGTCCATCGGGAGAAGAGCCTACTTACATTTTTTTTTATTACAACTTGGTATGGCCGAACTTGCAGATGGCCCACCTGATGTTAAGCGGTACCCTCTGCCTATGAACAGTGCATTATCACATACGTTACGTCCACCTAGGACGCACTCTATGTGGCATTGCATGCGCCCGCCACCCTGAGACATAAAGATAAGTCTCATGTGCCTGTAATTTCATCGGCAACCATACCTTTCAAACCGGAACACAGCAATGCGAGCAGTAATTCTTTGCGGCAGATATATGCATGATGTTAGTACTTCCCCGGATGAACTCATTCTCAAAAAAGCTCTACTACTACTACATGTCGTTGTCCGGTCCGCGGTCGCTACTTGAGAACCTTTTTGATGCAGCTTGCATAAATATGTATCTATTCTTTGTGAATTAAGTGATTTTGTTCGCGATATTACTAAATTATGTGAGTGGTTTCAACAACATTTTGGTAATATTCGTTAAGATTTTTGTTGTTTGTTACTCATGCTACACTTATTTAACTTATTTAATAACTAGTACCCCACAAGTACTAGTAGTGGTAGTACTAGTATAGTAACTAGTTGTAGTAGTAGCACAGGCTCGGCCTAGTTTAGGTACTACAGATTACGTATACCTAACTAATAAGCACCTATCATAAACGTATAAAGACCTTTGATGCTGTCGTTAATTTTAAGTTTTTTGTGTATACCTACTGTAATTATTTTTGATGAATAAATTGTATTATATTATTCATCAACAGTTTTTAGTTTTGCGAGCTATATGGCCTACCCATTGCCACTTCAACTTGCTGATTCTGAGAGCTATGCACCGGCATCTTATACGGGTCTGATCGTTTGTGATTCTATGAGTAGTGAAACTCCTCGCAAAGCTCTGTAGATACTTACACTTTGGTATATAATGATAGTGTGTACATTCCTTTGGTCGAGGAGTTGCGGACGACGAAGCATCCTTCCTTGTCCTCCTGCTTGAGCAGAGACTCGGCGCGCTGCCGCGACATCTCGCCGACGTACCATCTGAGATACAACAGTTGTATAATTATATTTAGTACGTGGTGCTAGGGCATCCAATCTCGGTATACCGAGTTCTCGAAATACCGAGATCCCGCGTCATTTTCCAGTCCCGCAAGGAGCGAGATTACCAGCGATGGATCCGCGGGATTTGCGGGACTGAAAAGTAGCATAGGACTATCTAGCTTCGCACATTTGAAGCAGTCTCGCTGACGAGAAATTAGACACTTTATATTTCCTTCGTAACCACAACTTCGTTTTTTTACACAGTTTTCACACGAATTTGACGTTCCAAATTCAAATCACTTTATTCCCTAGGGTGTTTCATACAACTTTATATCCCTTAAGGTGGTTGCTTTCGCTTATGGCGCGAAATAAAAAAAAATCGTGTATTTTACTCATCACAGCTCATCAACACTTCTTCAGATAGCGAAAACTATGTTGCCGGTAATTATATGACCAAACACACATGTTTTAATTTATAGTATTACATATATATATCATTAGTTTAGCTAAAATTGTGCTTCAATGGTATTTAGTGTTTTTTTGTTTCAAGCGCATTCATAGCCAAACTAATGATATTTATGTGATACTATAAATTAAAACTTGTGTGTTAGGTCATATAATTACCGACAACATAGTTTTCGCTATCAGAAGAAGTGTTGATTAGCAGTGATGATAAAAAAACACGAAAAAAAAAACGCGCCACAAGCGAAAGCAAACACCTTAAGAGATTATAATGCTTTACTTTACGTTAAGGTTGCATTATATGTAATTGTACATTGTCGAGCAGGTGGTGTGAAAAAGTACTTACTCATATTTCTGCAGTCCAATCGTTTCCTTTTCTTTGACGTAATTGCTCGGAATGTATCCAACAGACCTGAAAATGTAAATACAATTGCACAAACCGTTTACATAAAACCGAAATACGCCACACTGAATGCGTATTTATATGTAGCGCGAATAAATAGGAGATTACAGATATCATCATTATCCATAATAATTGAAAAACCGGTATTAACTCACGTAGGTACTTGTTTCGAGTAAGAACACCTGACTCGAGTGTCTGGGATTTTTTATATCCTTCCTCAACCTTCCTACAGTAATCGCCGGGAAGCCGTCGCGAACACTCCTTGAGGAAGGGTATAATAAGTCCCAGAAACTCGAGTCGGGTGTTCTTACTCGAAAGAAGTACATATACGTGAGTTAATACCGGTTTTTCAATTATTATGAACAACACTTATGGAAGTTTTAATAGTATAATCATCATTATCCACCTACAAAAGTCCACTGCTGGACATAGGCCTCCCCCATAGAATGCCAAGACGATCAGTCTAGAGCCGCGTGTGAATATCTGCAGATATTTGTTCAGGGTGCTCTGGGTAATTTCTATATATAATAAAAAATATCTATGTAAATATATTGTATTAATTATATCAGTTATCTAGTACCCATAACACAAGCTCTGATTAGCTTGGGGCTAGATAATGTTGTGTTGAACTGTCCAGCATTATTTATTTATAATAAAATGGTAGGTACTCGTAGTAGACAGAGGGAATCCTAGTGTACTATGTATTTGGCTGTTGGGTGTTATGTTGTTATGCTTAAGAACGCAAAGGCATTGCATTTTAGTTTTCTTTGCCATAACCACCACGCAGGCGGATTGATGATCGCAGTATTGGTATTCAGTACTCAGGAGGATGCACTGTTGTAATCCGAGGTTTACTACATCCACAGGAGGAGACGGAGGGGTCTATTCTTAGGCAGAACCACCACAGCACCATATTTATTAAATTACAAAGTATTAGCATATTATCTTAGTTGAGTTTAAAACAGTCTGTATAAACAGATTATATACCAGCTGTGTACACATTATTATTGCATTAATTCATTTACGTATTTTGAGAGGTTGTGTTGGTGTGTGCAAGCGAATGTTCCTGCATGCGAATGGGCAAGCAAGGCATTGGCAATACCTCTGGTGTTGCAGATATCAATAGGCGACGGTAACCGCTTACCATCAGGCGGGCCGCAAGCCAGTTCGTCGAGCCAATAACATTAAAAAATATTCAGTTTTCTTTACATGAAATAAGACCTAAAAGAAGGTCAGCCCCTTTATTTCGCTATGAACAATTGTGAAATCATAAATCATATATCATTTATTGCTTATGAATCTAGGTAAAATACAAAATGCATTAGATGTTAGGTTGTAACATATAACATAACGCGGGCTCGCTACGATATCTGCGTGGAATCGTCGTTTTAGAATACATTTGACGTCACACGTTATTGGCAAGGAATCTTCTATGGTCTTGACAATCAAATCTAGGTAGGCTTGTATGTGTAGGTACTGTTGATAAATGTTGATAAATGTAAAATTGAATTTACAGTGTGTGTCTTCATAATGTACACAAATTAAAATGTTGGTAACTTAGGTTAATTTTATCGAAGAAAAAACACAAAAAAAAAACTATAATTTTTTTATTATTTTAAGACGCTTTTTAAATTTTCGTTTGCTACAATGGCCTCCATCTAAACAAAACGGTGTAACTTTTAAACTAAACGATCTATTTCAATGAAACAAACTGATTAATTATTAAAAATAACAGAAGCTGCTCATAAAATAAAAAAATATATGGAAAACAGCCCTCAATTGAAAATTAAGATGTTTTTTCACAAGAATCACCTTTTTTTTCAATCATTTTTTCAGTAATTTTAAAATTTTGCAATAAAAGCCCTACTTTACCTACATTTATTATTACTTAATGTTAATCTATATTGTATTATCTATCTGATAGTAAAAATCGCAAGTTTATAACTAAATCACAACATTTCTTATCAACTGTTAAAGAAAGGCCTTGCTCACCAGTTGCTCAACAAATAGTGCTTCGTGCGACTATGTGTTTGTTCAGGGTGTTCTGGGTATTTTCTACGTATAATAAAAAATATCTATCTATGTAATTTAATGTATTAAGTATATCAGTTATCCAGTACCCATAACACAAGCTCTGTTTAGCTTGGGGCTAGATAATGTTGTATGAATTAGTTTCGGGGCCCTGCATGATGCGTGCTAGACATACCTACAACAATATACATTTGGTTTATGCGTCATGTGATGAGGGCTATTTACGTAGCTGCGGTCGCCTATACGATGAGTATTGTATTACCTACGTCACTGTGAGCTATGCATGTTGGCGTCTCTTTTTTATATAGGTAAGGAGGATAATTGTATTTGGGGCAGTATTTTGTACCGGGGAAGTCGTAAAAGCCGACTAAAGGATTACAGTAGTAGTAGAGCTTTTTTGTGAAAGAGTTCGCCCGGGGAAGTACTACCACCATACCTATTTCTGCCGCAAAGCAGTATTGCTCGCATTGCTGTGTTCCGGTTTGAAGGGTAAGGGTGCCGGTGAAATTACAGGCACATGAGACTTTTCATCTTTATGTCTCAGGGTGGCGGGCGCAGTGCAATGCCACATGGAGTGCGCCCTAGGTAATATGCACTGTTCTTAGGCAGAGGTTACCGCTTAACATCAGGTGGGCCATCTGCTTGTAACGTCATTCAAGTAATATATATATTTTAAAAAAAAAAACTCCGGGGACAGCAGTATCTTGCTGATTATCTAAAATCCCCCTGAGGGGAGGCCTCGTCCGTCAGTAGACAGCTTGGCTGATGAAGAGAAGTGAAGCTATATTTAAATCCAACTTATCTACACTAATATTATAAAGAGGAAAGATTTGTATTTTTGTGTTGTATTATGTTTGTAATGAATAAACTCAAAAACTACTGTGCCGATTTCAAAAATTCTTTCACCATTGGAAAGCTACAGTCTCCCTGAGTGACATTAGGCTACCAAGAGTGGGGGAGATAGGAGGGGGGGGGGGGGCTGTTTTTCATCCTGAAACTAGCCGTACAAAGCCGGGATGAGTCGCTAGTAATATTATAAATGCGAAAGTTTGTGAGTTTGTGAGCGTGTGAGTGTGTTTGTTACATCTTCACGTTGAAACTCCTCGATAGATTTGGATTAAATTTGGAATGGAGATGGCTTGACTCCCGGTATAAGATATAGGCTCATTTTTATCCCGATATACCCACAGGATCGAGACCTATGCGGGTAACACCGCGGGGCGCTGCTAGTCCAGCTATCTCTATTCCTAATTTCATCCAAATCCGTCCAGCCGTTACAGCGTGACGAAGTAACAAACACACAAACTATCGCGTTTATAATACTAGAGGGATTATTAATTCTGTTAATAACTGACCCATTCTCATCTTTGACTTTCCACCAGTGGTCCTGTGAGTCGTCGATAACTTCATACTCAGCGCCCTGAAAATTAAACATATATTTTAAAACTAGCCTTTTGTCCGCGCATGATGCCAGTATAAAAATATCCCATCCAAAAAAAAACACACCAAATATCATTAAAATCCGCTCAACGGTTAGAGTTACGCACGGTTCACTACCATCCTTACCTCATTAGTATACCCTCTAAACGTTTCGTTTCTACGTTTATAATGCGAACTGCTAAGGAGTGGAACAAACGTCATATGTCTTTCCTGAGGACTATAATCTGGGTCTCTTCAAGGCTAGAGTGAATAGGTGCCTTCTAGACCTTTGTGCTCCATCTTTGGCCACATCGTCACTTACCAGCAGGTGGGATCGTGGTCAAACAAAAGACTATAAAAGTAAAAAAAAAACATTGCCTATTTGCTCTCAGGAATAATGTAGCTTCGTGTTAATAGAAGTTGGATCAGTACACCCGGACATTACCTCCTACATACAAACTTGCAAACAAATACCTACTTAAAATAGTATAAATGACGATTACGATTGTGACTTTTCATCTTTATGTCGCAGGGCGGCGGGCGCAGTGCAATGCTACGTAGGGCGCGTCCTAGGTGGATGTGACCTGCATTGTTACAGACAGAGGGTACCGCATAACATCATCAGGAGGGTCATATTCTTGTTCGGTCATTGGTCTGCCTAAGAACAGTGCATTATCACATAGGTCTCGTCATCAAGTACGCGCCCTATGTGGCATTGCACTGCGCCCGCCACCATGAGACATTTTTTATTTGTACTACTTCGAATGACGTAACAAGCAAATGGCCCACCTGATGTTAAGCGGTACCCTCTGTCTATCAACAGTGCATTATCACATAGGTCACGTCCTCCAAGTACGCGCCCTGTGTGGCATTGCACTGCGCCTGCCATCCTGAGACATAAAGATGGAAAGTCTCATACCCTTCAAACCGGAACACAGTAATGCGAGCAATACTGCTTTGCGGCAGAAATAGGTATGGTGGTAGCACTTCCCCGGACGGAGTTGGCGGGACCAAGAAAGGATACAGAAGATATCGTACCTTTTCAAGAGAGAGATCACCGGTTTCGATAGCCTTGAAGGGGTAAAGGGCTAGGACCACTTTAACACGTTGTTTTTCCTGAAACGATAAATCAAATTAAGGTTGAAGAATATCATGTCAAAGATATTTTTTTTTGTAAATAGTAGTACCTAAGCTTTGTTTTGTTTTCGTGCCAAATGTACCAATTATTTTAAACAAATAAACAAGGAAATATTTCTGATAATATTAGACGTCCATTGTATATTTCTTTATGGTATTTGGACAATCCGTTTGTGAGAATAGGTTTTCAAAGAGAGTTATTTATTGCAGTTTCGGGTCTAGTATCGCCTTAAAAGAAAACACCAATGACTAAACTATATCTATTCGACATTGGCTCCTCAAAGTTTGTATGAGAAATTGTTTTAGATGTTCGTAAAAATCGATTACAAGATTTGATTATTTTCTACAAAAAATTTAACTTAAAAAAAAAAGCTTTAAAAATGGCTCGTGTTAACTTAATGTTGCATTGTCATCGGAATTAGACAGGTGTGCAAAAATTTAGCTCAATCGGTCATAGTTAGATAAATAGCACATGTGTGGTGTAGTTCAATTTAAGTGTGTCTTTTCGAAATGGTGTTTTTTTTTTGCCTGTTAATACTCGGTTTTTCTGCAACCATTTAAACTGGGTTATGACTTGACGGAGACTCTTGACGACTTGACTATTTTTATTAAAATTAATATCACTTGACATTGGCGGTATTGTTTGGAGCACTCCTCAGTAGCCATTAATATGAGAAGAGGACGTGCTTTGAAATCGCCTTGCAATATATATAACTATATACTTATACAGGGGTATTCATATTAAATAAAATAAAAGCTGGCAAACATGTTATTTGGTACTTACTTTGGGTTTCGCCGAAGGGGTCCCCGGCGGGACGGCGCCGCCCGGCATCGTGACAGCCGCCGTGACAGCTGTAAATAAAATAATAAGTTTTTTTTGTGAAAAATATATTTTTCAATACAAGCTTTTATACAATTAGTGATCGTAACAGTGTGCTGATCAAAATGAGCCTAAACACGGCCAGTCTACCATCGAGGAGTTCCGTTGTCTACCTTCAGTCTCCATCATCAGATCAGCTCGCACCATCATATTGTATTTTAATCGGAACTTGCCAGGTATGCCAAATTTCACCTCAATCGGTTGAGGATAACTGCTTTAAAATTCAGTTGCAAGATTCCACCCAGACAAACATACATACATATACGAGTACATTGCAAGTTAAATAAAAGCTTGTAAAAACCGGTCAAGTGCAAGTCTCGTGGAGAGGTTCCGTACAGATAGGCAATGGCAACCCTCAAAATCTGAATTTGTTTATTTACGCTATACGTCCGTGATTGTCACTATTTTGTATATATAACAAATTTAAATTTTCGGAGGAAATAGGCTATGACAGGCGAACATACAGATAGACACGAGTGAGATTCTATAATGGTTCCATTGGTACCTTTTGAGGTACTTACGAAACTTTTCATTCAATTTTTTATTTTATTTTTTGAAATTAATTTGTTTTGCTACTTATCAGCATTATTAGGGTTTATCCCTAGCTTGAATAATTAAATGTTAAATTCTGTTTGCGTGCGGTTGCATGTGAAATATCAGTTAATTTACCTACTCGCGCAGTTTCCCTTAGTGACGTTTTCTTCCGTAAAGCTATGTGCCCACGCCAAGTAACAAGTATTGTAAAAAAAACACTAGTGAAGCGCCCGTGACTTCGTCCGCGTGGATGTTTTTCCATACAAACTTCAACACTTTCTTTTTGACGACCTCTTTAGCGTGGCGGGCGTAGGTTCGCCTGCGACGCAGGAATCGCGGGTTCGATTCCCGCCTTGGAACAAATTTTTGTGCGATCTGCAGATATTTTTTCAGGGTGTTCTGGGTATTTTCTATGTATAATAAAAAATATCTATCTATGTAGTGTATTGTATTAAGTATATCAGTTATCTAGTACCCATAACACAAGCTCTGTTTAGCTTGGGGCTAGATAATGTTGTGTGAACTGACCAGCATAATTGATTTATTTATTTATTTTAACACGCCGCTCCTTAAGAAACGCTCCTCAGGGGGTAAATTTCCAAAATTCCTGTTTCAGGGAAGACGACAAATGAAATGTAGGTTCCCTCCAAATTTCAGGTCTCTAAGACTTCCGGTTTAGGCTATGCGTTGATATATTCAGACACGCAACGATATATTGACTAACATCCACCAAAGCATAAAGATCCAAGATCCCTTTCCCAACTTAAGATAAACAAAAACCGACACAGAGCGTGTCACCAGGAAGTGTAGGGTTCCGAAGTCACAGTTTTCTCTCCAAACTCGTTTTTTTATCACAGAATAATCTAAACTCTAATATTCTAAAGTTCTATATAATCTATATAATAATAAAATCAATATAATTCCATATAATCTAAGTAAATATTCCAAAATCTAACACTGTAAAGTTTGAGTGGGTTTGAGTGTTCCGAGACCCACCATGGCCCACTATAACGACTATGACACACTAGTTTCAAAGTTAAAAATAAAATAAGTGCCTTAAACTACAATTATGTGTTAGTGAAAACTTACTCAAAGTTTAGTTCTAAAAATATCCAAAACAATTTTGTTCGGGAAAATTCATGATAATAAACTGTAATGATATTGGTACTTTTGTTTTAGTCAAACGCGGAAAACGATCAAAAGCCATTCATACAATACAGAAATAGGAAAAATACTGCCCATCAGGTAGGTACTTGTGGCATTGTTATGGTACAGATATATATGTATATATATGAAGAAGATCCATCGTTACACAATGCTCTCCCAACGACCATGACCACACAAAAGACACAATACTGGTTTATATTATTACTATAGATCACAACATCTACGTAGGTATTAAGATCACAATTTCAAATACAGACCGAGCACACCAACAAATATCACAACACAGAACACTTTTGGACACAAAAAACACCTGACCGAGACATGAAAGTGAGCGCAATAGTACCCAGTGAACGTATGGAGGCCACAAAATAGAGGTCACTCGCATTCATTACCCTCTAGAGCCGGAAGGAACGCCGACAGCGAGAGACATGGTATCTTAGACTTCTTTTTGGTGACCATTAGATCGTCCTCGGATTTGTTCGGTAACATGGGAATATGTGGCCGGACGTCCGCGCGCGACACTTTGCTGTTACTGTCTACAAACGGGTTGAGATTGAGAAACCGTAAGCGACAATAAAGCTGTGTACATAATGCTGCTCGCGCGGTGCGGAAACGAAAGTTTACTGAGACGGCACTAGTAAGCAGTAAGTCATACATAACTCACTAATAACTAGTGAGTTTGACGACCTCTGTGGTGCGGCGGGCGCAGGTACGCCTGCGACGCAGGAGGTTGCGGGTGCGATTCCCGCCTCGGAACAAATATTTGTAGGATCTGCAGATATTTTTTCAGGGTGTTCTAGGTATTTTCTATGCATAATAAAAATATCTATCTATGTAATGTATTGTATTAAGTATACCAGTTATCTAGTACTCATAACACAGGCTCTGCTTAGCTTGGGGCTAGATAATGTTGTCCAGCATTATTTATTTATTTGTTTTTATTTATTTAACCACCCACAACACTGGGAATCCTAGTGTCAATAATTGATGAAAAAAATGTGAATTTATTTGATTTAATTGTGTGTTAGTAATTAACCTAACCTACTTACTTATGTATAAACGTACTTATGTTGTTTAAATTAAAATATTGTTAAGGAAAACTTTTACATAATTAAGTAGGGTATTTAGTTTCAGTGTTTTTGGATACAAATAAATGAATTATGTATTTTTGTATTTTGTAATAGTCAAACATAACTCACGTGTAACTAGTGAGTTATGATTTGAATAGTCCAGTGAGTTATCTATATGTGTACAAAATAGTTTAGGTATCTTTGTCAAACAGCCACCGGTTTCTGGAAAAAACCCTGCCACCGAGACCAAGAGCGAACGAAGTCGCGAGCGGGCTATTAGTAAAGGAGGTGGGCAACCGCTGACCAAGGTCAAAAATATACGAACCAGGAATTCATGGAAGTCATAAGTACGGTTATTTTTTTTTGTTTTTTGTCAATTTTTTCTAAAGAACTTAGAAGTTTTTTAGAAGTTGGGAAACAAAAGTTGTTTTTCTAAATAATTCGATAAATCAACTCATTACATTTGCGTGAAACAAAACACAACAGGCTTCATTACTTTCCCACAACTTCTACGCAAGAAATTAAATTATCTTTTTATTATATTAACATATATTATCAATAACCAAAAGTATCCCAACTGTACGTTACGTTAGTCAAAAAAGTTGGGTCAAACAATGTATGGAGAGTTGCTCATGTTCTTTATACAGTTTATTATCTAGACTGGCTCTTAGTATCTAGACTGGCTCTTATTTCAGAACTAAACTTATACGTAACATACCGGTCGCTAGCAGTACTATTGTACTATTATTTATTCTATAGTACCTAGTTCTATAGTCCTATAGTACCTAGTTCTATAGTCCTGTAGTACCTACTTGTACTATTATTTAATCTGTGTCGCTAGTAAACTGTAATAATCATAGCTTACTAGTTAGTTACTAGTGAGTTATCATTTTATTAGTCTAGATAGTGAGTTTATAATTATAGTATAAAAATTCGATTTAAAATATTGAAAAACAATTTAAAATATCAGAAATAAAATTGCAAAATACCCTCTGTTTACGTAGTTACAACAATTTTTCTGTTTTTTTTTTAAATCAACCACAAGTTTTTTTAATTGCCTTCAGTATATTAAATAACATAACGCCAAGCGAACCATCGGCTTATTTTTGCAAATAAATTATGTATTTTTTTCTTGTTTTTCGCTCACTTTTCGTATCGCGGACGCTATTCTGTTGCATTCTAACTTACCTGAAATTTAATGAGTGTGAAATTTAATTTAGTGAAAGAATTTGGCCACCATCCATCCTTTATGAATACGGTCAGTCCTGTGTCAGGTGGAATGCAAGATATGTAACGTACTAGTATAGAATTATGTTATCTGTCACTAAGTATTCATAATTACCTGTAGAGGGTTTCTGCCTAACACCAAGTCGAAAACGCTTGAATTTAAGGTGGAAAGGCTTAAATTTATGTACGTGTCCATTATTTAACACATTTCTTTCATTACGAACATAACACATACAAAAAATTAAAGTCATTATAATTATGAAGTTTAAATTTACGACTTAACCGCGTTGTAGCACTGTGCAAATGCAAATACGCAATGAACAAAAGCTTCCTAAACTATCTTAAGGAAAATTATTTTAACACTTACCTTATTAATATATTTAGTCACTTTTATGACTCATCGTTAGGAGGAAAATTTTAAGGTTAGTAACTAGTGAACTTATGTAGAGATAAACCAATCTAAAACTGAGAACGCCACTAATTTAAAATAACTAGAATTTTTTATTTTGTACATCAAATTAAAATGATCTTTATTCATTTTCATCGATCATTTTGAAACGTCAAGCTTACGTCAAGTGCCACAAGTGGGCCGCTTAGGCCACTTTCAACGAATAATGTAACTGAAAATGAGGCGAGCATTTTTCACCACACTGATTCTTTCACGATAGGTCATAAAGACCGCCCATTGTACATTTAGTTTTATTTAATCCACTCGCTCCTACTGTATATAAACTGTAAAAACGAAAGACAAACCAAGTCAAAAAAATATTACGAACAATTTGGGTAGCTTTATTTTTTTTCTTTGTGCTTTAGACATTATACCAAAATTATACGGCCATTACGCAGTGTATATAATGCAGTGAAGAAGACTTCATACATGAAGTTTATACTTCATGTATGAAGTTTGTTTGAATATTGATTCAAATGTTTCTAAATGCCCCTAACCTCGTGTCGTAATAAAGTAATGCAGAACACTGAGCGTGGCACCTACAGATATTAATCCACAAGAAAGAGAAGAGCGCTGAAGAATCATGTATCATGTAACTATCGTATGCTAGGGGAACGATAATAGTGCCGTGACTGCTGCATCAAATGCTGAGAAAGTATTGCCTACAAATAAACTAAAACGGTTTTCTCAACAACATAAAAAAAACATCCTTGTAGACCAATTGCTATTTTAAAGACATACAACGAAAATGTAGGAGGCGTTGATCGTTCTGATTCTGATCAAAACAATGGTTTTTACAGGACAAGCATTCGTGGAAAAGTGGTATTTTGCACTAATCAGTCTTTGCCTTCATATGGCAACACAAAACGCTTGGCAATTATATGGAAAATGGTGGACTGTGCGATCATATGAAATTCCGGAGAAATGTCGCTGTAATTCTCCATGAAAGGAAATATAAGGCTGACAGTCACAGAGGCGGAGGGCCATCACAATATGTTGCTGGTGTATTGCACAGTTCATCCACAATGGCCACATTGTTAGAGAGAAGACTGTTTGAAAGATGTAGCTTCTGTCACAAAAGTGCATTTTTGTTATATGTAACGTAGCTTTACTCCTAAAAACATGTTTTGAAGCATACTAGTATCGTACCATACCCCTCAACGTAAGTAGTTTTTCATTGACGACCTCTGTGGCGCGGCGGGCGAAGGTTGGCCCGCGACGCAGGAGGTTGCGGGTTCGATTCCCGCCTCGGAACAAATATTTGTGCGATCGCAGATATTTGTTCAGGGTGTTCTGGGTATTTTCTATGTATAATAAAAAATATCTATCTATGTAATGTATTGTATTAAGTATATCAGTTATCTAATACCCATAACACAAGCTCTGCTTAGCTTGGGGCTAGATAATGTTGTGTGAACTGTCCAGCATTATTATTTATTTATTTATTATAATCAGAAATTAAAATAAAGATACTTTGAAATATTTTATTTGTATATTCTTACATAATTCGTGATTTTATTGCTGTTAATATACACCACATCATCGAATGAATGACTGAATGAATGAATGACTGAGTGATGGTACTTCATTGCACACCTTACAAACTAGTTAAAAATTACACACAACAATTAACCCACTTACTTCTGTTATATTTATTTTTAATTTAAGAGAATGTATTGCAGATATGAAGCCGCCGTTCCATGTCATGCAAATAATTCCAGTCCATCTCAAGGTTGTCTGGCAGAGATCGCTTATAGCGATAAGACCGCCCATTGTACTTCCGTGTTTAGTTTCATATTAATTTTTAAATAGCTTATTTTCTGTGTTGAGCAATAAAGTGTTTTCTATCTATCTATCTATCATTATCAGGTTATAGTAGTAAATTATCCTACTGTGTCTTTAGTGACAAGCCATTTTAAAGGTTTCCCGGACAGTTTTTTTTTTTTGTTATCTTTCTTCCCCTTGTTATCATGTGTACGAAATTTAACATCAAAGGTAGGTATGAAAAAAAAATAATGCAGGACTTATTCAGGATCAGTAAGTGGGTTAATTTTTAACTAGTTTGTAAGGTGTGCAATAAGGTACCATAATTCAATCATTCATTCATTCAGTCATTCATTCATTCATTCATTTATTCGGTCAATCACTCATTCAATATGCCCTTTTCTTTCTGGGCCACCATTCGTCACGCGGTCACTGAACTAATGAATTACGTTTTTTTTTTTTTTTTACAGCTCACGTTTGATTGCCTGTTCCCAGATAAATCTTAGGTTTATAAAGTACAACAGTGAATGAATGATGTTTTTATTTATTATTATAAAATACGAAAAACTAAATGAAAAATAAAATGCCTTGAGAACAAAGCCTTATAGTCTCGGAGACGAGGGTTTCAAGATGGTCGCAGGCAACCTACATTCACCGTTCGAAGCCCGGGCGCCGCGTGCGTTCTCCTTTTCACTTATTGCTAACTTGTTTGCGCAAAAGAGACGGAAAGTCAACCTATACGTCATCAAAGGCTATCGACTTGTTCATAAGATTAGAACATCAACAAAAGCCTTCCCTGCACTTTTTATCACGGGCTTTTGAGACAATGTTTTCACGGGTTGTCCCAAAATTGGTATTCTAATGCGGAAGGGGTCGTTCTGCCCATAAAAGAGAACTTAAAATCATAAATATTTACATGTTTACCAACATGGGTACATATATAGCAAACACGTGACATATAGTATGGTAGTTCCACCTATGGATTACCAATTTTGGCATACAGTAAAACGAAATTTAATAAAAAAATAGTAATTTTGGGGTCTTTCTCGTAAGTTTTCGTTAAAATTAAAAAGGTAAATGTCGCAATGACGCAAAAATCAGATGTGTCCGAAACCAAACTTCAAGAAACAGCGGATTGTATGGGAACTCGGAATACATACAGTGCAAGGTAGGTTTTTTTTTTAATTTGATTATGTTTTTTTCTAATATGGTTACGTATGGGTAAGCCTACTTATTCCAGAGCACCTTATAAACAAAGCCACAAAGATACGTGAATCGTTTAAAGTACATTATTGAGGATGGAAGGGACAGACAGACAGACAGGTAGACGGGTAAGTTCGATTCAAGGAGTCTTACGACTTCCGCAAACATGCCCAGAAAACTTAATTTTTGGAAACGAATCGAACATGCCGTTTGGAATTTGGAATGTTTTAATTTCCTTGTTGAAATAATTTAATAGTCAAAACAATACGACGACCTCTGTGGCGCGGTGGACGAAGGTTCTCCTGCGACGCAGGAGGTTGTGGGTTCGATTCCCGCCTCGGAACAAATATTTTTACGATCTGCAGATATTTGTTTAGGGTGTTCTGGTTATTATAATAAAAAATATCTATAAGTAATGTATTGTATTAAATATATCAGTTATCTAGTACCCATAACACAAGCTCTGGTTAGCTTGATGCTAGATAATGTTGTGTGAACTGTCCAGCATTATTTATTTATTTAATATGGAATTTCTTTCATTTTATTTATTTATGGAGGATAATTCAACGTATAGTATATAGTATGTAAACATACATAAAACTCCTTTGTATGAGGGCTCAAAACTTACTGGACCTATTATGTTAAATAATGTAAACTTATGTGATCAAATCGATTGAACTAATAGGACAGGAGTAACAATAGTAGATTATGCACTATGGGAATAAAGCAGTGTATTACGTCGCGGGCGGCATATTGAACCCTGAACGTAACGAGGGGCTCTAGAGACAGTTATATAGAGCCCTGAGTGAAGCGAGGGGTTAAGCTGCCCAAGACGAAGACAGGCTTTATTCCAGAGGAGCATACTCTACTTTTCACACCTGCGAGAAAATAAAAAATCACTGAAAATCACAGCATCAAACACCGTATTTTCTTTCACATTCTTTGAAATTGAATTTATGGTGACCAGTATGATTTTCGAACAAACCTCTTTACAATGCCATATGGGCATTTTTTTACTTAGATTTTTCCATGACTGTCCCACGAATTTGACATTCTTAATTCAAATAACTTTATTCCCTAGGGAGTTTCATGCAACTTTATATCCCTAAAGAGATAATGCCTTACTGTACGCTGATGTTGCATGATATGTAATTGGACATTGTCGAGCAGTTGGTGTGATTTTTATTTCATCAATTTAATTTATCTACAAGATCAGTTGAAAAATGCTCAAACTGGTTTAGGCATTATGTACTCATCAGACATGTCATTCACTTTCTGATCATCATCATATCAGCAGCCTCTTGACGTCCACTACTGGACCAGGCTTCCCCAAGACATGCATTCTATGAAAGGATTCGCCATAAAATCATCACGCTGAAACTACTTGGAGGATTTTAATGAAACTGAATAAAATATTAAAAGATAAACGGCTAATTACTACTAATTTCGTCACTTTGCTGACGTTTCGAGACTGAATCCAGAAGCCTCTTCATCATGAGCACCGCCCGCGACAGTATTCGCCGCACCGCCCGCGACCGCGTTCGACGGTGGACCGGCGAAGAGGCTTCTGAATTCAGTCTCGAAACGTCAGCAAAGTGACGAAATTAGTGGTAATTAGCCGTTTATCTTTTAATATGATTCCGAACCACGATAGTTACAATTCTACAACTCAATAAACATTGAGAATATTAATTATCCCTATAAACCAGAGTTCCTTTTGAATGGGCGATGAAGTCTGTAGGGGTAAACTCTGTAACTACTGATACAATTACAAAAAAAAAACATTCCCTTACGGAAGGTACATTATCGCTGAGTGCTTTATATTATACAAGTTATTAATTTTATAAAATTAAAAAACCCCCAACGCTAAACGGCTGAACCGATTTTGATCAAAAAAGCTAAGAACACTCCGACAAATACACCTTTCAACCAAAAAAAACAACTAAATCGGTTCATCTGTTCGGGAGCTACGATGGGACAGACGACAGACACACACACAAACACACCTACACACACACACACACACACACACACACACACACACACACACACACACACACACACACACACACTCAGCCACGTCAAACTTATAACACCCCTTCGTTTTTCGTTCGTCGGGGGTTAAAAATAGGCTATGTTTTATTGTGTGCCGCCCTCGGCTACGCTCGCGTTGTGTGTATATAGTTCCACTGATCTTCATAACGATTTAGCGGGTTTTGTTTGATAGTATTTGGAGTGTGGGTGTATGCTGAGGGCGGGGTTGGGGGGGGGGGGGTCCAGGAGAGGGACAGGGGGGGGGGGGGGGCAGGAGAGGGGCAGGCGACTGTTTTTGAATCCCGAAAACACGCGTACGAAGCCGCGGGCAAAAGGCTAGCACAAAATAAGTAGACTTATTGTATGTGAGCGTAGTTATACAATCGCAAAAGCGAAATTAATGAATCTGACGGTTGTTTTATGTTTGTTGTGCTTTCACGCCAAAATGGCTGGGCCAATTTTGATGAAATTTTAAAGGTAGATAGAATACCTGTATTAAACATAGCATACTTATTTATCCATAATTCAGTTTCCCGGGAGAATAACGCGAGTGATACCGCGGGCGAGCGCTTGTAAACAATACATGCTTACAAATACAACAAACATAACATAACATAACACCCAACAGTCACATACATAGTCCTGATCCCACACTAGGATTCCCTGTGTCGTGGGTATCAGAAACTACGAGTAACCATGGTACCATAACACCCAAACCCGGAACAAATATTTGCAGGTCATACAAACATTTGTCCCGCAGCGGTAATCGAACCCGCAACCTTTCGCGTCTCCGCCGGGTACTCGCCCGACGCGATACAGAGGTCGTCAAAAGGCGCTACAAAAGTGAAACGTTGTCTGTTTGCAAGTGTTTGTTTGTTTGTTTATTTGTCATGCTTTCACGTTAAAACAGCTGAGTAAATTGTGATGAAATTTGGTAGTACGTATAGATGGATGACGCGGTTCAACACACAAACACCTATGTAAACCATGTGTTTTGAAAACTTAACAAAGGATATATTATCCTATTCATTATTCATATATATTAAAACATATACTGCAATAATAATAAATAGCTAATTATCAAAAGATAAAGTAGTAGTAGAGCTTTATTGTGAAATAGTTCGTCCGGGGAAATACTACCACCATAGCTATTGCTGCCGCAAAGCAGTAGTGCTCGCATTGCTGTGTTCCGGATGAAAGGGTAAAGGTGTCGGTGAAATTACAGGCACATGCGACTTTTCATCTTTATGTCTCAGGATGGCGGAAGCAGTGCAATGCCACATATAGGGTGCGTCCTAGGTGGACATGACCTATGAGGTAATGCACTGTCCATAGGCAGAGGTTACCACTTAACATCAGGTGGGCCATCAGCTAGATCCGTCATTCCAAGTAGTATAAAAAAAAAAAGAAAAAAGTTTAGCATGTTTAAAAGTATGTTTGTTACAAATCTTGAAACCGAATTTTTAACCATTGAACATGGACAGATTGAGCTGAAATTTTCCATAAATGTCAAGTTCCGATGACAATACAATAACAGTGTGACAGCTAGCTGATCTGATGATGAAGACAATGGACAACGGAACTTCTCGAGGGATAATAGCAGACTGGCCGTGATTGGGCTCATTTTGACCAGCACACGGTTCCGATCACTAGTTTTAACAGCCGTGGAATATAGACGTGACAAGTGGTGAGCTCATCGCCGCCATTGCCAACCACGACTGACTCATTGAATCATTATACAGTGTGTTTTTTTTTTACTTGGACAGTATGGCCGTATCCAAATTATTAAGAGATAGGTACGGGAAAACTGTCTTTGGAACCAATTACTCGTTGTGTATGAAAACTATTTTGGCGTAGTTATTTTTTTGGTCAAGCGTGAGTCCTCCATAAAAATGATCGAGTTTTTTTATGCGTATCAACTCAGTTTTCGTACAAATGAGTAACTAGTTCCAAAGACAGTTTTCCCGTATCTCTTAAGGATTCGGATATGCCCATACTGTCCGAGTTAAAAAAAAACTGTTTATAATTTAAATAATATTATAATTTACTTACGTGTGAGCTCGTTGGCCTTCTGGGTCTCCTGCTCTTGCACTAGCTGGTCAAGCTCAAACTCGGGCAAGGTCCAGACTTCAGCGAACGCGCACCCGGGCGCGGACCGCCGCTCGGCGTCGCAGCACGCCCAGCGGCGCGCCGACCACAAGGCTGGGTGGTAGCGGCTGCGACGACCGATAATTTGGCACACTATGGACAAAAAAAAATCGATCGTTCGTTCAATCCTCCACGAACTCAACATTAAGACCAGACTTTCCACCACATGTCACCGCAGGGAACCTCGAGTTTTTTCGCCACATTGCCAGGAAGGAAGGTGGCAATCTTGCAAAGCTGGTCACTGGTAAATTGGAAGGAAAGAGACGCGGGGACGGAGCCCCATGCGGTGGAGCGATCAAATACGCTCTGCGCTCGATTCCAGCGTGAGCGACGCCATCCGCTTCGCTGAGGATAGAAGCCGGTGGAGGCAGATCATCAAGTCTTAGGTCCTACATAAAGGTCACGACCCTCAGCAGTGAGGTTCCGACGCAAGGAGGGGAGGAGGACAAAAAAAAACAGAAGGTTTTTTAGGGGTCCGTACCTAAAGGGTAAAAAGGGACCCTATTAATAAAACTCCACTGTCCGTCCGTCTGTCTGTCTATCTGTCTGTCACCAGTAATAGTCTGTAATAGGCAGTTGAAATTTTCACAGATGATGTATTTCTGTTGCCGCTATAACAACAAATACTAAAAAATATAATATAATAAATATTTAAGGGGGCTCCCATACAAAAAACGTGATTTTTCCAAATGTAGGTTATATAAGCAAAGTAAAGTGTAAAGTCGGAAAGCCCAACCGACATGTGGGATAGAAACTCATTTAGTACTAAAACTGTATTGAGGCCAAGCAATATTTTTGTTTCTGAACGTGATTCATTGAAAGAATTTCTATGAAAATTAATGGCGCATGGCGCTGCCTACGTCAGATGTTTTATTACAAATAAAAACTAATGAATGTGAGAACACACAACATTATGAATGACAAATGTAATTTACTGAAGGAAATGAAATAAGACTGGAGAAAGCTTTTGAAACACATGTCTTATTTTCATTTGCGGAGGGCGCTATTTATGTAGTCTACGCTTTGATTTATAGATAGGTCATCATCATAGATAGATAGAAAATAATTTATTGCACAAGAAAAAAAGCAGTACATAGGCGAACTTAATGCTAATTAGCATTTTCTTCCAGCTAACCTTTGTGTAATGTAGAGTGGGTGGTAGTGCTATTTAAATCATCATTGGCAGCTCAAATATAGCCCACTGTTGGGTATAAGCGACCTCCCTCAAACGCCACTCCAAACGGTTCTGTGCTATTCGCATCCAGGTCTTTCCCTCTACGGCCTAGAGGGAAAAAAAAAATGATATATCCCCAGCCAGATTTTTAAGACATTCGAAACAATACCGAACTGATTTTCCCCAAAGGAATCTAGGAAATAGATGCGCTGCCAATTTCTCTGTAGTTTGAGAAGCCACAGGCGACGAATGAAATCCTTGTAGTTGGAGCTATCGTTGCCGATATGATAGTGCCCAAGTATCTACGTTTAGTCGTGTTGAAACAAGAGTAAATTTAGACCATTCAAAATGATCCATCAGATTTCATAAATAAAATACTTTTGAATTTGAATTTCATCGCCCAGCGTCATCTCGAACTCATTATCTTTCCTTTTTCCCAATTTATTTGGGGTCGACGCATCGTCATCGCGAACTATAACAGCAAAATCGATAACTCAGCGCAGATTCAAGGTTCGATAAATTTTAAATACCTTTCTTTTACCTTTAATTTATGCATGTGTGTGGGTTCCGTAATTTGTAAATAACTGAAATAGTTTTTGATAGTTCAAACAGAAAGAGAGCCAAAATAAGATTCGTAAATCTGGCGGTGGCTTATCGATTATGAGAGGTTAGGTCTGCCAAGTTTACTCCAGTCTAATTTCCTGCAAAACTTTATGCCAGGTTAAAATGCACTTAGATATATATCTTGCAGAGCTTTTTCGTAGCTGGCTCAAACATCTGTTAATTTTGCTAAACTACTCTGTGAAAGCAATAAGAGCTCTTTTCTCTCCCGAGGGTTACAGCTAGTGATGATAAATGAGTATTACATACCAGACCTTAGAGTATGGATCCAAAGCAGTCTCTCGGTATGCTCGCCAGCGACCAGGTACAGTGTGTAGTCGGAGTTCTGTTCCGTGTACCCCACCTGTGCAGAATTTACTTTGAGCATGCGGTACGATAATAAAGATAAGCAAAAAAAATACTCCTTGGTTCAGGAAGGAATAGATTTTTTTATTAAAAATCTAAATAAAATTAAAAAAAAATTGTTGACTGAACTGTATGTACCATCATAATGGTATGTGGTAACTTCTGCTACAACACACATTGGCAAATGAGACTTTTCACCTTTATGTCTCAGTGTTGCGGGCGCAGTGCGATGCCACGTAGTACGCGTCCTAAGGCAACGTGACCGGTAAGCTAATGCATTGATATAGGCAATAGATTTCCACTTAACATCTGGTGGGCAACCTCCTTGTTCCGAAATTCAAATGAAAAAAAACCGCACAATTGCGATAGGTTTAGGTCACGCACTCCACCTAAGGACATACCCTATGAGGGTTTGCATTGCGCCCGTCACCCTGATACATAAACATGATAACTCTTATGTGCTTGTAATCTCACCAGCACCCATACCCTTTAAGCCGGACTAAAGCAATGCGAGCAATACTGTTTGGCACCACAAATTATGAAGCACCAAGATTTTTTGACGGACGGAAATTTAACACGACTCGATTACCGAAGTCTCAAACGAAAGTCTCTACATCTCCTTCTTTTATTTTTTGTTTTATAGATGTGGATGGAGTGAACTGAGCTGCTTGTTCTTAGCCTAAGCTTGCTTTATGAAGAGAGCTATTATGTAGACCAAACTGATCTTCGTACGTTATCTGGTATCGCACGGAGTCAAGTCAGCTATTGCCTACTTATTGATTTATTGGACAAAAATATGATATATTGGCTAGGTGTGGTACGTTAGAATATTCCAGTAATTATAATAGGCTATGTTTTAGGCGCGTCTACCCAAAACCAAATCAATGTTACTTAAGTAATGTAGTATTTAGTTGTTCACGAGCGGACGAAGCACCAAGTAATACAAGTTGAATCGAGATGATAATATAAATAAAATAAATAAAAATAAATAAAAATAAATAAAAAAAAATTTTAATTATCATACCTAGATACCTAGATACCTATCATTATCTAGACCCAAGCTAAGCAGAGCTTGTGTTATGGGTACTAGATAACTGATATACTTAATACAATATTATACATAGATAGATATTTTTTATTATACATAGAAAATACCCAGAACACCCAGAACAAATATATGCACAAATATTTGTTCCGAGGCGGGAATCGAACCCGCAACCTCCAGCGTCGAAGGCCAAGCTTCGCCCGCCGCGCCACAGGGGTCGTCAAAGGAAGGAAGGAAGGTTTTTGAGAATGCCCGACTTAGTATTACACAAGATCTCAGAACTTTTTATGCGGAAGGTAGTAGGGAGACTTTGCATCAGTACAAGCTTTTATTTAAGGTGGATTCTCACGCTTGAGCCGCGAAATTAATTTGTTTTGTTTTTTTTTGCCCATTACAGCTCGTCAGCACTTATTCAGATAGCGAAAGTTGATTTCGCGAGAACTAGGAGACTTAACACACATGTATTAATTGATAGTATCTCATAAATATCACCAGTTTAGCTACGATACCCCTAACAAAAAAAAACACTGTAAAAATGTGTTATATTTATTTTATTTTATTTATTTGGATCACCATCGAAAGAAGCACAAACGTGCAAAAATACAATTCTAAAGCTACTTAAATCTAGTGTTCTTTCATTTATAGGGGGATTCTAGCTAAACTGATGATATTTATGAGATACCATCAATTAAAATATGTGTGTTAAGTCTCCTAGTTCTAGCAAAAATCAACTTTCGCTATCTGAAGAAATGTTGATGAGCTGTGATGGGCAAAAAACAGCAAAAAAATTGAATTTCGCGACGCAAGCGTGAGCATCCACCTTAACTAGCAATGTTTAATTTTAAAGCAGTTATCCTAAACCGATTGAAATTAAATTTTGTATATAATACCTGTCAAGTTCCGATGACAATACAATATTATGATGACAGCGAGCTGATCTGATGATGGAGACGGAAGGTGGACAACGGAACTTCTCGATGGATAATAGTAAAATGGCCGTGTTTAGGCTCATTTTGATCAGTACACGGTTCCAATAACTACGTTTGTAAAAGCTTGTATTAAAAAAAATAAACACAAAAAGCTTATTTTACATTGAAACAGTTTTTGTTGGGATCATTAGACATCTGTCTGTCTGTCTGTCATCTCTCATCTGTCTGTCTGTGTGTGTTTTTGAGATAGATTAACAATTTATTGTACACAACAAAAAATGCAGCACTATGGGCGGCGCTATCGCTGAAAGCGATTTCTTCCATGCAACTTAATACCTATTCATATTATTCTCATGTCACGGCACAACCGCTTATCTGACCCACGAACTTCCCGGTCAAAATACGCTTTATACATTTATATGACAGAATGTAATCTACCTGAAAGGGGTACTTATAGATGAGGTTCTTTTCGGTGTCGTCGCCTATTTGCTTGGAGAGCTCGCTGAGCTGAGCCGACTCCACCGTGTGGATGGCGTCGATCTCGATACGACCGCGTTCCTTGCGCCGCTGTTAAAACAAAATTGAAAATTAATAAGGGCTCTTCATCTACGTAATCAGCAAGGCGACGTCTGCCGTTGAACAAAGACCGCTCGTGGTCTACGAGCGGTGTCCTACCATGACGAATGATCCCTCCACACAGATTAGGAACTCGACTCGTGCTTTTTCAAATTTCTAACACAAAATCATGAAATCACATAAAATAAATAAATAAATAATGCTGGACAATTCACACAACATTATGTAGCCCCAAGCTAAGCAGAGCTTGTGCTATGGGTACAAGATAACTGTTATACTTAATACAATATATTACATAGATAGATATTTTTTATTATACATAGAAAATACCCAGAACACCCTGAACAAATATTTGCGATCGCACAAATATTTGTTCCGAGGCGGGAATCGAACCCGCAACCTCCTGCGTCGCAGGCCAACCTTCGCCCGCCGCGCCACAGAGGTCGTCGTACATAAAAACGTATCCTGTGAAACGCCAAAGTCTATAATGTCCTTTGTTATAAATCCTTGACATTTGTTTTTTTTACATAGTCACAAAGTTATTTCATATTTATTTTAATAAATGAATACAAACGCCGAATCTTCCAAGTTGACTCAGAGAACTCGCTTCACTTGTTCAATTAGGTATATTTTCTTTCTAAAATTGTTTCATAAAGCCCCCAAATAAAAAGCTTTCAAGTTCGTTGGTGATAACCAGAGTCCGCCTAAGTCTGCCGCCTTCATCCAGCGTCTTCAAGTGTACCAACAAAGACGTCGCATAAACCATAAAACAGCCGATAATATGAATACAATTCGTATAGCTGGGGGTTGGACCACTTCTGGATCTTACGAAAGGGGCCCGAGAACCTCGGTCTACCTCTCCATTGCTATGTCCTAAAAACAGGGTTCATGTGCGAGGCTACCTAAGTATATGTAAGAACTATTATGTTAACCATGTGAAAGCAATAAATATATTGAGTATTGGTGAGTGGACAGTAATATAACTAACAAAAAGAACAGCTTTGTAAGGGCTCGCAAAATAATTTTTGCATGTTTTTTTTATTTTTTATATTTGAACACATCTTGACATGAATTTAAATTAGTATGTTAATTTAGAAATCTAGAGGTATGATAGTTTTTTCGTTAAGTTTACCACAAAATGCATACGTTATGGGATACTGAGGACTCGCTTCCCTCGCCCTAACCATTATCTAAAGAATAACTAGGCCAAACACCACTCGGGGGATCAGGTCTAGACTAGTCTGGCAAACGATAACCCAAGTGTTTTCTGGTCTAGACAGAGAGCGTAACACCCGACTTATCCAAGAACCGACCTATACCTAGACATACCATTCATGGACACACAAACACAGCACCTATGAAATTGGCTATAAAGTATCGATCGAATTTTCTGCAAAACGCAAAGTAAGTATTTTTTGTCGGGCCTATGTAATGTCATCGGCCAGCTTATGTCGGCTCTCGATGAGGTTTATTGAGTGGTGTGTTTACGCTGGTAATTTATAAGTTTATGATGTGTTTTATTAATTGCTGTTTAGGTGGTGAAGATATCGATTGGATTGAGCTGACTCATTCGGATTCGAGCAATTCTAATGCCGCAAAATCAAGATGCTACCGAAGCCCTATTATATTTTACCGCCGCAGCATATCCTTAAATCAATCCAAAACACGAGCAGTAAGGTAAATTAAACCAACGTTTCATAACAAAAAAATATCTTTTTGTTCCGCTGTATGCATTTTAGTAGCGAAGTCATTCGATTTATTGAAACGATAAAATGAAAATGAAGTTCACGCTACAGTTATTACTGATTGAATTCGATGCCTGGATCTGAAATGAAAACTATGCATATTCAAAGAGATTTATGTGTAGCCGAAATATCCAATTAAAATTGGTGGCGGTTTCAGGGTTCCCTAGTCAGATTTAGCTGAAAGAATAATAAAAGCTCTAGACAAACATGGCGTATAAAAGCATAGTCTACAGCTCGTTCATCGTAAGATGGCACCTGCCTTTGTTGGCTACTGTGAACGATCTGTAAATGCCTTACGTGGCCTGCCCTACATAATACAAGACTAAACATCAAATGCAACAGTTCGTTTCTAATGCGAGTAGAAAAGTTCTAAATCTAAATGTCAAAACAGTGTCTAAAGAAGATCTCGGAAAGTCGATAATTTCCTGAGGAAACGCAATAAGAGTCTAAAGTTTGAAACCGACGACACCCTCTGGCTAAGCCAATCTCCGATAGACTACGCCGAGATTCCGGTTTCGCCGAATAACTCTCATCTCGCTGAAATGTAGATTCTAATTTGATTCAAAACGAGTGATTCGTTATCGTGATAAATGAGAGGAAGTAAGACGTGAAAGATTATTATCGCATAAAGAAAATGGTTTCCTGAAACCTGTTAGATGATGAGCAAGGGAGCTATGACAGTATGTCGTTAGAGACAGGACCAGCATTTCGACAAGTGCAAATTATGAAAAAAGCTAATGCAATTTTGTCACTCTAACATAAGAGTGTATAAAAATAAAATAAAAATAAATAAAATAAAGAGAAATGGGCTAAAAACGTAATCGAATGGTACCCTAGAGAAGGAAAAAGTTCGAGAGGAAGACCTTTCCGCAGATGCGAAGATGATTTTTAAACTACAGCAGGTGCGACATGGAGAAGAAAAGCTCACGATCGGGAGCTTTGGAGGACTCTGGGGGAGGCCTATGCTGGAAAGCAAAATAACCATTTATAACCATTTTTTTTTTTACTTTTTATCGATGTCATATTTCAAAACTAATTTTAAGGTTGGTAAATAAAGGCAATTGAAATTAAAATAGATGAAAACGTCAAATAAAATACACGAAACTACTCTAACGAGTCAGAACTAAATCAACCCTTGGAAATACAATACGAGGGTGGACGAACAAACAAAGCGCTAGTAAGCAAAAAGCACGTACGAAACAATCCTTCAATGAGAAACAAAAATGATTATGAGCAACAGAAAAGCTCCTCTCGTACATACTGAAAACTAAAAGTGAGAACAAGTGGGTCTTTTGGAATAATTAGTGCGCATCGCCGAGGGCTCTCCAGTGAAGTCTATCCACAAACATCCACTAAATGGGAATTTAATGCCATCAGTGACGTTGACGAACCGCGTCCCATCAATAACATAAAAATCTGCTCTCGATGTGAACACCTTGCCAAACTACTGCCAGACATGATTTGTTATTTCGACGGTTCGACGATAGTTGGCCAGGAGGACGAAGCACAATACACCCCACTTCTGGAGTTAAGTGTAGATCCTATCATCCTTAATCAGATTAAGGTGCACCGGTCAGAAAAATAACACGTTGGTAAGTCGTCGACGGTCAACTGATACTGCAATATGCACATTGCACACCTAGTCGTACACTACCGGTATGTTTCTGCCCGTGCCCCCTGACGGGACACGTCCCCTCACAGATGTGTGTGGTTTTCTTTGAAATTGCTCACATAGCGGGGAGCATTCGGGTAGCGTGACTGTGCATGCATTATGAGGGTTGCTCGGTAGGGGAGTGATTGCAGAGCTTTCCTACGTAACTCGTGGTCCGTTTGATTAAAGTTTATTGTGCCGGCCGTCTCATTTTCGTAATAGTTTTGCTAGTATTCTAGTTTTCTGATTTTAGCCAGATATTATGTTTCTTTGTTTAGGCCTACGAAAATATTGGTTTTTGTCTGACTACTTGAAGAGAACATAGGAACACTTACACAAAATATATAGCACGATGGAAAACAAATCTCTTTTAGTTTCGTAAATAGCTCATGAATTACGAAAAAAAATATTTTACACATAATTGAAACCATTCTTAATTTAGAAATATATATAAATCAGCAAACCAATCAGCAACACTTAAGTGACCATTAAAGTATAGATACATGATGAAAGTGTGGGTGTACGCTTAAAATGGTCAAAATTTCCTTGCTCCATAAATCTACAGTCCATATCTGATGATGAGTGAATGAACTACAATTATTTTCTAAATAAAATGCGAGGGACGACGTGGAAAATATTAGACGAATTTCGAATCTCGCAATAAAATTGTGCTCAGTTTTTCGACAGAACTTCGACTTGAAGTTAAAAAAGCTATGGTCGATGGTCACTAGCCATCCGCTAGTGACATTCTCCGATGATACGTAAATGGCAAAATAGCGAATCTGCGTGGGATGTCGCAAGAGGACACGATTTCCTTAACCAAATTTTTAGCTGACGCGGACAAGTTTTATACGCTCAGAGGCCACAACTTCGATGAACCACTAATTAAAAGAAACTACTACGATATGTGATAGCAAAAAATTAAATACGAGAGACGTTGTGCGAATGCAAGGGGTGGAAACGATTACGGAGAAAAACTCTGCCTCAGACGAAGAAGAGAACTCCATAGACGTATTCAGGCACTTTTAAGCGTAGTTCTAAGCTTCGATAAATAACGAAATGGTCAGTAAAAATGCAAGATGCGATGTATAAGCATAGTTACCAGGTGGAAGCGTGCCGGTGCGGGCGGACGAGCGTCGCCGGTGCGGAACTGCCGTGCGCCGGCCCCGTCCGAGACACACCCAGCCAGCGCATGCGTATAGGACCAGGATTAGGGATACGAAGGATTACTAGAGCCGAGCTGGAGCACGGTACAAAACGAGAAAAACCACACGAAAAACGAATGCAATTAGTTTCATGTGCACTTCAGTTGACGACTGGCCAGCACGGCTAGTGTCTAGTCGATGACCATTACCATTTTGCTGTTCATTGCGTTGTGTCTTTTGGCTTATTTTCAGGAGCGAAAATATTTAAAACACGCAGCGCAATGAACAGCAAAATTAATCTAAATCGAACTTGTCTATCAGAAAATAAGACCACCGGCCGGTATCATTCTTCTTCTTCTATAGCGTATTATCGTTTGGCTTTTTTTGTCTAAAGGATTTTAAAGTAAAATGTAACCGGTATCATACGAAATAAATCTAAAACCAAAGAACTTGGTATACGTATACTGCTTTAAATTTTAATTTTTACCCAACTACGACAAAGTCAAAATGAAGAGTTATGTTAGTTTCTAGATTGTGCCTACAAAATCTCATTGACTGGATTACTATTATATCCAAATGAGGATCAAATTTAGTTTTGTATGGAGCGGGCTAGCGCGTGGTTATGCCGCAAAATTCCTAATCGTACCGACTAAATCAAGTACAAAATTCAAATTAAAAATAAGCATGGATTCTACATTATTATTCCGAGAGATCACTGTACCTGAAACAAAACAGGACAATATTTTCCTGATAGAAAAAAAAAACAGTTACCTCTAAGTTTTGCCTAGATTCGAGTGTTTTTTAGGTGCATCGGTGCATATTATTGGGTAAAAAAATAGATAAATAAAATCAATATAGGAAAGCCGATGGTTTACTGTAGGAGGAAAATATAAAATTATCTATATATTACGAGATATTCAACAAAAAGTAATTAATTTTGTAAATTAAAAAACCCTCAACGCAATGAAACGGCTGAACCGATTTTGATCAAACATAGCTAACATAACTAAGAACACTCAAGAATAATTCACCTACAAAAAATACAAAAAGCGGCCAAGTGCGTTGTAACGGTGTGAGGCAACACACACGTACTATCTCTAAGTCAGGGCCTTAGCCCAATTTTCGACAGTGACAGCTGCCGGAATAAACGTCATTGTCAGGCTCATGTCAGTCCGCACGCTAAGTCGCGGCTGACAGCCAACCTAGAATTATTTTTGGCTCGGACAACTCGACGAACCTAGTCGCTTTAGAAAATACAATATTTTTCCTTGACTGGTAAGTAAATAACATACTGGTTACTTCAATCGCCCACTGGCACTACGCCGTGGCTGCGATGCAGATCAATTATCACCCGAAAATGTTTTAGGGTCCGCGTGGTATATTGGTCACCGCCAGCACCCGGCCGGTCCTCGCCGAACTACTGTGGAATCCTACCTATCCAGACACCACGCTTGAGCGAGGGGCCGTCCGGCTGTGTTACCGCCCGCTCAGAGCAACCCCAGGCCCAGTCAAGGCTTGCTAACAGTTCAGCTGGCTCAAGTAAATACCCTACAAGTCGCGCTCGGCGCCATCGCCACTACGGGTGGCCTGCTGTCCGTCCGCCCGTTCTAAGAGAACTGGGCCACGTAGCAGCCTGTCCCCGGCCAAGCCGGGACGTCTCCAACCTACCTTCGGGCAAGCACCGAGCCCTCTGGAACAAAGCGGTATTGGCGAGCCGCTTGCGGCAAGCCCTTGTTCTATCAAGTTCCGTCCACTAACCCGTCGACCCCTCTAGTCTCTCGACCTACTCAAACAGTGAAGTGCTAGTACGTACATGGTTTCCACGGACAGTTAGGATCTGTAGGTTATAGATCTCCACGACCCACTGTAGGTCTCATTGCTCCTAGTAAAGAATGTTAAATATCAAGGCGCCCAAACCCCGTGTAAAACTATAATCTAAGTTACCTAATAACTTCCCTTTTGTTACCTTCTTGGTTCTGTATTTTTCTGTGTAAACTCACTCTTTTTAATAAAACCTCTATATCTGGATTCTAAATAGTATTTAACTTCTTTGTACGCCCCACCTGATAGGCGTACAGCGGGCCCTACCATAACTAAAACCCCTTCACTGCTCGGAGACAAGCCTGCCCTCCCGGCCTGAGACCTCTTATTCTTGGGTTGGCACTCGGAGGTGGAGTCTGTCCCCCCGTGGAGGGGATCTGTTGGTAGGTGACCCGCTGAAACCTTAGCCCCCTAGGGCTTACAGATGATTAAAAGCGTTACAGTGGCGCCCAACGTGGGGACGCCCATGAAGGGTTCCGTAGCAGCAAGTAACATAATATAAAAGTTCTTGGATGGATTACGATTAATGACGTATTTAAAAAAAACTACTTATTAGATCTCGTTCAAACCAATTTTGAGTGAAAGTTTACATGGTAATGTACATTATATATTTTTTTTAGTTTTATCATTCTCTTATTTTAGAAGTTATGGGACACACATTTTACCACTTTGGAAGTGTCTCTCGCGCAAACTATTCAGTTTAGAAAAAAATGATCTTAGAAACCTCAATATCATTTTTGAAGACCTATCCATAGATACCCCACACGTATAGGCTTGATGTTTTTTTTTTTTTTAGTTTCAGTTCTAAGTATGGGAACCCAAAAAATAAAAAACTACTTACTAGATCTCGTTCAAACCAATTTTGAGTGAAAGTTTATATGGTAATGTACATCATATATTTTTTTAGTTTTATCATTCTCTTATTTTAGAAGTTACGGGGGGGGGGACACACTTTTACCACTTTGGAAGTGTCTCTCGCGCAAACTATTCAGTTTAGAAAAAAATGATATAAGAAACCTCAACATCATTTTTGAAGACCTATCCATAGATACCACACACGTATAGGTTTGATGAAAAAAATTTTTTTTGAGTTTCAGTTCTAAGTATGGAGAACCCCAAAAATAATTGTTTTTTTTTTATTTTTGTGTAAACATCTTAATGCGGTTCACAGAATACATCTACCTACCAAGTTTCAACAGTATAGCTCTTATAGTTTCGGGAAAAAAAGGCTGTGACATACACGGACAGACAGACAGACAGACAGACAAACAGACAGACATGACGAATCCATAAGGGTTCCTTGTCTTTGACTACGGAACCCTAAAAACAGTTCGTCCGTTCGTTCGGCAGCTACGATGCCACAGACAGACACACACACAGACACGTCAAACTTATAACACCCCGTCGTATTTGCGTCGGGGGTAAAAAACCTCTTTTTCGAGCGCCAGGCTTTTTTTTGTATGAAGATTTCAGCCTGGTTTTGACGCAGCCTTTAGATAACAAGGTAATTTGAATCCCACAATCATACGACAGGCATCTAAGTAGCAACGATTATTTCGCATCGCTGAACTTGAACACAGAACGTCTGACTGGCTCTTTTGTATTCAATTCCCACGGGAAAAGGATTTCTATGTTTATGATACACAAAACGTGTAAGACGGGACCCATAGAAACTAAGACAGTAAAGGACGAGGGACGGAAGACGGTGTATGGAGGCGGTTAGTGACCGTTTGTCATAGCAATTTTGAGGATCATATTTTTCCGACCCTGCGTTTTAAGACGCTATGACAGGAGCTAAATAAGCTAACGTATTTTTAGCAAAATATACACAGGGTATGAGATAAACCGGCCAAATGCGAGTCGGACTCGCACACGTAGGGTTCCGTACCATCGTACAAGATTTAACAAAAAAAATATATTAAACATTACTTTTAATTTTTAACTTTATTTCTTTGTTTTAATTTTTTGAGAGAATAGGTACCTAATACTAACTCAGTGAAAATTTCAAGATTCTAACTTTTACGGTTCATGAGATGCAGCCCGATGATGGACGGACGGACGGACGGACAGCGGAGGCTTAGCAATAGGGTCCCGTTGGCACCCTTTGGGTACGGAACCCGAAAAGTATATATAAACCGTCATCATATTTCCAAGGGCATGAAAGAGTCCAAAACATGATTTTAGTAGAGCTTTTTTGTGAAAGAGTTCGTCCGGGGAAGACCTACCACCAGACCTATTTCTACCGCAAAGCAGTAGTGCTCACATTGCTGTGTTCCGGTTTGAAGGGTAAGGGTGCCGGTGAAATTACAGGCACATGAGACTTTTCATCTTTATGTCTCAGGGTGGCTGGCGCAGTGCAATGTCACATAGGGTGCGTCCTAGGTGGACGTGACCTATGAGGTAATGCACTGTTCATAGGCAGAGGTTACCGCTTAACATCAGGTAGGCCATCTGCTTGTTCCGTCAATCAAATAGTAAAAAAAAAAAAAAAAAAAAATGCGCTTCTAACGTAAATATCTCTAATACAATGCGTTGTCAACATGCGTTGTTGGTAAAAATAATAAGAGTAACAGATAATATTATTATAAACAGCCAAGTTTATTTATAAAATACGCAGGATATTTGATTTTCACTTCCTTTTTTTTTGCCAGCGCTATTCTGTCACTTTTTATTTCACCTGAAATTTAATTAGTTAGATAATGACAGAATTTGTCTGTTGTAACTGAATAAAGCTTGCTGAATTAATCTCAGCGTAAAAGATACCTACTTTTCAGGGTTCCGTAGCCAAATGGCACAAAACGGAACCCTTATAGATTCGTCATGTCTGTCTGTCCAAATCTATAAGAACTATGCAGTTGAAACTTGGTAAGTAGATGTATTCTGTGAACCGCATTAAGATTTTCACACAAAAATAGAAAAAAAACAATAAATATTGGGGGGTTCCCCATACTTAGAACTGAAACTAAAAAAAAAAAAAAAACCGTTTGTGTTATCTATGGATAGGTCAAAAATGATGGAGGTTTCTAATATATTTTTTTTCTCAACTGATAAGTTTGCGCGAGAGACACTTCCAAAGTGGTAAAATGTGTCGTCGTCCCCCTGTAACTTCTAAAATAAGAGAATGACAAAACTAAATAAAAATATGATATACATTACCATGTAGACTTCCACCGAAAATTTGTTTGAACGAGATCTATTTTTTTTTTTTTTCAATACCCGGTTATTAAATCATCGATCAAAGTTACAACGAACTACAAGAACTTTTATATTATGTTACTTGCTGTTACGGAACCCTTCATGGGCGAGTCCAACTCGCACTTGGCCGCTTTTTTATATTTTTATTAGTTATGGGAAAGCTGATGGCACACCGGCTGCCACCCTGAGACATAATGATGAGTCTCATGTGCCTGTAATTTCACCGGCACCCCCCTGTAATTTCCCTTCAAACAGCAATGCGAGCACTACGCTTTGCATCTTGACCATCTTTTTTTTTCGATTTTAATATCGATACGCCATATACATGTCTATGTTCTTGCCAGTGACATAACATGTTACCAAATTAATGACTGGCCAGACACATGCACTGTACCTGTTAGGTTGCTATGCTGTAGTATTTATTTTACGATTTAAAAGGACAGTGCCTGTTGACCCGGTTATAATGGCATTGTATAAAATAAGTAAAAGATTGTTTTTTTAGTCACACATTAAAAAACAGGTTATTAAATATCACTAAAAACGCTGCGTCAGTGAGACTTGAGCCCGCTCAAACCGAACGCTTATGCGGGGTTTACATTAGGTCGATTTTATATTATTTTCAACACACTTGCTCATAAAGTGGCTCTAATTTCACCCCAATTAGGCACATAATGACACCTGTAATCAAACTGTGACTTTTTCATTGCTATTATTCACTAATGAGTTATAGAGACAGTTGAACATTTACACAGAGTGTGTATTTCTGTTTTACACCTGTAATCTAACTGTGACTTTTTCATTGCTATTATTCACAAGTGAGTTATAGAGACAGTTGAACATTTACACAGAGTGTGTGAACTGTCCAGTATTATTTATTTATTTATTTATTTCTATTTTATTATTATTTTCTACACAAGTATGTTGAAAAACGTCGTATGATACACGAGTGTATTGATGATTACCGTCCTCGTCTCTCTTGAGACCCTCACCTGCGCCTCTGCGGTAATCACCAACATTACACACTAGTACCATAATGTACTATATCTTACAAGAACAAGAATGAAAATGACTTACCTCAATCAGTAGATGTTAATAATCCTAGCAGCAATGTAGGAAATAATAAGCAATTATAATAAATCCGGGTGGAGTGTTGCTTAGTAGTTTGTCTTGGGGTAGCCATTGGCAATGGCCATTAGTCTGATGTACATACATACGACAACCTCTGTGGCGCGACGGGCGAACGTTCGCCTGCGACGCAGGAGGTTGCGGGTTCGATTCCCGCCTCGGAACAAATATTTGTGCGATCTGCAGATATTTGTTCAGGGTGTTCTGGGTATTTTCTATATATAATAAAAAATATCTATCTATGTAATATATTGTATTAAGTATATCAGTTGTCTAGTACCCATAACACAAGCTCTGCTTAGCTTGGGGCTAGATAATGTTGTGTGAACTGTCCAGCATTATTTATTATTATATACATAGATAGATAGATACACGCTTGTTTTCCAGAAAGGGGGTAGGCAGAGCCTCAATGGGATTTTCAATTAATTCGTTTATCTAAGTTTATAATTCTATCCCCGTATTCTATTCTATTATTCAAATATCGTCAGGTGTAGGATATTTACTATTCAAAGAGGTGTTTGTTTGAGAGTTTGTAGGGGATAATCTCTACCGATCTCATTCCGAAAATTCATTTACTAATATAAAGCTACAATATCCTTAAATGCTTATAGGCTATGTTTTAGTAGCTAACGCCTGCGGCTACGATTGCATTATGTCTAGTTACACTCGACTCCGTAACAGTTGAGTGAACTTTGATGTTACTTGGTGTGCCGATGGTTGATTTTTATCCCAACACCACACATGCAAAGACAAGGGAAAAGACTAGTTTTCATTAATTCTGGTATGTCCGGCCTAATAATAGACCCCTCCGTCTCCTCCCATGGATGTCGTAAAAGCCAACTGAGGGATTACACAGACTCTTTAGTAAGTTTTTTATACTACTTAGAACAACGGAACAAGCAGATGGCCCACCTGATGATAAGTGGTACCCTCTGCTCATGAACAGTGCATTATCACATACGTTACATCCACCTAGGACGCGCCCTGTGTGGCATTGCACTGCGCCCGCCACCCTGAGACATAAAGATGAAAAGACTCATGTGCCTGTAATTTCACCGGCAACCATACCCTTCAAACCGGAACACAGCAATGTACACACAGCAGCACTACTGTTTTGCGACAGAAATAGGTATGATGGTAGTACTTCCCCGGACGAACTCTTTCACAAAAAAGCTCTACTACTACTGAGTACTAAGTTTCGTTGATATAAGATTTATCCAGGCAAGAAATTGTTAGCCAAATCAGTCGTGGGAAGCAATGCCGACGAAGAACCACGTCTATATTCCCACGATGGTGCAACCCACGGTGATAGAGACTCCGGCTCTGCCTACACTTTCGGGGAAAAAGGCATGTACCTAAGTATGTATTTATGTCTTTCATTCTGATAGTGTGATGGACGTTTCACGTTTTTACATTATTAAACCAGTACTTAGATAAAAAATATTATTAAGTACTGGTTTAATGTTTAGTTATTTTATCAAAATGTTATTTTTGTTCCAAGGAAGTATCCTCACTGTTTTCCCCATTTTGAGCGTTCATAAACAACAGCTAACAAACAATAAGGTTACAGAGGCTCTAACCAGAGACACCAGGTGTAGTGATGTCACATTTGCAGACAACACTGCCATTCTAGCTAGGATCTCGGAAAGACCCAAATGAAGCATCGTCATTCCTACAATCTGAACTCGACAACATAGAACAGTGGTTAATCAAAGCCAGTGCCTCTAAATCAACTCATGCTACATTCACATTCCGCAGTGAAATACCTAGAGATGCACCTGGATCATAGAATGACCTGGAGAAAACACCTACAGAAAAAAAGAGAAAAACTCAAATTCCAGTATCGGAACCTCCATTCGCTAATGGGTCGAAACTTGGTCCTGACCACTGACAACAAACTCCTGATTTACCAAGTTGTGCTGAAGCCTATCTGGATGTATGGCATAATGTTAAAAAACTGCCTTTTCCGCATTCAAACTCTATGGGTGGTCCATTGTGGGTGAGGGACGTATGGCATACAACTATAGGGATCAGTCTGCAATGCAAATATTTCGATCATAAAAGAGCACAAAATGGCCTCTTAAGAAACCTATCCAATGTTCTTGATGAATACTGAGCTGCATAGAAAACTGGAGTTCAGCACAGTCGTCGACAAAATAACTATATTCATAGAAATACAAAGACAATCTGAATATACAACCGAACCACATGGCCTCACAGCTAACCACCATCAGCTACTCGAAGAGAGTAAAAAGAGATGGTCGCTGGACCACTTCTGCTTCAAGCAGTCAGTCTTGTAGCCACCAGCTTGTACCCACTCCAAACTTGCTCATAGTCTGAAGACTAATCACAGACAAAAACAGAACAAAAAGAAAATAAAAAAACGCTAACAAATCCACATCACATTAGAGCTATTGAATTTTCACTCACTTTGGGCAGACTGGGTCAATTAATTTTATCTTTTCTGCATGCAAATTATCAATAATTAATTTTATTGCCACTGGAGTTGGTTACCAGTTTTTTTCTGTAGGTTAATTTATGGTCACCCGTTTGGCTAAAGTGTATAAATAGCATGCTTGGGAGAAGGTACTCCATTGAGTTCAGCATTTATACAAAGAGCTTGTTAAGTTCACTCAGATACAGGATAAAGAACAATAGGCTTATTGTAAAGGCAGAGTGATATTGCCAACACCCAACCAGACCAAAGTTCAGTTATGTTCACGTTTTCTGAACTACTAGTTTATATGGAGGTCTCTGCTACTGGCCCGATGGTGATGAGTGTTCATAAGATCCATAGTAGCTACAAGGTTCTTATGAAAATGTGTTCAGGTCTGTTATCGAGTTGGGTGTTTGCAGTATAATTGAAGCACCAATCAAGTAACAGGCGATTTCAAAACATTAAAATATTACCTCGCCATCGGAGTCATAGTAGATGAGCGCACGGCGAGTAAGGACCAAATAACGCTCCTTGTAGTTCACAGGCGTAAATAACTTTTTGTTCTGAGATCTTTTGATCATGTATGTCTGAAGAATCACCTCATCTTCATCTTTTCCAGCCATAATTACTGAAATAATCAACAATAAAATGTTCAAGAATTGTACGTAGGATCAAACCGGTTGTTATATCCTGGCTAGTTACAAGTAAAACTTACAAACATTAAGCGCAGCAAACACGATTATATCAACGAATTTGCGTGTTTTCACGTAGTAACTTAACTAAAACAACCTTCATCAAATATTTAATGTTAAATTAGTCATCAATACAATCAAACAGAAACACTACACTTAAACCACACTTAAACTATTAAAAAAGGAAATTAATTTTCAAAGAAATCCAAACAAGATGTCCCAAAGAAGTTTTTAACCACAGACTAAGAGTGTTTGTTTGTTTATGTGTTTTTAACTTTTTAGTTTGTATTGCCAACTCAACTCAAATCTCATATTCTTGAACGGGATAACGTAGCAATTTTGGTTTCTCAATAAAGTTCTGTGAAGTTTAACGTAAAAGCCACTTCTTAATTCTATTGTTTTCACTGATTCATAAAATGTTCTAGTTTCCAGTAACATTTTTCAAAAAAGTTACTGTCAAACTTGTACTTACTAAACTTCTTCTGTGATTACATGCTAGGTGGCTTTTGCAGAGTAGAATTATAATACCAAATCTTTACTAATTATAAGCATTCTTACCGATATACTACTACATTCATGCCGATGTATGCATGAGTGCGTAGTATTATAGACACAAAAAGTTGAAGCACTGTTTACAATACACTGGTACATTGAACGTAGTTTGATTATTTTCAATAAAGTTACTGTGAAACTTGTACCTAAAAAGCTAGGTAGCTTTTGGTAGACCCCCTCTCGCTAGAAAGTGTCTAAGCGTCTGTTACACAAGGAGATTTTCTCGCACGCGAGCAGCGTATTTTTTTTTTAAATCGATTATTACTTTGCAAGAACGTTTGTTTAATGTAAATGATATCTTTATTAAATCCGGTTTTTGGTTTATAAATTCGAAAAAAACTGCACACACGTTTCCGGCAAGATCGGGTTTGGTACAGGGGTTCCTAACTCTGTCCCCCTACGCCTGTCCATCCCCAAATTAGGTAGATAATACCAATAGCCAGAGTATTCTAATGTGTTGAATCCCTTTATTTATTTTGTTTTTACTAATAATATTTTATATGGAACCATAAGTACGGGAGTCTCACTCGCGCTTGGCTGCGCTTGAAACGTAAGCTTTACCTTTTTATAATCGATGACAAAAAAAAACTCTATTGTCTAAACTTTGATCTATCTGTGGCTCATGTCGTTCTTCTGTGGCTCTCATGCATGGACTTTATGAAGTTATAGGTATAGTGCCACCATTTTATCTGTAGAACGGCTAAAATGGAAACTATTGAAAACGTCACTTCGTTGTCAGTGGTTGTAGTCGAACGTCCCACCGAATAAGCGTGTAAAGTAAAAATTTTAATTTAACAGTAGCAAAAAACTAAAAAAAAAAAAAAAACTCACTGGTTATTATGTATACGTAAATACAAAATTAACCGAATTAAATAATAAAAATAAAAAATGGTCTATCTTTTATTAAAATGTCTAATATTAAAATTTTGATAATTTATATGATATTAATAGAAAACTCTTTAAAATTTTTATTCTTGCAAAATAAATTTTGGCGGCTGTTTGTATTCTAATTTTACAGTATTATTCGTCAGAAAAGTTATAGCTACCTAATAGTGTAATAAACAATTGCCCTGATGATTTACTATGGACATTAAGATTTTGCCAATGCAAGTATTAGATAGTTAAATGGTTATTCTAGTAATTGGTTGTAAATATAAAAAGTGCAAATTATATTACAGTTTTATTCAATTAGATTTTTATTTAACTTAGTTTTGTAAAGCGTGTTTTCTTCACTAAATCCTACTGAAATTTTTATAATAAATAAATTTGAAATTATTTTAACTTACGAGGTACAAATCAATTAATAAAATAACATTTTTTTTCGCTATTTTGCTCAAATTGCAATAAATAAAACAAGTAGTAATGCCGTCAAAAAAAGGAATTTTATGATCTACCAGTTCTTAACATAAATTTTACTACAAAGAAGATAAATGTACTACACAATAATGTTTATAGAAAAACCATATAAAATTATATATTGTTTCTTAGTAATTAATCAACAACCGGTGGTCAATACCTCAGATTCAAGGATGTTCAGAAAAGACATATGAAAAAATGCAACATTGAGCCCTCTCATTGGGAGTCTATGACAGAAAAGCGCCCGGAGTGGAGAAGGCTGGTACAGCAGAAGGTCTGGGCATTTGAAGATGATAGAAGGCACGATCTTGGTTTAAAGCGCGACGATCTGAAAAGTAGACCGCCTTTTATCATAGTGTACCATTATGAAAATAATACCCACAAGTGCGACTACTGCAAACGCACGTTTACAGCCAAGATAGGGTATGTAAGTCACATAAGAGCACACCAGCGAAGCTCTTCCATATAAAGCAGGTACGCAGTCACCGTGGCCGAAATCAGCCTGGATGACATCATCATCAATCAACAATTACGAGTTCACGTTCATTTAAAGTTCTTCTAGTCAACATTACACATGGAAACAACAATAGATTTATTTTAAACAAAGTTTTGTTTTCAATGACTCGGTGATGGTAACTAATATTCACCTATAGCGCCAATTACAGAATTGATCGTCTGGAATTGTATCCGAATCACAGAGACTAATGTGGTCTCTTTATAGTGCCCTGGCTCAGGAATCAGTCCATTATACGCAGGTTTCAATCTTTCATCATGCACTGCTGCTTCTCCTCTTCGTCTAGTTCAGGTTTATCTAGCTATCTGCATTTCCTTATACTGTTGATTCAAGGCTCACCTGGATCAGCGTCTGAATTTGACTCTCAAGGCTGTGTCTGACTGGAGCGATGCCAATCTAGTCAAGTACAACGCCTCAAAAATGCAGATTTGTCTCTTCTCGGCGAAAAAAGGCAGTTACTCCTAGTTTCCATCTTCCGAGATCTACGTAACTGCTCTAAGAGTGTGCTCTTAGGTATTTCACTTACGCCTACTACTAACTTTTCAGTGTTACCAGATTATTATTAAATAAATTCCCAACATCGTTATATATATATATATATATATATATATATATATATACACAGGCTGGGGCAAATTTTTGGCCCCTTAAGGGTAGCTACCTTTTCTTTTGTAGTTATAATGTTTTTTTCTTAGGAACTTTCAGTTTTATTTTGTAGAAAAAATATTGTCATTTTTAGACTTTTGAAAAAAGTACGGTTAACCCAAAAAATTACATATGTCAAAAAAAACAAGTTGGTCTTAATCGACTCTATTTCTAACCAGGAACACTTTTCATAAAGTAACATACCAAATCAAATCGTAAGTTTTGGCAATAATTAAAAAAAACATTCCCATACATTTTATATGATAAAACGAGTAAGTGAAAACAACAATGTTCCTCATTCAATGGTTCTAGAGCGATGGTAGCCTAACGGTTCAATAGTGCAACTCAGAATCCAACGATACCGGGTTCGATCCTAGGCTCCGCACCAATGAGTTTTCTAAGTTATGTGTGGATTTCCATCGCTCTGTGCTTCGGAGGGCACGTTAAGCTGTCGGTCCCGGCTGTTATTGATTAATAGCAGTCGATAAGCCACGTCAGAGGCCCTCGGGCGGCTTGACAAACTCTGACACCAGAGGCCAGCACTTACCTCATACGAAAAGAAGAAGAAAGAAAAGAAGAACGTTTCTTAATTTAAATCCGTATGTAACTACTTTTTAAAGTTAGTAGGCTAATTTTGTAGGCTTATGTCCCTACCCATGATTGCTCTAACGACGATGGTTTATACGTAAAATTGGCTCCAGACCAAAATAAGAAACATACCTACCTAGTTACTTGTTAGTAGCAAAACACACCCATTTTATGGAGTTTAAATAAAAAAAATACTTGTTTGGTAAGTATTATTGGTGGTATTGCTTTATAATAAAAATAAAAAATAATTAAAAATTTAATTCCATATAATTATGTTCAAAGTGTAGACCATTTACTTGACTACACAGATTGGCACGCGTTAACACACTTTGCGTAGCAGCCCTTACCTTCATGTTATGCATATGGTATGCATGACTTAGTTGCGGCGAATGGCGCTTCTTAGAAAAATTTATGGGAATGTTTTTTTTTAATTATTGCCAAAACTTACGATTTGATTTGGTATGTTACTTTGGGAAAAGTTTTCCTGGTTGAAAATAGAGTCGATTAAGACCAACTTGTTTTTTTTGACAAATGTCATTTTTAGGGTGAACCATACCTACTTTTTTCAAATATCTAAAAATAAAATACTTTTTTCTTCAAAATAAAACAGAAGGTTTTTAAGAACAAAACCTTTTAACTAGAAAAGAAAAGGTAGCTAAGGGGCCAAAAATTTGCCCACCCTGTATATATCTGATCCTGAAAGTAGCTGTCGAACTGTAATTCAGTATGTCTATGAATCTCTTTGCCTTCCTCTCTTCTAACCAATAGTGCAGTAGATCAAACTAACTATAAATCTACTTCACCCTATGAGTAGTCATAACATGACTAAGTCCCTCTATGCATTAGGTACACCGATCACAAACGACAGATTATTACAAAAATGTTATGTTTCTAGACTGTAGTTCAAAGCATAAGAGCACTTTGAACTTATCATAATATTTGTAACCCTGATATAATGTGATTAAAAATACATTTATATATATGTAACCTATGTATCAGATTATCTGTTACCGAAACATTTATATATGTATCAATCTTATAGTAATGAATTACTAAAAAAAAAAATCTTACAATTTCGTCAGGTCCATGTACAACCATGTTTATACAGATTGCAGCAATATATTTAATAGGTGGCCACCCTTTTCGATGGTGGCGCCCTCGAATAATTCTACAGAAAAGTTGGTAGCACTATAAACTTCATGATACAAACTCTCATGTACACAAGACCAAGAGACCTTCTACTTTCATATTCTCATCTCCATCGTCTTACCGTTTTATATCCTGTCGACATTGACATTGGCAAAATTGTGGAAACTAAAGCCACAGTAGCCACAAATAAAAGAAGAAGAAGAAGAATAACTACTTATCAGTTATCTATGGTTATCTATTACCGACTTACTGTGAATACAGTGTTGTTTTGAGTAGTTTTTTTTTTTTTACGTTTTGTTTGTACGAATTTCGCTTTGCTTGCCTCTAAAGGTATTCATTTTATATTATAGGTCGGGGTTCATCATTTCTGTGAAAAGTGTTTCTAAGTGTTCGTGCAAAGGGCCTCTTTCCCTATCTTTGCAACATGTCTTCTGAAACAGCTCAAGTTAGCTCATTACCGTTGCCACCAATGCAATACATTAATTTTTACACTGACGATAATGTGAGAAGAAATAGAGCTCCACTGCCACCACGGCCGATACACGACACATATTCCATGTTTGGACATGTTTTCAATGCCGACGACGCTATAATCAGATCTCTGGAAAGCCAGGTAAGGCCACAAAATACATAATAGTACTGGTAAGGCCTAGAAAAACTATGATACTAAACCTACCTGCGACTTTCACTTTGTTTTAATTGAACCACCGGTCAGAGTGTACATAAGGGGGCACTGAGGAAAAAAGATTTATCTATTTATTATATATTATATTTATTTATAAGAATATTTTATCCTATCGTGTAGTTTTTTTCTTATCCATCAATTAATGTTAAATGCATTTTTTCCATACGACTTACCGTTTCTGAGATATGAACTCTGAAAATTTTTCGTTTGTCAGAGTCCTATGATATTACCTAGGCTATTAGCGTGCGTATGTCGTTTCTGGTTCGCTGCGGGCCCTACCGGGCCACGCTCGCCTTCGGCTCGCTCGCAGCTCACGTGTGATCACTATTCTCTAGTGTTTTAAATCCATGTCGGACTGTCAACATGGTACTAACAACAAATATTTTTTTCTTATTTCATATCTCTAAAACGGTAAGTCGTATGGAAAAAATGCATTTAACATTAATTGATGCCTGAGAAAAAGGCTACATGATAAGATAAAAATAAAAAAAAAGAATTACCCCGGTTACCCGGGTTCGGTTGGGGTGTACACAAGTACACCCCAACCGAACCACCCTCTGTTTCGGAGTATTGCGTAGAGAAAAATTAATTATAGAACCAGCCTAATACTTGGTAGTGCACAGTATAGATCACCTTGAAACAAAATTATAAAGTAAACATCGATCATTATTTCCAGGGTTTCAGACGTCTGTATCCTATGCATTTTGAGAGACGAAGAGAGCTGAAGAAGCTGAATCATTCATTACTAGTGAATTTCCTAGATTTACTGGACCTCCTAGTTCACTGCCCAGACTCACCTAAACGAGCTGAGAAGGTTGAAGACCTGAGTTTGCTGTTCATTCACATACATCACCTGCTTAATGAGTTCCGGCCGCATCAGGCAAGGGAAACCTTGCGAGTTATGATGGAACTGCAGAAGCGACAGAGAGTTGAAACAGCTACGAGGTATCAAATCGTTGATATCTATTCTATAATTTTAAGTTTGTCAGAACCTTCGATCAAGATTAAAACTAGATGTCAGGTCGGCGCAAAAAATATGTCTCTGTGAATAATAGCTCACTTTATAAAGTGAGCTCTTATTTTTTATTTGTATTTGTGTGAACTTTATTTCTAGCTCTTTAAGGTTGATTGCACACTAAATGTTGTTTAAACCTGTCTTTTAATTTCTAAGTGACAGGAGTAATTTATTGCTTTGCTTGTTTTTTGTGACGTATGATCATAAGAATAAGATAATATTTTTAACGTTTGCTACTTTATTGCTAGGTGTCATCGTTGTAATTAGGTTGAACTTAGAACTGTTTTAAAACTTTTGTTTCAGTTTGTTAGTAAACAAATATAGCTGTATATAAAATCAATAGCTACCCAGGCGGAAGTGACCCGAAATCTAGTTGTATTCTTGATCGAAGGTCAGAACCATCAACCATTGGGGAAACTCGTGCACTGATTAAATCATAAAATGCCATAAATAGTTAACATTTAAAATTGTATTTCAGATTCAAGAAACATCTAGACAAGGTTCAAGATATTCTACAAAACGCCCTACAAAGCTTGCCAGACCAAAACGAAATAGAATCTAACTTCAAAGTGCCCATTGAGATCCTAGAACAGATGGACACTAGCATCAATGATAGCTCCAACTCGGATCCTTGTTATGAATTAGATCGCATCATGTGCAATGTTGTTGATAATATGAGATAATGGTCCTAAGAATATGTTTTCATTATAGTGTAAGTAATAAAGTATTTTATACCATTTTATAGTTTTAGTAGTATACTACATGTTACTATAATGAAGTTTTCATACATACATACTTTTGTTCACTAATGGTCAGGGTCTAGTTAATTTTATTAAGTTAGAAACGGGCCCATCAATTTAGGGGGAGGAGACTACTCATATCGAAGTGCCTTGTGTCGATTCTGTAATCAAAATCGAATTGAGTAAAGCAACACTCAGGGGCAACCTCGCGAGAGTACTGGCGAGTGCCCATACCGGAGTCAGACACTTCCAATTAGGTATGAAGTTTCAAAATTTACCTTAAATTATTTTCTGAACAAACGAAGTTTCTGCACAAGCTTTATCAACACTTCCTCTTTTTAAATTTTATTTACCTCTAAATTTTCTTTATATTTTTACTAGTTTTAGCTTGGGTATTATTATAGTCCTATGGATCAATTCAAATTAGGACGATGTCAGTGGCGCGGCGGGCGAGTAGCCGGCTGATATTCGAGAGGGTGCCCCCACACTTCTGCTACTATTCATTTTCTTTATATTTTTTATTCGTTTTAGCTTGGGTATTGCCGTATTGGAGGGGCGGTACTACTCTCCACGCCCCCAAAATCGGCAGGCCCATTTCTAATACACACCCCTGAAACCATCTATAAATTTGTCATTTCTGAATAAATATGCTCTGTCACATAAGTTAACAAACCTACCTAATAATATATTATGATTGTGTTAGAAATTAATGCAGATCTACAAACAATTTAGTTCTTAAAGTGGGTATAGAAAAAATAAAATACAGCAATTTTTTGAACACATTTAATTTTGTTGATAATTCAGACAAATAGAGCTTTTGTCTGAGGTTGATAATTAAATCGTTCTCTCCCTTGATTGCTAATCAAAGTAGAAAAGTCTGAAAAGAGCTCTATAAAACTAAGTTTGCTATGATATTGCTGCTCCATTGTGCATCTGAAATATTTTAATCATATTTACTTACACGCACAAGCTGGTTAAGTGAGTCTTTTTGAATGCTCCTCTCCCGAACCGACTGGATCCATAACTTACACCAATCAACATAACTAGCAACTTATCTACTGAAATACTTACGTAAGTATACTTAATTACTATCATTGCAGATTTGGCTTCAGTGGGCTCCATTGTCAGTGCTGTGATGATCATTATTAATTAGTTTTCTAGACCATTTTATACTAACTTAATTTACTTACATTACCACAGACAGTTTAAATCTGCAGCTTATTTAGCACCTGCAGTCTGCACCCGAGATGGCTACAATGAAAACGATTACGAAAACAAAAAAAATAACTGTTAGGAAAATCCTGTCAACATGAAAATCTGCAAAAGGAATCCTGTTAACACGAAAAACTGCAAAAGGCATCCTGCCAATATGAAAAACTGCAAAAGGCATCCTGCCAATATGAAAAACTGCAAAAGGCATCCTGCCAATATGAAAAACTGCAAAAGGCATCCTGCCAATATGAAAAACTGCAAAAGGCATCCTGCCAATATGAAAAACTGCAAAAGGCATCCTGCCAATATGAAAAACTGCAAAAGGAATCGCTGACAATACGAAAACTGCAAAGAAAATCTGACCAATAAGAAAAACTGCAAAATAAACCCTGCCAGTAGATATGAATAACAGTAAAATCCCCATCAGTAGGTGCTCTGGACTTCACATCAAATCACCAAAGCATACTCAATTATAAAATCATAACTAACTTTAGAAAAGCTAATGAAACCAATAAAAATATACTAGAGCTGTGCATGTTGCACTACGAAAATAATTAGAATGTGGGAAAATTATTATAAGAATAATGGATTTAGGTGGACCAAACACTCTTTCAAGTTTGTGCCACAATGTGAGTATTGTCTTTATCACTACCATAAAGACAGAAGTCATAATAAATTCAATAAAAATTGTTGCCATATGATTTGGGGAAGAATCTTGGTGTAGCATTTCTTAGAAGTTGCTACGCCTTCTGAATGGGCCACCGTTCCCCCTAAATTCCCGTCTACCGTAGCCCCCCCTGCCCCGCCCCCCTTGGCTGGGTCCAGAGAACCTGCCAGAGTTGTTTAGTCTGGAGCTGTATTTGCCGGAGGGAGGTGCGTACATCTTTTGATTTCTTTCGCCGCTACGCGCGCGTTTTTCAGGCAATTTCTTTTCGGAACCATCACCGTTGTCAAATGTAATTGGTCTGTGTCGCTTTTGAGGGGATGTTTTCTCTTTATCTTCAACAGCAGTTTGTTTTTCCTGAAACAATTAAAAAAAACAACTAAATTTGTGCAAAGAATCTCGTTTTTTGTTAGCGCAGTTTGTACATATCATCATCATCAGCCTACAGAAGTCCACTGATAGGGCTCCTCTATAGAATGCCACGAAGAACGGTCTTGAGCCGCCTGCATCCACCGCCCTCCTGCGCCCTCCATAATGTCTTTGGTCCATCGAAAGGGGGGCATTCTCTTATGCTTCGCACGGTTTGTGGTCGCCATTCGAGAACCTTTCTTCCCCAACGATACTTGTACTATTATTCATTCCGTGCCAATGGTTATTATCAGCTATGCAAGCTATATAGCCTCTGTCTTTTGTACTAGCAATAATAGAATAAGCTTTTACAAAATTAGTCTTCAGAGTTATTAGTCAAATGATCAAGATGAACCTAAACTCGGTCGGAGTTCCGTTATCCACCATCATCATCAGCTTTATATTGTATTGCCATCACAACTATTTATAGTTGTATGCACAATTTTAGCTCAATCGGATATCTGGAACTGGCTTAAAATTGACTTGCAAGACTCAACCATTCTTCATCAGCCGATAGAAGTCCACTGCTGGACGAGGCCACCCCAGAGGATTACCATACCTGACAGGCGGTTTGGTGATTGCAGTGTTAGCATACCATAATACATAACAGTCACAAACAGTCCTGATCCCACACTATGATCCACTGTGTTGTGGGTATCACAACCCCGACCCAGAACCAATATTTGCAGATCATACAAACAGTCCCGCACCGGGAATCGAACCTGCAACCTCATCATCCCAGCTGGCTACTCGCCCACCGCGCCACAGAGGTCAATATTAAGGTAGTATTGGTGTTACATACTCAGATTGATATTGCTGTCTACCCCCTGCAGTGTAATCCCATCGTAGCCTCTTGCAACATCCATGGGAGGATATGGAGGTGTCTTAATCTTAGAATTAGACCACCAGTCAAATTTTGAGTTTGACCCAAGTATACTGAATTCCATAACCATTATGAAGGAACCATCTCCTTTCCATCATAGGACGACCAGGCATACAGCTCAGTACCATCCTTACCTCATTAGTATACCTTCTATTCGCACAAAACGTTTCAGTTCTACCTTTATAATGCGAACTGCTAAGGAGTGGAATACAAAATACCGTCGTCTGTCTTTCCTGAAAACTATAATCTGGGTCTCTTCGAGGCTAGAGTGAATAGGTGCCTTCTAGACCTTTGTGCTCCATCTTCAGCCACATCGTCACTTACCAACAGGTGAGATCGTGCACAAACAAAGGTACATCAACGTAAAAAAAAAAACTAATATCAGCAGATCCTTTCAGGATCTGACCTAACGCAGGTGATCAATAAAGAACAATCATACCTCCTTCTCTGGCTTCTTCGCCGACTGGAAAGACAGTTGGACCTTGCTCTTGAAGCTGGGTGGAGTGCGGAAGATGTCTCGGATCAGGGTGTTGATGTTGGAAGTGGTTTTAAGAGCTGCCATTTTCAGTTTGTTTTCCTCAGAGTCCTCATTTTTCTTTCCCTGTAATAAATTATGTAATTTTATTTGTAGTTTATTATTTTTTCAAGTGTAAACTACACTTTATGGATAATATTAAATTTAAATGTAACCCAAAAATTCCGTTCCAGCGGGACTCGAACCCGCAACCTCGCCTTTTTGGGTAACATTTAAATTTAATTTTATTTGGCTATAATTACCTATAAAAAATCAGTTAAATATCTCATAAACAACTAGATACATAATGAGAAACAGTGATGATGGGGCACAATTATTTATTATGTGACATGGCTTATGCTTATGTGACGACCTATGTGGCGCGGCGGGTGAAGGTTGGCCTGCGACGCAGGAGGTTGCGGGTTCGATTCCCGCCTCGGAACAAATATTTGTGCGATCGCAGATATTTCAGTAATTTCAGTGTAAAATTATACTCTTTTCGCCCATATTATGTAATATGAAAAAGCAACCACTTTAAAGGAAGGAGTGACGACGTTCGAGCAAGTACGCGTACCTGCGTCTATGACCTTAATCGCGCGTGTTTCCGCTTAAGTTCGCGAAAATTTAAAACCGAGTAAGTGTCTCGGCGATCCAACAGGCACAGTTACATGTCAGATGAACAGCGATAGGCAGATATGCAGGCGTGGTGTGTCGGGCCTTAGAATAGACCCCATCATCGCCTCCCATGGATGTCATAAAAGCCGACTAAGGGATTAGGGACTAGAGGATAGGCAGCCGCATCCACCTGAGTACTCAACAGCAATACTGCAATCATCAATCTGCCTGCTGATGTGCTCTGCTCACACTTGTGGTGATTATGACAAATCCTCAGTTTGCATTCTACAGGGGCGGCCTCGTCTATCAGTGGACGTCTAAAGGCTGATAATTATTAATAACTTGCGACTCCCCCCAGCTTCGCACGGGAAGCCCCCCGGTGACCCCCCCTACCCCTCCCCCCTATGTCAATCTCCTGGTTCTAAGCTACCTCCCCACCAATTTTCAGCCAAATCGGTTCACCTGTTCTTGAGTTATCGGCGTTCTTTAGTTCGGGGCGGGCGAATGTTCGCCTGCGATGCCAGTGGTTGCGGGTTCGATTCCCGCCTCGGAACAAATATTTGTGCGATCTGCAGATATTTGTTCAGGGTGTTCAGGGTATTTTCTATGTATTGAGTTATAAGTTCGTTGCGGGCGAACGTTCGCCTGCGACGCCAGAGGTTGCGGGTTCGATTCCCGCCTCGGAACAAATATTTGTGCAATCTGCAGATATTTGTTCAGGGTGTTCTGGGTTATTTTATATTATTTATTTATTTTATAAGTGGTGTAACTAACACGACTTTGTTTTATATATATATAGACGAGGTTAGATATTTTGCCAGAGCCTCGCCGAAACTCACACGTTTGTCACCACTATTACAATACAAATAACAAATGCATACCTTTGTGACTTCCTTGAGTTTTTTAATGTATCCCTGTGTGAGACGCGCCGTGTACTGCAGCCGTAGTCGTAGGGCTTTGAGTCTCGCGTTGTCAGCTCCGAGCGCGTCCGGGGCTCTCCGGCAGAGGGAGTGAAGAGCGAAGAGAGCGCACTCCACGTGCGAGAATTGAAGCGAGGGCGGGGGTTTAGTCTCCTCGGTTTTTTCAGTCTTTTCGCCATTCTGTTCTTTATCAGTATCCGGAATTTCTTCACCTTCAATGGGGGCTTCGGGCAAGTATTTCTGAGAAACAAATAAGATGGTTTTCAGTATTTTACAACACCATGATTTTGGCATGTCCCTAAACATATTTTCTATTTTTGGAATATTTTTTACATTGTTCGGAAAAACACGCAAAAAAAATTGTATGGACGACATTTGTAGAGCTGCGCGTGACTAACCCGCTGAGATGCGAGAGTTTCCTGGTTCGATTCTCGCTGTGGGACAAATATTGTCTGGGGCTGGGTGTAGTAGTACTATGGTAGTCATAGTTCATGGCAACCACGACAAACAGGGGATCCTAGTGTGAGATCAGTCAGCACTATGTGTATTAAATGTGGAAGTAATATGTTGCAACATTCACCAAATTTTGCGTTATAATAAATATTATTGTAAAATTCCCATTTAGGTAATGACTTTGACAGTCATTATCATTATCATTATCATCATTATACTATCAAAACTTAGTTTAAAAATATATGATATGAAAATGAAAAGAAAAATGTAGACATACCATCAGCACATCATACACAGTGTCAATTTTCTTCTGTGAATCTGTGATTTCACCGCAGAACTCCGACATCTCCGAGAATATTTTCAACAGCTCCAGTTTAGTGTCGGTCCCGCCCTCTGCTATCACAATCTCATCCCAGTGCGGGAGGACATACTCGCAGAAGAAGTTTATAAACTGAGATGAATCCACTTGAGCCTAAAATAAAAGCTAGTTTTATAACAATACACATATTTATTATAAACATAATTTAAACATTGGTACATGACATAACTTTGTCTTTCTCAAATGACAGACAGGTAAATGCTTAACCCACGACATCCCATACACAACGCTCAATTGGAACTTAAGCGGATATCCGTGGTTCAATCTGGGCCTCTAATATGGAAGATCAGCGGTGGGTAGCCAACGCGGCCTAGCAAACGCTGAGTTGGGGACCCTTTTGTGGCTTACGTCAGGCACACACACAAATTGCCATATTTTTTGTTTCTGTTTAATTCGTTTTTGTTTTAGTTTTTAGTTAGTCTTATCTTGTTTGATTTTTTGTTGGTGTGTGTCTGTGTTTTTTTAGTCACGAATAAACGTTTCTTTCTTTCTTAACCTAGCTAAACTATATGATGGCTGAACAACTAAATAATGGCTAGTCTCCTTGCGAAGCGCACTTCGCAGTCAGTTCAATGTTGAAATTGTATACTGTGGGAAATACTACCACCACACGTAAATCTACGATAAAGCAGCAGTACATGCATTTATGTGTTCTGATTTGAAAGGTATGAGTGCCAGTGAAATTATAGACTTTTATCTTTATGTCTCAGAGTGGCGTGTGCAATGCCACGTAGGGCGCGCCCTAGGTAGGCGTGGCCTGTGAGGTAATACATTGTTATAGGCAGAGGTTACCCCTTAGCTTCACTTCATTTAAATAAAACAAAAAACCTATTTGCTATTCTGAAATGCCTGTTTTCCTGAGATCAATAAACTACATTTCTGGAACTAAAATTAACAAAACGTTCAATATATATTTTCATTAAGCAGTGATACTCACAGACAAGAGTGGCAGGGCGTGCTGAGAGCACTGTATGATCCTATCCACGTACTCAGAGTCCTCAGGATGCCAGTCATCCGGGGTGAATGCCAGTGCTGCTACAATCTGAACCAGCTCCTTCTTACCGGCTGGAGTCTTGCCGAGTCTCGACCATGTCAGTAACTCCATAATGTGTTCAAACTCTTCAGCCACTACATCCTGGAATAGATAAATTGTTATTATAAAGAAGGAGACATGACTTGAATCAGTTGTATATCTCACAACTAAATGAGATATTCAATATTTAGCATTTCAATATGGCTTCTGTGGCTTTAGTTTCCACACTTTCTCTAGTGAATGTAGGGTGAATTTTCAGAAACGCCTGAATCAATTAATTATTTAACAATTTTGAGCACTAAGTAAAATGGTCATCAATTTAATTGACCGAGCGAGCGGAGTAAGCAGTCAGCAGATGAAAGCAAAATTTGCTTTCATCTGTCAAGATGTAGGTACTCATGTACATTTATGTTGTATTCTCCAACTAATCTTGAGGAAACTATACACAGGTTCTACAATTTCATACATTGTTCTGTCGCCAGTGAGTTTTAGTTGGAAGTTTGCTGTGGCTCCATTCACCATCCGATTTTGATAATATTTGGCACAAACATTCGGTACTCAATTCTTAACAATAAAAAAAGTGTTTTGTGATATAGACTACATGATGCATTGAATAGTTACATCCATACAGAAAACTATACATATTATTGTCAGTATAGTATAACCAAGCAATCGTTAGAATTATACATGATGCACAAACTGAACACAATTTTGCAAAAAAGTTTGTGCTTACTGTTAGCCTGTATTGACAAGTAACAAAGCATTAGTTCTGTGTGTTATGTTATGTGAAATGATTTTCTAATTTTGATTCACACATCATAATGCCAGGGCCCCATACAATTTATGAAAAGTTAAAGAAGAATGTTTCATAAAAATAAAAAAGTTTATAGATTGTTATCCTGAGGGAAAAAAGCGAAAGGAAGACCATTCCGCAGACAGGAATTTCATCAGTTTTTTTTTTTCAGAAATCAATGTGTCAATCCATTGCTCTTACCAACTTTCCCAAAAAGGCTTACCTCGAGAATCTTCTTGCATTCTGTGATAATCAGATCTTCTGCTTCTTTGTTAATAACCTCTCTACCCAACTGCTTGACTTTAGTAGCTAGAAACTTGATGCACCTCTCTCTGACCGTCTCATTAACCACCTCACTGTCTGTGTTCTGGTGAACTTGAGAGAAGAAACCTGTCAAAGCTCCTTTAGGATCGTTCTTTAGGATAGTGAGCAATGAGTTTGTGACCACGTTGATTTCAGTAATGTCATCAGATTGTAAGAGCTGCGCGAGTATGTCGGCGATCCTTTGGGTATGTTCCTTGTGATCTTTACAAAGGTTGGGTAAATCTTTGATGGCTTGTTTACGGATCTACAACAAATAAGTTGGTACATGATTAGTAAATATTAATAGCTTGAACTTAGATAATCTATAGATTATCTAGGAGCTTGCACTATTGCATGTTGTTTGCAACACATTTACACATAGTCCTGAGAATAATACGTACTGCAACGTCATCATCTTCGCACAAATCGAAGTGAGCCTCGATGGCTTGGTCAGTCAGTGTTGGAAAGCTGTTGAAGAATTTCGCAATGAACTGTGACGCTAAGCGTTTTTCCTTGTCCGATCCTTTCACGGCGGCCAATATCTCCAAATACTCTTTTTCATGCTGAAATTACAACACATCAAGATCAATACAAACAATAAATCAAGCAGTTGGTAAAAGCGTCGCCCTAGAAAGCTAGGTTACCTTTGCGATGTCTTCTTTGGCGTCGGCCAAAATACCATAGTTCTGGTACAGTTTTTCAATATTATCGGACGACATCCTGGCTGAGGAAACGTTTCTTTATATTTTATGCGCGACGAAATGTAGACCAAATTAAGTTTAAAGTAATAGAGCTAAAGAATTTCAGAAAAAATTAACAAGCACTTCCACCATTTATTTCTGCACACTTTTTATTTTATTTTCTTTTGGTTGGCTTCTTGGCTCTTGCTCTTGAGGTAATTCTGCCAGTGTCTTCTTTTATTTGTGGCTACTGTGGCTTTCTTCTTCTTCTTCTTCTTCTTTTTTTTGGCGTGTTCAGCGGACCGGTAGTGGTGCCACAAGAGTTTGCCAATGACAGGTGATTAACTTGACATAAAACCAAAAAAGTGCTGGGAGTTTGAGGAAAGATAAAGGTACGGTTTAAAGGGAGAATCGTACGAGATTAAGTAATACAAATTGATTCACACTTAACTGAAAAAAAAACTAATACACATAACAACAAAACAAAATATTCACACAATCAATATACATACAAAACTATACACATAATATACATTTATATTGTACATGATCTTACAATTTTATGTTGTTTCTACTGATAAATTTACACAATATACATATAAAGCGAGTATATACAAGGGATAAAAGGGATTTAGAGGAAAAAGGACGAGGGATTAGTTTCCACAATTTTGCCATCTGCCATTGTCAACCCAATACGTATTGTCAATTTGACATTGAGTGACATGTCATGGAGTTGGTTGCCACCTTGAAATATAACAGAGCGCCAGAAAATGTCGCCAGATTTCAAAGACTTGGATAAAAAAAAAACAACAAATTCCACTGACGTTTTCTATACTAATAAAGTATGTGATGTGATGCAGCTAACATAGCTGTCGGCTGGCGATAGTTTTTAAAAGTAATGAAATCCAGGTCTAAAATTATAATTTAGTTAGTTACACAGGTAGGTAGGTAGGTACATATCTATCTTACATTATTAGCAGCGTTTTACCTGAAATAAAACGCATATTAAAATACTTACCTCACTGGAAGCTTTATATTGAGAAAGCATATCCGTTTCCGTCGTATTTCAACCAGTTTTCGTACTTTTAATCCGAGTATTTCCGATCCAGTGGCGACACCTGGCGGCCGTGCGCCATTTTAGTTTCATAAAATGAAGCGCGCCATCTTGACTTCATTGGCTTAATTCCACCAGGCAGAATTAAATGTGAAAGCTTCCAGTGAGGTAAGTATTTTAATATGCGTTTTATTTCAGGTAAAACGCTGCTATTAAAAAACTAGACCGTCACTGGAAGCTTTATATTGAGACCTGTTTGTTATCGCCTGGTGACGCCACTTGCAAATTAGTAGAAAACTTAATTTAACGCCAATGTGATAAAACGTTATAAAATAACAACTGTAAGTATCATACTACATGTTCATGTAATATTTTACAACCATAAAACTTAAATATATAAGTATTCTATCCAGCAATCAATAACATCCAAAATCAACATTCTTAATTAATTTAGTAACATTTTCAGAATGATAACTGTTAATTACTTCTCGTCTGTAAAACTACTGGAATGTATTAGCTATTCACCAATTCCCTCGGGACAAGATTTCATGGAAGTTCATCAGGGGGAAGATTTTTCCAACCAACTTTTGGAAGCTACAGCAGATCGGACGCTTCCTGGAGCTGCCTGTAATGCCAGCTTCTTTGAAAGGTTTGACCCAGTCTGCTATAACTGTGCGCGAGGCGGGCATTGCCACACCTCTTACTGTTATCATCATCATCATCATAATCATCATGCACTTTCCGTTCAACATTACTGTATTTTCTGTAATAAACAGATTAAATGATTTAGCCGTGTTACGTCTTCCATTTAATAATGCTTTAGTTTTTTCTATCCATAATATGGGATTTAAATACGATTTACTTGTAATCAAAAGTAGGTTTCAGACTGTCTATAATTACTGCTGACAGTCTTTGAACTGAACTGTGGCCAAAATATTATATTCGTATATGTAACACACTGGGTAGGATCTAACACTGTATGTAACTAAGTAAGGTCAGGACATGTATGAGTATTCCTGAACAAAGCAGTAATAACATTGCGGTCTGACGCGATAAATGAAATAATTATTCATATCTACTGTGTAGTTAGTTAGAAATGACGTAAGCTTACTAACTTCCCAGATGGGTGGTTTGGAAATCTTTGGATTTTTTAAGCCAATCGACTTTAAAATTATTATGTTTCACGAGAATGTGAGAACTTAAGCGACTGGATGTTTCAGCGTTACATAGCGTAGAAACGACAAACTCGTGCAAAAGAATATGAAAAGTGATAAATTAAATGTAAATAAAATAGAAATTGAGCTAGTTGCGCACCCGAAGGATTTTTAGAGGTTAAAGTTTTTCGAATTGGACCAAGAAGTCCAACGTTTCCATGCCACCTCGTTTTCAGAGTAGACTTAAGCCAAGAATTTCTAAGCAAGGATAATTGTTCTGTGTTCCACGTTTCTACAACCTCGGACCACCCCCTCATTTCCACACTTCAAGGGTGATATTCTCGACCCCCGGAGGTGGTAGTCCCGTCGACGTGTCTATTAGATGTTTCTGTAGGATTTTTAGGGTTAACGGTGCTGTCAGCGAGCAGGCTTTGAGATACTATCGCCAAAATACCATTTACCATCGGGGTACTACTATTAAGTATATTCCCGTCGACTGATTTAGGTGACTCATACTTTGGAATTAGGAACGGTGGTGGAAAACATCCACGCGAGCGGGTAGTTCCATGGAACACTGAACGCGTTGTAAAATAGAGCTTGACTGTCTATCAGGTCTCGAGATACATAATTGAAAACAACATGCGTGGTTTCTGAGGCAAACAAATTTATCATTGGAAACATCACTACACAAACTCACACTACACTACACTTCACTTCACTTTGCAAACATTATGTCCACACAGTTGGGTAGAAGGTGCCACTCCGGCGGTCGGCGATGATGCAACAACGGCATGACTGTTGTATTTGCCTGGGAGATAGTGTATGCTGAAGTGTATTTGATGGTGATCTAGTAAACTCAGAATTTGACAAGTTATTTCCATCAGGGGTAATGATTTCGTACCTCCTTCTTTCCATAGATGAGCGACTGCGGTCCTGTTGTCGCATTGTATGAGGATCGAACTGTGATGCAGTCGATGAGTTTTGCTCTGACAGGCATGAGTATGGCCAGCATCTCTTTTTGATTGCAGTGTAGTGCTTGCTCTTCTTTTGACCAAGTGCCCAAGAGGGCCAGATCGTTTAGTTTTGCCCCCCAAGCCAAGTCTGATGCATCTGTTGACAGTGTGACATTCATTACCCTCCTCCATAGATGTAGCATCGTTGAAAACTGTCTGGCTATCGGAAACACCCTGAGGCAGTTGGTAAGCCTTTGATGAAAGGTCTGGTAGTGAATTCATGAATATTATTAACTTTCGATGACTGAGCCGTCCTCGAGGAACAACAAAGCTGGCGAAAATTAGGAGTGCTATTATTATTTGTAAATCTTTTAGAATCTAATTTTTCTGATCGAGCACCTGATTTACTTTTGTGATTATTGCCATCGACTTTTCTATTGGCAGGGATTTTAGATTGTCTCACGGTCTCCACCACACTCCCAAATAAATTATGCTTTTTTGAAGTTTGAGAACGGATTTCTCGAAATTTATTTTCCAAACCAGAGTTTGCAACTTATATACTGTGAGTTAGACATGCTCGCGAAGCACATACACACATGTGTACACTTTAATGTATTATAAGGTAATTGACGAGATAAACAAGGATTTTTACTTTCCATCTTTCTCGTAATGTTTGAGCCACCCAATTTGTCAGTATTGAAAAGGTTTTAGGCGCCGAGCTGAACCCGAATGAGAGCCAAGTCATCTCTAGCAATTCGCGGTACAAGGCGTAGGAACCGCCTGTGCGACTTTGTTATTTTTAGATGAAAATAAGCTTGGGAAAGATCTACTTTGCACAGCCAGTCCTGTGGTTGCAAGAAATCCAGAATACGATGCATGTTTATGAGGTGGAAGGGATCTGTCATGACATTGTCCTTTAGCGCTATGAGGTTGAATATAGGGCTGATTTGTCTGATTTTGGCACCAGAAACAGAGGGGATATGAAACTTTGCGAGAGTTGAGATACTTTTAAAATGCCTTGTATTTTAATTTTTTCTACATTTACAGATCTTTCCTCTAATACAGGAGTATGAAAGGGACCTTTGATCACATTTGGGTAAACAAAGCGAGATTTTTAAAAGAATGGTAGGTATGCGATACCCCAGAATTAACCTTAACACAATATCTGGTGCTCTCATTTCCTTCCACTGCAAGTGGAAGTGCGCTAACTGACCTGCTTAAAATCGTTCAGAGTCATTGTTTGTATCTTTTTTTATTTCCTCTGAAACCTGTAAGCATTAGAGCGTCCTCGGTTACTTCCACGATCGGGCCGCGAGCCTCGGTTGTGAAATGACCCTCTTTCATTGAAACTGTGGTGCTCATACTGGATATTCGAGGGTTGACCTTTGTATAGGTAGTCGACATGGTGGTATCCACCCCGCGAGGGTGGGTTGATACAGGCATGCATGTGCGTAAGTTATAGGGTAAGCCTGGTACTTGAAAATAATATCGAATTCCACGCGATGGAACTGCGGGTTTTCTTACGCCTTGCCCCCGCGAGGGGCGGCTGTTAGGTTGATTGGATCTTGCTTGTATCAATCCCTTAGTTTTTGGTGGCCAAAAACTTTGCGGACTCCCCCGGCCTTTTCTAATGTATCTGTGATATGCTCAGACTCAAATATATAAGCATTCTGTTCAATGTCGCTTTTACTAAAGGGGCTCAAACTTGTTCGGCTTGTTATAGTTTCCCCGACGCATTTCGATACTTTCGGCTTGGTGTAGATTATGTAAATTCCCTTTTTGAAAGAACTCATCAAATTTTCGCGCTTAATCTGTCATAATTAATGTCTGTATGCTTAGCCCAAGCAAGAAAGTTATGAATACTTACCTGCAAGCTGCAACGTTTCTTTTTATTTAATTTTGCAGTAGGTTATAGCTGCATAAGATCTATTAGCATGGGCAAGGTGACGTAAGGTTTCATATATTTTTACCTTTTCGTTTGTTTCCAGGCCCTTCAAGCCTGGAGTATGATTATAATATGCTTTTTGTGTATCAGCGTATCTTACCTCTGACCAAGATGTAATACCTAAACACTGGACTACGTGTAGGATTTAAAAAAAAGATATCGGATGTTTTGGAATAGCTGTTACCTTTATTTGAATCTCGATATCAAAGGTGATATACAGATAGAAAACACTTTATTGCACAACACAGAAAATAAGCTATATAAAAAAAAAAAACACTAGGTCACGATTTAAATTTAAACTTCATCGTCAAGACATTGTTCATCAGCGACATCATGTTGTTCGTATAGCTCTCAGCTAATGTCTGAACAAAATGACGCCCCATCGGGACAAGCGGAATTGTTTGAGGTTATAAAATTGGTTACCGTATTTTAGAGCTCACCCATATCCTGGACTAGTTTATCCAGCCTAGCATCAGCAGGACGATGGGCGCGCTTTGCTTCCTGTCGGTGGCGGCGGCGCTGCCACTTCCTGCCAGTGGCATGTTCCACAGTCGGCGTGGACGAGCTCGATGTGCTGCTACTGGAATTGGTTCGAACACGCTTGCGTGCTTGCAGCCTGCGGCTTGGCAGCAGTGTTGGGCTCATTAGCATTCATTACTATAAGATAAATAACGTTAATCTATTGCATTACAAACTACGTGGTTCTGTAACCTCAAAAAATGCACGACCACTGTACGAATTAAAACTGGTAAATTTAAAACAATGTACGAGATCCGAACGGAAAACCGTTAAAGGAAATGATCAAGTACTAACAAGGTTAAATGTATATAGAGGGTACTTACAGTTCCCGGTACAATTTAACCACTTTAAATACTGCAAGCTTTTACTTACGTATTATCAACATCACTTATTCACTTTAGGATTATTATATATATAAGTATTTATACGCAACAGTGGTAGGGACGGAGCTGCTGCGCACAAGTTGCTTCGACGGAATACGAAACGCCAATGAAGTCAAGATGGCGCGCTTCATTTTATGAAACTAAAATGGCGCACGGCCGCCAGGTGTCGCCACTGGATCGGAAATACTCGGATTAAAAGTACGAAAACTGGTTGAAATACGACGGAAACGGATATGCTTTCTCAATATAAAGCTTCCAGTGACGGTCTAGTTTTTTAATATTTTCATAATTACATTATCCGTTCCGATGCTCAGTCAGAGCGTTTGGTTAGCACCATGTGATTCTTCTATCACCGAACAACCACCTCAAATAATGGTTGCAAAAAACTGGCAGTTCTAAGATTCCCTAGAATTAAGAATCGTAGAGTTAAACGTCAAATTCAACATGCGCCTGCGTTATCAAAGACCGCGCTATCGAATCCATGCACCAGCAACCTTTTCATTGACTAACAAGTTGATTAAGGTATTTAGAAAGTAGTCTAAAATAACACACATGTTTTTTTACCTGCCCAAACTCAACCTATTTGTGAGAAATTGTCCTCCAAAGTACTGAAAAGTGACTGAGTTCACTGAGTGAGTGAAGTGAGTGAGTATAATATAGTGAGTGAAAGGTGACCCTCTAATCTAAAATGTGTAGAGTTTTATTTTTATTTTTATCATGGAACTGAAAGCGACGCGATCGTTGGATGTTTCCGTATATATAAAGGTATCTACCATGGACTTAGTATACAAACGTTCATGGTACCTACCTACCTACTTTGTGGTTGGATGTAGGTAGGTACTTTCTTCTTCTTCTTATCTTAGGTAATGGCTTCAGTGCGTTATTTGCAACACTTTAGCCAATGTCTTACCTACCTATGCGGCAACAGCAATGACTAAAGAAACCAATGGACTTGGCACGTTGGGACGTCATGTTTGTGCCCACTTGCGGCCGGGCGGCCATGTTGAGCTTGTTGTTATGACAGCTAGAGATTGAAAAAATATGAAAAATATCGATATTTTATGTATCGATATTTTTTTGGAAAAGTGAACTAGTTTATGATACCATTCTAGCGAAGCAAGCGACGGGTTCAAACACGTAGAGTGCGGGTTCAATTCCCGCTGTGTGATCATTATTGTTGCGAGCGTTCGCAAATAACATAATAAATTCATTCAAATACCCATAACACAGTGGGGCCTGGGACTGTAAGTGAATATTGCGCGTGTAGTGTGGAATTCCAAATTATATCAATCGTGCTAAGCAGTGTTTTACGCCGAGTCGGTGGCTGTTGCTTTACAAAGCACAATTTGGGCCGCACGTTGAGTGCTGTTCCCATCTATGACACGGGGCACCCAAGTGCCAGCTGCTTCGCTTTGCCTCCCTAAGGAAAAGAGCTCTTAGAATCATCGGCTTTTCGATCTCGTCCCCGTTTCGGTATTTTGCCATCGCTCTTCCCGGCATCGTGCCAGGGCTCATCCACACATCATGGAGCCTTGGGTTTCTCGTACGCCTCGTTTCTCGAGATCGTTTCTTCCCCATACCTACAAACTATGGAATGAGCCTCCATCTGAGGTTTTCCCGCTTAATTGCGACATGTGTCGCTTCAAAAAAAAGACGTTCATGGGTTCCTTCGGGGTGGGCAGCGCATCGACAATGCCCCCGGTGTTGCCGTAAGGGACGGTGACCACTTTACATCGGGTGGGCCGTGAGCTGGCGATAATTGGCCCTACGTTCTGTCTACCTTCTCCCAAAAGCTAGGATCATCATATAATTGCGTCGGGGTGTGGTGTGGCGTGCTAGAACGCAATCGGTTACGTTGACGCGCCACAACGCAACACAACACAACCTACCAATGTGAAACTAGTCATAGGTAATAAACGTAACCGATTGTGTTCTGGTCCGACACAATAATTCGAACCAACCAAAAGCGATAATGAGGGGTTTTCAGGGACGTTTTACATCATGTTTATAGCCTTGAAAATAGATGGCACCAGCTCTGTACAAGCCAAAGTAGCTCTGACAACATAAAGTGAAATGTCAACGTCAACAACGTATAAATACAAGGCATTTCTTATTTTGACAAGTATACTTGAGTCAGCGCCATCTATCGAGCCAAATCAAACTACTTTTTTATTATTATTTGGTAATGAAAAGCCCTCATTGACCCTACGTTCTGTCTACCTACTCCCTAAGCGTGAAGACATGTACATATATATTTTTATAGCTTTATCGATAACAAAATACGGCCAGCACTATAACAATCCGCCATATTAGTTTCTCATGCAGTTTAGGTATACACGTTTTTTCTGTAGGTATGTCAAGACCATAGGATTCTTTAGTCATTTGGCAACAGTGATGCGGCATCGGCAGTGCGTATGTCAACAAACAATAAGAAATTTAAAAATCTTGGTATTGCTGCGAAATCTGGTTTGGTTATTGTTTATGGTGGTTGCTTTCGCTTGTGGCGCGAAATTCTTTTTTTTTTCGTGTTTTTTGCTCATCACAGCTCATCAACACTTCTTCAGATAGCGAAACCTAATTTGACGGTAATTATATAACCTAACACACAATGATCTGGATTTATGTGATACTATAAATTAAAACTTGTGTTATAAGACTTATAATTACCGGAAAATTGGCTTTCTGAAGAAGTGTTGATGAGCTGTGATGACCAAAAAACACGAACAAATTTGAAATTCGCGCCACAAGCGAAAGCAACCACCTTATTGTCCATGATAGGAATTCAAATTGAGGTAAAAGTAAACGTGCCTAATTATTTAAAATTATGTGAAAAAGAAGATCTTATAAGGAAATGGAGAAGAAAGGCAAATAAATAATTGAAAATCTGTTGCCGAAGTCGTAGGTAAGAAACTTACTATCGTGTTGTGTTGATCGTGATCGTTATGTTATCTGTGCTATCGTATAGACTGGGGAGAAGTAAAAAACAAATGCATTCGTTTGCTGAAGGATTTTGTAGGTACCTAAGTACTTATTAGTTATTAATTTCTCGCAATCGAAGTGAAAGTAGAGTAAAAACTACGAGTACCTACCTAGTACCTACCTACTCGGGACTAAAACTCATTCATAACCTCCCTCGCTAGTGGTCCGTAGGTACCTAAATAGCCTAACCTACGGACCACTAGCGAGGGAGGCTGTGAATGAGTGTACCTTAGCAGGTACCTACTTACTAACCAATATTTATTCTGCGGCACCGCATAAGCAAGCACTATACCTATGTGAGTATGTAGGTATAATATTGCTATTTGTGATTGATTATTGCTTCCATACCTATTAGGTATGTGTTCCTATTTAGGATTTCGCAAATAGGTACCTACGTACCTATCTATTTTATTTAGGTAAGGTACAGAACTCATCAGGTTAGACTTCGATGTTTGTCCTTCTGTCTATGTCTTACCGCGTTACTGCGTACCATGAATGTATAATTATATTACCTACTTCTTCTGTGCCGCGTACCTAGGGTTTTCGGGCCCGGGTACCCGGGTCGGGTATACTCGGGTTAGCAAGAATTTTCGGACCGCGCAAATACTTGACGAAATACCCGGGTACCGTAATAACGCCTTATGAAAATAATGGGCTTTTCCTGTTGCGGGAAGTTTCTTTACAAAACCAAGAAATAGGCTGTCGGATCGTTCTCTTAAAGCCTTAGTGAGCCTTATTTTTGAAAGCTTATTTCATTCACAAGACTGATTTAATATTAATGACTTTAATTGATCTCTTTGATTGTTCCTTTTCTGTGTCACATTAAAACTAAGTTTTCAAGTGGTATTTTATTAGAACTACCTACTTTCGTTAAACGTTATTCTTAGATAGAACTTTATTTTGATTTTGTCACGTTTGGAGATATTGCATGCGCGATTTTTCTAAAGTACTACCTATTCATATAATTTAGTTGTCGACAGATATTTTTTGGGCAGTTTTCAATTTAAAAAAAACATTGATTATTTTACTTTTCACTAGAACCGGGATATTAACCATGATTGTTGAGTTTTGTTTGGGAACAAATAAAACTCAAAAATCAGGGTAAATATCCCGTTTCTAGTGAAAAGTATGTACAGAACCATGATAGTTTCAAAAATCATTGATTATTTTGCTAAGAAGTTTATTTTTGTTATTTCCTTAATAAATATATTATAGGTATTAAAAACCGAGTGAAACACTAACCTAGATAATGTGGAGTTTTATTTACATTTGAAGATACCCGGGTATTTAAAAAAGAATACCCGGTATCCGGGTATGATAAAAGTCGGGGTACGTGAAAACCCTAGGTGCTATCGACTTGATGTAGAAATCGTTTGCTAAAATCAATTCCAGGTTTTTTTTTGTTTACCATCATCATTATCAGCAGCAAAGACAGACGTCCACTGCTGGACCAGGGCCTCCCTCATAGAATGCAATGGGGGGATTTCCCAAACCTAATCACTACCTACGCTTGGCAGGTAGGTTGGTGATCTCATTATTGGTAATACAATAAATATTCTGTGGTATTGGCATTGTTTCCTCGGTGGATGCTGCTGCCCATTCCCTAATCATTAGGGCCTAATGTAATCCCTACATGTGTGTGTAGGGTGTAGGTAGGTAGGTACCTAGATTTATTGGGATTAGGTAGGTACCGTGAGATCTGCGCACTTTGCCGTGAAACATGTCTTTGCCACCTCCCGCTTTTTGGGACTAAAATGTTATTTTTGGCTCCTAGCCTAATAATACCGTAAAAAGATGCCTTTTTCGCAAAGTTAGATTGTTCTATGGCAACACCAAATACTATATGGCAACCTACCATGCGTCTGAGATGTCATTTTTGACGGTTTCTTTTTTCGTGTGGTAGCGGTCAACTTTAAACCGTACCTTTATCTTCTTATCTTAGGTAATGGCTTCTGTGCATTATTTGCAACAATTTAGCCAATGTCAAGTAATATAATTATTATAGTTTCATAGTCAAGTCGTCAAGAGTCTCCGTCTAGTCCTAACCCAGTTTAAATCGTGGCAGAAAAACTGAGTTTTTACAGGAAAAAATCCACCATTTCGAAAAGACTCGCAATACACTCAAATTTCACTACATCACACATGTGCCATTTATCCAAGTTACACCTGTTAAAATGCCACTAAAATTACACGAAATAACTCGAAAAAACACATTAAAATGTAATAAAATAAAAATGACGACGTTTCTTTCAAAAATGGCAGATTTCAACCTACCTCTATCTTTCCTCAAACTCCCAGCACTTTTTTGGTTTTATGTCAAGTTAATCATCTGTCATTGGCAAACTATTGTGGCACCACTTCCGGTCCGCTGAACACGCCAAAAAAAAGAAGAAGAAGAAGACAAGTGAGTGTTCCGGAACTTTTATAAATCTAACCGGGAAAACACTAAAAGTGTACCTACCTACACTTAAACAAACAATTAACAATCCCACTAATATAATATATATTAAAGTTGGTTATTTGGATGTTTGTTACTCATCGCCAAAACGGTGAACGGATTACGATGAAATTTGGTACACAGATAAGTTATGGATTAGGCTGGAGCTATTTTTTATCCTGGTAAAAAGCGAGCGGAGCCGCAGGCGGATATCAGTAAAATATAACTTAATCAACAATTTGAAATAATGTGTTGAAAGTATTCTAATGTTCACGTTAGGTACCTATTCTTAAAACTCGTGTAGGTATAGGTACCAAGGTATATACCTACCAACCTCCTCCAACTACGAAAAGGGGTCCAAAAGGGGGTTGCAAAATTCTAGCAACCATGTAAAGTGAATTATGAAAGGACTTCGACAACATTTCAAAACTAGGTTTCAATGAAAGGCGATACACTCTTTGATTTTTGTGAAGATATAGGTGCCTTCGTAGCATGGCCTATGGTGGTAGGTTAGTATAGTACCTAGGTAGGTACCTAACCTGCCTTGGTAATTAACCTCTTAGGGACGTCATTTATTATTAAACTAGTGTCCGTCTCCAGATTCACTCGCGTTTTTCCAGGATAAAAAGTAGTCTACAGCACAATCCAGATTATAATATAGGTATATCTACGTACCAAATTTCATCTAAATCGGATTAGCCGTTTCAGCGTGAATGAGTAATAAACACCCAAACATCGTAACTTTTACATTTTGATATTAGTGGTAGGTACTAAATATTGTAGGAATTTGTAAATTTCTTAGTTTTTTAAAAATTCTTTCCTACTTAGCATCAAGTAGGTAAGTAGGTACCTAATAGGTAGGTTCTACCTAGATAGGTATACGTACCTACCTATAGGCAAAGAGTTAAGTAACTATTAGAAATGTGCCTGCCTACCAACTCCCTATTAGGTAGGTACCTACTGCCTATCTATTAATTTTACCTGGGTCTACCGAAGTAGGTATTCTGTTTTTGAACCGACCGACTGATCTAAGTACTCGTAAGGTCTCCATAAAGTATAAAAAACTGATTGAAAGGACGCGTAGCAGTGTTCATTATGTTAAGTAATAATTATAGGAATAACAGTGATGTAAGTAGCATGGTATATACGAGCGACGGCGGCGCCATGCACCGGACACCAGCACAGCGGATACGTCGAGTGTCGACCCGCCGGCCGCGTCCTGCGAGGCGGGCCTCACGCCTGCAGCCCCGCGCCCGCCGATTGGTCGCGCCGGGCGCCGCCCTACGCGCTGCCACCAGCCCCTCCCGCCACTACACTTCCGCCGCTCGCCCGCCTCGCTCAGTCGCGGCCGTAGCGCTACGCGAGGTGTACCTACTACGCGTGAACAGTGTGGTGACGAGTGTATGTGCGATGCTCGGACGGTGATCGAAGCATGGTGAATTACGTCAATCCGCTCGCCATGTACCAAGGCAAGGGCGGGCAATACGGCAGCGGCTGGTACGGCTGGCAACACCAGAACTTTGAGGAGCAGCAGTGGTGCGCTTGGAACGGTGCTCCCACGGGGGGAGAATGGTCCTCGGATCCTCAGTTCCCGAAGAGAGAGCCGGGAGAGAGGGAGATAGCTGACATGCCGTCTCCGGCGCGAGGGGACCTGGCCAGCCCGGGAGAAGGCTCGCCGGGCTCCAGGCCTTCCCAGCCGCCGGCGCCGCCGCGTTCACCTTACGAATGGATGAAGAAACCTAATTATCAGACGCAGCCTAATCCAGGTATTTACAATTTATACTCATCTTTACTTCCCTCTAAACGAGGGCACTATGCTTCAATTATTTTTAAGCGTTATATATGACGGTTAGACATAATTATAACAGTTAAAATTATTATTGTCAACAAACATGTTGGTACCTATGTGCATTGTATTCCTATCACCTTGCAGGTAGGTACTGATTGAAATAAATAATTAGGTATGTTTTGGTTATGGAATAGAATAGAATAAGTATACGTAGGTACCTACACATTAATAAAACTTAACAAAATAATTAATAAGTAAGTACCTAAATGGGCGGTCATATCGCTTAGAAGCGGTATTCCATCGAATATTCGATATTTTATGATAGGTATTATTCTAGGGTACAGTACCTATAGGTTACTATGTTTGGAAGTTTAGATGTTTGTATGTTTGTTACCCAAATCACACCGAAACGGCTGAACCGATTTTGATGAAATTTGGTACACAGGTAGATTATGACCTGGATTGAGCTATGGCTACCTAATTTATCGTTACCTGGTATAACGCGAGCGAAGGCATAGGTGGACACAGGTGCTGGTGCTATTAGAACGTAAAACCAGGGAATAATGTTATCTAACACCAACAGTTCTGATTGAAAACATCATAAAACTCCTTAATAGGTACCTACCTACTTGTAGATACAACTTTGTACCTCCTTAGTAGGTACCTACCTACTTGTAGATACAACTTTGTACAATAGCTAGGTACCTACTCTAATGTTTGTTCAGTTATGTCTGTCTATTAACAACTATGTAGGTAAGTAATAATTTTATGTAGATTAGGGTAACGTAATTCAATGTAACAAAATTAATCTATTTCTTATGTAATCAAATCTTTACAAAATTATTAATATTATGCAATGTTTATAACGTTAAAATAAAAGATAATAATGACACTTCACACTAATATAGAGACTTAATGAATTAGTTAAATATATTGTTACTTATAGGTATTGGTTTTCTATTGGAAACAGTGATGTTAATAATTCACAACTTTTATTGTTAAAACGAAATTGCAGAGTTTCTAACTACCTAACTATATAAATACAGAAACACTACGAGTCGCCATTTTTATAAAATGCTATTTATGGGTAAAATGGCTGTCCTTAGGTAACAAACACAAAACATTATTACAACCAAAGAAATGAAAGTCTTATAAACTACTAGGGGCCAGGACGCGGCGTGGTCCCGGTGACCAGACTGTAGCGCCAACTACCGGGGTTTTTTTAATATATATAAACGTTGTCCTGACAATTAGGAACAAAACCAAAAAAGAATTAGCGAAATGGGTCCAGCCGTTCATGCGCGATGCCGTGACCAAGGGAAAAAGGAATTCATTTTTTTTTTTTTTTTATATTTTTTTTTTTTTTTTGACGACCTCTGTGGTGCGTCGGGCGAAGGTTCGCCTGCGACGCAGGAGGTTGCGGGTTCGATTCCCGCCTCAGAACAAATATTTGTGCGATCGCAGATATTTGTTCAGGGTGTTCTGGGTATTTTCTATGTATAATAAAAAATATCTATCTATGTAATATATTGTATTAAGTATATCAGTTATCTAGTACCCATAACATAAGCTCTGCTTAGCTTGGGGCTAGATAATGCTGTGTGAACTGTCCAGCATAATTTATTATTATTATTATTTATTTATATATATACAGAAGATATAGATAGGGGAAAAATGGTAAAATGTACACACTAATAGTACGATCAAATGATAAAATAATCAAAATAGGAACGGATGATATAATCAAAATCATAAAGGAGGCGATCTGAGAAAGTTGCCAAGGAGGTCACAGCTTATTTCTGCTTTATAATGGAAATTAATATATTAAAAAACATTATGAAAAAAAATTTGGTAGGTAACCTCATATCATCATTACTGTAATATAAACATATCATAAAACTAATTAAGATTTTATTGACTGAGAACTGCTAGTTTTCATTAAATATTGACCTATAATAAACACTGTAACTAAATATTTTGGAATTACTAATCTGTTATTTATAACTATATAATTATATAATTTTCACTAGAAACGGGATATTTACCATGATTTTTGAGTTTTATATGTTCCCGATATTTCGGCACAGTTGCATGCGCCATGATCACGGGAGAACTGACTAAAGTCTTTGCGAGTAGATGTTATTGGCAGATATATCGATCTACCCTCTTTCTCACTCTTTTATTACGAACGATACCACTACCATCGGTTTCATTGTCACAATTCACACCAACTCGACACACAACACTAACGGTGTCCGGACGCGTAGAAGGTACCACACTTTTTTGATTCTTACACATTCTTACCACAGGCTTCCATACTCCAGATAATTGAAAACCATCTTCTCTATTGAAGTTTCTGTACTTAGTAATCTCAATTGCCTCTTGTACCATTCTCGGTATGTAATGTCGCTCTGTCGAGATTACCTGCGGACTGTGGCGCATGCAATTGTGCCGAAATATCGGGAACATATAAAACTCAAAAATCATGGTAAATATCCCGTTTCTAGTGAAAATTATGTACATAACCATGATAGTTTCAAAAGTTATATATAATTAAACCTTACCATTCAATTAAATTTAACACCAACTGTAGTAGTTGGTACCCAATAGAGTAATATTGTCATAACTTGAAAAATATTTTATAGATCAAATAGGTATGTTTACCCAATTTCACTAACACGTGATACAAGGGTCGTAAATAGGTTATTGCAAACGAGTTGATGTTTTGTAAACCCGAGTCGAACAACAAGGGTTTAACATCGTCACGAGTAGGGCTTGCAATCCGGATATCTGGATATCCGAATTATCCGGATATCCGTCAATTTTCAAATCCGTATAATGACGTCCGCTAAATCCGGATAATTCGGATACTGAAATTCATCAAAACATTAAGATATCAATCTAAATTTAAAATACTGAACCTTTCTTTTAAATGTTTGTCACATATACATAAAGTACCTGGGGGATCTAGCTTAGCTAGGTGTTTGTAAAATGCGTGAAAACTCGGAAAACCGCGTTTTACCAGAGATGAGACCTAGCTGGCAAGATTTCAAATGCATGTTTTGCTTTATTGAAAGAAAAATATAGTTATTTCGAGAAGATAAGTGTTAACTTGAATATAGGATAGAAATTTGTAATTTGTAATTTGTTTATGATGTTTTTTGATATTTTAAGATCACATCATTATTATGATAGTAGTTTTAATTTGACCATAAAGAGCTAACGAATTGGTTAAAGTGACTCATATTTTAATGGGGGGCGAATGTTGGTTTAATTTAAACATGAATAAAAGCTATCCATAACCTTAATTTTCATTTATTTAAAAAAATTAAGGGTTTTTTGAACATATCGGTATTATCCGTATTATCCGGATATCCTAATACTAAAGTCTACTAAATCCTAATACTAAGTTCACTACTATCCATATTATCCGGATAGTAAAAGTTTACGGATAATGCAAGCCCTAGTCACGAGTTTACGTCCGTGTATCATTACTGTATATATTCTGTGATCATACGACGTTTTAAAATAAAGTTGTGTGAAAACAGTTAAATAAAATCTTAAGCTGTCAAATTCGTATCCGGAATTTAATTTCTCTTAGTATAGAGTCGACATCATTTTAATCTTTCACATTTTATAAAACTCTGCTAGTAAGATTATACTACCAAAGAAATGATTAAGGAGTTTTTAACCGTATAAAACCAAAACAAAAAAAAAAACCGTATAAAAATAGGCGAGTCCTGAAAATTCAGCATTTTCGATGTTTTAAATAAATAAATTGTTATAACGCTTAAACTATGCTTATTAAAAACAGAAATGATTAAAATGAGCCAGTTATTATATATTGAGGAGTTCCGTTGTCCACCTTTTGTCTCCATCATCATTTCAGCTCGCTGTCACCATTATATTGTAATGTCATCGGAAATTGACATTTATGGATATCCAATTGAACTGAAATTCAATTTAATCGGATATCGGGAAGTGGTCAAAAATTCGATTTCAAGAATTACATCGTTAGAAGGTAGACGAGTGAAGATAAATTATTGAAAAATATATTTTTCAATACAAGCTTTTATGAAATTAGTGATCACAACCGTGTGCTGATCCAAATAAGCCTAAAAACGGCCAATCGGCTGGCAATACCCGGCAATACCTGGTGTTGCCAGTGTCTATAAGCGACGGTGACCACTTTACATAAGGTAAGGTAAGATAGTTCGCCTATTAGTTTCATTAAAAAAAAACGGTCTACTAGTATCCGTCGAGGAGTTCCGTTGTCCACCTTCCGTCTCCATCATCAGATCAGCTCGCTGTTACCATGATATTGTATTGTCATCGGAACTTAACAGGTATACCAAATTTCATCTCAATCGGTTGAGGATAACTGCTTTAAAATTCAGCTGCAAGACTTGACCCGAACATGCATATACTTGTAAAATTAAGAAACCCCCGTATATTTAAAGTCTTCCCAGTTTTACAAATAAAGCCACATTGGCTTGGAGCACCCGTTGGACCCTAAATCCTATGAATTGTGTGCTGGTCATCAACAGACACTGGAGTGTGCAGGAAAGAAGACACGGCATGCCAACTTAATTAGAAGTTTCACTCAAACTTGAAGGTTCAGCTTCAGTAGTAGGTACCCTAGATCCAGTTCATCCTATGCTGGTCATCATCAAACCCTGCAGCCTGATATCTTCAAAATTTTACTTTTTGAGCTCAACTTTAGGTTATTACCGCCAAATTATAATAAATAATAATATGATATTAACCTCAAGCACATAATTTATGTTTTGTGTAGTTGAAGCCTATGGGGCAGCGCTTTACATGTGGACAACGGGAAGGGATTTAGTAACTTCCCGCTGTCCACGTTCGTGGGGACAGCTAACGTGGACAACGAGAAGGGATTTTGTGATTTTCCGCTGTTCACGTTAACGTGGACAAGATAACGTGTACATCGGGAATAGACCATAAATTACAAGGTGCAAAAAATATTAACATTAGGGAAGTAATTTTATCTAACAGATGGCTTGTATGAAAGAGCTGCTTAGAGTATTCAGACCCTACACTAAGTCATAGACTTGTGCTGTAAGTATCCCTTCCAAAGACGTTAAAAAAATAAAGCCATTAAATATAAGAATAACAATGAATTATTTATTATTATTATATTTATTAATTATTTATTTATTTCTATTAACAACTAGATTAAATTAATTGTAATAGACTAATTAGAAGAGTTCCCTTCAAAAAAATTGTTGCGAGCTGAGGATCCTAGAAACGGCTGCACCATTACCACCAAACATATTTAAGAACTATATCGAAAACACCATCTTTAATTTTTTTAAAACCTCATTGATATCTACACGACTTATTGTGTACTAAATCAGAGCCCGTTCTGGAGCAACGTGGCAACAAAGAATACATACAAAAACACACACAGTGATACATACATATATAAACGCACACTATGGCCTTAAACATACAGCACTGAAATTGTTTTTCTAAATAAAGATATTAACCAAATAACCAATGGTGCTAGTTGAAATATTTCATAGACCCTGCTCGGGCCCTAGTAAAGACTTGAACGCGCACCCTAGAATTTTCCCGGTGTAACATGGCTAGATAGATAGATAGATAGAAAATTCTTTATTGCACAGGTCAAAAAAGCACTTAATGTGTACACAGGCGAACTTAATGCTAATTAGCATTTTATTCCAGCATTATATGTAAGTAAGTACTTAGTATCTATAACGAGTTCTGGTTGGTTGTCTTGCTGTTCCCTGTCTTCGTTTAAAGTTACACATTTTGTGCTTATTTTTATGTCGCTTGGGAATAGCAGATAGCTTCCGAAGTATCATAGCTGCTGTGACGACAGCATTCTGAGGGTGAAATGCATGACTGAGCTTTTCTCTTGCACTACATTTATCTGTTATTTTATACTTATCATCATCAACATCATCAACCTACTGCAGTCCACTGCTGGACATAGGTCTCTCCCATGGCATGCCACTGAGCCCGGTTTTCGGCTCTCCTCATCCAGTTTCTGCCAGCCACCCCACGCAAGTCGTCGCTCCACCTAGCCAGCGGGTGTCCTATACACTACGTTTGCCTAGACGCGGTCTCCACTCAAGAACTCGTTTACTCCACCGATTATCGGTTCTTCTGCAGACATGACCGGCCCACTGCCACTTCAGCTTGCTAATCCTCTGGGCTATGTCTAGAACTTTGGTTCTCTTTTGGATAAACTCGTTTCGGATCTTATCCCTCAGGGAGACTCCAAGCATAGCCCTCTCCATAGCTCGCTGAGCGACTTTAAGTTTATGGACCCGTCCTACAGTGAGTGTCCACGTTTCAGCTCCGTAAGTCATAACTGGTAGGACGCACTGGTGAAAGACTTTTGTCTTTAGCCATTGTGGGATGGGCGACGAGAAAACTTGACGAAGTCTTCCAAATGTTGCCCAGCCAAGCTGAATTCTCCTACTTAATTCTTTCTCGAAGTTATGTTTACCTAGCTGTATGATCTGCCCGAGGTAAATATACCGAGGTTATTTTATACTTCTAGCTATAGCCTTTGTAACGTGTAGTTCTGCGTACCTCGCGAGTACAAACTTTTACATAAAACTATGCATCATGTCGATCCATAACGATCAACAAGGTATTTGTTTTGTCCGTGTTTGTTGCCTGATTCTTCTAGTTTTGGTCCTAGGTTTGGTTGCATTGGAACAGGAGTATTTTATAATACTCAGGATTGGAATAGTTTATAAGACAATTCAAAATTATTCTTGTGATTTTAATGAATAAAATATTTTTCACTTTGATTTTTGGAATTTGAATTAAATATCAAAATGCTGTCGATCTAAAAAAAAAATTAACTGATCGCTTGCGAAAGGTTATAGACTGGTTGTCTTGATGTCTGGAATCCGAATTTGGCAACGAAAAATTACACTACGCTAGTAATATATTATATATAACATAATATAACACCCAACAGTCGCACACATAGTCCTGACACCACACTAGGATTCCCTATGTCGTGTGTATCAGGAACTACGAGTACCATGGTACGATAACACTCAGACCCGGTACAAATATTTGCAGATCATACAAACATTTGTCCCGCAGCGGGAATCGAACCCGCAACCTTTCGCATATCAGCCGGCTACTCGCCCGACGTGCTACAGAGGTTGTCTATGGCGCATTATGTCTATGGGCGTGGGTTTACTTCCATTAAATTATGCAAGGGGTTTGTGTTTTGAACCCGTGGGACAGACTGGGATAGACCAGAGAAATAGGTAACGGCAATAGTAATCAATCCAATTAAATAGGTCCTAATTTTTTTCTTGGCTAAAAACTATATTGAAACCTATGTAACTATGGCTAGATTTTTTGTAACAAATATTTATAGTCAAAAAAATACAACCGTATTGAGAACCTCTTCCTTTGTTTTGAACTCAGTTAAAAATAGCAAAATACTAAGTTTTGGAATTTACTAATATTAAAGACCGACTTATAGCGATTTTGGTAATCTGAGCAACAAATCAAGCATGTATCATTTGAAGTGGAAGTGGAACTGATGAAGGAGACCACAATGGCTACGGGAACTTCTCAATGATAAGTATTTCACAAGTGGCGGTAAGATATCTCGATTAGGACTGCACCAACACCAGGCAGAAATTGACTTACAAAAAAAACGCACCGCGCCGCTCGAAAAAGCGGTTTTTATTGAATATCTCGTAAAATAGGTATAGATAATTTTACAAAACCTCTGCATTGAACCCTCGGATTTGTTCTATTCATTTTATTTATCTAATTTGGTTACCCAATAATATGCACCATTTTAATAAACAATCGAATCTAGGCAAAATAAGTTTATTGAGAAAAATATATTTTTCAATACATGATTTTATAAAATTAGTGATCGTAACCGTGTGCTGATCAAAATGAGCCAGTCCACTATATCTCTCGAGGAGTTCCGTTGTCCATCTTCCGTCTCCATCATCAGATCAGCTCGCTGTCACCATAATATTGCATTGTCATCGGAACTTGATAGGTAAATATAATCGGTTGAGGATAACTGCTTTAAAATTCAGTTGCAAGATTGGAAGAAGGTTGGAAAATGGGAATAAATCGTTAATATAGAGCTTGTAATATAGACGTAACTTTGTTTTTTTTTTTCTATAGAGAAAATATTGTCCTATCTTTTTCTGGTATACAGTGATCCCTCGGAATTATAATGTTGTATTCATAAATATTTTTAATTTGAATATTGTACTCGAGTATTCTTTTAAAAATCAAATCTAATATTAGGAATTTTGCGCCATTTACTATGACGAAGCAGATTTAAATAAATGCTTCTGATGAAAATGGTACCATTGAACTGATCTGATGATGAAACTGGTATAAGAACCGGAACTCCGTCATAAAACAAGCCGTGTTTGGGCTTATTGCAATTGTCATGAGCCGAAAGATGCCGATGAGTTGTTTTTAGCATGAATTGTCTCTGGCTGTAAATGATTTATCTATCCCGCGTTCTTATTGCGCTACTTGTGTCGTACGTTATGTGTGGCCTTGATTGTAAGAAGACAGATTTCGTAACCTCGTTATTGCTATATTTTCGCCGATTGTGAACCGAATTAAATATGTTTTATTTACTAAATTGGTTAATAATCTCGAAGGACCTTCAAACATTTAAATTTGAAGAAAATATTTCAAAATACTGGGAAAATTAGGGGGTGAATTCCGTTTACTGAAGGTTTTAAAGTCTTTTGAAGTGTTTTTCGTAAAGAATTATTTTCGTCGAGTACTTAAATAAATTATATCCTACTTGTTTATGTGCATCTGTAGGTAGGTATTTGTGATAAATAGTATTTTTTGTAATCACAGCATAGAGATGTTTCCGTCTGGTAGTGATTTGGATCAGTTGAGCTACCTTTAGATCGTTTCCAACGGTCTTGAGGTAGCTGAACTGTTTAATTTGTATTCTTGAATTAGTTGTATTATTATTTCTGTAAATTAATGGTATCGATAGATAATAGATAACACTCAACAGTGACATACATACATCCGTTGACATGGAGTGTGGACATGTGTTTCCAATTTTCTTTCATCTCAATCACTCTCAGATAGGAGCATATTTTTTTTTACTGTGTGAATCACGGAACATGTAGATTAAGCCCTGATTTTAAGCGGTAATGCATTACCTCTTATATCACGTCTACCTAGGATGCACCCTATGCAGCATTGCACTGCGCCCGCCACCCTGAGACATAAAGATGAAAGTCTCATGTGTCTGTAATTTCACAGCAATAATTTCATGTCTGTGTAATGGTGTCCCAGTGGTGTGTGTGGTTGTCAACTGCACATCAATCGCTAGGCATATTTCTAAAAGTCACCGAATAGCTAGTTTTAATAGTGACAATGACCTGCAATTTGCGCTTTTTCTTGTCCTAACTATTTACTTAAGCCACCGTGAAACAACCGGTCAGCTTTCGACTGTCCGCTAAAGACATCGCGCACGCAACTCAACATTGTCGTACTAGCGAGCAAAATAAATAAGTAATTTACGATTATGACGACAACCGTGACAAAATTAAATAAATAAAATTCGCGTTTTTCGGATTACAATTATCTGGATAAAACAGTTACTCAAGCATAAAGTTAATTGCAGTAAGTGTCAACACGTGCTGGTAATTGCTTTAGTTGATTTTAGGTGCCTTTCTAGCAATAACTATACGCCATGTACGAACCTACTCGTGCTTTGAGTTTATAGCATCGCCACCTCAGTGACACTCAGCATGAAAGTAGGTAGAATTATGAACGTTGGTTATCTAAACTTAGGTGTATATGTACTCTATACATAATTGACACAAATTTAATACTTAATAAAATTATGATAAATCGATTTATAAGTTAGAATAAAGAAGATATAAATAAAAAATAATATAAATATAAAATAATATATATAATATAAATAAAGAAGAACTATCTTAAGACCGTTGAAAATGATCTAAAGATAAATTCAAATTCAAATTCAAAAATAATTTGATTCATTGAAATCACAAGGATCATTTTGATAACTTAGTCACTACCAGACTATGTTAAAGATTTTACTATAAATCTTTCGTGAATCATATGTTAAAGATATCCATTATGTATATTATTTAGTTCTATTATATAACTTTCATAGATTTACACGCGTATTATTTTATATTAATTTGAAACGTAACATTATGTTATATATAAAATATAAATCCGTTTTTTTTTATTTACATGGAAAAACTTTTATTATAAACTTTATTAGTTCCTTCCTATTTTTAATGTTTACTAATATCACAAATATCAAAGTTACGATGTTTTTATGTTTGTTACTCAATCACGCCGAAGCGGCTGAACCGATTTCCATGAAATTTAGTACACCGATAGATTATGACCTGGATTGAGCTATAGACTACTTTTTATCCCGGTAAAATGCGAGGGAAACCGTGAGTGGACACTAGTATTTAATAAAGGATTAAAGTCACACAAGAAGTAAAGAATGCAAATTCGCGGACAAACAGGAATCGTCAATTCCTGCTTGTCCCCGAACGGGGACAGACGGGAACTACTCTTAATATCACGCACTAAATTATTAAAATAAACAAAGCGATAAACTCCATAAAATTGTATCGTGTTATTACCCCGCGCGCCCCCGCCGCCAATTTATCAGACTCGTTGCAATTATCATCGAGCCTAACATTATTTCGCGTTTACCGAAACGGTCCATAACGCGTGCCCTGGGAGCGAGTGCATGCCGTGGCAATTAATCCCAGATCCCGGGGTAGCGGGGTTCCCGGGATGGTACCGACTCGACGCGACAATCACTTTCAATGGCGCCCCCGGGACTGAAAGTTAAATCTTCGCAAACTCTCTCTCTAGTGCAATCTGATATTTGGATATTCGAGGTTTGAACAGCTATTTTAAAATCTTTGGGTTTAAAATTGAGTAATGTTATTATTTTATTTCGATGTTACTTAAATTAGGTTGGGTTAGGTTTTATTAGGTTACTGGCCTAACGCAGGGTGTCCAAGACAGAACTGGTGATACGAAGTATTAGTTAATATTCGTTAAATTAAATAGTTTGTAATTACATTATCTTATGCTATCAGAGTAGTTTCGGATTGATTGCTGTTATTCTAACATTATTCTAAAAATTGTCGAATTTAATCTTTTGGTAGGGATTCACTTCCTCTTAGGAGCTAACCTTCCTAACCTAACCTTCTTTCAGGTACATACCTACTAGGTACTTTCTGCGTATGTACAAATAAATTAATACAATAGGATAATACATGTTCACATCAATAGAACGTAAAGTTGACACATGTATTCCAACTTCGTATTTGTATTATTGTGTCCACATTGTCCTTCCCATCGGCTTGTGTACAAACCGTCTACCTACCTCTATTTATCTTTTCGTGTTTGCACAAAACCGGGACATTCGGGGAAATAAATCTCTATTTGTCTACATTCACCAATCAGGCTGTCATTTCTTCCCGATACGCTCGGCGGGAGATTGTCAACTTCGTGCCTACTGGAAGTATTGAGATGGATTACTGTCAAGGAATGACACTTTCTGTGAATGAGGCTTTATATTTGAGAGTGTTGAAAGCTCTTACTTATTTGCGGTTAAACACCACGGGTGTAAGCAAAAAAATTAGGAGTTAAATTATGTAGAGAGCATTATTGTTTGTTATTGTTTGAGCTCGTAACTAAACGACGATCAGTAGCCGGGAGTTTGTTTATTGTTTGCTGACGAAGATGCTTTCCTGAGCGTCACGCTGAGACTGATTGATACTGATAGATAATTCATAGGACTACGCTTATCTCCACCCCACTACATAAATGTCAAAGTTACGATGTTTGTATGTTTGTTACTCAATCACGCCGAAAAGGGTGAACCGATTTTGATGAAATTTGGTTTATAGTTAGATTATGGTGTGGATTGAGCTACTGGCATAGATTTATATATCAAGATGCAGCTGATCTAAAATATTTCGCGTGTGAACTAAGTTATAGTCTGGCTGTCATTTGTGTCTAAAATCCAATTTTTACACCGAAAAACTGACCGTCATTTTACAAGTCTTCCGTAAATGACGATTACGCTACAATATAGGCTACTTTTTGGCGAACTTGTGGTATATTCCGCAAGGGCCACTTGTTCAAGAACTGAACTGAACTGAACTAGGCTACTTTATACCCGGTATAAAGCGAGTGAAACTGCGGACGGGTACTAGTTTTTTAATATGCTAACAATGACGTATGATCGTATTGTGTGCTATCACTCACTCATGCGTCTCATGCCTAATTTACGTGGATTCAATATCACGTGTATTACGAAAATAAAACAAAAAACCGGCCAAGTACGAGTTGGACTCGAGCACGAAAGGTTCCGTACCATTAAAAAAGGCAATAAAAACACGTTTGTTGTATGGGAGCTCATGAACCGTGATAATATTTATTTTATTCTGTTTTTTTAGTATTTGTTGTTATAGCGGCAACAGAAATATATCATCTGTGCAAATTTCAATTGTCTAACTATCACGGTTCATGAGATAAAGCCTGGTGACAGATAAAAACGGCAAAAAAACACGTTTGTTGTATGGGAGCCCCCTTAAATATTTATTTTATTCTGTTTTTTAGTATTTATTGTTATAGCGGCAACAGAAATACATCATCTGTGCAAATTTCAACTGTCTAAATATCACAGTTCATGAGATACAGCCTGGTGACAGACGGACAGCGGAGTCTTAGTAATAGGATCCCGTTTTACCCATTGGATACGAAACCCTAAAAACCATGAATCCGGTTTTTGTGAGTATTAAAGAAGTTAAGTGATTTCCACATTCTGCAGTTAATCGATTACACAGTTGAACACCTGGATGTCATACACGTTTAGAACCGGTACTTACCAAGACGGTGAACTTGAACTATGAAGCTTTACCAATCTCCGTAACTAAATGAAGCTATTGGTAATGCTTTTAATATTATTCTTTTTAACACAAAATCAATAATTCCTAAACGAAGTACTCAACTACAAGTCTCTCATCTTCAAGTGGCTGTATTTACAAGTGCATGTTAACATCAGATACATAAGCAATCAGCTCAGATTCATCTTGATCGATCAAGCCATTAAAGTACTCCGAAAAGTGTGTATATCCTCGTTATGTGACGAGACGTATACCGACCGCGCCCTCGTCTATCAAAGCCGTACTAACAATCACTTATCTGTGGTATTCTGGCGATTATTGCAGATATGCTCAACCTATAACTCTAGAGGTCTTCATAAATAAATACTATTCTGTGCAGTTAGTATTACCACACATAAAATAATACTACACTAGGTATTACATACATGAACTATACGTTGCAGGGTTACTTTAGGAATATGTCGATAACAATGGTTGTGCAGGATTTGGCATTAGAAGTAGAAATAAATAAAGTGTATACTAAATGCCATTTAGAGGGTTGCATAAACTATTGATTAAACCCTCACCAATAAATGAAGATTAAAAAAAAGGTTGCTGGATAATTTGAAAAGTAGAGTAGATCAATTATGAAAAAAATTGTATACTGTTAATGCGAGAAATAGAAGCTTAAACTATTAACAGGAGATTTATGTAAAAAATAATCAAAAACAATTTTAAGTTTATCTACCTAAAAACCATTAAATGAGCGCTTAACTGAGGCAGTCCCTGTGGTATGGGAGCGGTACGGGAGGGGTGATGTCGTCTTCCAAATTATCAGATGACATGTGACATAATGTACGAACGACGTAACGGATACACCCCTCCTATACCGCTCCCATACCTCAGGGACTGCCTCAGTTAAGCACTAGACCTATTCCTACTGTTATATGAAATTTATTTTTTCCGTATAATACAATATTTTTCTAATAATCCATTAAGAACATAAACTTTAAAGTGTTTAGTTTTTTTATTATGTAAATTAATCATCGAATAGCTATCCACCGCGTAGCCACGTAGCCGCTAAAACTGGACGCGTAGCCAACGCGGGCGGCCGGTTACAACACACCAGCGGGCCGCCACTTTCATACCTCTGTGTCTATGAAGGTAACCACGATATGATAGGTAAGTCAACACTATCAAAGGCGCCGCTATCAGTTCGCCTTCGATAATCGTGCGTTAACTGAAACCAGGATTTCGGCAGGCCGACAAAGAGGCCGATAAATGTCTGATTATAGTTTCCCTTTCACGGTACACGAGTACCTACAAGCAATCTGGACGATAACTTGTACTACACGTGTAATCGGTTGATAGTTTAATCGGACGATCGCTATGATGTCTCTCTACATGGTACTGTTTATCCGAACGACCTCTGTGGCGCGGCGGGCGAAGCTTGGCCTGCGACGCTGCGACGCAGGAGGTTGCGTGTTCGATTCCCGCCTCGGAACAAATATTTGTGCGGTCGCAGATATTTGTTCAGGGTGTTCTGGGTATTTTCTATGTATAATAAAAAATATCTATTTATGTAATATATTGTCTTAAGTATATCAGCTATCTAGTACCCATAACACAAGCTCTGCTTAGCTTGGGGCTATAGATAATGCTGTGTGAACTGTCCAGCATTATTTATTTATTTATTTATTTATCCGTCTGTCACCCACCGTTGAAAATAAGGTTAGGAATTCGTTTCCCACTATCTAACTAGCGAAATGATTAGTAAGTTAGATAAAATGATTAATACTAAATATACAATATTATATAATTATATAATATTGTATAATATTATATAATATTATATAATACTAAATATACATATTACAAAATAGTATTCCAGCTTTATTTTACTTTGGTCGAAGATTCCAGCTACCATTATCTATAGATTTGAACATAAGTTTTGTAGATAAAGAAACATCAAATACTCGTAAAATAGAAATAAAATGGTCTTTTTTTTAACACCCTCTTAAAATTTTGGGGTTTCTGCGTTACATGCTCGCTCAGTAACGGTAAACGATAAAAACTTGATTTAATACAGTTATTATTTGGGGATGTAATCTAAATAAATCGAAAACAGAAACACGATTGGTGAAACTTTTCTTGAAAGTTTTTTTTTTAAATCGGCCCTCGATAACCCTTTTAGGTCCCTTTCGAATAAAGAAAACATTGATGGTTAATTTGTTTTCTATTCGGTAGGTAATCACAGTAGGTACAACACATAGATACATTATTTTTTTGTTGAATTGTTATATGTAAAAAAATCTAAATTTTATCATTTGTCGCTTACGTTAGTAACTTCTGACCGGCAAAAATCTATACCTCATCTCTTCCCGGATTCAAGTGAGTAATAGCGCTATCACTTTCTCGAAGTTATTGTTTTCTTGCTAGACTCCACCCATTTGATATTTTAACATATCGCCTTAATCATGTTGTACATATAATATATCTAGAAATATTACAAAATATTTATCTAAAAAATAAATAATACTTACATAAAAATTTAAAACATCTTTCTTCCTTAAAAGAGATGGGTTTGGTTATTGCTTGCCCGTTATGGGAAGTGAACCGCTATTGCGCTCCATACAAAACAAAGTTTAATCCTTATTTGTGTATTAATTTATTCAAGTCAATGACATTTTGTAGACTTACACCATAACACAAATAAAATAATACTATACTGGTAACCGTAGCGACTGTGTAATAGCTCTAGCTAGTGGATCTTTAGTACCAAGACAAACCTAGCAAGACAAACATCATGTTCTAACATACGGAAAAAATAAAATGTCATATAGAGAAAAGAAAGAAAGAATACTTTCATACTTTTTGAATAATTTACTTTACTTAATTATATTTCAAATTGCTAGTCCATTGTATAATTGTACTTAATTTTATTTCAATTCGAGAGTTCATAATATCACCATACTTCATTGTATTCCAATTTGCGAGTCCATAATATCAGTGTACTTCATTATGTTCACTATATTCAATTAACGAGTCCAGAATATCACTAAATTTCATTATATTTCAATTTGAGAGTCAGAATTATCACTATACTTCGTTATATATAAATTTGTGAGTCCATAATATCACTATACGTCATTATATATCAATTTGCGAGTCCATAATATCACTATACTTCATTATATATCAATTTGCGTGTCCATCATACTTTGCAGTATGTTATCATTATCATTGAACAAGTGTATATGGATGAGTACGTTATCATAATGACATAATAATGTAGGTACTAGGCAATAACAATAAATGTAACAACATTCTAACAAATTAATATCTTTATTAGTATACATACAGTATTTATTACATGCACTGATTTATTGCTGGGAAAAAACTTGTACCAAATTCAAGAAAGAAAATGCCGCATACGTACTTCTGATCAAATACCCATACTATAGATAGATTAAAAATATGCACAGAATAACTATAGTAGGTACTACAAGTATCAAAACCATACTTATCAGTTACTCTTTGTCAGTGTGTTAGAGTGAGTGTGTGCGTGCATGTTATCAGTGTGACATGCACACATTCATAAAAAACTGACTTCAGTTTGATAGAGAGCAATTGGCAATGATTATTTTCATGTTCTGAGACTCATCAAAAACAATGCAGACAGACAAATGTAGCATAGACAGTCTTATTGATTAATGTGAGTTCTTCTAGATAACACTATATGATAGCAGCTACATCAGCTTAATTTGTTTTTAAGGTAGTGTGTCCATACTTTACCACTCTTAAAACAGAATGGTGCGAATAATTTAATTTTTCGCTAACGTTAGTGAACTTTTATGCCGTCGTTTCGTATGAGATAGTGCTGGCCTTTTTTGTGTCTCTCTACTATTAACTTTATAAGCTCAAAAAGCCAAATAATCCTGCGTTTAGGTTGCTAATTTACTTTTTATGTAACATCTCTATTTGTCCTGATGGTAGCCGTCGATCGTCGAATAAACAGGGCTAATTTCACGCAAAAAGCAGGTTGCCTAACTAGCTACCATACATACGCATTCTGTGCACCACGCTCAACTTCATTTCTAGGGTTCCGTGCCAAAGGGTGCTTACGGGACTAAGCCTACGCCGCCGTCTGTTTGTTTGCTTGTATTCTGTCACAAGGGTAGGTATACCTCGGCATCCGTAAGAGGGTTGAAATTTCCAAATTATAAGAATGCAAAAAATTATATCACAAGAATAAAGGATATCAAAGGGACCAAGAAAAATCAACCAAATCCCCGTACAAGAGTTCTTCAACCAAGGAACCTTAATTGTTCAGTTCATTTGTTGAACAAGTGGCCTTTGCGGAGTAGCCCACAATTTCACCAATGTCTCGTCATAAGTTATTTTTCGCGAAGGATATTCCGGTTAACATTCTAGAATTTGTATTTTTTTTGAATTTACTGCTGTCACAGAATAATTGAATTATTGTTTTGATTGAGTATAATTTCCTATGACGTATGATTTTCCTCATACGTCTTACCATATATTGCAGTTTTTGCGTCTTACCCTCCATCCTACCTTGCCATACAAGACCTTATAGAGTAGAGTACCTATGTAGAGTTTAGTAGAGCGCCTATCTGCCGCGGTATAGGCACGTACCAGCAAACAGGCACTGGCAATATGCTTTCAACGAGAATGCGCCCTAACATGAGGAAATCGACTGGTCCCGCCCTCGCGGTCGCGCCTTCTCTGCGTCACCCACACATTGTCATACCCCACGGCCGTGGAACAACGAACTCATAGCTGTATAAGAACATGGAATTCATTAAGTTCATTTTATAATATTAATAAAATAACACTTATGGTAGCATATCGGAAATATGCTACCCTATTCCATACCCTATTCCTAATAAATCTTTCTATTCGCAAAAAACGTTTCAGTTCTACCTTTATAATGCGAACTGCTAAGGAGTGGAATACACTACCGTCGTTTGTCTTTCCTGAAAATTATAATCTGGGTCTCTTAAAGGCTAAAGTGAATAGGTGCCTTCTAGACCTTTGTTCTCCATCTTCGACCAAAATGTCACTTACCAACAGGTGAGAGATCGTGGTCAAACAAAGGTCTATCAATGTGCATAATGTAGGGGCTTGAAGCTAATTACCTAAAACATTCACTACTAGATTTCGCATCAAAAAAGTAGAACGCGCTATTAGCTGTAATTCCTTTCAATTCTCTTCCAAAAGCATTTTTTCGAGCTGATGATCTTGGAATGGAAACCGCTGCAACAATTTCCAACATACTCTAAGAACCATCTCGCAACATCGTCTTTCATATAAAGGAAACAGTATCTAAACCGGTCCAACTGTTTTGGAGTTAAATGAGAACAAGGAAAGGAAAGGTTAGCTTTTTAGCAGTCTGATTGCAGTTAGCAGTTAGCAGTAAATAACGTATGTTCCACCGTAGCGCCTAAACTATACACATTCGATTTTGATGAGTGAGGTGTCAATCGATTCGTTATTTTCGGGATAGAGCACAGTACGGAGGCCGCAATGCTCCCAGGGGTCGGATGACATAAACAAAATCACGGATATTATATCAAAAAAAGCCATGTTGCATTACAGGTGAGATTTCAGATGTTCACATCATATGCGAAAACGATAACGCTCGCTCGTTTTTTTTTAAATAGGAATCTAATTTCGTCATCGTCATCATCATCGGTCGGAATTACATTTCACTAAGCATGTTTTCAATAAAAATAACTTAATTTATAGTTATGCATAAAAAAAAAAAAAAAAAAAAAAAAGGTTCAATGTCGCCATAGGACTAACTTTTAACATACATACACATGCCTTTTTACCTTAAGCAGTGCCACAAATGGGCCTTTTTTCACTGTGGGTTCCATTGTGGGAAATAGACGTGACAAGTGGTGAGCTCATCGCCGCCATTACTTAACGTGTAATAATAATATGATACTGCACTTCAAAAACAAAAACAAATGTAAGGCCTTGTCACACAGCGGGCGTGGTCGCGGCGGCGTGGCGTGGCGTCGGCGGGTCGGCGGCGTGGCGGGGCCGACACGCGGCGTGCGCAGACGCCGAGCTCACGCTGATGGACCCGGGGCCGCCACGCCACGCCGCCACCACGCCGCAACCGGCGGGACGCCGCACCTCTAGTCCATCAAGCAACAGCGACCAGAGTGCCTGGCTTAAAAGTATTTTACCATTTCATATTACTATTTCTTATGTTATAAATAGGTACTACTTCTCCCCTATACGCCCCTTCATGTTTGTTGTTAGTATTGGAGCTTTTTTGCGAAAAATAAAAATGTGGAATGAAAATCCCATATAATAGGTGGACGTGACCTATGAGGTAATGCACTGTTCATAGGCAGTGGTTACCGCTTAACACCAGGTGGGCCATCTGCTTGTTCCGTCATTCAGTAGTATAAAAAAAAAAAAAAACGCTTGAAATATCTCAAGCTTAGTCTACACACTCCCCACGTTTAAACCGATAACCTACTTACTTCATTATAACATAATTAAGCTCAATCTAATCTAAAAGGTTTCTCTAAATGAGAACTGTATTTTGAAAACTTACTATTATTATTTATAATAATGCCATTCTGATTCTGATAACATCATATTGTGCAATTAATCCGAAGCAAGGCGTGAAGAGCTCTAAACCGGATTGTATTAATAGCAAATAAATTGCTAGTTTTTTGGCTTGTTTTTAATTTTTAAGATTTGAGTGGGTTTTGATTCGTCCGTCCGCCGTCACGTCGTCGATGCGCTTCGTGTGCCGCCGGCCAGTACGTCACGTCGTCGATGCGCTTCGTGTGCCACCGGCCAGTACGTCACGTCGTCGATGCGCTTCGTGTGCCGCCGGCCAGTACGTCACGTCGTCGATGCGCTTCGTGTGCCGCCGGCCAGTACGTCACGTCGTCGATGCGCTTCGTGTGCCGCCGGCCAGTACGTCACGTCGTCGATGCGCTTCGTGTGCCGCCGGCCAGTACGTCACGTCGTCGATGCGCTTCGTGTGCCGCCGGCCAGTACGTCACGTCGTCGATGCGCTTCGTGTGCCGCCGGCCAGTATTTGCTCCCTACATTAGCGCCTGCTATCAAACGCAGCATCTTCTATCGCCTATAGACACAACACATTTGTTTACCTTTCTTGTTCTCAGCCTTAACCTTTGTTTGCTGCTATAACAGGAAATTTATTTTAGTTATAATTTTCTGTCATTTGAGAGGTTTAAAGAGTCATCGCCTGTTGAATGTCACTGTGTCGAAATTTGACCTATTGTTTTGTCATTTTGCTATGTTTTGTATTTAGGTTCAGAATGTGGAATATAGTTAAAGACATGAATTAATGGCCGCTATAGAAATTCTACTGCAATGTTCGTGTATAAAAAGCATATAAAGTAACTGCGTTAGGGTGGATGGTCCTAAACCGTTTACCCGTGTCAATGTTTACCGACATTGATTACTGAAAGTGTGAATATAATTTCATCACTTAGTAGGTGTTTTATTTTAAGAAGAAACTAATTACAAAATGGCAATTACCCAGTGTTATTACAAACAAAAAAATTTAATAAGTACAATAAGTATTCAAAATTTTTTTTTTTAATTATACTATAACTACCAGTTTGTGAATAGTTTTACTTCAAATAAAATACTTTTGATTAAAATATATCTACTCTATCACTGTCATTGGTTCCTTAAGGTTTTTATGAGAAACTGTTTAGGATCATCCACCTTAATAGGTGGTATCTTTGGAAGGTAACAATGGTAATGGAAAGTGAAAACAAGAACAGCGACAGTTAAAATTCATAAACAATATTCTGAAGCCATTTTGAGTGTTTCGTAATGTCTAATTCCAGTGTAATTCTCTCGCGTGTGACAAACATAATTTATGAAGTTCTTAATACAGAGATAAGGGATATTTACACACAGTCGGTACACATTGATACCCTCACCTCTGTCTCAGTGCTATGTGTACGTACGCGTGTTGTTCGTTTTACACGTAGGCACATCCACCTTAGATAATAAAATGTAAATATAATTAAATTTCTAAAAAACTCCAATGGAATTCCCTGTTTGACTCAGATTTAAATAAATCTTAAGTCCACATGAAATCGTAAAGTTACGTTTGAAGCTTCGCCATGAAATTATAGCAGGTTTTTCATTCCGTATTGTCATTGGTTATGACAACATTGTGACGTAACTATTATGAAAAAAATTAAATAGATCGGGCTAATTTACCAAGTGACGTCTGATCCTTTATGGGAAATAAGCTCGTCCTCATTTTGTACTATGATGATGACGAGATTATTTCCTATAATTAAATAGATCGGACTAACTTACTGAGTGAAGTCCGATCCTCAATTACGGGAAATAATATCGTCCTCATTTTGTACAATGATGAGGACGAGTTATTACCTATAGTAAAAACATTTATTTACAGAAAGAATAATACAAGGTATGTACAAAATACATATGAAACAGTTGTGCTACCTGAAGACCGCTGCAAGCGATCTAAAGGTAGCTCAACTGATCCAAATCACTACCAGACGGAAGCGTAAAGTTAAATAGATCGGACTAACTTACCAAGTGACGTCCGATCCTCAATTACGGGAAATAATCTCGTCCTCATCATAGTACAAAACGAGGACGAGATTATTACGTACTTTAATATTGTCCTACTGATGTTTCGGCGACCATTTAGAGGTCCTTCTTGACCGATCGCAATCACACTCGAAGGTCTTGAGACGGGATCAGTATCTAAAGTAGGTAAGTAGGTACCATGTAGGTACATTGTGTATAGTCATAAGTTTTCTCAAAAGAAAATAGTTTTTTTTGTTTCAACTTCGTGAATGACGAAACGAGCAGATGGCCCACCTGATGTTAAGCGCCTCTGCCTTTAACAATGACCTCATAGGACACGTCCACCTAATAGGACTCACCCCATGTGGCACTGCACTGCGCCGGCCACCCTGAGGCATAAAGATGTAAAGTCTCATGTGCCTGTAATTTCACCGGCAACCTTACCCTTCAAACTGGAACACAGCAATGCGTAAATAAAATAAAATCAAACAGCATTGTTAAAATTCTGGCATTCCATTTATTAGCAACACTTACGAGTCGTAATATACGACTATCATAGAAAATACAATTATTTTCGTATAAGCGACTTGTTAGACATTATCTACACGGCGTGTTATGTTTACTTGTATCACTGGGGTGGTCCACGGTTGATCCTCTATCTAAGCCCCGTCGGCGCGGCGCTTGTGTGTCCCGCCGCAAGGATTTACCTTATCGAGCCCTGGGGACCCCTTCCCTCCCAACACTCGACACTAGCACGATTCGTTACGAGAATATAAAAGACTTTTGAAAACAGTAAACCGGCGAGTTATCGCAATACTAAAGTTACCCAAAACAGTGGTTAGAGGGATCGAATTTATACTTGAAGATTTGAGTAGTTTCTATTAGATCCCTTGGCTTTGATCCATTGTTCTTATAGATCCCATATACCTATAATTTTGATACTAATAGATCCTGTCTCCACAGGAACAGGTTCAATTGATTATTTAAAATTTTGTTTTTGTTCCTTATACCTATATCCTTTTAAAGAATTTTGGTACAGTCAAGCAACAAATATATACATGTATACATTATTAAATCTTTAAAAAAAAAAAACATTGATTTTGAATGAAAAATCTAAAATGAAAAATCTCGAATGAAAAATCTGATAAATGAAAATAAAAACTCTCGAAACTAAAGTATCTCATGAAAAAACTCGAATGAAAATACTTGGAAGAAAAAATCTAATGAGTCGAATGGAAAATCTCGAATTAGCCTAATCCAGAGTTTTATAAAATATAAGTTGAGCACAACTATTTGTTGATTCCTTCGACCAAAGGTTACTTTGGTTGAAGGTTGCACCGAAATTAGCACCAAATTAGACACTGATGCGTATGTTGTCATTAAACTAAATACGCATTTGCACTATAAATTCTTATGGGTCTACCTAATCCTGTTTTTGGACCTATACTCTGATAGGTTTGTCTAGGAATAAAGTTACGCTGGAGACCGATAGGGATAAATAACTCTACAGTAGCGACCACGATCCGGAAGACGCAGTAAAGGTCAGACCTCCACTCGACGACTGGCCGACCGCAAGATGTTTGTGGATTGTTGGTCAAGACCATTCGTCGTGGCATTCTATGGTGAAGTATGTCCAATAGTGAAGCTGTAAAGCTCACTACTGGAGAAACCAATCCACAACCATCTTGCAATGGTTATCCATTGGATCAAATGAGTGTTTGAGTGGAGACTAGCCTGTGCAAACGTATTGTAGGACGCCCCCCGGCTACATGGAGCGACGACTGAGCTTATTTTTGACTGCCTACCTATAAGTAAGGCTTTTAAGTTGGTTTTCCTTTTTTCTCTGAATCAGTTTCCACTTGTTCTCGAGGCACCACACAGGCGCTCCCCACCTAGTAGTAAGAAGGATAATAAAAAAAAAAACAGACAGTGTTTGTTGCCTGATTCTTCTAGGTCTGGTTACGTTGGAACAGGAGTAAATAAAAAATTATTTTTTTAAGACGATTCAAAATGATCCTTGTGATTTCAATGAATAAAATACTTTTTGACTTTGACTTTGACTTTGCCGCTGGTGGCTGGCAGTAACAGGGTTGGGACAGCCAAGGAACAGGCTCAACAGCGTGCCATAGGAAGAGACCTATGTGCAGTAGTGTACTGCTAGATGATGATGATGGTACCACCAATATACTCTTTTCTTTTTCTAGTCTGCTTCTTATCCAGAGTGCTTTTTTAGTAGTAGTAGAGCTTTTTTATAGAAGAGTTCGTCCGGGGAAGTACAACTACCATATCTATTTCTGCTGCAAAGCAGTAATGCTCTTATTACTGTGTTCTGGTTTGAAGGGTATGGGTGCCGGTGAAATTACAGGCACATAAGACTTTTCATCTTTATGTCTCAGGGTGGCGGGCGCATGCAATGTCACATAGGGTGCGTCCTGGGTGGACATGACCTATGAGGTAATGCATTGTTATAGGTAGAGGTTACCGCTTAACATCAGGTGGGTCATACCATTGTTCCGTCATTCATGTTGTGTAAAAAAGTTTCTAACGGTGAATTTTGCATTGTTTTAGGCAAAACGCGAACAAAGGACAAATACAGAGTGGTGTATAGCGATCACCAGAGACTGGAGCTCGAGAAGGAGTTCCATTACAGCCGGTACATCACCATCCGACGCAAGGCGGAGCTTGCCGCCAGTCTCGGCCTTTCTGAACGACAGGTCAGTTGCGAAATTATATTACGTAGGTCTCTTTTTACAAGCTTTATTATGAAGAAGAAGAAGAAGAAGAATATATATTTATTTGTATACAAGAGCTACACAGAAACACAGAACACACTAAGAAGAAACAGATAATATGAAGGTACTAGGTGTAACTCAAGTAACAAAATGGTTCTGCCTCAGCATGAGTTGGTTGACAGCAAGCTAGCAACCAACGCTGGTCTTCCGGCAGAACCACTTGTTATGAACTTGCAATGTATGTCCGGGTGGAATGTTGAAACTGAATTTTAAAGCATTTATCCTTAACCAGTACGGAGGCCTGCAATGCTCTAAGTCCTTAACCGATATTTGGCATACCTGTCACGTTCCGATAACAATGCAATATTATGTTGACAGCGAGCTGATTTGATGATGGAGACGGAAGGCGGACAGAGTATATGTTTGTCCGTGTGGAATCTTGCAACTGAATTTTAAAGCAGGTATCCTCAACCGATTGAGATGATATTTTGCATACCTGACAAGTTCCGATGACAATGCAATATTATGGTGACAGCGAGCTGATCTGATGATGGAGACGGAAGGTGGACAACGGAACTCCTCGAGGGATAATAGTAGACTGGTCGTGTTTAGGCTCATTTTGATCAGAACATGGTTACGATCACAAATTTTATAAAAGCTTGTATTTAAAAAAATATTTTCAATAAAAAACTTAATATATGTAGCAAAACGATGTCTGTCATACTAAGTTTCTGTGGAAAATATATTAATCAAAACAAGCTTTTCTGAAATTAGTGATCGGAACCGTGAGCTGATCAAAATGATCCCAAACACTGCCAGGCTACTTAATCATCGGATCCGTTGTACACTTTCCGTCTCCATCCGTCCCATTCTATCACGTAGTTTTATGTTTAAGTTTAAAACCCCATGGGTATTTTTTTTAATTCTTTTTTTTAAGTTTTTTTTTTTTTATTTTCATTTAATTTTTTTTTATTTCTTTTTTGTGTGTGTGTGTGTGCTAATAAATAAATCTTTCTTTCTTTCTCCACAATCAGATCAGCTCGTTGTCATAATGTATTGTCAATCAATATCAATCGGGTAACGGGAAGTGGGCAAAAATTCGATCCCCATATTTGTCCCCCACAGACAAACAGTTCTGTTGTCAACCTTCCGTCTCCAACATCAGATTAGCTTGTTATCACCATAATATTGTATTGTACTAGAACTTAACAGGTCAATCGGATATCGGAAAGTGGTAGAAAATTCGATCGCCAGATTTGTCCCCCACAGACAAACAGTTCTGTTGTCAACCTTCCGTCTCCATCATCAGATTAGCTTTTTATCACCATAATATTGTATTCTACTAGAACTTAACAGGTCAATCGGATATCGGAAAGTGGTAGAAAATTCGATCCCCATATTTGTCCCCCACAGACAAACAGTTCTGTTGTCAACCTTCCGTCTCCATCATCAGATTAGCTTGTAATCACCATAATATTGTATTGTACTAGAACTTAACAGGTCAATTGGATATCGGAAAGTGGTCAAAAATTCGATCGCCAGATTTGTCTCTCATAGACAGGAAAGCAAGCTAAATCAAATTTTGTAAAAAACCTTATACAGGCTGTCTCGTGAAGGCTTATACATACCAGCGAAAGTCGGGGGTTAGGGGACACTAATACCTATAGATTATACCCCCATGTATGTTCCCCGACTTTTAGTTATGCTGTTTATTTTATGTGTAAAGTTCATAAGAATTATGTCATTAGAAAAAATCCCGAAAAAACTAGGTAACAATTTTATTTATATTTTTCTCAGCTGATCCGTTGAAAAAAACATAACGCAATGGAGCTCATCCACACATCATCGACACGTGGGTATCTCGTAAAGCAAGCTGTACGAGATCTTTTCTCCCCCATACGTGCAAGTTGTGGAACGGGCTCCCTCCCGACTCTCGACTTCCCGAGGTGTTACAGCTAAAGTACAACATGAGCCGCTTCAACAAAAAAAAAGAGCCCTTCAGGGCAGGCAACGCATTGGCAATACATCTGGTGTTGCAGATGTCAATAGGCGACGGTAACCGCTTACTATCAGGCGGGCCGTAAGTCAGTATGTCGAACCATTACACAAAAAAAAACGAAAATAACAAAAAATTGGGGAACATAGGTACATGGGGTCGATAATCGATAGGTATTCCCCAACCCCAGACTTTTGCTGGTACAGCCTCCATGCGACAACTTGTGTATGTAGTTCGTATACACAAATAGGCATTAGAAGTTAGAATAAGTTTATGGAGAACGATAGTTTTTATAAAAAAATCGGTGTATACGTGGGCCAAAACTCCACACTCAGTGGAGCCCTGAGACAGCGAGACGATGTTATGCCTCCGGACCACTTGTACCATTAGGCAATACCATTGATGGTACAATTGGTACTGATATTGTCCCACTAGTACCATTTATGGTACATTTCCAACATTCATAAACATGAATATATATTCATAAAATAGTGATTTCGTCCATTTCCAAAATAATAGATGGCGAGATGATGTGAATACTACGACAGAGCGTGGACATGTGGAGAGATCAAGGGTAGACCCAGCAGTGGGTCTAAGTGTTTCAAAGGAACATCATATAATGAATTGGCCACATTTTTTGGCCCTTGTTGAAATTACACTTCGAAAAAGTTCGTTCCAAAGTTATTTAGTTAGTTATGTAGTTATATAAGTTAATAAATTTGATAACCAACCAATCTTTTTACAGGTAAAAATCTGGTTCCAAAACCGGCGCGCCAAGGAGCGCAAACAAGTCAAGAAACGTGAGGAGGTAGTCATGAAGGAGAAAGGAGACCACGCGTCGCTCCAACACGCACAACTACACCACGCCACCATGCTGCATCACCAACAGATGATGAACGGCATGATGCACCACCATCATTACCATCATCAAGGGGTGCTCCAGGGCGTCCCGGAACCCCTAGTCCCGGGGGTGCCACCCGTGCCGCTACTGTGACCGCAAGACTGCGTGACTGACTATTAGTGCTATTAGTGAGAGAGAAAAACATTGCGTTTTTTAGCTCGGTGCCCTCGTGTGATCGTGTGGAAAAACCGTACTGTAATATAAATAAAGACGTTTATACTCTTAGGCGTTGCTACCTCGGTAGATAAATTGCGGACACTTACCTACCATTTTGGTCATGAAGCTTTTTCCTAACGAGTGATTTGACCTTTGACTCATCCTAAAGGAGACAGGTGTAACATCTTTTAATTTCTCGTTACTGAAAAAGGTTTTTGCACCAAAATTGTTCCAATATTGAGATTAGCCTTGATTTTAGTACTTATTAATACCTAAGTGTTCACGCCTTATAGCATTGTTTCCGTACCTATTTTAATTAATAGGCTACTTAATGTAATTTAATGAATTTTTATTCACTTGACTGTAAATATAGATAGTTATACTATATTTTTATATTATTGTAATAATTAAGTATTATATTGATTAATTTTAAGTCAATTTGGGTAATATTTCTCAATGCTACAAGTGCCTTTCTTTTAAACAGATTTTATTAGATAGGTTTCTAAATTATGTTAATTTCTTTGCAACTCAGTGTTTAATTTATAATAAACTTAATTTACGCAGCCATGTTTTATGTACGTGTTAATTATTTCTCCATAATTAAATATTCATTCAACTGAATGATTTAAAATGGAATAAAATTTCATTGAGAATCTCATCGCACAGAATCAATGAAATCATTTTTATGTACAGATAGCGAAGCTTATTGGTACCCATTTTGTGTTTATCACTAAGTTAAGACTATGAGAAAAAAAAATATCTCCCAATGCTATAAAAAGTTTAGTTATTTGGAACATGGGACTTATTAAATCTTAATTAATCTGTGACGTGGGGGTAATCAATTAACTTTGCTGTCTGAACAAAATATGTAACATTTGTAGCTTTGGGAAGTAAGTGCAAATATTAATTGAATGAGATTATTACTAGTTTAACTGTCTTGTACATAATAGCTTAAGTCCTAGATTGACTTCCTATGCCAGTTTCTATAGATAACACGTTAGTTATATCACAAATTACACGAATTGCATTGTATACTTGTGAAAAGGTTTTGATTATTTGACACGAGTTATGTAACATTAAATTTGATTTGTTTTAAATAACATGTTACAAATTATTTATTTGATTTACCAGTGTACGGACATGATTGTTTATCTTTTGTTTTGTGATACAAATTGATATGTAGTGTTGTTACACTCAACCCCCGGAGCCGGTGTGTTTGTTACACTCAACCCCCGGAGCCGGTGTGTTTGGCTAATGTCTCCCGTGCTGGATGGTGCTAGTATTAATGATTTGTAATATATATTTTCAAGTAAAATAATTATTGTTTATCATTTTCTGGATGTTATACTCGTATTTTGTTGAGTTGTTTGGATTAGTGATCATATGATTTGTTTAGAATGTACACAGCACTATCACGAAACACATTGATAAACTTAATAAATTCATGTTAATCCGTATACTATGCGTTTGATTTTGTTACACCTATCGAGCTGCAACAGTCAGTCCCCGTTATAAATATCAGAATCATAATTGACGACCTCTGTGGCGCGGCGCGCGTGAAGGTTCGCCTACGACGGAGGAGGTTGCTGGTTCGATTCCTGCCTCAGAACAAATATTTGTACGATCTGCAGATAATTGTTAGGGTGATCTGGGTATTTTCTATGTATAATAAAAAATATCTATCTATGTAATATTTTGTATTATGTATATCTATAGTACCCATAACACAAGTTCTGCTTAGCTTGGGGCTAGATAATGTTGTGTGAACTATCCAGCATTATTTATTTATTTTTATTTTATAGTGGACTTTTTTAAAAACCTAAAAAGGTTCCGATGACTACTTTGTTGTCTATCTGTCTGTATGTGTGTCTGTCAAGGTCCTTTTTCACAGAAGCGGTTAAAGATTGAAGGTTGAGTTTTGTAAGTACTTATACATCCATGGTAAGTACCAAATATCTGTAATAGTAGTCTGTGAGCTTACAGTGCCCTACAAAAATCAAGCTTAGTAAAATCAGTCTAAACACGACCAGTCTACTATTATCCATCGAGGAGTTCCGTTGTCCATCATCTGATCAGCTTGCTGTAAAATTAGTGGTTGTGTGCTGATCACAATGAGCTTAAGCACGACCAGTCTATTATTATCCATCGAGGAGTTCCGACATCAGGCTCCAGGGTCTGATGATGACCAGCACACGATGAATATGATCAAGACTGCAATTATAGTTATAACGCATTGAATGATGCTTTCGACCGTGCTTACACTGAGTCAATTTAGGGACAAAATGACTTGCTGAGTAGGACACCGGGACACAAAACACAATGCTTCAAACCGGGACATGTCCCGGTGTACCGGGAGGAATGGCAGCCCTATGCTAGTGGGTATTATAGCTTGGCAACTAGGCATTCGAGTAGGTCCCTACTTGGAATTCAAGTTTCTGCAAATTCAACATTTTAGGATTCAACATGGAAATTATACATTTTGGGATTTCAACATTCTGGGAAATTATACATTTTGGGATTTCAACATTTTGGGATTTCAACATTCTGGGAAATTATACATTTTGGGATTTCAACATTTTGGGATTTACAACATTCTGGGCAATTATACATTTTGGGATTTCAACATTTTGGGATTTCAACATTCTGGGAAATTATACATTTTGGGATTTCAACATTTCGCAAAGTCAACCGAATGGTCCTAAAGGTTAGGCATTTACGATACAGTCGTGTGTACCTATAGGCATCTTACAGATTAGGATCTTAGGTTAGTAGTGGAGCTTTTTGTTAGTATTAGAGTTTTTTTGTGAAAGAGTTCGCCCGGGAAAGTACTACCAATTTCTGCCGCAAAGCAGTAGTGCTCGTATTGCTGTGTTCCGGTTCGAAGGGTAAGGGTGCCGGTGAAATGACAGGAACATGAGACATTTCATCTTTATGTCTCCAGGGTGGCGAGCGCAGTGCAATGCCGCGTAGGGCGCGTACTAGGTGGACGTGACCTATGTGATAATACACTGTACATAGGCAGAGGGTACCGTTTAACATCAGGTGGGCTATCTGCTAGATCTGTCATAACAAGTTGTATACAAAAAAACAATCAGGTCCCTACTTGTGCATTTATATACAGTCGAGCGTATAGGCATCTTAGGTATACATGTTTTGTTTGGCTGGTTGACGTGAACCCATCTCCGAGTGCAATCAATGCCAGGACACAAACAGTTTGAACTTATTCATTTCTCTCATCAACACAAACAAATATGTGGCACTTGGTAGCGTACAGTAGGCAGGAAGGAATGTGTGTGTGCGCTAATTGCAGAGCAAACTGATGCTTATTGAGGGCATTTTGAGAGCGGCTTCAAAGGCGCCGCCTTAGAACATCGCCGCATTTGACGCCCACCGCTCGGACGTATAATCAGTTACTTCCTCGTAATCGTAAGACTGAGAACCTGTGGTAGAGATAGGTTTACCTTGACAAAATGGTAGCACTAAAATTAGATGATGATTAACTTGTACAGCAGAGTGAAAATATTGTGAAATATACGGATTTAACTCAGGTAGGTACTTTGGAATTAACTGACAATGTTTACAGACCGTTCCCTGCGTTATACTCTGAGTCTGTGTCCCCTGCCCTGGGAATAGTGCCAACATTCGATCATCAAAGTGCCAACCATAGAAAAAATAAATACTCCATGACAGGGGAAACGGTGAACGGTCTATCACTTCCTCAGAGCATTGCAGGCCTCCGTACCGGAGGTAACTTCGGTTTCACTGTCTGTCTCCTTGTCAGTAAGTACCTACTATAACGAAGCTAAATCACGTTTAGGTATAAAAAAGACGGTTACATTCTATCGTTGTAAATAGGTTTTTTTATAATTGAATGATGAACTAGCAGATGTCCAATCCGTTGTTAAGCGGTAACCTCTGCGTAAAACAATGCACTACCTCACAGAAGTCAACAGGACGCGCCATACGTGGCATAGCACTGCGCCCATCACCCTGTGACATCTGAGACTGAAAGTCTCAGTGCCTGTTATTAAGAGTAAAACTCAGCTATTATGTTCCCATCAAAATTATATCGAAGTACGAGTAGGAAATATGCATGAAATATCTACACCAGAATACTTACTAGCAGATCATGAATTGCCACGTTGTATGGCAATGCTTGTTCGTTGGCTGAAATAAAAGCCACCATTCAGGTCGCGTGTAGCCTCAGCGAGCCTCTCCCGAAGATCAGCTGTAACTACTAGGTATATACTAATAGGCCTCTCCACTAGGTTCTTGTAGTCTGTGTGTGCCAAGGGCCTAGCGTCTCCACCCCAAATATTCAGTAAGTTCTGTAAAACTGGTAATGCCAATAATATTGTTTATCAAATTAATAGTCATAATGATGTAGCTTTTTTGTAAATTTTTCCTTGTAATTACCTAAATCCTCTACGATGGTTAGGTTGTCGGCCTGCTTCAAGGACAGATGAAGGTCAGTCGACCACCTTTTAAACCGACTTCAAAAAAAGGAGGAGGTTCTCGATTAGGTTGTTGGTTTTACCCACAGATCATGTGATCTGTGGTTTTACCTCATAACCTCCGTCATTTACAAACCGATTTGGTAAGTTATTTTTTATTTGAAAGGATATATATACTTGCAGATTGGTCCCATTTTTATCAAAACTTAGAAAGTTTTATTATTTTTCTACAAAGTATATTAGGTAGGTACCTATTATAAAACTAAAGTATTGACCTAAAGTTTAGGCCCTAAACTATGCCACAGACGCTATCACTTGGATATACTAGCCTGGGTCTTTTCCTAGTGTTTTTTTGGTGAATTTTTTACCAATGTAGCTCGTTTAAAGAGCACAAGTGTAGTGAAATTAAATGGAAATGAATTACGCGACTTGTTTTTATAAAATGGCCAGTGTTGTACTAAAACATGACTTGATTGTTACTTCGATGACTTGGAAGGAGTGTAACGTTGCCAATTAGGTATATTGCGAATACAATAAATATACATTTATTTACAGAAAGAATAATACAAGGTATGTACAAAATACATATGAAACAGTTGTGCTACCTGAAGACCGCTGCAAGCGATCTAAAGGTAGCTCAACTGATCCAAATCACTACCAGACGGAAGCGTCCGTAAGTTGCTGGCTGCATTGCCACGCTGAATGGCAATACTAATGCGTTGAGCCAGATAAGAGCCAGCTCTCGGGTCACGCGTCGATTCGACCAGTTTTTTTTTTTTTTTTTTTTTAACATTGATAGACCTTTGTTTGACCACGATCTCACCTGTTGGTAAGTGACGATGTGGCCGAAGATGGAGCACAAAGGTCTAGAAGGCACCTATTCACTCTAGACTTGAAGAGACCCAGATTATAGTTTTCAGGAAAGACAGACGACGGTAGTGTATTCCACTCCTTAGCAGTTCGCATTATAAAGGTAGAACCAAAACATTTTGTGCGTCTAGAAGGTATACCAATGAGGTAAGGATGGTACTGAGCCGTACGCCTGCCCTGCCCTGAAATAATTTTGAAAACGCGAAGGGCCCCGGAACCCCACGCAGAGTCATGACCCCGAAAGGCTCAAATAAGTAAGCTCTGTCGAGACTTGCATATTTGCGTCTCGATATAACAAATATTGGTTATTTTTTAAATTTGTCACACCGTCCACTCTCCATACACCGGAACAATTATCCTTCGTGCAAGAGCTGAACTTGTTTTAAAACGTGACATTGGCAAAATTGTGGTCTAATTGTGGTCTAATTGTGGTCTAATTGTGGTCTAATTGTGGTCTAATTGTGGTCTAATTGTGGTCTAATTGTGGTCTAATTGTGGTCTGCGAAGGCCACTTGTGTAATGAAGTGTAATGTGTATGGCTGTACGTATATATAATCACCTTCCTAAATCTATATTGGATGCCCCTAGCTAAAATGTGTTTAAAGGGAAATTGAAAAAACTGCTTATAGAAAAGGCATATTATAACACAAAAGAGTATTTAGATGATAAGAACTTGGACTAATGTAATTTTCTAATGTAATGTACTTTGTATAATATTAATGTAAATCTGATATATGAAATTAATTATAATGTCACCTGTATAGGTTTCTACTAAATTGCATGCGTGAAACGCTGATTATGGCAGGACTTAAACAGTTGCAATTAACATTCTGTAACAAACCCATATTACGCAATAAATTAAATTGATTTGATTTGATTTGATTTGATTTGTTCAAGAACTGAACTGTAATTGAAAATGGCAAATGGACGTGTGACGTCAAATATAAAGTTTAAAAAAACCCGAAGAATTGGTCTAACTTTGTACGAATTGATTATTCAGCCTTAGCTTTGAATAACAAAACTTCCTAACTTTCACGTTTTGAATATTAGTAGGTTTGTGTAGGTTTCCTGAAAGTTTAATTTAATTTCTTTTAATTTAACTTTTCATAGTATGGTATAGAAACATGATTCAAATATCATAAATATCCGTTGTAGTAACAGTTACGACCACCACGTCGTCTACAGAGGCCCGGCACAGGACAAACACGACTATGTTTGCTCTCCCGGGTTTGTTTGCCCTTTGACAGCAGTCTCACAGGTCGTTAGCACGTCACGCCTAACCACAGATTAAACAATTACAGGTATTGATGCTCATTATAATCGTCACTAGGCTCATTATGGCGGGTCAATGTTGAGTTTAGGAATACCGGAAGCATTCGATGATTCATACATCACTTACTTATACACTTCTACTTCATATCACGGCTCTTTCCTGGTCACACTGTTACTAGAAAAGAGATAAGCTTGAGGTTATGGTACCTATAGTACATAAATTAAAAGTAACGAAGTTATTAGCGAACAATATATTTTTCAATTCAAGCTTTTATGAAATTTGTCATCTGAATCGGAACCGAGTGCTGATCGAAATGAGCCTAACTACGGCCAGTCTAATATTATTCAACGAGGAGTTCCGTTGTCTCCATCATCAGATCAGCTCGCTGTCACCGTAATATTGTATTCTCATCGAAACTTGTCAAATATGCAAAGTTTCATCTCCAATCGGTCGAAGGAAACTGGTTCAAAATTCAGTTTCAAGATTTTTCCCACACTTACATACTAAACTAACTAACTAACACTTTCACAGGTCAAGTAAAATAAATGCATCGATAATGAATTTTTCAACAAATCTTGTGAAACTAATTAAAAAAATTGGTTTGATAATAACATATTTTTATGTTTAGTTTCGTTTCGTTTCGTTTCGTATGAGGTAGTGGCTGGCCTCTGGTGTCGGAGTTTGTCAAGCCGCCCGAGGGCCTCTGACATGGCTTATCGACTTACCTTATTTTTAGGTACCTAATATAAAGATAAAAAATGCATTTATTGACTGTGTCCTATACGATATATTTTTTGATCAATTACCATTATTTGTTTGTGCAGTAGGAATTACAGGATTTTTTACTTTTGTTATCATTACCAGTATTAGCAGGAGCTATTACTATATTATTAACAGATCGAAATTTAAATAAAATTTTATTTACAGAATGAATAATAGAATTAAAACAAGGTATGTACAAAAATACTTAAATATAGAAAAGAAAAGAAAAAAAGAAGCTAACACAATAAATTTGGTTCATAGGGCAAGGTGGCAAGAGCACTGGCTGCATTCCCACGTTGAATGGCCAAAGAAATTCTTTGCGCCAGGAAGGAGCCAGCCCTCTTGTCACCAGCGGCGTCGATGAGCATCGGTGATATTTTTTTAAAAAAGGTCTTAGTACTAGGGCCCCATGGTCCCAAAGTCTCTACACCAAGCGGCGCAAAAATGTAGTCATCGGAGAGGACTACATATTTGCGCCGCTTAGCATTTTCTGCTGCCTCCGCAAAATAATTAATAAATTTAATTAAATTATTTAAATAAATTTAAATACATAATTTTTTGATAAATTAGAAATGGACGGTTTTTTTTATGAATTGTCCCTCTTTATGCTTTTCGTCTCTCTTTTGGTTCGCACACTTTTTGAGCGCTACCGGAAGTCCATTTACTTTGAAGTCAATGATGACGGCCCATCATTTTAAAACTCAATAAATCTGAAACTATAAAATTGACAGTCGGCAAAATACCAACTCAAAATGCGTATTCCATTTAATCAGTTGTTATCGCTTGCATTATGTTTAACTAGGTGGGTTTAATCCCCAAGATTTGATATCTTGATAATGTCTGGATTATCGGCGAACATGAAAGCGGGGTAAATTAATTTTTAATCCAGCTTTCCCTCCGTCACTCGGTATCTTAGCTACGTCGGCACACAAGTCAAGTCTGATATTACCTACGATAAAACGACCGCATCGAACCATAAACTTCGCCTAAAACAAGTGGCTTATACCATTGGTAACACAAAAATATATGTTAATTTTCATCATATTTCCAAGGGCATGATAGATCACAAAACACGATTTCGAAAAATTTTCTCGATAAAAAAACAATCGTTAACTAACCTCTACAATTAACTTATAACGTAAATATCTCTATTATATATAGTATCAACGTAAGTACTAGGTACATTGATACAATTATTATGAGTAACAAATAATAATATTTTAGAGGGCACAGTAGATTTATATTTTCGACTACGCAGTAAACATAGTGTTTTTGTGATTTTCGTTCGCTTTTTGTTTGCGAGCGCTATTCAGTCACTTTCTATCTTACCTGAATTTTAAGTAGTTAAATAGTGACGGAATTTGGCTGTTGTCTGCCTCATAGTCTTAAATGTGGGTGAAGTAAATGACTACCAACTGTGTTCGGTCCATCGAGAGTCTGCTAATTCGTGGTCGCCACTCGAGAACCTTTATTCCCGACGGTTTTCAGTTCTACGAGCAATATGGCATGCTCACTGTCACTTCATCTTGCTTATTGAAGTCGTTTTTTTTTTTTTTTTTTTTAACATTAATAGACCTTTGTTTGTCGTAAGTAAGTAAGTAAAATAATTATTTTCAATCAATGTTCAATGACGAATGTCATGGATGAAAAGATTCCTTTGATAAAATAGCACATTTTTTTTACATTTATTATCATTAAAGTATTTAGTGAATCATATTTCCTGTATTAAGTGATATGATAATTATCTATAGTCCTTGGTATCTGCATTCGCGGACAGTAGGTATACCAACTTATTCAAAAATTAACAAAGTTTGAAAACTTGCTAAAGCCAGTCAAATGAGTTGCACTGACACTATTTCACAGTGTAAACTCTAAAAAAATGCTGGATACAACATTATCTAGCCCTAAGCTAAGCAGAGCTTGTGTTATGGGTACTAGATAACTGATATACTTAACACAATACTTTACATGGATAGATATTTTTTTATTATACATAGAAAATACACAGAAAACCCTGAACAAATATCTGCAGATAGTATAAATATTTGTTCCGAGGCGGGAATCGAACCCGCAACCTCCTGTATCGCAGGCGAACCTTCGCACGCCGCGCCACAGAGGTCGTCAAAACTCTGATAGTATTGAAACCACCTTCCTATAACGTTCTCGTCAATTCTAGTCCTTGCCAAGGTTTTCCGGAAGAGATTGCTGTTAGCGATCAGACCACCTGGCGCCCACTGTTCTTAGATAATTATATTATGTATTTTTATGTGTTCATTTTAATCTGTGAAGCCAAAAGAACGGAACTAGATACTCGGTTCAAGAGCTTGTTCTGGTTGCTTGGGCCACTGTCCCGGCTGTCCCTATTTAACAAGAGGCTAGTATTAGCAGCATCCTCAAACCAGTGCGGACTTATGGGGCAAAACACACATATGGAGCAAAACCAACGTGCTCATAATAAAATCTAACGTGCCCTAATAGTAAATGCACCGTGGTTCACAACCAACAATGAAATCCACGAGTGCATAGAAGTCCCCACAGTGGACCAGGAAATTAAACTCCTAAAAAGACACTCTAATCCGCTGGCAAGAGCGTTAGTTGAAAACCCAAGCGACACAAAGCGGTTGATGAGATGCCATATTCTGGACAACCTGCTATAATGAGTGAAGAAAGTCCTTCTTCCCTCCGATAAGTCCAGATCCCAAACGCCAAGAACCTAACCCTCGTCCGTCTTTAGTCCACCAACTGAAGCCCAATTCTCGTAATAAAAAATAGTCAAATTAAAGTTCGGATCATGTTACGATCTAGTGTCGATGTCACAAACGTCAAAAATGGTGTTCTGCTCACCTGACAATACAACGTGGAATGTGATTATATCGAAATGTGACTGTAACTTGAATGTTTCAAGGTTCTGAGAATTCTCTCTTTCACTCTTTACAATTATTATATAGCACTATCCTGCTCTAATATATGGTTGCAAGAACCGAAAGTACCTAGATTATATTGTTGTTATAAGGGAGCAGAATACCATTTCCCAGTAAATTTACAATACAATCTCGTTTCGGTCAACTTGCAGTGTGGTTATAAAATAAATATGAGAATTGGGCTTCTAATCGCGGGCAGTGCGGCGTACAAACAAGAACAAAAAAAAAATAATGTCTACAATAATGTGTAACTATCTACCTTAGAGCATTGCAGGCCTCCGGTCTCAACAAATCGCGTGCTTTTTTTTCAGTGCAATTTTATAAACGACGTACTTTTCTAGTGTTTCGTTATAAACAGTCGTGTGGAATTGCATAGTTTCGAGATTAATTGACTAAGCGAAGCGAGGTCTTATTACAGAAACCCAATTCTCTTATTTATTTTATAACCATGAACGCAAGTTGACCGAAACGAGATTGTATTGTAAATTGACTGAGAATTGGTATTCTGCTCCCTTATAACAACAATATAATCTACTTTCGGTTCTTGCAACCATATATTAGAGTAGGATAGTGTTATATAATAATTGTAAAGTGTGAAAGAGACAATTATCTGAAGTTTGAAACATTCAAGTTACAGTCACATTTCGATATAATCACATATCCGCGTTGTATTGTCAGGTGAGCAGAATACCATTTTTGACGTTTGTGACATCGACACTAGATCGTAACATGATCCGAACTTTTTTTTATTTTTTTTTATTACGATAATTGGGCTTCTGGATGCGGCGTTTGTATGTATGTATGATTGTAAGTATGTGTGTTTGACCGACGATAACTGCGGAACCGTTGATCCAATCTTGATGAAACTTGGTAGGTAAGGTAATGTGAATATAATTTGTTAAGTTCGAACATGAGCTTGATCGGCACTTGGGTTTTGAGCTACGGGTGGGGTTTAAGAGGTCACACATTTATCGATAATACATTGCTAGGTCTCCGTTTGGGGCCAACTACTACTAGTACTAAGGCCTCAGGAACTTTTACGATTATCTATTCAGCTAAGTTATTTTATTTATTCGTATGGCCTTGTACGTAATTGCACAAGAGACTAAGTTGCAAACCTTGTATAGTTAGAGTAGGATGGCTGATGAGTGATCCTTGTCGTTACTTAGGCTGCATTGAGATCTTCATCCTCATCATCATCAGTCTGTAGACGAGCAACTGCTGGATGACGCTGGATTTGCCACAACCACGCCGCTTGGCAGGCGAAATGGTGATCGTAGTATTGGTATCACTTACTCAGGTGGATGCTGATGCCAATATCCTCGTGTAATCCCTTCGTCGGATTTTACCACAGCCACGGGAGGGGACGGAGGATATTGTTCTTAGAACAAAACACACATCAATAACAATTTACGGTTTTAAACCTTAGATTTTGGTCAGTGCAGTGGTGAGTCCAGCCTAGAATAGACTCTTCCCTCTCCTCCCGTGGATGTCGTAAACGCCTGCTATTAACCAGCAGCAGTAGGTATCCACTCGAGTACTAACACCAACACTGGTGATCACCAGTCCGCCTGACAACCGTGGTGATTGTGGCAAATATAGTAAACACAAATACAACTATTCGTCGTTACATTTTATGGGGGAGGCCTATGGGTTCTATGATAATTTATCATCATCATCATTGGCCTGTAGTAGTCCAATTATCATTGATAATGATGATGATGAAGATTTTGTATAAATATCAATTGGATAACTTTGGCTATTCCTGTGTAAAAAGGCTTTGACCAAGCAGATGGACAACAAAGGGAGAAAACTAGCCAAGTGCGAGTCGGACTCCGCACGAAGGGTTCCATACCAAAATTCACGTTTGTTGTATGGGAGCAAAACAAATATTATTCTTTTTTTTAGTATTTTTTGTTATAGCGGCAAGATAAATACATCATCTGTGAAAATTTCAACTCTCTAACTATCACGCTTCATGAGATACAGCCTCGTGACAGACGGACGGACATTGAAGACTTAGTAATAGGGTCCCGTTTTACCCTTTGGGTACGGAACCCTTAAAAAAGGTTCCATCGGTACGGAACCCGTATTAAAAAAATGAGAACGCACTGAGTTCCTCTGTCTGGCAAGCTATATAGACACAAATAATCATATAAAAAGTAATTAATTTTGTAAAAATTAAAAAAAAACTCCTACTCTGAACGGCTGAACCGATTTTGATCAAACAAAGCTAAGAACACTCCCGACAAATACAGCTTTCAAACAAAAAAAAAAAACGAAATCGGTTCATCCGTTCGGGAGCTACGATGGGACAGACACACACACACACACACATCAAACTTATAACACCCCTTCGTTTTTCTTCAGGGGTTAAAATCACCATCTTTAATTTTTAAAAAACCGCATTGAAATACCGAGTTCCTCTGTCTGGCGAGCTATATAGACACAAATATATTCCAACTGGTTAATCATATAAAAAGTATATAATAGGTAGGTAGGTAACCCGCCGCCATGTTCAGGCCGCAGCCAGGTAAATGGCGGGTTCGTGTTCGATCGATCCGAAGTTTCCACGTATTTTACGACGGGCCATAAATTAAACCCGCAGTAAATATAAATCTCGCCCCGCGTCAAATCACATCACATATTCATGCCTTAATGTTGTTAAAATCTAAACAACCGATGCCACTTCCAAAGTGACCCGTTTTAGATACCTACTGGTGCCGTATAAAATATTTTAATGACTTATTATTTTTAAGGTTTTATTTACAGTACAAATCAAATATTTCTGGTATAATTAAGGCGGTACAAATAGTTTAACGGAGACCAAACATTAAATATTAATTGTGCTACGAGGTTTTTTTTAACCCCGACGCAAAAAGAGGAGTGTGAACCGATTTTAATGCGGTTATTTACTTGAAAGCAGGTTTCTAGCTTTGTTTTTAGGAATGTTTTATCAAAATCGGTTCAGCCGTTTCATTGCGTTGGGTGTTTTATATTTTTTTTATTTCTTCTTGTTATCGATTTTCATATATAGGTAAAACTGTAGTTTTCAGCGATAGTATCTTATATTATATATTCTGTGCTTATAGTAGTATCCAAGTTGGTACCGACGAAATATGCCACAAGCGCTAAGATGGAAGTTATTGAATGAATTAAACCAATATATAGAGGGTGTTTTTTCATTTTAAAAAAACTGCGATAACCTCGAATTTTGAACCCACGACTAAAAAGAGTGGTGTTATATGTATGATGCTTAGAGCATTGCGGCCTCCGTACCGTGATGCCATGGTGTCTTTGTCTGTCTGTTTGTCAGTGGCCTCATAGCTCAAGAATGCCTGCTCTGATTTCAATGCGGTTTTTTTCTATGATAGATGATGTTTTCTAGATTCTTCATTGCTATGTTTAGAGAAAATTGGTGCAGCCGTTTCAAAATAGCCCTGAGTAGCCCTAAAATCACAGTGTCCTCTATAAATTCACGAATATTGTAATACCATTTGCTTATTAACGATGAAAGCTGTATGTATTTGTATGAAAGCTGGTGTTAGAACACGGAATAAAGTCGGCGTTTATAATTTTACAAAAAACTAGCGACTCGCCCCGGCTTCGCACGGGTAGCCCCCGGTGAAAAACAGCCTCCCCCGATATTTTATTACCTATAATTTCTCCCGTTTTTTACACATTTACCACTATATATTTGCTCCTATTGGTCGTAGCGTGATGTTATATAGCCTATAGCCTTCCTCGATAACTGGACTATCCAACACAAAAAGAATTATTCAATTCGAACCAGTAGTTTCGGAGATTAGCGCGTTCAAACAAACAAACAAACAAACAAACAAACTCTTCAGCTTTATAATATTAAATAGTATAGATAACTTGTGTTTCTTAAACTTTTAATAAATCGAAACAAAACTGTGCTTCTAGCCAAAACACTTCGGTAAGCTAATCTCAACTAATCCTATTTAGGGTAAATGAGAAGTAAGGAATCCTTTTAAATATGGCTCCTGCATACGTGGAAGTCGAATACATAGCACGTGATCGAAAAGTCAAAGTCGGCATCGCCAAAGCATCATTTGAATAGACGTCCCAGTCAAAATATGTACACAAACGTCGGTTCGTAATGGGCTAAACAAAAAATGGATATCTTATTTAGCATTAACAATAAGCGGCCAGCATTTGGTACAAAGTTATTCGGGACAACAATGGGTGTATTTACGATGTCGTAAACCCAGCGTCTTTATCCGAAACTTGGCCAATAAACTACAGAGAGCAAGCCCGAATATTAAAATACTTATGTAGGATGGGATTGATGGGAATTTATGAATATTCAATGCTTAGGTGTGTTTCATTTCGAATACCTACCTACAAATTGTAAGTAGATATGGTAATACAAATATACATTTATTTACAGAAAGAATAATACAAGGTATGTATAAAATACATATGAAACAGTTGTGCCACCTGAAGACCGCTGCAAGCGATCTAAAGGTAGCTCAACTGATCCAAATCACTACCAGACGGAAGCGTCCCTAAGATGCTGGCTGCATTGCCACGCTGAATGGCAATACTAATGCGTTGAGCCAGATAAGAGCCAGCTCTCGGGTCACGCGTCGCTTCGACCAGATGCCCTGAAAGAATTTTGAATAAATAATAAATAAATAAATAATGCTAGACATTTCACAAAACATTATCTAACCCCAAGCTAAGCAGAGCTTGTGTTATGGGTATACTAGACAACTGATATACTTAATACAATACATTACACTAATAGATATTTATTATTATACATAGAAAAATTCCCAGATTACCCTGAACAAACATCTGAAGATCGTACAAATATTTGTTCTGAGGCGGGAATCGAACCCGCAACCTCCTGCGTCGCAGGCAAACCTTCGCCCGCCGCGCCGCAGAGGTCGTCAAATGGTCATAATCTTTATTTCTTGAATTTAATAAAAGAAGAGAATAACTCTCGAGCACAAATAATCCTAATCTGTACACCCCTATCGCCGATTCCACTTCATTTGACAGTAACTTTAGGTTACTAAAAACGTCCTGTCACGAAACCTAAAAATATTGTTCTAAAATAATTACCAAACATTACAGTTAAATGCGATAATACTCAGGTTCAACAATGTTACCTTGGAACTACCTACCCCCATAACAGAAACAGTCTAAGTACTTATAGAGACAATACTTAGAGCATTGGCAGGCCTCCGTACCGGAGAGACAAAACGCTTTTTTGTTTTTTTTTAACGTTGATAGACCGTTTTTTGACCACGACCTGTTATATGTGCGGGCGACGTAGCACTAGGGTTGCCAACTTATTTTAGGAAATTAAAGTATACCTCTATCACAGACTAGAATTAATACTAATGTTACGTAAAATAAATTTCCTTCCTCACCATCACACCAGTGTGACAGAGAAGCGACGGTTTTGAGGTTAGGAATGCGTTTATCTTTAATACTAGTGTTAAGTGGAGGAAGTTTTCTTCCTAACCATCACACCAGTGTGGCAGAGCGGTGTGAAGGTGAGTCGGTCGCGGAAAAAAAGGAATTCGTAATAAAACAAAATATAACAAAAAAAAACAATTGCATTAATAATTAAAAACATAATATTTATGAGCGCACGGTACGCTTGTCATCCGCCGATCATTCGTTCGGATATCACGTCATCAGGTACATTCCGTTTCATTTCCGCAATACTCGAAAACGAAATTAAACACATTCGATACTTTTTTAAAATAAATTTAACCCAAAAATTTAGTTCCAGCGGGACTCGAACCCGCACCCTTTCATTTAAATTTCATGTTATCCAAAAAGCGTGGTTTACACTTGAAAAATAATAAACTTCTCTAAATTCAAAAATATAAAGTTTGAGGAAGCAGAATAACGTAAAAAAACGCTATTTTAAAAATTGGTTGGCAATACTACGTAGCACCCAATTATTGTCACCCAGTGCAACTTTAATTTATAATGTGAACGCGTTACTTTATTAAGCTTTTAACACCTTCCTACAACTGTGACAATTGTATAAACAACTTTTTATTACTTGGTATAAACGAATAAACTCGTTATGTGTTTACGAATCTAACAAATTCGCAATTTTTGCTCCATAATGATAGTTTTGGTTTTTAATTAGACGTCCACGGCTGGACGAGGCCTCCATAGAACACAATGCGTTTTTTTTTTAATGAAACCAATAGGCAAACTAGCTTACTTGGTGCAATTATCAGGCTTGTTGGTGCAATCATCAGGCTTGTTGCTGCAATCATCAGGTTTGTTGGTGCAAAGATCAGGCTTGTCGGTGCAATCACATGTTGCCTCATTACATTGGCAGACACATTCGGGCTTTTTATCAGTCGTCATCCATTTTTGGTTCAGCCGGTACTGGTGTGAAGGAAGGTCCACCTGATGTAAAGTGGTCACCGTCGAGACACCGGCAACACCGGTATAATCACCACGCTTGGCAGGGTTGGTGATCGCAGTATTAGTGTCAGATTCTAATGTGGATGCTGGCTGTCCATCCCCTGGTGTAATCTCTCGTCTGCTATTCGACATCCATGGAAGGAGACGGAGAGGGGTCCATTCTTTGGCCGGATATACCACGTTATAGGAACCCACTTTAGTATTTGTACGACAGTATTATGTCTACGGTACTTGTAGGTGATATTTCTTCGGTTCAGTCAGATATATGTAATTTTGCAAAACGAATGCGCCTAGCTTTCATTTCTCTAGGCGTTTAAATTAGACGAGAAATATTCACACAAAAAAATCACAGGTGCTAAAAATGGGTAATCGCATTTGAATATCACGTAAAATAGTAATACAAAAAGTCAATCTTCAAGAACTTTCAAGCTTCGACCAAAGTAAATTTACGTCGATGCTTTCAAGTAGGTATTGTGATTATATATTTTGCTAACCCATTGTGCATTATTCTGCCACTACGCAGATCTACGTGTCCCGCGTCTTCTTCGACGTGAAGGCCGCAGAAGTGGTGGAGTATATCAAGAGGAAAGTCGGAGTGGGATTGAGGGTCGTGAAGTTGGACTCTCGTCATAATGTGGGCTTTAGCTCATTTATGGTGAGGGTCCCTACGGAGGATCTGAAGATCTACTTGAACCATGACTTCTGGCCGAAAGGGGTGAAGTTCTGGCGGTTTAAGGGCCGTCTGTCATGTGATCCCCCGGGCCGCGACGCGTCGGTGATCACACGTGTGCTAGATTAAGTTATAAATATATTTATATGTATGTTAGTTGTAATGTATAGATAGGCCTTTGTCTAGGTACAACGTACATTTATCACTGTTGCCTGAAATAAATGTATTGAATTGAATTAAATTGAATTATAGGTACTGAATAAAAAAAATAAAAAAATTGTGATAATTTGTTTTATTTTTCTATCAAGAAAATATCGTTTTGTCAGGTTTTGTCATGTTTTTTTGAAAATAATTTGTATTGTAATCGGAATTGTAGTGCATGTTTTGATTTTGAAGCTACTTACTACTTACTTACTTTTATTTTGTAGGTACTTCATTTCATCATCATCATCATCATCACCAGCAGCCTTAGACGTCCACTACTGGGCGAGGCCTCCCCCATAGAATGCAATGGAGGGATTTGCCATATATTATATACCACGCTTGGCGGTACTTAGTACTTAGGAATGCTGCTGCCTATCCCTAGTGTAACCTTAGTCAGCTTTTATGAAATCCATGGGAATAGACCTCTCGTCTCCTCCCGGGGATGTAGTAGAGTCGACTAAGGGATTACCGGGATTGTTAGTAAGATTCGTTGGTATAAGATTTGTGGATGTGTATTACTGGAGGAAAGCGTTAGCTGAGTCAGTCGTGGGAAGCAATGGCGGCGATGAGCTCAACCCTTGTCACGTCTATATTCCCATGATGGTGTAACCTACAGTGAAAAGAGGCCCATTGAGGCTCTGCCTACCCTTGCGGGGAAAAAGGCATGTGTCCATATATGTATGTATGTATGTATTAAACTACAATGAATTTAAAGTTTTTTTTAAATTGAACCTTGTAAATATTTGAACATTCGCATAGATTGATGGTTTGTTTGAAACAAACAGCAATAAATTGAACTATCTGTTTTATTACGTGCAAATTCGTTAGTTTTAACAGTTGGTGATGTAAACAAAAGGTGCTACCTGAGTTACTGGGGCCGGGTCTTCCCGGCGAGGTTTGTGTCCTTATTACCACAGCCGGAACTATTGTTTAAAAGGTTGCAAACTGCAGGGAAATCCTTTGAACAGTAAAAAGTATATTGTAGTACATCTTCAAACGATGCCGGCGCATAACAACAAAAGTCTGAACGAAGTGTTATCGGCACTACAGTCGAATAGATAATGAAAATTATTCTTTTGAATGAAATACAGAATTCTAGTGTTTTTGTTTAATATTGTATGAATGCTTAACTGGTTTAAAGATAATCTTCTTATATGTAAATCCTGTACCTATCGGCATCTTGAAACAATGAATTTTTGTTCTGAAATAGGTATATATACATTTGAAAAGTGGTTCTATTGTATAGAATCTTACCAACTATACTATAGAGAATAGAAACAAAGATTTAAAATGTAAGGGTTTCCTATCAATTTAAGAACATGACAGCCATTGAATAGATATAAAAAGCCTTATTCTTAAAAAAAAAATGGAACTACCCCAAAGACTTTCTAATAACTCTACGATGGAAAGTTTCAAAATTCGAACGTTGACAGTAAAGTTCGGTACACTGCCGGTTCACACTCTAGTCCTTCAGATGTGTTCTTTAGTCAAGTAGCAATGGACGGATAAAACATGACAGTTTTTTGGTGTTTTGTTCGTGCACTTCTTGAGCGCTGACCCGAAGTCCATTTACTTTTACCCCGTGATCAGCCAGCATGGGGTAATCGGTGTAAGACTGACAAAATAAATAATAATTACCGGTGAATTGAAAATACATATATCAAGTTTTTTTTTTTCATTTGCCTTAGTAGGTACAACTTGATTCCTGACAAGATACATAATTTAAACAGCAGACTGTAACGTAAAGCTAGTCGTAACCGTCAACTAACGAAGAGCTTTTTTGTGAAAGAGTGCTACCGCCATACCTATTTCAGTAAAGCAGTAGTGCTCGCATTGCTGTTTTCTGATTTGAAGGGTAAAATTATAGGCACATGAGACTTTTAATCTTTACGTCTCACCTGGTTGCCTGGAAGAGATCGCTCTCAGCGACAAGGCCGCCACTTGTTTTTGTATTATTTCTGTGTGGTAATCAATAAAGTATTAATCTATCTATCTATCTATCTGGCGGGCGCAGTGCAATACCGCATAGGGCGCGTCCTAGATGGACGTGACCTATGATATAATACACAGTTAATTGGCAGACGCTACCGTTTAATATATCATCTTGTTTTTCAAGTAGTATAAAAAAACAGAGCCTCGAACGAGATAACTGGATTTATAAGAAAAGCCGTAGGACGTTAGTTTCTCATTAAAACCGAACAGTAAATACAGATTCTGTACATTGGGTACGAAAGGAAACCACTTATTTTATAATAAGAGAGCGATTATGCCCCATAAAGCTGAGGCAGTAAATGTGTAGTTAGCCGGGTTGCTGCCGCAAATTGCGCGTGTGGTGCAGGCAAGCTGGCCCTGTTTCATTATGTGTTATTACTACGAATCGCTCGATCGGAATACATACATATTCCGTAGAACTCTTGACCAATCAGCCCGAAATACAATTATTTTGATAAACTGGCGCTCAATGAGATTTTTTCACGATTTTATGATGAAAGACGTAACACTCATCCAGCTTTTATTGTCGAAATTTTCCTAATTATGCCCATGATATTTTTATTTTGATAAAATTTAGTCAATGTGGTGCAAAACCCTACTCACCTACGATTCATAATACCCTACCAACTTATTTTCCTGCTATTACCGTAGCAAGACGAATATTTTGTCAAATTGTCATGTCACACCAAAAGTATGGACCAAAAGACTCAACTAGGTAGGTTCAAATAGCCAACGAATCCAACTTGGATGGGCAGCATTCGGAAAACGAATCTTCTAATCACAGATACCGAAATGCCTCAAGATAATAATAACCAAAATAAATTAATAATGCTGGATAGTTCACACAACATTATCAAGCCCCAAGCTGAGCAGAGCTTGTGTTATGGGTACTAGTTAACTGATATACTTAATACAATACACCCAGAACAACCTGAAGAAATATCTGCAGATCGTACAAATATTTGTATCGAGGCGGGAATCAAACCCGCAACCTCCTGCGTTGCAGGCGAACCTTCGGCTGCCGCGCCACAGAGGTCGAAAGACCGGGTATGAAAATCTATAGCCAGTGCGTGTTGCCAGAGATGACTTACTGTACTGAGACGTGGGCGCTAACTATTGGCTGCACAGAAAAGCTCAAAGTTAAGCAGCGGGCTATGGAGAGAGCTATGCTCAAAGCATCAATACGTGCTAGATATTAATTCGTGATGAGGAGATCCGTAGAAGAACCAAGGTCACCGACATAGCTCTTGAATTAGCAAGTTGAAGTGACAATGGGCAGGTCATATAGCTCCCAGAACTGATAACCTGGTGCTCAAGTGACGACCACAAACTGGACGACGCAAAAGAGATATCCCCCGTTTCGATGGATCGAAGATATTATAGGGGAAGGCGGCTCAAGAACATTCGTCGTTGCATCCTATGAGGAAGTCCTATTGTGCAGGCGTGGACGTATTTCGGCTGATGCTAGTATGAATATACCCCTACCTTGGAGCTCGGACCTCTTTACGTTGACCCCTTAAGGTGGCGTATAACGCTAAATTACCGATCTTAAATCAAGAACATCATTCAAATTAAAATTTTGTTTTGTACTACATTATAATACCGAGGGATCACCCAGACAGAAACACGATAGGACAAAAAATTCTCGTTAAAAAAATCACTAAGTTAACTTTTGGCTAGATTCGATTGTTTGTCAATATGGTACAGATTATTGGGTTAAAAATTGGATAAATAATATCAATACAATAAAACGGAAGGATCACCCTAGGGTTTTTTAAAGATTATCTATATATCACGAGATATTCAATAAAAACAGCTTTTTCGAGCGGCGTGTGGCGTTTTTTTTTGTATTAAGATTTCTGCCTGTTACCGCAGTCTTAATGTATATTATCGATAAATAATTATTATGACTTTTACTTTACGAATAAATTATCTCGAGAGAACAGTACTAAAATTATGATGCTACATTATAAAGGCCAGTGGCGGCCACTACCATAAATAAGCTACAGTGTAGACGAACCGCAATGAATCAAACGGGTGATTTTGCAGCTTTCCACTCAGTACACCGGTCAGATGTTTTCATCGGCAATATACTCAATTACACCAATTGAAGCTGGTCATGTAGGCATGTTCACGTAGGTATTATATTGAACTAGTGGAATGCCCGCGACTTCGTCGGCGTGTAAAGAAAGAAAGAAAGAAAGAAAAAACATTGATTTGTGCCAACAAGCAAAATTTCACACGAAATGACACACACACACGCACAGAAACAAAGAAAAATAAAACTAGTCTGTGCCTCTTAGTACGCAGCCACGCATCACTGATTCTAATTGGTGGGTTCCTGTTTTTTTTACCAAATGCTTCTTTAAAATGCAGTTTTTATGTACTGCTAAGGAGTGGAACACACTGCCGTCGTCTGTCTTTCCTCAAAACTATAATCTGGGTCTCTTCAAGTCAAGAGTGAATAGGTGCCTTCTAGACCTTTGTGCTCCATCTTCGGCCACATCGTCACTTACCAACAGGTGAGATCGTGGTCAAACAAAGGTCTACTAAAGTTAGTAAAAAAAAAATAAAAAAAAACTTACCTAAATTACTTTTCCTAAGTGCAATATTATTATGGTGACTCACGATGGTGCAACCCACAGTGAAGTGGCCCATTGAGGCTCTACCTACCCCTTCGGGGAAAAGGCGTATGTCTATGTATGTATTTATGAAATATTAATATGTGCCTATTGAAATAAATGCTTTTGAATTGAATAGAATTGAAGATTTTTTTACTTTTGCTTTTTACTCTTAGCCCAGATAAAATAATACTGTACTTAGTAAGTAGTAAAAAACAAATGACAAATATTTATTCGTATATTTTTCAATACAATCTTTTATAAAGGTAGTGATCGCAATCGTGTGCTGATCGAAATGAGCCTAAACACGACCAGTCTACTATTACCCATCGAGGGGTCCCGTTGTCCGATCTCCACCAGCATATCAGCTCGCTGTCACCATAATATTGTATTAACATCGGAACTTGTCATGTAAGCAAAATTTCATCTCAATCGGGTGAGGATAACTGCTTTAAAATCCATTTGCAAGATTTGACTCAAACAACAAACATTGGGAACTCTATGCGTAAGTATATGTGGTCAAATCTTGCAACTGGATTCTTTACCATTTCCATCCACAGAAGCCGAACCGATCGAGCTAGCATACTGTCAAGTTCCAATGAAAATACAATATTATAGTAATAGCAAACTGATCTATTGATGGAGACGGAAGGCGGACAACGGTACTCCTTGATGGAACATCAGAGACCGATCGTGTTTAGTCTCATTTTGATCAGCTCACAGTTCTGCTTACTAATTTCATCATCATCATCAGTCGAGAGAACATTTCATAAAAGCTTCTCAAAAGCTTTATTTTTCATCAACTTATTCATACGATAAGCATCCGAATTCTTTGTGACAACAAAACAAGACGTGGTAATGAAAGGGTCTTGTATTGCGCCCTGACTCGAAACTTTGCCCAAAGTAAAGTAGCCTAAGTTAAGACGATATGTAAAAAATTTGGAGCCGTTGTGTTACATGCTCACTCAGTAACAGGAAAGGTTACAAACTTGATATTGACACAGTAATTACTTGAGGATGTAATCTAAATAAATCATAGTCAAAAAACACGATTGGTGAAACTTTTACCAATAGCTTTATTTTTTGAAATTGGCGCTATTAAAACACGTTTAAGGTCCCTCCTTCGATTAGAGAAAATATTAAGCGTAAGTTTGTATACTATTGAGTAGGTAATCACATTACTTAGATTAAATATAGAAAATTTATTTTGTTATATTTGCTTCTTAGAAGCAAAACGAAGTTTTATCATTTGTCATACGTCAGTTACTTCCGAGCAGTACAAATCTATACCTCATCTCTTCCCGGGTTCAAGGGAGCAATAGCGCTGTCACTTTCTTGCAGCTATTGTTTTCTTGCTAGACTCTGCCAATTCGGTATTTTAACAATGACCAATCTGTCTTTTGGCTACTCTACATATAATAAGGAATGCACTTTATCAAGGTCCAATATTTATAGTATGTACTTATAGCTATGTATAATAGGACGTTATTGCAGCGAGTACAAACAATAACGCGATAAGCAGATTCGGCGGCGCCTTTAATGTGTCGCCTTTGTCCGAGTTTAATCCGCCGCCTGTTGGTAGTAAGCTAGGCGACCACTGCGATCACGGTTTTAATAAAATACGTATGAGGCACGTTATCGTCATTATTAACAGGTTTATACGTCCACTGCTGGACGAGGCCTCCATGGAATGCGAAGGGGGAATGCCATTATCACCACGCTAGGCAGTCGGTTCGGAGATCGCAGTAATGGTGTTGAGTACTCAGGTGGATGCTGCTGCCCATTCCCTGGTGTAATTCCATAATAGGCTTTTATGACATCCACGGGAGGAAATGGAGGGGTCTATTTTTACGACGGCAATGAATATCTTCGATATAGAGTTCCGATATAACTTCTTTTAAATGGCGAGACTACTGGGTATGGTAGTACCTAGTGATGCCAACTTTCGATCTTACGGTCATGGGTCGGATCTCGGTCGTTTTCCATTTGTTTTTATATATTACTAATAATGCAATACTACACGCTCTCTAATGGTCAAGTAAGTCGTGAAGAAACCAAAATTTTGACGCGTAGAACCGATAATTCGAACTGATAATGTGCATGAAAGATGCCTCAGCGTGGCGCACTGACTTTTCACCACAACTGTTCTTTCAACATTGATCACAAGAAACGAATGACCAATTTGAAGCAGTAGCCGTAGTGCGACTTTTTGCTACAAGTTTACGCGTTCTACCAAGACCGCGTTTTACGCGCAGTTTGTAGGAAGAAATGTAAAGAGCCCCTAGCGGCGAGTTAATGAATCATTTTAAGCGAGTGTTAGTTTCTAACGTCAATTTTGGCGTCGCGTAAATTAAAAGCTTATTCCAAGTCGCGCGTTTACTCTAGGGTTTCCCCAGTTTTGCAAGTGTAAGTGACATTTTTGACAGTTCACGTCACGTTTTGTTGTAAAGTATACTTGTTGTATACTTTAATTTTGCCGTTTACTCGACCAACGCGGTGGTCGCGTAAACGCGTTTTAACTGCGATGCCCACACTAGGCCTACAGGTTATTCTTATGCAAATTAAATGACTGGTGGGTGCTTCTTATGTCAATCAATTAACGTTTAAGTCATTTAGATATTTATATTGGTTCAACCCATTTTAGTCCGCTGTAAATGACTCGCTTGCAGTGAAAGACAGGCATTAGTAAGAAAATAGCGCGCCTGTCGTGTCTCTGCCGCGTAGGTGCTGCTACGCCCACGCTACGCGCTACGCCCTACGGTGCGTAGAGGGCCTATCAAATAATGTAATGTACGGTCCAGTTTTATGTACCAAATAAAATATAGGAGACAGAAATCTGTCATTAAAATGTTTCTTATTGGATGTGTTGTGTGCTGGAAAACGAAATGAACCGAGATTGAACCATGTTGCTTTTTTTGTAAGTATAGAAAATACATACATAGACACACGCCTTTTTCCCCAAAAGGGAGTAGGCAGAGCCGCAATGGGCCTCTTTTCACAGTGGGTTGCACTGCACCATTGTGGAATATATACGTGACTAGTGGTGAGCTCATCAAAGTCAAAAGTAAAAGTCAAAAAGTATTTTATTAATTGAAACCACAAGGATCATTTTGAATCGTCTTAAAAAATAAATTTACATTTACTCCTGTTCCAACGCAACCAAACCTAGAAGAATCAGGCAACAAACACGGTCTGTTTTTTTTTAATGATCCTTCTACTATTTGTGTAGCGTCTGTGTGGTGCCTCGAGAACAAGTGGAGGCTGATTCATCACCGCCATTGCTTCCCACGACTGACTCGGCTAACACTTTCTTCCAGTAATAACACATTCCGTAATAATATCAGCCAGGACAAATCTTACGCCAACGATTCTTATCAACATGTTCGGGTAATCCCTTAGTCGGCTTTTACGACATCCACGGGAGACAAGTTTTGAAGAAATCAGCTAATAATATAACAGTATTTTATGCATTGCTATAATGCAGCTCGACACACTTCTTCTCTAGATAGAACACGTAACTATCGAAGAGCACGTAATTAAACACTAATTTTGTTCACATTAGCTACACTAATTGGTCTCCAAATTTTATCAAACAAAAGTTATATTGCACAGCATCCACATAATTGTGTAACTCTCGTAAATGTACCTACTAAAGAAACGATATATCTGGCCACTTTAATAAATCTTTTATTGCTGTTTAATTAGCAGCAGTATGTGAAAACGAGCGGCAAGATCTGCCTAAAAGGCGTAGAGCCAGAAAGGCGTATCTCTGTCTAAGGCTATTAGTACAAAATCATATTATATTCATTATATTTTTATAGAGTTTCGATTTTATTAGATTTCCCTCCACAAATATGTAAAAACAGAAGCATAATTTTAATTGGATAAAATATTTTGTTTCGAAAAATGTCTAGGTAGGTGAGTTAGATACCTGGATGTGGGTTTATGAACAATGATCGGCTAAGATTTAAATTGCAAAAATTATCGCAAGTAAATGAGCCCTTTTGTTGTATTATCAAAGCACTGTGAAGATACGCTCAAAGCCAACCATTTTGTGTCAAGGCAAAGTTAAATGTGATTATGGTGTTTGCCTCGGGGCGATTAACCTTATAGACCAGCTCAATATAGAGCTCCGAGGTCTTGAGTCACGAAGTCCTATTAGAGTGGTTTCTCCTATGATAATCAGAAAATAAATTGAGGTATGCAAAAAAGCATGAATTTTTAGAGATCCGTACCAAAAGGTGGCATTTGGGACCCAATTTCTAAACATACACCGTCCTCCGTCGTCTGCATGTCTATCTGTCTGTATTCAGTGTCAGAGGGGTACAGCTTGGCAGCCATAAGAGGCAGCCAGTTGAAATTATTACAGACTAGCTACCCACACGCGACTTTGTTCGTGTGGTCCCGGTGAGCTGACTGCAGCGCCACCTACTCGGTCCCGTTGTGAATCTAAACCATCCAAGGACCCACTCATATACACACAAAAAAAAATAACAAAATCCTTCAAGCCCTTTCTGAGTTTTAGCGAGACTAACGAACAGCAACTCATTTTTATATATAAGAAGAAGTTCATCAACCAAGGAATAAAATCTTATTATTTGTAGTTTATTCTCCCATAACTCCGGTACGGAGGCCGAATGCTCTAAGCTCGCAGACGACGACGTCTCATGGGGCGGGACAGAAACTGAGCCAGGATTTTTCCTATACGTATAGGTATGTTAATATCTTCACTCCTTTTACCCACGTTTGGTATTTTTTGGGCCAGTTTAGGACTTGACCAATAAAGCTGGTCATTCACTAATTTCACGGCCAGTAATCACCGACAGATTGTTCTAAAATAGCTTCGACAATGATCGGCGTTTAGTGCGTAGTCCATAAAGCGAGGTGACGCTGTTTTGTTAGGCTTTTATTGTGCACTGTATAAATTTATGGAATCATCATTGAGCTGTATGGACTGCTCTATTCGTTCACAGCGGAGTCTATAACCATTACAGATTGTATTTTGATACAAATTTATTAACTGGTTAAGGCTGTAAACGTTTGCTTAAACAGTAGTTTTGTTTTAGGGGGTTTCTTATTAGCTTGACTTTTGAGAAAAAGCCGTAATATAATAAATTTGTTTTCAATTGCTCGTGCTCATGTTCATTGCGTTATCCAGCATATTTAAATTGACAACAACTGGGGAATAAAGGCTCTCGAGTAGTGGTCACGTACCGGAACACGCAGTGTATAGGGCTTCCATATGTTACTAGATTCTCATATGGATGCTCTGGAATAGAGTGTAAAAAAATACATTTTAGGACAAGACAAATACTTATTCGGTTTTTTCAGCTGCAGAATTACCTGTAATATAATTATAAAACTCTGAGCAAGTTGACAGTTTTTGGCAGCAAATGTAGATGGCGGGAGACTGACTGACTTCTCTTCTTAAATACTTCTGAGGAATAAACCAAACAATTTGCCAATATCAACTGACGAGTGAGCGGATGACCCGTCAACCCATAACCCTTCCACTCACCACTCCATCCGAAGTTATGAAACCGCTTCGCACGCGAGAAAATAATGCTCAAGTGGCTACCGTCTGTGTCAATTAAAACACTGTGCGATTTTCGCAGATTTCGGGACTTTTTATTGTTTGTCGGGACTTCGCGGGTCAGAAGGCTCAATAATGGACACAGTCCCGTAATATCAGGAAGGATGGCAGACCTAGCAGTATAAGATCTCTTGGCGTAGCGGCGGCTCATCGTGGCATTCTAATTGTCCAATTGTCCACTGCTGGACAAAGGAGTAGCTTATTTCCAGCAGTGAACGTCAACTAGCTGATGATGACGATATAATAATAATCTCGAATTTCTAATAGTTTCGAGAACAATTTACAGTATATTTTCACCCTCTTCTCTAGAAAGTTAAAAATCGTCCTTATAGAATCGAGTCATAATCAATAGAGCCATAAATCTCAAAATATATTTTTAAGCTTGGATGTCGTATTCAAGTTCAATAATAAATCTGTTCAAGGCATTATTTTAGTTCATGTTCTAGTATATTAGGTATTCAAATCATGTATTTACAGAACTAGAATATAAATTAGCAATAAATTACTGGAAAAATGTTCTATGTTGAGTTTATATTAATGGATTTTATTTCAATATAATGCAAATAAATGTAAACTATCTTATAAATTTTAATTTTATAGAATTTCCATTTTTGTAGTTTGGTTGATGGCCGGTCAATGAATTTGCAAAAATTAATAATGTATACAAGGTTTTTCAATTATTGTTGAAACTACATCGATAATAGTTTTTAGGGCATTTTTATTTATGGTGGACCTGTCTATTGGATAATTACTCATATAAACGGTCTTCAAAGGTAAATAGTATTAAATGTTTGTTAAAAAATCAATTAAATGCCCTAATATTGATTTTTAAATTATAATTAAATTATAATTAAGAATATTGTTTCAATAATTATTGCCATATAATTCAACACAGCGTATACCTTTTATAAAATAAATATTTAATTCAGTTCAACAATTAAAAGCTCCACATCGGCAGCAGTACATAACCCATAATATGCTTTATATACAAAGGCTAAGGGCTCGTTATTTTCTGGTCAATTGCCGCTTTACTGCGCCCGCGCATCCTCGCTTCCAATTACTGCCCAGCCGCCAACGCCATAAAATAGAATCACGTGGACATAAGTCTTTACCACCAAAACCTTTTAAGCAACTTTAGACTCTATTATATAACTTAATTTCGTATAAAGATTTTAATTTGGAATGTGTAGGATCGAATAGTTTGTCGATAAGATTGTATCAGATGCAAATTATGCTTAGGTGAAACGTGTTTTTCTGTTGGGAGTTTTATTTTTTACAATTATATCTAGACGGTTACTTGGAAATGCATTCGAGAAATCGGAGGGTTCGTTTAATAGGCTTAGATTAGGAGTTGAAAGTCGGGCCGTGAGTCGGCCATTAAACGGTTCTCAGGACATGGCGCGACTCTCATTAGATATTCGGAGAGAAAAAACGTTATGTGTTTAAGTGTGAGATTAAATCGTATTTCGGAGTATGTTCAGTGAGATAGGTCGGACGGAATGGAATTTGTACAGCGCTTCGAACATTATTTTTTAACTTGGTTGTAAAATTATTTTAGGAAGCTCTGGTATATCTATTTTCAGTGTACAAGGAAAGTAGTAGTAGAGCTTTTTTGTGAAAGAGTTCGTCCGGGGAAGTACTACCACCATACCTATTTCTGCCGCAAAGCAGTAGTGCTCGCATTGCTGTGTTCCGGTTTGGAGGGTAAGGGTGCCGGTAAAATTACAGGCACATGAGACTTTTCACCTTTATGTCTCAGGGTGGCGGACGCAATGCAATGCCACATAGGGCGCGTCCTAGGTGGACGTGACCTATGAGGTAATGCACTGTTCATAGGCAGAGGTTATCGCTTAACATCAGGTGGGCCATCAGCATGTTCAAGTAGTATAAAAAAATAAAAAATAAAGTACGAAATATACACTAAACTAAGTCAATGCCGCTCTAAAAAATATGTGAATAAAGTACAGAAAATACATAGAGAATTAGGAAAATTGAGTAACCTTCTGATTTTCTATAAATAAGAGAAGCAATAACCCTCCACACTAGGCTCTAGGAGTGTCGTGTCGTAATTGTATTCTTTGTAATTACTTCGATACTTCAAATTTATAACAAAAATCGAAATCAGTTCTGCCGTTTGTAACAATGTAAATTTGACATTTATGTTTGTACTTACGTACTTACAAAGTCGTTGCGAAACCGCAGGTGGACACTAGTTTTTTAGATTTAATGACATATGCTGTGGTGTGTCTGGCCTAAGAAAATACCTCTCTGTCTCCTCCCGTGGAGGTCATAAAAGCCATGTCAGTCATGACACCAGAGGATGGGCATACCTGAGTAGGGCATACCTACTAAACACCAATCCGCTTGCAAAGTGATTGTATTGTATTGTATTGTATTTATTTATTCATCCATAGACATAGTCATATGTACTTAGATAAGTCATCAAAACAAATAAATTATATAGAGTATACGTGTCCTAAAGTGTAAATCACATTTTATAACTATAATGATTCTCAACATATTTCAGCAAAAGCATCGTCGAATCGTGTATAATAATAATAATCAAATTATTATGTACTTATTACAATAAAATAACAAATAATTAAAAGTCAAGAGCTTTAAAGACTACGATGATGATATGATATGATGATGTCAAATCGGGGCATTTGCCATATTGTATTCTAACTAAAGGCTGATAAATGATTTTTGCACGAACTTTTTGAAACCCCCGACGCAAAAAGAGGGGTGTTAAAAGTTTGACCGCTTCATGTGTATGTGTGTCTGTCTGTGGCACCGTAAATCATAAACGGGTGAACCGATTTGAATGCGAATTTTATTTGAAGGCAGATTTTCTAGTGATGGTTCTTAGACATCAGCTCGGAAAATCGGTTCAGGTATTTTAAAGTTGTTTTTTTTAAAATATTAATTAAATTAACTTGTTACAACTTTAACATGAACATAATTAAATGTACACAATACAACATCACGCTTTCAATTTTATTTAAATAAATGCTATGTTTACTATTTTTAGTAGTAGTAGAGCTTTTTTGTGAAAGAGTTCGTCCAGGGAAGTACTACCACCATACCTATTTCTGCCGCAAAGCAGTAGTGCTCTCATTGCTGTGTCGTGCCGGGGAAATTACAGGCACATGAGACTTTTCATCTTTATGTCTCAGGGTGGCGGGCGCAGCGCAATGCCACATAGGGTGCGTCCTAGGTGGACGTGACCTATGAGGTAATGCACTGTTCATAGGCAGAGGTTACCGCTTAACATCAGGTGGGCCATCTGCTTGTTCCGTCAAACAAGTAGTATAAAAAAAAAAAAAAACTCTCTCTTCATAGTCGTACACTTGACACTTGCAAACCTGGGATAAGCTTCTTTTCGTGTCATCTATCGATTCCATAAGAATCCACGACTATTCGACTTAGGGCCACACTTTTTGGTAATTTGCCTGTACTAAGAGGTCGTGGTTATACAGGCCTGGCTTGAGTGTCAGCTCTTGCGATGCGTCTTGAGATGCCACTCTGCTCTATTAGCAGCATTGCGAGAACATTCCCAACCTTTTTACCTACTCGCTAAAACAATAAAAATGGCAACATTCGCATTGCCTTTAGTGCATACTGATAAGCCCATTACAGTAATAAACATTGTTTCTCGAGGGCAATTAGGACGGTATGCCGACAAAGGGCGGTTTCGCTTTGAAGTAGCCGGCATCCAGCATCCGCTTTCTCCTCGTAGATAGCGACGGATGTGACGCGGCCTTGCGCTGCGCAGGCGCAGGGGAAGGCGGTAAGGGGGAGCTTTTCACGATTACCTGACAAATTCCATCATAGGGATAAGACGTCCGTTTGCATAATGAACAAGAGTGACTCATCCAGATTACGAATACCTAAAGGAATGGACACACACGAACCCATAATAGTTTATTTATTTGATATAGGGTTCCGTACCCAAAGGGTGCCAACGGTACCCTATAACTAAGCCTCCGCTGTCCGTCCATCTGTCTGTCTGTCAGCGGGATGCATATCACGAACTATAGACAGTTGAAACAGTTGACTGTTGAAATTTTCACAGAGTGTGTATCTCTATTGCCAGATTCAACAAACATTAAAATTAAATTAAATTTTTAGGGGGAGCTCCCACAACAAGAAAAGTGTTTTTTAGCCGTTTTTTGCTCAACCCCCACCCCTCTTGGTAAAACGCACAACGCACTGAACGCGTGAGCTTCAACTGTAATTCGCAAAGACGGGTATGCGAATTTTCCTGAAGGCCTTTCTAGAAATACACCCCTAACCTAAAATTCTAGTATAAGCGTGGAAAAATCTAGATTGGATGGTGTTTCGGTAGTGTGAAATCTTGTACGATGGTACGGAACTCTTCGTGTGCGAGTTCGGCTCGCTTTTATCCGGTTGTTAGGCTCTTGTATGGTTTCCGTAAGGTAAAATATTTCATGGATAGGGCCCGGACCATAAAAATGCTGTTAGCTAGAGGATCCCTGGTACGTAGGATCCTGGTTTTGTCTTAGTTTACTTCAGTCTTTCACAGACTTTAGAAAACTGTTTTATGTAGATGGTTACCGAAGTTGTCAAACAAAAAATGTCCCGGCAGGGCCCGCAGCAAACCAGAACCGACATATGCACGCCAATACCCAATAGCCTATATGTAATATCAGTCTCACACTTTAAAATGAGTGACAGTCCGACACGGATTTAAAAAACTAGAGAGCAAGTGGTTGATGCTTCGACCAAACATTTTGTTCTAACATTTTGGTCAAAGGTTTTATGTGTGAATTTGGTTTTTCTAACATTACCCAGCCACTGTTGGGTAGACCTAGGTGTACACAGGTAAACTGCGAATTCAAATTTATTATTTCAGATTTCCAACTTTATCTTTATTAAACCTAGATTTACTTCGTCTTCTAGCAATATAATAATATATTACTTATACAATTGTTTTTAATTCTTAACATAATATTATGGTATCAGAAGCATTTTCATGCTTTTCAATAAAGATTTTCTGTAGATAGTCAGTCGGGTTTTAGTTTTTTAAACTTTTATCTTGTTTTAGCCTTTATTATAACTATGAAGCTAGGCTAAAAAAAAATGTTGACTGTTTCGAGGCTACCGAAACCTTATTGCTTAACGAGTCACGAAGCATTCGCTACCAGTATTAGTGCATTAAATTATGCAGAATCTGTGTCGCCAACTCGTACACCTAAGAAGTGGCTGACACCTTTGCATGGTTGTAGCTGACACCAGTATTCTAAGTCACTCCTCCAGCTTTCCTCGACTCGACTCAGCCTCACTATTGGCAATATTGTATTTCATTTTCAAAATCTTAATTGAAATTGATTACCAAATTTCCTTAAGTGAGGTTCAGTGGAGCGGTGGAAGGTTCGAGGAACGACTAAGAATATAGATGTAAGTCCCACACATTTCATACATTCAAAAAATTAACCAGGCGCAGACTATATATCAAGATAGACACCGCAAACACGTAAACATGTATGAAACCAAGCGTGCCGTTTTATTTTGTTTACTATGCTACAATATATCTCCATTTGCACGGCTAGCTGATTTCGATTAATTTTTACAGCTTACTATGGCGCAGTTAGGCATTTTTCCGAGAGCGAACTGATTTCAGGTATAATAATAGGTGCATTGCACTTCGGACAGGCAAATAACACGCACTTGCGTTATCTAGTGTAATTATAGGTATGTGAGGCTAAACTTTTTTAAATCAAAGTTTTATTTTCATACATGCAGATTGCGTTATAATGTTATATAATCAAACAGCCACTAAAAACTCCTTTATAAATGCTCCAGTTTCGATGAAACCATGTTACTTTAGTTGTGATTCAGACTGGCTTGAAACAGCTAAAAACGACACCGCTGATAACAATGAATGAAAATTTAGCGATGAAGTGAGAAGTCGGCGGCCAATAACTCCTTTTTACTGGCTAGATGCTGCCAGAAAGTGGTGTAGTTGGCAACAGCGATTGCAGTTTTAGTAATGCAGTTTCCTCTGATAAAAAAGGAGGGTCAGGCAATGGGGGGTAGGAGGGGCCGTGGCGGGCCAATAAAAGCGCGCAGTAAATCCACGTAATTTAGAGCGGTCGTAAATTAAAGTTCCGCTGTATACGGCCGCGTACCTGCCGCGCCAAGCCCGCTGCGCCGCGTCACGCCACCGACATAGTGGAGTGATCCCACTAGTAAGACAACATTTCTGATCCTATAAATGTCACCCAAAAACTCCGTTCCAGCGGGTCACGAACCCGTATTTTCGCCTGTAATCGGCGATACCTTGACCAGTTTGCCATGGAACGAGCTATGACGATGGAGACGAAATTTTTGGGCACTATCAACTAAGCCAAGCGTCCATTTTGATCCAGGCTGCGCTTTTTTATATTTTTTGTTTCGAAAAACCCAGATGTCTTCATAAAAAAGCCCAGTGCCGCTAAAATAGGCATTTTTATAGGAATAACTCGAATAATATAGCAAATTTTACAAGGCTGCCTTCAATCATTTGTAAGCAATTGTAATTATATATATTTTTACCTAATAATATGCTTCATGTTGAAAACAAATCGGTAACAGCCGAAAATTAGAGGTAAGTAGGTACTTTTTTTAATTTTTCCTTAGATAGAGTCCTTGGAATCATTATGCAGAAACCATAAATGTTTTTAACACAAGATTGCTAACTTATTTTACCTACGCTTATTACTAACCTTCGTTGATACGAAGAAAGGTTCTAAATTGGGTTCAATGTCTATCGGATTTCACATAAAACTAGCTAATAGTACTTTTGTGAAAATGTATCACTGGAATAACAGTTGTACTGTATCCGAATCCAATACTCCACATAGGTACAAAATAAATGAACAGCATAGCTTGAAATGACCAGCTGGGTCACTACAGCTACGTAGATTTATGTAACTTAGGAGAAAGTAGATGAAGCTTCAGCTAGCTCTTGCTATCCCCTGCTGCTGCTTGCTGTTGTCCTAGGGTCAACAAATATGATAATACTTTTCAATAGAAACGGGATATTTACCATGGTTTTTGAGTTTTGAATGTTCCCGATATTTCGGCACAGTTGCATGCGCCATGATCACGGGAGAACTAACTAAAGTCTTTGCGAGTAGATGTTATTGGCAGATATATCGATCTACCCTCTTTCTCAATATTTAAGAGGGCAGATATATCGATCTACCCTCATTCTCACTATTTAAGAGGGTAGATCGATATATCTGCCAACATCTACTCGCAAAGACTTTAGTTAGTTCTCCCGTGATCATGGCGCATGCAACTGTGCCGAAATATCTGGAACATTTAAAACTCAAAAATCATGGTAAATATCCCGTTTCTAGTGAAAAGTATGTACATAACCATGATAGTTTCAAAAGTTAATCTTTATTTCCCTTTTGACACTATACATGTACTTAGGTACGTCAAATAACAATTTATAAAAACTAATTTTAATCATAATATTATACAAAATTAAATGAAAAATGTGACACTGTCAAATTGTAAAAACAAAAAATAGTTTAAAATGAAATTAACACTATTCATTACGAATAGACCAATCAGTAAATTGCTTAAATCTTACGAACATAACAAAATATGGATTTATCAGGCAAAGCTTCGTAATTTTTTTTATAACTTTTAAATAATAAATATTTTTTTATGCAGGAATTAAATTATGAGTGTCACTTTTACTTCTTTTAGAAATTTTTCATTTTTCGCATTTTTCCGAGAGGTTGGTAGCCATGTTGCTTATTACCAAGGTGAGATGTCAGATGTTACACATCTTATTTGACGACCTCTGTGGCGCGGCGGGCGAACGTTCGTCTGCGACTCAGGAGGTTACGGGTTCGATTCCCGCATCGGAACAAATATTTGTGCGATCCGCAGATATTTGTTCAGGGTGTTTTGGGTATTTTCTATGTATAATAAAAAATATATATCTATGTAATGTATTGTATTAAGTATATCAGTTATCTAGTACCCATAACACAAGCTCTGCTTAGCTTGGGGCTAGATAATGTTGTGTGAACTGTCCAGCAATATTTATTTATTTATTATGCGACTACTGTAAGGCTCGTTTTTTTATAGATTGTGGCATCTGTTTTGTTGCAGCTGTCGTGTGAACTCTCCATGTTCCGTGCTTGGATCCTGTTCTAATGTTACTGACTCTAAGTGTGAAATGTAACATCTTATTTCGAGAGGATTAATCCGCTATCCACGCCAGACTAGCTTAGTATATCCATGGTCAAATTTTTGTAGAAAACTGTCTGCCGCTTAATTTATTACCTACTAATTGATCAAAAACAGACTCCATGCATTGATATCGATAGAAATAACTTCAATTAAATTCATATTATACATATGTTGTTATATTTTACTGTATTTATGTATTTTATTCAGTCCTTTTGTAAGAGAATTCGAAATCATAAGTTTAACATAGATTTTGAAAAGTCTTAATCTTTTTTTTTACACGACTGCCCCGAAAAAATAGTTGTAGATACTATTGTTTTCAGGGTTCATGTAGGTATGTATGTTCTTTTAATCCACCATATCTTCTAAACGCCATAACCGATTTAGATTATTGAGGTATCAATAGAATCTGCATGTTATATATCTAAGAGCATTGCAGGCCTCCAAGTGTTAAAATCTTGATACGTAGTTGATTATGTGAAATTAAAAAAAAACATTTAATACCATGAAGCCAAAATTAACAAAAATCAGAAGCTTATTGTGTTTTTAATCAATGTGTAGAACTTGGGGAGTATACAACGCTAAGGTTTTTACGGCACGCAAAATTACTTCGAAATTATTAGTTGAGTTTAAAATCATGGCATTGTGTTTTTTTATTTTTTATGAATTTAGGTCCAAGGCGTTCTTTGTTGTTTTATGCATCGATGTAGGTATAGGTACAGTCGGGAGCACGGTATGTAGGTATGGTAAAACCTGCGTGTTCAAACGCGGAAGGGGACAATGCCAGGGTTTTCTTACAAATACAAATATATAACTAGCAGAAGTATTTACCAAAGTATTCAAAATAAATTGAATTAAACCGAAAAATCAAAGATTTTTCCTTTGCGTAAAATAAAAATTACAGAAAATTAGTATAATTACTCGGGGTTACCAATCCGTGCTGGTGCAATGACTGTGCCTGTTTGAAGACCTGTGACACCACGAGGTAGGATTTAAATTGACTTAATAGATAGCGGTTGATTGTTGAAATAAAGACGACCATTGTGGCGCGGCGCGCGAGTAGCCGGCGAGACGCGAGATGTGCGTGTTCGATTCCCATTGCAAATATTAGTTCCGGCCTCCGGGACTAGGTTTTGTGGAACGTAAAGTTCCTATAGACTGTTGGGTGTTATGTTAAAGATAATATATTAAGATAATTTTAATTTTTTTTTATTGATAAAGTTAATAAGTAAGACAGTTGATTTCTTCCAAGCTCCAGTTGAGTTGTTCTCCAAGTCGAGTATCGACGGAATATCGCCAAGCGCCAAGATGGAAATATGCTAAATGCTGAATTTAACAAAGTTGATTTCTTCGACAGCTTATCACCTACGTATACACACAGGTATCTTGTTTTATTATATTTTGATAGCGTTCTACGATTATCTTGACTAATCTCCAGATAAAAGCACAGTCATAAACTATTATTCGAGATTACACGGGTAATGCGAGTGATTTTTGTGCCTCAACCCCATCGCATTTCATTAGGGATGAGCTGTCAGATCCAAAGTAGGAAAGCCGAATAGATCAGACAGAACCCTAGCTCTAAAATAGCCAGAAGAGCTTGATTCTGACTCGGTACAATTCATAGTTATATGAATATATATAATTCGATAGTGTTATATGTTTTTTTTTCTGTGTATTAAGATTTGTGTATTGTTTATTTGATAATTATGTTTATGTGTCATGAAATATTTCTACATAATATTATATTATCAATAAGTACAGGTACTCATCCACATGCCCAGACATTCAATGCAATGTAGATACTTTGATAGGTACTTAATAGGCATGCACCTGATGTATTTAATTCCAATCTTGTTTAAATCTTATTTTATATTTTTTGCAATAGCTTAGAGTTATTTTAATTTCTGTTTTATTTGTATTCTTAATTTTTTATTTTGTTTTCTATTATACCTACACATGAGCATATGCATAATTCCATGTAAAAAATAGGGAAAGTACTACTAACCAAGACACAAGTTTTCTTAACTTAATTTGGTTGGTAGGGCTAGTTAACACAGTAATGTACCTATTAAGTGAAATAAAAATTTGAATTTGAATTTTATGTTAAACATTTGTACTTTTTTGTAAATAATTGATTTATAGTTTTAAAATATTTTATTTAACTTCACCTGGTAATGTGTACACAAAGGTTGAATCTGTATTTTAAACAGTGCCACCCAACAGATTGCGTTGGAACTTTACATACCTGTCAAGTTCTGATGATAATACAATTTAATGGTGACATCGAGCTGATCCGATGATGGGGAAGGATAGTTGTTATCAACGGAACTCCTAGCCTAGCAGCGTTAGAGTTCATTTTGACCAGCTCACTGTTCCTATCAATAATTAAATAAAAATTGTTTTAAAAATTATTTTTCTACAGAAAAACTTACACACTGTCATCCCTTAAACGTTCGATTAATTATGCTTTTCGACCGAATTAGTATGCATAATTTTACCGTGATAACATAGGTGTATTTTAGCCGGAGGCGTACCTGCATCTCAAAAGCTGGAAATTACTCCGGCTTTCGTAAGAACGTCTGCAAACCCTTGGCACACCCGAATAGCCTCGAATAGGGGATGATTTACGCGTCAATATAAACACTGTGACGCCACAAAACTGCCCCGTTTTACGAGTACCTACGGTCCCATACACATTATCTGCTTTACGAGTACCTACGGGTTCTAAAGAACACATTATCAGTTTTATCAGAGCTAAAATTCCCCCAAAGAGATAAAGGTTTACCCGTTTGTAAATAAATTATCCGGTATTGTGTGGCTCGGTTTGTCTAAAGTAAACTCTGGTTATACTGTCGTATCGGCAGTAAATCAATCTTGCATCATGTGTTACGTAAAAGGGTTTTATAGGGGACTTGTCTATGAAAAGATAACAGTTTTTATACGCCACGGACTCTGAAAAACTTGATAGATATGTGGCACATATTGGTAGAGACAATAAACTCTCTTCGTGTAGCGTCGTCTATAGAGAGAAAAACACTTAAATGTCGATTAACTGCTAGAGCTCTTCCAAAAACTTGTTCTCTGCTCTACAAAACAAGATTTAAAGGTTCGATAATTATTATGTTTAGAAGGACAAGGTGTCTGCAGTATTTTCAATATTCTAATATACTGCAATGCAAGCTTTGGTTTGGGTAAGTTCAACTTATTATGAGAAAAAGCAGATAGTTTATGAATATGTTCATGTAACAATTTAGTTGTATTAAGGTTATTTAACATTACTTTACCTAATACCGGTGGCAATTAATCCAGTCTACAATGACTGTAGACTGGAGTGGACTTCAATCCGCCATTTTTGAAAGAAACGTCTTAATTTTTATCTAATTGATTATTGTGTTTTACTTATATAAGTTATTATCGTGTAATTTTGGTGGAATTTTAACTATAGTCTTATACATAATATAAGTAACTTGGTTGGTGTAGATACCAGCTAAGTCTATTGCGTGTCTTTTAGGAAATTGTGGATTATGTCCTCCAAAATCTTGATTTTTCTGACAGAATTCTATCCTTGGTTACGAATTTACGACTTGATGGAGACTCCTGACGACTTGACTTTATTTATCACTTGAATACATTTTTGAATACATACATTAAGGTACATTGGCTATATTGTTTGGAATATTCCTCAGAAGCCATTTTTTTTAATTGACTACTTATATAGAAATATGAGATCATTGCCATATACGAGGTTATTTTGGACAAAAAAAAGGCTCAGTTAAGATATATTTTGGTCATAATCTGCCACATATGAAAACTAAAATTGGCTGCCGTGTTCAGAGATTGAAGCGGTATTCTTTTAGTTCTTTTTCTATGGGAGCGTCGGACGGTTCGGCATGTAGCCTGAGGTTTATCTGCGATCAGGCCCCGCCCTGCACGCGTCTGCCTGTCCGTACTACATACGATATTGTATTAACTGGGACATAATCTGTGGCGCAGTGCCAGCACCCGTCGCGCCCGATCCAACATGGCCGCCGCCGCCGGTCGGCGCGACGCATTTATATACCCTAATGAAAACCACTTTAATTAATTCACAGGCTTCAGAATCACATGTGCCAGGCCATACCAGGCCAGGCTTTTACGTTTATTGTTTCTATATCATGCTAAAGCTTTTGATTTCTCCAGAGTGTCACCGCCATTATGTTTTGTCGAAAATTACCGTTTATTAGTGTCGTATTCGTTATTAGATACTTATGATTATTTAATAGCCGTTACGCAACTTTTCACTTATGTTTATTGAGTCATCTGTTTTGGCTAGGCGTATTTTTTGGGCGTGTGATTGGTCGAGCTCATTATACTCATTTTAATCTATTTAGGTAGGAATTCTTGCCTAGTTTTTGTGCGTAACAATTCGTATCAACTTATGGGTAGGATACCTACTACTGGTTTTGAATTTGTTATTCATGAGTCTTGATCAGCAAATATGTAAAGTTACTTGTGTCCTGAGTGATCACTTGTGACTGATCACTTCACTGACTGATCAGTCACTGACTGATCACTTGTGGATTGACTGTCATTACCTAACTATTATACCTAGTATTTATTAAATTTGTATATAATAATTATACATACATACATACAAACACACGCCCTTTTCCCGGAAAGAGTAGGCAGAGCTTCAATGGGCCTCTTTTCACAGTGAGTTGCACCATCGTGGGAATACCTACACGTGACAAGTGGTGAGCTCAACGCAATCATTGCTTCCTACGACTAACGCTAACGCTTTCTTCCAGTAATAACACGATAAGTAAAAAAGAAATACATTAATAAGTTAAAATTAAGTTACTAATTAGTAATGCCATTCAGCGTGGCAATGCAGCTAGCATCTTAGGGACGCTTCCGTCTGGTATTTATTAGGATCAGTTGACCTACCTTTAGATAGTTTACAACGGTCTTCAGACAGCTCAACTGTTTCATACATGTTAACTACAGGCATTATAAAATCTTAATAGCCTCTACAAATGTCGATTTCCAAAACCAGAAAAAAGTAGGGATTTTTCCAGATCTTCCTTCCTTTTATTTTAACCTCTCAATAACCTCTTTTCCCGATGCACAGTTACATTTAATCTATTTATCCAACAACTCTACTTTAGGCTACTTTTAACACTGGTAAAACGCGAGCGAAGCCAGGGTCGGACACTAGTATCTAATATATATTTGTAATTATCATCATGATTATCATCATGAAACTTCGGCAGTCCATTTTTAGAAAGGCTCTCTCCTTTTCTTTCAAGCCTGGCGATCTATTCACGGCCAATCAATCTAGGTATTTATCCGATTTATCCAACTACGAAAACAACTACAACAACTACGATTTATCCATTTATAAATGCGAAACTTTGTGTGTTTGTTACATCTTCACGTTGAAACGGCTGTACGGATTTTGATGAAATCAGGAATAGAGGTAGCTGGACTCCTGGAATAACACTCTTTTATACCCATATTCCCACGGGTTCGAGATTTATGCTGGTAACACCGCGGGGCGCAGCTTGTACCTAATACCTATACAATTATAATAATAATTCTCGAGATCCTTATATATTAAACGAGCGACGTCAATGTTTTATGTTTTTGTCTGTCTGTACAACATGTCTGTAGTTTCTTATCATATTCCCAGGACCCTTTTTCAGACCGAGACAACTATCTAGGTTGGACCCACACCCGGGGACAAAATACTAGTTCCAGATCAAAGTCCGTCGTTTAATACTATATGGGGTTGCATGGGGTTTTGCCGGTTTTTAGGGGTTCGTCGGAGTTTTAGAGGTTGTAGGTACGAGATTTTGGGGAGGTAATAGAGTTTTGACTTTTGAGGCTGGCTGGAAATTTGCGACTATGTAGAGATTATTTAGGATTCGTAAAGGATTACTTAAGGAGTTTATAGTAGTTTTTAAGGGTAGTATTTTTTAGGTGATTTAGGGTACCTAAGTAATTTTATTAAATTTGTATTTTGGTGTGTTTAGTAGATGGCATAAGTTTTTATGGTTTGTAGGAGTTTTAAGGGGTTGTTCGGTTTATATGTGGTTTGTAAAGGTATTTAGGAATTTCGAGGGATTTGTAGGTGACGTAGTGTTTTTTTTTTTTTTTTTTTTTTATACTACTGAATGACGGAACAAGCAGATGGCCCACCTGATGATAAGCGGTAACCTCTGCCTATGAACAGTGCATTACCTCATAGGTCACGTGCACCTAGGACGCACCCTTTGTGGCATTGCCCTGCGCCCGCCACCCTGAGACATAAAGATGAAAAGTCTCATGTGCCTGTAATTTCACCGGCACCCTTACCCTTCAAACCGGAACACAGCAATGCGAGCACTACTGCTTTGCGGCAGAAATAGGTATGGTGGTAGTACTTCCCCGGACGAACTCTTTCACAAAAAAGCTCTACTATTACTCTACTTTACTCCACTTTAGTACTTTGCTCCACTTTAGGGTGTTTAATTGTTTTAATTAGTTTGTAGGAGTTTTTAGGGGTTGTAGAAGTTTCTAAAATGTTTAAGGGGTTGTAGGAGTTTGTAGGAAATTTTAAGATTTGTAGGGGTTATAGGAGTTTTTAGTTGTAGGAGTACCTAGATGTTTTTAGGGGTAGTAGGGTTTCTTGGAGTTTTTAGGGTCTTTAGCAGTTTTAGGGGTTAGCAGGGATTTTTAATGGTTGGAGGGGTTTCTAGGAGCTGTAGTGATTTGTAGGGATTTTTTGACGTTTTTAGGTATTTTAGGAGCTTGTTCCTAGTTCTCAACCAAAGCTAGATTGCCCATTATTGATTTCTTTAGGTATGTGTCACCATATGTGTGTAAATCTTCACCGTTGCTGCTGCAGGTAGAGTTCATCTAAAACAGAATGCCTTGTTGCAGCTTTTACTTAACTCTATACACAAGCATGACGTATTAAAATAATCCTTGTGCATACGGAATAAGGAGTATTTTATTTTGACTTAATGAAATAGTATTCAGTATAAGATTGGAACTTTTGAAAATATCATGGTTATGCACAAACTTTTCACTAGAAACGGGATATTTCGAGTGATTTTCGAGTTCAAAATTAATATCGGGAACAATCATAACTCGAAAATCATGGTAAATATCCCGTGCCTAGTGAATAGTTAGTACCTATAAGATTGGTTTATCTGTAACGATAGCTAGAAAGTATTACCTAAATTTAGGCTACTACCAAAAGATTTAGGTACCTACAGCAAAAAGACCCAAGCAAAGTTTTTAAATTGCATTCGTATCCGGCTCGCATTTAACTTCGTTGTTTATTTTTGTAATCGATTAATTTCATGCATCGCTATAAAATTATAAAAGGCACGAAAACATTTGCCTAAGAGGAAAAACAGCAGCCGAATCCAATTCTAAATTGCTAATCAATTATTTTGTATCCATGTTTTCCCTCATGATAACTGTTATATATGTATACTTACTTACATCATTGATATAGCCTATAAGTGAGTATTATTCCTACCTTCCATATCGTTCGTTATTGTGGGTACTTAATAAAAAGACAGTCTCGATTAGATGGTGGTTTCATTAACATCAGTGTCCGTATATAAAACATTTGGCGACGATTTAAGAACCCCAGCGTGTGTGTTACGAATAAAATAGAAAGCCAGTAGTGCAATAAAAGTGATTTGCTAAAAAGTGATCATGAATCTCAACCAATTGCAAGAATTCAAGATGAATATCGATCGGTGGCCAACTTACGTCAGCAGATTGCGGGCGTGGTTTGCTATACACGACGTCAAACCAGCACAATTTTCTAAATATTTAGTTGCAATTGTGGGCACGGAACCGTTAGACATAATTATTGATTTGTGTTTCCCGGAAAAGCCCGAGAATACGGATTTCGACGTGTTGGTGAAGTTAGTAGAAGTTCATTTGGCACCAAAACGGTCGGTCATAGCCGAACGAATGATATTCAGAGCTTACAAACAGACCGAGTCCCAATCCGTAACCGAATATCTGGCTCACTTAAAAAAACTCAGCAAGACGTGTGTGTTTACTACAACGGACATTCTAAAAGAAAACTTGCGGGATCAGTTTGTGTTCGGGCTGAAAAGCGACAAGATCACGCAGAGGTTGTTGACAGAGACGGACTTGACGTTCGATCGAGCAGTGGAGTTGGCATTATCATTGGAAGCCGCCGTTCGAGACTCACAGGCGACGGCAGGGGCCGTCAGCATTGCCAACTCCGCGGAGAAGGTACACGCAGTGGACAGAAGCGGATACGGCGCAGGCCGCGGCTGGGTGCACCGTGGCCAGCGGCCGAGTCAGGGCGCGTTCGCAGGCAGGGGCCGCGGCCGCGCAGGGCAGCAACGGAGCGCGCACGCTGACGGTGCCGTGGGCAGCAGCGGCCAGCAGCGCTCTACTTGTCATCGATGTGGCCAGCCGCATCGTAAGGAGAACTGTCCTTTCGCGAAGGTGGAGTGTTTTGTGTGCGGCAACCGTGGGCATGTAGCCAAAGTATGCCGCTTCCGTAAGAGTGGTAGTGTACACCAAGTGGACTCAGAGGAGGACTACGACGATCTCACCTCGAGTGGAGACGAGGGGGACCAGGTTTATCAGTTGAGTGATAACGAAGAAGACAATAAATGGATCATGAAAGTGGCCATCAACGGCAAACAGCTATCCATGGAGGGCGACACCGGCGCGGGCATGAGTATCATAAATAGAAGTATGTACTATAAATACTTTAGTAACATAGAATTAACTCAGCGTAAATCATATTTGAGGATGTATAATGGGCAGAAGATATTACCTAAAGGTGAATTCAAATGTAGTGTACAGTACAACAACAAAGTTGTGCACAATTTGAGTTTGGTTGTAATTGATAATGATGATAGCAATGCGTTGTTCGGTCGTAAGTGGATGCGAGCATTCGGCGTAAAATTTCCTTCTGCAATAGAAACTAAAGATTCGATAGCATATGTTGACAAGAGCAAATTCAACAAGTCGATGGCTATGGATCAGGTGTTGAACAAGTTTCCAGAGGTGTTTTCAACGAGTATAGGTGCTTTTAACAAAGGTACGGTTGACTTAGAGCTGAAAGCGGGTGCGGCGCCGGTGTGGCGGCGCGCGCGGCCCGTGCCCTACGCCTTGCGGCCCGCGGTGGACGCCGAGCTGGAGCGCCTCCAGAGGGAGGGAGTCATCTCGCCCGTCGAGTGGAGCGAGTGGGGGACGCCGGTGGTCCCCGTCATAAAGAAGAATGGAGAGGTAAGACTTTGTGGAGATTTTAAAACTACTCTCAATCCGGTGCTGGTCGATGATAAGTATCCACTTCCTAGAATAGAAGATATTTTTGCGTCGCTACAAGGTGGCAAAATATTTAGTAAAATCGATTTAAGCCGCGCTTATCAGCAGCTGATTCTCAGCGATGATGCAAAAAAATACTGCACCATAGTCACGAATAAGGGTATGTTTACCTATAATAGGTTACCATTCGGTATTAAATGTGCAGCTAGTAAGTTCCAGAGGGTGATGGAAAAGTTGTTTAGAATGCCATATGTGGCCGTGTACCAGGACGACCTTCTTGTCAGCAGTAGGAACGAAACGGAAAACATGGAGAGATTAATGCAGGTGCTTCAAATACTGTCTGAGAGCGGTCTAAAGGTTGAAAAGAAGAAATGCAGTTTCTTTAAAAAGTCAATTTCATATTTAGGTTACGTGATCGATTCTAATGGACTAAAAACCGAAATTGCCAAAATAGATGCCGTAAACAAAACGCCGCAACCAACTAACGTTAGTGAGGTAAAGGCTTTTTTGGGTTTAGTTAACTATTACGGGAAGTTTGTTCGAAATCTGAGTAGCGTTTTAGAACCGCTTTATGGACTATTAAAGACGAATATAAAATTTGTATGGTCCAATAAGTGTGAAGAGGCGTTCCAGGCCATCAAGTTGTTACTACGCGAAGCGCCAGTGCTCGCTATGTGACGTGTGACGCGTCGCCGTACGGCGTGGCCGGCGTGCTAGCGCAGCGCGCGCCCGGCGGCGGCGAGCTGCGGCCCGTGCTGCACGCCTCGCGCACCTTGTCGCCGGCCGAGCGAAACTATTCACAAATATGTCGAGAAGGGCTAGCGATCATTTTCGCCGTTAACAAATTCCACGACTACTTATATGGTAACAAATTCACACTGGTGACGGATTGTAAGCCGCTAGCGTCTATTTTTCATGAAAACAAAGCCATACCGGCCATGGCAAGCAACAGATTACAAAGATGGGCTGTAATATTGAGCGCATATGATTATCAGGTTAAATGCATAGTATCGAAACATAATTGCGTGGCGGATAGTTTATCGCGCATTCCGGTAAATGAAGAGAATAGGGAATATAGAACTGAATCTTACATCAGTTTCATATCTGAGCAGGCACCGATAGACTATAAGAAGGTGGCCAAGCACACGGCGAGCGATAAAACTTTACAAAAATTGATGCATGCTATAAAATCTAATTGGTTGTATTGCAAAGATGAAGATTTGAAATATTATTTCACTATTAAGGATTTTCTAAATATTGAGTCGGGTTGTGTGTTATTTGGTCATCGCGTAGTTATACCAAACTCGTTACAAAATGCAATATTGAAAATGCTGCATGCATGTCATCAGGGCATCGTAAAGTGTAAAAGCTTTGCTAGGGGCTATGTATACTGGGCTGGCATCGACGCCGACATCGAGCGGGAATGCCAGGGCTGCGAGACGTGCGCGAGCACCCGGCCCTCACCGGCCGACGCACCAGTGCACCCGTGGGCGTGGCCGCAAGTACCGTGGTATCGAATCCACGTTGACTTCTTTTCGTTAGAAAATCACACATATTTAGTGCTTGTAGACGCTCACTCCAAATGGATTGAAGCGCATAGCATAGGTACAACTTCAGCGAAACTAACCATTTCAAGGTTGAGACGTATGATGAGTTGTTTCGGGTTACCTCGCGAATTGGTATCGGACAACGGTCCACCGTTTAGCAGTCAAGAGTTTAAAACATTTATAGAAAGCTGTAATATAAATCATATTCTGGTATCACCATATAAAGCAAGTAGCAATGGTGCCGCAGAGAGCACGGTGAAAATTATAAAGAATTGTTTAAAAAAGGCACTGATTGAAAGGGAAGACTTACAGCTAGCTTTAGACAAGTTTCTACTATACTACAGGTCAACTCCTCACAGTTTGACAGGGAAGACTCCATCACAGTTACTATTCGGTCGGAATATACGCACGCATTATGACGTAATTCGTCCAAACATAGAAGACAGGGTGCGTGAAAGACAAAATATTATTAGGCAAAAGTGTAACAATAAGGTGCGTAATTTTGAAGTGGGCGATGAAGTTCAATTTAAACAGTTCAGAAACAACAAAACATTCTGGGAGAAGGGCGTAATAGTAAAAAGATCGGGTCCGGTTTCATATCAGGTGCGCCATAATAAAAAGGTTTTTAGAAAACATGTTGATCACATTATATCGCGAAGTACTACATCCACAACCCAAAACCCGGTAAGTGAGAAGAGAAATATCGATTATGATATATCTGAGTTTAACATTGCCCCTTATAGCTATCCTTTTAATGTTGATGAGGGCGCGAATGATGTGGGGAACAGGTTGGAAGCTAACGACATTGTTGATCCTGTGAGCTCAAACATACCCACAATCATACCGCACGGTAATAGGCTAGCCGTCGAAGAACAGATAGAGGTTATTACGCCGAAGCGCATACGCAGACCCGTTCAACGTTTTGATATGGAATAGTTAACGCACCTATCTATAATTATAAGTATTTGATAGTCATTCGTTCAAGACATCTAATTTAAGCATAGCATAATAAAGAAGGTAAACAATCATTTATTGATAACTAATTGTATAAGAATGTTCATAAAAACATATGTTAAGTGTTCTAGCATTTACCTACGTATAAATATCAGAATTAGGAATACCTAGATACAATAACACTTAGATGAGTGTTATTAAAGCTGACTGTTGTATTGTTAAGTTGTTATTTAGATAAGTGCTTAGTTAAGGAATGCTGACTGTTGTGTATTAATAGGTATTTGAGTATTTATGTTTAAATTGTTTGAAACAGAGGTGTGAAGATGTTATATATGTATACTTACTTACATCATTGATATAGCCTATAAGTGAGTATTATTCCTACCTTCCATATCGTTCGTTATTGTGGGTACTTAATAAAAAGACAGTCTCGATTAGATGGTGGTTTCATTAACATCAGTGTCCGTATATAAAACAATAACATTCAAAGGAAATCTGAGGAATATACATACAACAACACAAGTCTAGCACTTAGTGTAGATATACTGCAACCAATCTCTACGAAGTACAAGCCATTCTAATGAAAGTCTTATTATAGTTAGATTAGATTTTTGTAGGTAAGTATACTTAATTGCTGGTTTTTTTTTTGTGTTTTTATTTTATATATCTTCCTCGGATTTCCTTTGATTTAAGGTGAATGATCACGATCAACTGGACGACATTCTTAAGTCCGCTGAAATACCACAATGTCTGAAGACCCGACTTTATAACCAGTGTGTTCTGCCTACCATGACTTACGGTGCCGAGACATGGACACTCACGCAGGAGGCTGTGTACAGAATAAGAGTTGCACAGAGAGCCATGGAACGCGCCATGCTCGGCATCAAGCTTATAGACCGTGTTCCCAACATAGAGATACGAAGTCGAACAAAGCTCAAAGATGTTGGGAATCGTATAACGGAACTAAAATGTAGTTGGGCAGGACACCTGGCAAGACGAGGTGATGATAGGTGGAGTAAGGCGCTAACTGAATGGCGTCCAAGAACTGGGTACAGAAACGTTGGTCGTCCAGCAGCTAGATGGGCAGACGATATCGCATGCGTCGCGGGCCGAACCTGGATGAGACTGGCATGGGACCGTAAGGAATGGCACAGGCAAAGAGAGGCCTATACTTAGCAGTGGGTGAAATCAGGCTGTGGATGATGATGATGATGATCACGCTTGCGGCGCGAAATTCTTTTTTTTGTGTTTTTGCCCATTACAGCGCATCAACACTTCTTCTGATAGCGAAAGTTGAGTTCGCGAGAACTAGGAGACTTAAAACACATGTTATAATTGATAGCATTTCATAAATATCATCAGTTTAGGCACGATACACCTAAACAAAAAAAACACTGTAGACATGTGTATCATAGCTAAACTGATGATATTTATGAGATACTATCAATTAAAACACGAGCATCTAGCAACGCTATTAGCGCTTCGAAATGTACCGTAAAAAAAGAGGCAGAGGATCCGTCATCTCCAGAGTCGACTTTTGTAATAATGCGATAATCAAGAGTCTGCGGGTAGACTGATATACTGTTGCGGGTTCGATTCCCTCCCCAACAGAGGGGTGACCTCCAATGCCAGATGAGGCCTCCACTATCAAAAATAAATACAATGGGGATTTGCCATAATCACCACACCACGCTTGGTGGACGGATCAATGGTCGCAATATTGATGCTAAATACTCAAGTGGATGCTGCGGCCCATCCCCTGGTGTTATTTCTTAGTCAGCTTATAGGATATCCACGGGCGGAGACGCAGGGTCTATTCTTTTAGGCCGGACCTTTACCACTGCATGACCGGTTGAGTAGGTACCTATACCTAGTAGTAGTAGAGCTTTTTTGTGAAAGAATTCGTCCAGGGAAGTACTACCGCCATACCTTTTTCTGACGTAAAGCAGTAGTGCTCGCGTTGCTGTGTTCCGGTTTGCAGGGTATGGTTGTCGGTGAAATTACTTTTACATGAGACTTTCAGCTTTATGTCTTAGGGTGGCGAGCGCAGTGCAATGCCGCATAGGGCGCGTCCTAGGTGGACGTGACCTATGAAGCACTGTTCATAGGCAGAGGGTACCGCTTAACATCAGGTGGGCCATCAGTTTGATCCGCCATTCCAAGTACCTAGCATAAAAAAAAAACTATTCCTATACCTACCTCTAGGTCCTAGGTGTAACTACCTGATAGTGACAGACAAAAATATTTAGTTTCTGAAACGGTTCGCTAGAGGCGCTTTCGGTGTCCATTCAAAAAGACGTCAGTATACGACGACCTCTGTAGCGCGGCGGGCGAAGGTTGGCCTACGACATAGGAGGCTGCGGGTTCGATTCCCGCCTCAGAACAAATATTTGTGCGATCGCAGATATTTTTTCAGGGTGTTCTGGGTATTTTCTATGTATAATAAAAAATATCTATCTATGTAACGTATTGTATTAAGTATATCAGTTATTTATTACCCCTAACACAAGCTCTGCTTGGTTTGGGGCTAGATAATGTTGTATGAACTGTCCCGCATTATTTATTTATTTATTTCACTTCTTATTCAGCTTATAGGATATCCACGGGAGGAGAAGCAGGGTCTTTTGTTTATTTTTTTATACTACTAATGTACCAGACCCATACCACGGGATTACCGGTTGAGGGGTACCTTTAGCTATACCTCTAGGTCCTAAGTGTAACTATCTGCAGTGACAAAACTATGTAAGTAATTGGTAATTGGTGTATGTATCAGCTCGAAACTAAATGAATGATTTTTGTAAATGTGTTTATATATATGCTGTTGGCGTTCCTTTTTATGAATAAATAAATAAAATAAATAAGTAGTTTCTGAAACGGTTCGCTAGAAGCGCTTTCTTGGTTTCCATACAAAAAGACGTCAAGCAAGTACAAAACTCAGACAGGCCCTTAAGAGTATGCGAAATCAGAGAGTCTCCTCGCACCACAGCTCAAATAAATCTAGCGGTAAAGAGAAACAAAAGCGACATTTATGTGTCAGTTGTGCTAAATAAATCAGACGTCGTAGAATTCGCGTTGACGCGGGAACAGCGCCCTCGGGAGACGTGACGGCAAATTGCCGCGGGGGAGGCGTCGGTGTCGCGACACGCCGTTTAGGGCTGGTATGTATGATCATTCATGAACACCGAGTTAAAAGATCTCTCCAAATATACAGACCTACCTACCTATATCACAGAATAATTAATAGTACCTATATACCTAAGAAACTGCTGAACCGAGTCTCAAAAAAGTGGCCAAGTGCGAGTCGGACTCGCCCATGAAGGGTTCCGTAGCAGCAAGTAACTTTATATAAAAGTTCTTGTAGTTCGTTGTAACTTTGATTGACGTTTTAATAATAGTGTAGGTTAAAAAAATCTACTAACTAGATCTCGTTCAAACTAATTTTCAGTTGAAGTTTACATAGTAATGTACATCATATATTTTTTTTAGTTTTTTCATTCTCTTATTTTAGAAGTTATAGGGGGGGGGGACATTTTACCACTTTGGAAGTGTCTCTCGCGCACACTATTCAGTTTAGAAAAAATATAAATTAGAAACCTCAATATCATTTTTGAAGACCTATCCATAGATAACCCCAAACGTACAGGTTTGATGAAAAAAAAATAGTTTCAGTTCTAAGTATGGGGAACCCCCAAAAATTATGTTTTTTTTTCTATTTTTGTATGAAAATCTTAATGCGGTTCACAGAATACATCTAGATGTATTCTGTGAACCAGAAGCGTGATATGAACCACTGTTACATATAAAAATCTCGAAGTCCTATCAGGTGGCAAAGGTCTTATTTTAAAATAAAATAGTTGGTTGAGAATCACAATCTAGTATTATTTATTCAACGTTCTTATGTCTAGGCAATTTAAACAATATTAGTTACACAGTACAATATGAAGTTAACAGAATACAGTTCCACACCGTTGAAGGTAGTAAAGATCTTATACTAGATGGTTACTGTTAAAACACCCTTGGTCCATATCACCACTAGGATAGACTATCACCTAACCTACACGTTCCTGGCTAGCTAAACTGCAGTAGGTCTGGGAATGTGGGCGATCGTAAGTGAGCTTGAGACTATGTATTTCTTATTACTGGTTTTATATTGAGACTTTTTTTAAAAGGTTTCGATGAGATGCTGGGAACCTAGTTACCAAGTTTCAACAGCATAGTTCTTATAGTTTCGAAAAAAAGTGGCTGTGACATACGGATGGACAGACAGACAGACAGACATGCCGAATCCATAAGGGTTCCGTTTTTTGCCATTTGGCTACGGAACCCTAAAAACAGCTCAATGCACAAATAGGAATAACTGGTCAAGTGTGTGTCGGACCACGCAGTATAGGGCTCCATGACGATAACCCAAAAAGTTTACTTTTGGAAGTTTCAATCTAGTCTAATACCTATACCCAGCTACACCCATACAGTTTCTCATATTAGGTACCTTTAATAGTTCACCCCTTAAGGCGCATACAAAAGCCACGTCACTTTCTAACAGATTAAAGTTCAGGTATAAGTTAGAAAGTGACAGAATAGTGAACGAAATGTTGTTATGTGAAAATCACGAAAAACAATTATTTGCCCCTTGAAAAACCGTCGTCACAGAATCACACGTTCAACTTGAAGATACTCGTTTAGAAGTTCAATCAAACAGTCGGACACACTGACTTTTCACTGTAGGAGACACAGTCAGTTTTCGACTGAAAATTTGATTCAACTTCTAAACGACTAAGAATTTAGTAGGTACTTTTTCTTTCACCTAAATGTGGCAGACTTTATCTTCAAGTTGAGCGTATGATTCTGTGATGCGACGGTTTTGTCACGTGGCAAATAATTATTTTTCGAGTAATGGTGAAAGAACCAGTGTGGTGAAAGGATACAGTAAGCCTAACTGAGGCTCCTTTCACGCACATGCCATATATGTCAAACCACTAGTTACCTATTGCTAACGATATTTTTGACCTATGAGATTTCGTGTGTCAATTTCCCATCTTGTCTGTTTCTATACAAACATTATAAAGTCACGAGCATCGTGCGTAAGCAACCAATTCTAAGTTGAACTCATAGATAGGTACCCTAATGACCTGGGTCAATAGTCAGCGATAAGCAGATAAGCACAATAACAAAATACTTTAGTTAAACACATCACATCGTACATTTTGTGGCAAGAACAAGTCTTACGTAGGTATTTCGACAATAAAACAGTTTTTAAAAATATGCCTCCTAAATTGAGTGTATCTAACGTGAACAGCCTACAAGAAGACGAGTATGAAGAAGCATTCTGCAATGTTATTGAGTTGTGCCCAGACGCGGCCAAACGTGTCAAGAGACTAAGACCGTTCAAGGGCACGTCAGAGATCAGCGCGGCCTTTTGTCAATACCTAGAAGGGATCAACGCTGAAGGTAAACCTGTTCATTATCTTACTAACTAGGTACGTTAGTTTGTTGCAGGTTATTTCTAACACAATTTTGCTTAGATAAGTACCTATTGCTTACAAAATCAGAAGTAGCTGAACAACTCGGGTGTCCATTTACACCACAAATGCTGAGCACAATATACATATACAGGTACTTAACAAGTAAAAATTAAACTAAGTACCTATAAAATATTAATTAGGTACCCTAAAAATTAAAACTAGGTAGATACTATAGACAGACTTCGGTGAACCACAACATTACCTACATAAAGTGTTGTAGGTACACTATGTTAGCTACCTTCTTGTTTTTTGTTCAATGTAAATGTTAGCATCGAGCATTATGTAATGATCCCTCCGTCTCTTCCAGTGGATGTCGTAAAAGCCGACTAAGGAATTAGGTACACCTGCGGATCTCCATGCGCAGTAGCATCAACCTGAATAAATAATAATAAAAAGCCTTTTACTTCCTTAAAAAGAGATAAACAAAGTTACAAATACAAAATATTAAATATTATACCTATCCTGTTGTATCATAAAAAATATATTTAATCCTTAGTTAAGGCCCCTTTCGGGTATAGGTCTCCTCCAAATCTTTCCAAAGATCCCTATCCTGCGCTCTACCTATCCAGTTTTTGCCGGCTGCTTTCTTTATATCATCGACCCAACGTTGTTGTGGGCGTCCTCTGGCTCTCTTTCCCGTCGGCCCCGTCCACGTCGTTACTCGATGTGTCCACCTTTTGTCTTGTAGACGTGCCAAATGTCCCGCCCATTTCCACTTCAGGCTTTGTGTGTGAGACAGAGCATCTATGACTTTGGTTTTCTCTCGAATGGAATCGCTTCTTTGTTTGTCCTTTAATCTGATGCTAAGTATGCTTCTTTGAGCGCTGTGTTGTTTATATTCTGCGTCGTGTGTGTTCGTTAATTATCCATGTTTGTGATCCATAGGACAGACAGGGGAGCAAGCTAGAATCCATTAACACTTTTTTCAATTTTTGCGGGAGTCTTAAGAATTTCTTTAAGGCTCCAGAATTTTTTCCATGTCATGTTGATTCTTCTTTCTAATTCTTCTGTATGTCTAGATTTACTCAGAGAGACTTCTTTACCAAGATATACGTAGCTCTCCACATACTCAAGTGGGTTTTGGTTCAGAACTATAGGTTTTTTGGTGCAGTTTGTTGCTACTTTTGTCTTTGCTGTATGAGTTTTAATCCTATTCTCGCTGACTATGCATAGCTCAGACAGAATTTCCTCTAACTGATTGAAATTTCTAGAGAACAGCACAAACCTTAACACCAATTCTGCGACCACCAATCCGCCTGTCAAGCGTGGTGATTATGGCATACCCCCCATTACATTCTAATATGGACCTCGTCCAGTAGTGGACGTAGACATATAAAGGAGCAAATAGCGAACAGACCATAAGTATACCTAAAGGCTGCTCTAATGGGCTTTGGAATGCGTTAGTGTGTAACGTGTATTTGGATGCATTAACTGTTCATAAACTTATGATGGCTACTCTTAAGTAGGGTAACTACTACACAACTTAATAATATGATGCACATTTTTTCAAATAAGTACCTACCTTAGTTATCTATTTAAGCAAGCAGTCCGTAAAGGAAGTCGGCGATTAAAACGCGGAAACTTTTCGTCTTAATCGATTACTGACAAATCACGAGTTAGCATGAATGAGAGATTATAATGGATATACCTCTACTTCATACCTACCCGTGTTAGTGTCTCGAGGTACCTAGCCGGCGTCGTGATATTATGTGAGACATTGCTCGTTTTAGGGTTCCGTTCATCAAAGGAACCTACGGAACCATCATAGGATCACTTTGTGCTCCTTTGAGGTATCCTTTTTCGCAGGAATAGCTAAAGGTAGGAATCAAAGTGAAAATAGCAAAAATTTAAGTAAAAAAAAAACAAGCTATTAAAAGCACATGGCATTAAATGTCTAATTTTTGTATGGAAATCGCGAAACTTAAAAACTTCTATGGTACCTACCTACTTCTATTCTGAAATTTGGAATGCTAGGAGGGTGTACAAGTTCTACAACTGAGGGATTTCGAATTCTTCACCCCTAAAAATAGCTTGGCAAGTTTATAGGAAAAACTGGTCGAAACTGGAAAAGGGCTCTGGCGATTTCGAAATAATTTACGGATCAGAACCCTACAGGCGCGAGTCCCGCTCACACTTTTCCTTTTTATTTTATCTGTTGTGTCCCACTCCTTGGCACAGATCTACCCCAAATTATTCCACACATCCTGGTCTTTGGCGGTCTTCCACCATTCTCCATTGAAACCCTCTAGCTAGATCGTCTAACGCCTTCTGGGCCGGCCCTGTCGTCGCCTTCCTGCCTTTAAACCACTAGGATGCTGGCGCCCTCTGCATACAAGTATCACACTGACTTAAAGCTAGCCCATGCTAGTTTGATTCTATACAATCACGACTTTTTCCCCGAAGGGGTAGGCAGAGCCTGAATGGGCCTTTTTTCACAGTGGGTTGCACCATCGTGGAATATAGACGTAACAAGTGGTGAGCTCATCGCCGCCATTTCTTCCCATGACTGATTTGGCTAACGCTTTCTTGCAACCAGGACAAATTTTATAACAATGAATCTTATCAACAAGTCCGGGTAATCCCTTAGTCGGCTTTTACGACATCCACGGGAGGAGACGGAGAGGTCTATTCTTAGGCAGGACACACCACGGCAAAGAACAAACTGACAAAATAAAGGCATAGATATTAGTCTTCAGATTGTGTCTACAATTGTATTCACTTGAATTAACTTATAACCAAATGAGGAGGAAACTTAGGTTTGTAGGTACCTAAGTATGGAGTGGGCAAACGATAGTTCTCCTAAAAACAATTTGACTTGACTTAACAGAAAAGCTGACTATCCTGAAGCAGCACCCAGACTTGGCGGGCCGCCTCGCGGCTCGAGGACAGCTGACCAAAGAGTCTACCGACGAGCAGCGCTCCGCCGGACTACATGAGCTCACGGCGGCTGACAACAAACTCATGGACGAGTCCAATCAAAGGTAAAACCTTTTATCTAGTGCAAACTAGAAACTGAACCCTTTCACCGTCAGTTAGTCCTTCAGGGCTACCATACATGACCTAAACCTGGTCACAGCTATCAGTCAGGCATGCCAGGCTCACTGCCGTTGTGCTGTAAAGAAATGATAGAAACTTAGAGCATTGCAGACCTCCGTCCGTGTTGCTCGATGTATACAAAGGTACTTTGTGACTGTGTTCTGGCAGAAAAGTCGAGTCCAAATAAACACGCGAAGATAATTAATTATGCCGCTGGCTCGTAGACAGATTATAAATGTATGTGTGGCGCCATCTACACGTTTGACATTTAAACTGCAAACATCGCATCCTGAAGCGCGGACCCTCAGTTTAGTTTTAATGTAAGCTTCAACCACTCGGCGCTAGATGGCGCTTAACGAAATGAAGACTACTACAGCTAGAATTTCACATTATTTGGTTTCCATAGATTTCCTTATTTACAGATACAAAGAGAAGTTTGGATTTCCGTTCATAATATGCGCAAGAGAGAACAAAGTGGAATCCATAATAGCCGGCCTGCAGGCCCGGTACCACAATACTTACGAACAAGAAATCAAGACTGGCATTGAGGAGGTCAAGAAAATATGCACACTGCGGATAAATGATATTATGTCTGACTAATGTTTTTTTTTTATTTACTTACTTCAATAAATGCGATGGATGTATTTTTGTTACTCACATGCATGTGCACTAAAAGTTAATTTTAAAAAACCTTTTATTTTCCGTGATCCAACACCAGTTTTCATACAAATAAAACCGCATTAAAATGGAACACCCGTTGCGCCCTAGATCCTATTCATCCTATGCGGGTCCATCATCAGACCCTGACAACGAAAGTGAACATTTTGAACTCAACCCGAAGGTTCTAGCTACGAAAAAGCCCGAGTTCCGTTCAAACAAATTATAATTCTCTTTCAAAAGCATTTTTGCGAGCCGATTAATGTGACATTTTACAAATGGTGGTCTACACCGCAAAAGCTACCTGTTCAAGTACAGAACTGAACTGACCCTGGAATGGAAATGGCTGCATCAATGGCCACCAAAAATGGCTAAGAACTTAGACTAAAATAAAAAGTATGGACGGGCCTCAGGGAACGATAGTTTTGAAGCTTATAAAGTGGGTGAACTCATCGACGTAAATAAAATGAATGGACGGGCCTTAGGGAACGATAGTTTTGAAGCTTCTAAACAGACCTAGCTAGTATACTTCGCTTCAGTCAGTCTTTGTCACGGCAACGAGTGACAGCTATGCTGAAAAATACCAAAATTGGATACTTTGGTAATACAATGCCCTCCTGTGCTTTTCTGCAAGTGCAAACAACACAAGAAATACAAATAAAGCTTCAGGCATCGCATTTCATTCGTAAGTAAAGGTTTTGTAATATAATTTTCATCAATTGATAAAAAACTTATAAATCGTCGTGTGGTAGGAAAACTACATAAGTAACACATTTTGCGAAATCGACTTTATTGCATGGTTATGATGGCCCATACATGTCGATGGACACGTCTTGCACTAGAGGACGAGCGACAAGGAGGACTACGCCCCAGGACATTATCTCAATGTTCCCCACTCTGAATGAAAGTTAACAGACACAAGTTTATACTCGTAGATAGTTTTAATTTTAGTCGACATACCTTTTTCTTTTTGATACTTAGAATTATTGTGTTCCACAATTTTTTTTCATTTTGTTGATTTTATAAGCATTAGTCGTATGATAAGTTTGTTATGTCACTTACTTTGAATTTATAAGTCTGCTAAAATAATGTAGGTGTTTCAGTAGTTTTCTAATATTCAGTCTTGATAAAAAGAAATGATTATAAGTTGGTTTTATTTTAAAATGTATTTTAATATTATATAAATCCATACCCATGGATAGGATTGTCATATTCAAATAAGTAAATAATAGATCATTTCAATTATTCAAAACTTTGGCGAGGGAAAAATACATAGTCGTTTTTTTATTTTTTTCTCTTAATCAAAAGAACTAAAATGTATTATCATTAAATTCGAAAATAGATACAGTACCAATCTATAACATATCAAAACACGGACTGAAAAATTAGTTACGATAAAAAAGCTATTGCCATTTTTGACGCAATAAAACAGTAAATCGCGTTTTTCTCGCGATGTTGGTTTTGTTGTTGTTATTACTTATTTAGTTTTCCAACTACAGCGACGAAATATTTGACAAGACTTCACGCATGACGGATGGTCCGGTACAGACTGCAAAAAAATCTGATGCCTAAGGGGTATCGAATTGATTTAGAATTGTAATTTGCATTATTTACGTCAAAACATTGCTAAGCACGTCGCTTTAGGTAATTGCATATAATATGTAATGGCATGTTAATTAACCTTATAGATTTCCAAAAAAAATCTAAGGTAAACAAAAATGGATAGAAGTCATAAGACGAGCAAGAACAGACGACTTTTGGAAGTGGAATACATTTTCCCGTATTTGCTCTGATCATTTTCTACACAGTGAATTCTATACGCCAAAAAACGGTTAGTAGTAGTAGGGCTTTTTTGTAAAAGAGTTCGTCCGCGGAAGTACTACCACCATACCTGTTTCTGCCGCAAAGCAGTAGTGCTCGCATTGCTGTGTTCCGGTTTGAAGGGTAAGGGTGCCGATGAAATTATGGCCACATGGGACTTTTCATCTTTATGTTTCAGGGTGGCGGGCGCAGTGGAATGTCACATAGGGCGCGTCCTAGGTGGACGTGACCTGAGGTAATGCACTGTTCATAGGCAGAGGGTACCACTTAACATCAGGTGGGCCATCTTCTTGATCTGTCATTCCAAGTAGTATAAAAAAACTCATTGTGCAAAATTCTTAAAACTGCACTCTGCAGTTTCTTAAATACTGGAATTTTTATACATTTATGTTTCCGTACGATTTTTATGATATTTTCTTAGTTTATTGAGTGATGAAAAATATATTTTTCACAAATTGATTGAGCTGAAGACCTTAGGTGGACTTGCTTTTCTATTGATTTATATTGTGTATGTTTGAGAGCTGAAAAATAGATACGTAACTACATAAAACAGAAGGGAACCATGTATTTTTGTAAAAGTTTCATTCAATAATTGCATTTTTTTCGGCGATTTTTTGTACTATAAACCTACTGAAATAACTTTAGTAAACACATTGCATCTGTTAAAGTATTAAGTATTAAAAAAATACAGTTTTTAAGAATTTCAATAATTTAATTTCACCTAGTTTATTTACAAGACCGCCAGGAGTGGCGCTATAGAGAAGAGGCCTTTACTCAGCAGTGGCTGGATAGATAGATAGATAGTTTATTTGTTGACCGTACCCTAAATCCGAATTGTCTTATTTTTCACGGACGTTTTGTATGGATAAGGCCAGTCCATTTATTTTACTTTGGTCGAAGGGTGAACTCACTACGCTTCAGTCAGTGACTAAACATTTGCTATCTCGTTTGCTGTACAGCGCTGTATGTCTTTCTATCTCTGTCATTCATTGTGTATGCACGTGATTAGAAAGACTGTTCCTATGTGTGTATGTTTACGTGTGTTGGAATTGTGACTTATTTTTCACGGGCGTTTTGTATGGACAAAACGTTTATTTTGGTCGAAGCATCTCGCACACACCATCTGTCTCTCTCACCACATACCCACCCCATACCCACCCCGTTCAGTCAGGGGTAAAAAGGCCATAAATAATAAACTAAGGCCTACAGGCTATAAATCTAACGAGTGTCATTTTGATCACACTTATATAGTGCACAGATCCATTCAATGTTGAGTTAGATTCAATAATACAACCTAAAACATTGTGATTTTAAAAAGTTTATTTAAGAATAACCAAAGTTAGATACAAGAGAAACACGTCACAGGAGTCCTAGCGACCTCTCTACCACGGCGTGGGGCCGGCCGGCCACCTCGCACAGCTCCGGAGTGTTCAGGATGTCTTCGAAGCCAATGTCCAGGTGTCGGCCGCTGAGGACGTCATGCTGGAGGTGGGAGCTGGGCAGGAACGGGAGGCGGCCGATCTGATGATGAACAAATCATTTGTATATGGTAGCCCAATGGTAGACAACCTGTATGGCGCGGCTTGCGAGTAGCCGACTGAGATGCGAGAGGTTGCAGGTTCGGTTCCTGCTGCGGGAAAAAACATTTGAATGATCTGCAAATACTAGTTCCAGGTCTGGGTGTTGTGGTACCATGGTACTCGTAGTTCCGAGGACACAGGGGTTCCTAGTATGGTATCAGAACTATAATAATTAAATAAATAATGCTGGACAGTTCACGCCACATTATCTAGCCCCAAGCTAAGCAGAGCTTGTGTTATGGGTACTAGACAACTGATACTTAATACAATTATATTACATAGATAGATATTTTTATTATACATAGAAAATACCCAGAACACCCTGAACAAATATCTGCAGATCGCACAAATATTTGTTCAGAGGCGGGAATCGAACCGCCTCCGCAACCTCCTGCGTCGCAGGCGAACGTTCGCCCGCCGCGCCACAGAGGTCGTCAACATATGTATGTGACATGTAATAATCATGCTGAAACTACTTGACTGATTCTGATGGGATTTTCTGTGCATTAGCCATATAGTCCTTAGCTGGTAGGTTACATTACGTCACCTCTCTAAGAGGGCTGTTTGGCATTAATTTAAAAAATGAAAAAAACCCAGATGGCCCACCTGATGTTAAAGCGGTAACCTCAGCCTATGAATACTGCATTACATCATAGGTCACGTCCACCTAGGACGCGCCCTATGTGGCATTGCACTGCGCCCGCCACCCTGAGACATAAAGATGAAAAGTCTCATGTGCCTGTAATTTCAACGGCACCCTTACCCTTCAAACAGGTTAGAACACACAATGGAACCGGAACACAGCAATGCAGCACAACTGCTTTGCGGCAGAAATAGGTAGCGCTTCCCCGGACGAACTCGTTCACAAAAAAACTCTAATACTATTAAAAAAATATTAACATCTATTCATTAAATAGTTTAGGTAACAACCACAGTTACGATGACATATATGAAATATCTACGCAAATGCCATTGAGGAAATATGGTTATTATGAAATTTCCTATTCACTACAATATTTTCAACATTCAATTATTTAAAAGATCTAAAGTCTAATAAATTAGAACAAGAACCCATTAAACTGGGGTACCAGATTCTGCATTGGAACTGGAATAAAAAAAACAGTTCTTACAAACCATAACCAACCAGCCCGTAATTATTTTTTTTTATTTTTTTTTATTTTTTTAATCTTAGGAAAACTTACAGCTAGGTACACGTATATATATAAAAGAAAAGAATACTTGTAAAAGTACAAATATTCTGCCGACGGCCAATTAAAAGTTTCCACAATTATACAAAATTATTAGTTATAAAAACAAAACAGTTACACGACGTAAAAAAGAAAAGAATATATATAAAACAAAATAAACAAGTCACTAAAGAATATTTAAACTACAAAAATTACTCTAGAAAAAAAAAAGGTCTCTAAGTAAGCGTTTAAGCCTACTGGTTGAAAAGTTAAATAGATCTATGTCAACATCTGCTTTGGCCAAAGTATTGAACGAGCCACATGCTCTAATCATGAACGCGTTTTGCCTGTAGTTTGTTCTTGCCACTGGAACACTAAGGACATTAGGTTTCCTCAGTGCAGCCGTGTTAGTGCGCAGTCCGAGTTTTTCTAGCAGCTCCGGGCAGTCCACCGAGCCATTCGCAATGCTCAAGAGATACGATAAATCGGCTATTTCCCTTCGTTTATAAAGAGGGAGAAAATGAAATTTGTGACATCTCGCCATATAATCTGGTAAATACATTTTGGCTCGAAACTGTAGATAGCGTAAGAACCTTTTCTGAATGCGTTCTACACGTGAAGAATAAACATCATAGCACGGATTCCATACCTGAGAGGCATATTCCAATTGACTGCGTACGTAAGCGCAATATAGGATTTTAAAGGTTTTTACTTGAAAATTCAGATGACATTCTTAAAATAAAACCAAGTGCTCGGGATGCCTTATTAACTATGTTGTTTACATGCTCGTCAAATAACAGTTTGCTATCAAAGGACATCATTCATTCTGGGCTAAATTTGAAAGTGCCGGCCAGACAAAAATTATGTTAAATTCGGCTAGAACATTACATTATGTTCATCTTTCAATATGTGCCCAAAGCTGTGGGGTAATTATTTACAAAAATACTGGAGTTCTAAAAAATTAAAACAAAACATTTATTGAAAAAAAAAAATACTGTATTCTTATCAAAATAATGGCTTTTTAAACCAGAAAATCACTATGAACGTTTTTTACTACGAAACCAGGCTCTGAGAGTTAATTTTTCCTATTGCACTAGATGAAAATATAGTTTTAATTATATTTTTTCAAAAATATTACCATTCAATGTTAACTGATATAAAGAGGCGATTGATCAATTTAGTGGTTTTCATACATAAATAAAAACAGTATTATGAAAATATAAAACATTTATTCTAGTTTATTATACAATGTTTAAAGCTCCTGCCTGTCTATTATATTTTCTAGCCCTTCTGCTGGCGGATGAATGGTGGGCTCATGCCGCGCAAATCCCATGTACCATATTATTATCATTACGTGTGCGCAGCATCCCACTGTGCGTTTTCCAGCATTGCAATGACAGTAATAATGTGGAACTGCTTCTCTTCCACTTAAAGTAGGCTCTACAGCTATGTAGACATAATATGTTTTGGATCGAGTATGTCTGGACTGCATGCAACCTCGTATGAGCCAAAGGTCACTTCCATCTAGTTCCCGAACTTCTTGAACTGGAACGTCTCCGCCAAGTTCTATGATGAACTCACCATCAGGTTGAAGGTGCTCCCCATAGTAACTTCGAGCCTGCTTTATTTGATAGCTACCCAAGGCGAACAATATCATTTGTTCTTCAGAAGATCTAGGGAACTGTTCAAATTCCGGCATCTTGGCTGCCATAGGCTGAAAATGTGCTCTCCTTCTGTTGTAATTATTTCTGATTACAAGATCTGCCAATCTATTAGGTTGACTGATTCTTTCATTAATAATGTTTAAAAACTCATTGGCGTGCACATTATTATCGATCAAAACGTGGAAGTCATTTAAAAGAGCTGCAGCAATTCTAAAATCGTCCATCATATAGCTCAGTGCTCGGTTACTGTGATCAATCCGCAACAGGAGAAAGTCCCTCTTGAAGCGTCCATTTATAACTTCGACCACCCAACGACAAATGGTCACACATCTAGACTTATTGGCTTGATCTGTCGTAAGCTGTGTTTTCCGTGGGTGCTTAGTCTCCGGCATATGCACTGCGTAACCGTACTCTTCAAGTGGACCTTTCGAGTCTCTGAACCCACGGTCTAAAATGAATACGTCTCCTGGCTTATAGAACCAATGAATTAAACCTTCTTCATCGTCAATTGTGTTGTTCATGATCACTGCATCAGAGGTCGTAGCTGCGTGTGGTCCGGACACCTCAATAATGTGACCATCACAGCATACATATAGCATTGGTTTGAGCAGATTGCGGTACTTGTGACTACTATACGATTTTCGTTGGAAGAAGTAGTTTGAACTTTTTTGATGGTTTATGTAAGTTCCATCACACATTGTCACAGCTTTCCTTTCATTGATTGGACTATCTGGGTTTCCAAAAAGTCTCTCTGGGATTATTAAGTTTCGTTGTACCACTTCCTCGCGAGACATGTGGTCGTACCCGAGTCGCGATGGCACATAGTCCACAAGCAGAGCTTCACGACCTTCATTCAGCATTCTTTGAAATGTTGACTCAGATGTTTTAAATATTGAAGCCAATCTTGCATTGGAATCTCCGGTTCGCATTTTTGTTAGTACCGCTGCGAGTATAGTTTTCTTGTTGCGTCGATTATTGAGGCTGCTTACGTTTTCTAATAAAGAAGAGAACTGTTGTCTAGAAATACTTGTCCACGTGTGGTGAATTCGTGGGCATGGTGAATTCTAGGAACTACATTTCTAGGAATTCAAAGCATTATTTTGGTGCAAAATATGTATGAAAACTTGTTTTTTCAAACTACTGTAACTTGGTGGAGAATGACCCTACAGCTTTAGCTCAATAGTAAGAAATGAAAACAATACAATGCAGTAACGGAATATAACATCACCCTTGTTTGGCCGGCACTTTCAAATTTAGCCCAAAAATGTATGGAGCGTGAATGATGTCCTTTCACGCCTAAATCTTTAATTGAGTCAACTCTTGTGAGAGGGGAATTATGTAATGTGTATTCAAATTTAAGAGGTATTGGTTTTCGAGTAAATGAGCAAACATAACACTTAGAAACATTCAGATCTAATTTATTAATTAAACAGTAATTTTGAAATCTAATAAGGTCTTCCTGTAGGCGAAGTGAGTTATCAATATTTTCTATTTGATAAAGAATTTTCATATCGTCTGCATAGAGAAGAATTTTGGAATATATAAAGCACGAGGAGATGTCATTAACAAATATTGTAAAAAGTAAAGGTCCCAATAAGGATCCCTGAGGGACTCCTGAAGGGATACTCATGGGCGAAGAAGAATACCCGCTTAGAACCACAGTCTGACACCGATTACGAACGTATGAAGAGAACCATCTAAAAAGATTGCCCGTAATACCTACCCATTGAAGTTTATCTAAAAGAACCAAGTGATCAATACGATCAAAACATTTACTTTAATCGGTATATATAATGTCCACTTGAGATGGTTCAGACATAAAGCGCGTTTGAAAATCGGAACAGAGCATGAGATTAGAAGTGGTAGACCTGCCCCTTAAGAAACCATGCTGTTGCGGCGCGAGATCATGCTTGAGTGCGGAGTACAATTGCGAATAGACTATTTTTTCAAGAACCTTGGCAAATAAGCATAATTTAGAGATTGGTCTATAGTTTTCGATTTTATTTTTAGGCCCTTTTTTGTGTATGGGAGTAATAAAAGCGGCCTTCCAAACGTTTGGTACAATGCCTTCAGTTAGTGAGCGACGGTATAAAAGAGAGAGAGGTGGGACGAGACTTCTAGCACACTTTACTATTAAAATTGGAGGGATACTGTCCGGCCCAGCTGATTTGTTCAGGTCTAGAGATTTAAATAATTTAAGGACTTCCTCCTCTAACACTTCGACCGAACCAATGTCAGCGGAGGACTTACAGTATTGAGCGCTTACTGTGTCATATTGTGTGTCAGTCGGTGCGTCATTAAGAAAAGTCGAATGAAAATACTCTCCAAACATGTTAGATATCTCATCACCACGATCAGAAGAGCGGCCACCGTACTCCATCACTGATGGGTATGCGTTAGTTTGATTTTTGCTCTTTACATATGACCAAAAGGCCCGGGGGTTCTTTTTAATACAACTTTCAATATTTTTTATATAAACATTGTACATATCATTTTCCATAGACCGCGCTCTTCCTCTCAAAATAATAAAAGAGTCTCGATCGTACGAATTACCATATATTTTAAATTTATTATGATATTTCGCCTTTTTTTTTTTCTTTTCTTTTCTTTTTTACATAACCACCAACTAACCATGTTTATTTCTATACAGGTAGGTAAAACACAAACATTTTACCCTGACAATCTAGGAGACCCCCTTAATTTTTCTGACCCTCCCTGACCACCTATCTGGCTTTCCTGAGTTTCGAATTACGAAGTAAGTATCATGACATGGCTGGCCCTCGGTGGTTGATAACGGCACTTCAGTCTCTAAGAGTGTCTCCAGTTGGTACATTACCTTATTGGCAAACTTCATTTCCATGGAGAGTTTCATGGGGGCAGCCAGACCCTGGATGTTTCGGAGCATTACCATGTTCATTTTCTCTGTGTTCATGTGATACTGAAAAAATAAGTTATTTATTGAAAAACACATTTTATGCTTAGCTAGGATCTTCAAACAATTTTCCGAAGGACTTCTTTGAGTTAAATCAACTTTGCTGGTCTAAGCCAGCATTGTCAGTACGAAAATTCATATCTGTTGTGTTATCACAAAGGGAATTTCACTATGAAATCACTTTGTATTGACATTTTGCACATATTGCCTAATCGCGTTGTGCGCACTTGGAACCCGTTATCAGACTCGGTGATCAGTGTACCCTCAAAGTGCACTGATATAGACTATGATATACTGTGTTGTGTTATTATTTCTGTAAGTCAATGAATTATACCTTTTTCCTTTTTAAGGTATTAAGTAAGTACCTACATATTCATCATGCCCTGAGTCAAGAATACATATTGTATATTTTTTGTAAAAAGTAAAAAAAAAAAAAGTCAAAAAGTATTTTATTCATTGAAATCACAAGGATCATTTTGAATCGTCTTAAAAAATAAATTTTCATTTACTCCTGTTCCAACGCAACCAGACCTAGAAGAATCAGGCAACAAACACGTTTTTTTTTTTGATGATCCTTCTTACTACTAGTTAATTGTGCATTCGTGCCATGTCCATGCATCAACTGAGTTCCGTGCTGTAAACCAGCGCTGCAGTTTACCACAGCGTTATGCTGAGCACGGACCCTTTTTGACAGCACTATACACGGCACAGTTTATATCTAATGTAAATAGTACCATGTACAGTTTTATTCAAAATAAACTTTTACTTTACTTTTGCTTTTCACTAATCCGCCGCGGGCGGACACTAGTATAGAATAAACTAGATATCTTAATTGAAAAAAAATTATAAAGCCTTGGCTGCAACTAGACATAGAAGGAATCACTTATGTTTGCCTTGGACATGCCTTCATTCGTACATCTTCACCTGACTTGCCCCCTACTGCTGTATTGTACTATTTCAAGACATGCTTTCATGTATTTAGTTTCCCGGCTGCTGATCACAATTAAATTAATAATTGGAACAGCAAGGTGAATAAAATTAGCACAAATACTGCCAGTATTATTATAAACATAGAGGAAACTAATTTTCTACCTTCCAACAGCATCATTAGACGAGCTCGATATGACAACATTGAGCTCGTCTAATGATACTGGAACTACCCAGGAAGCTAATTTTTGGCTCAATTGAACATCGGAAGCGTAGAATTAAAACTATTGTGGCTCCGTATCATTTTAGAAATATTATGAGTATACACCATGTACTATAACAAAACATCAGAGTGAGTAATAAAGTTTGTGGTAGGTATATAGTTGTTAAGTGTCAAAATGGACTTTCAAGATATCATACTTAAGTGTGACACTAAATAAAAGCTTGTGATGTTATTAAAGAGCCAGAAACTTTAGTTTCAATTATGTTTACGTTACTTTGCTACAATTGAAACAAACTGCTTGAGAGAAAAATGCATTGTCATAGTGTATTTTGTTTGTAACCCAAATTTATCAAACGGTTACTGCTAAGATTTTGCTGAACTCTTAGGCTGTTTATCTGTTGGTTAGGTCCCTACTATCAATGATAATTTGAATGTAGGAAGCACCTACCTAATTCAAAATAGCAAAAGTAAGGTTATATTTATTTTTGAAAGTTCATTTTCTTTTGTATGTCCTACTATTAATATAAACAATAGTTTGGATAATCAATCACTCTGTAATGACTGGACAGATTTGGATGAAACTGCATGATATTGGAATAACTCAGCCCATCTATGTACCTATTTACCCGGTACCTACTTTAAAGCGTACATAGCATGAGCTGGTAAAGCGTCGCCGGTAGAAGCAAGTTTGAGATAAACAAGATCGTGTTACGATGACTTACGTTTCTTTCAGAAAGTTCAATTGGATGTGTCACGCCAAGTTTTGGTTTGGAAGCACCCAGGCCGGCCGCAAAAGGGTCTGCCACACCGAATTGACTCTCATGCACTTGAATTCCATTGTTCGTGTGCTCGGGCTTAACTTTCAGCGAAGGCAGGCCGAAACTCTGAAAAAATTATCGAGAGTTAGCTGTAGCTGTGGATGCCTGGTAGAACTTGCCACAATTTCATACAAAACTACATACCATTTTGAATGTTTATTTATGAGGATTCTTGCTGATTAATGTAAAAGTTGTTGGTTTAGACCTATTTACGCAAACTGATCTAATCTTTTGACAATCTAACCGCTTCTTCCTATTTAGTAATTTGCTTGTCAGTATATAAATTATAAAGTATTCAATTCAATTTTATTTTTTGCTTGTCATCAACAAATTTGTCTATGTTGTCATCACAGACCAAGTAAAGCTCTTGCTTTGCTTCTTCTTATTCTTCTTTTTTGGCGTGTTCAGCTTTGCTTGGCTCTTCTTCTTCTTCTTTTTTTTTTGGCGTGTTCAGCGGACCGGTAGTGGTGCCACAAGAGTTTGCCAATTCACTTGACATAAAACCAAAAAAGTGCTGGGAGTTTGAGGAAAGATAAAGGTACGGTTTAAAGGGAGAATCGTACGTGATTATGTAATACAAATTGATTCACACTTAACTGAAAAAAAAAAACGAATACACATAACAACAAAACAAAATATTCACACAATCAATATTCATACAAAACTATACACATAATATACATTTATATTGTACATGATCTTACAATTTATGTTGTTTCTACTAATAAATTTACACCATATACATATAACAGGCGCGGTCGAAGCTCAAGATTTTGGGGGGGGGGGGGGTCTAGCACAAAAGTCAAAAATACTTTATTCATTGCAATCCAAAATCCAAGGAATCATTTTGAATCGTCTTATAAACTTAATTTACTCCTGTTTCAAAGCGACCTTGTTCGATCGCGATCTAAAAATTCATTATTTTTAGCACTAGGAGAGCGCATTTATTTATTCTGTGGCATTACTAATGATATCTATTATTGGAACATATAACGGCGAGCGGAGCGAGCCGTGAAAAATTGTGTGTTTTAGGTCGAGGAGAGTGCTGTAAGAAAGACATGTATTATGAGAACATTTAACGGTGAGCGGAGCGAGCTGCGAAAAATTGTATTTTTTAGTTCGAGAAGAGTGCTATAAGAAAGATATGTATTATGAGAACATATAACGGCGAATGGAGCGAGCCGCGAAAAATTCTGTTTTTTTAGCTAGAGGAGAGTGCAGTAATAAACACAGGTGTGAGTAGAAAATAACGGCGAGCGGAGCGAGCCTCGAAAAATACTGTAAATTTAGCTCAAGGAGAGTGCACTAATAAATATAACCATCAGCAGACGATATAACGGCGAGCGGAGCGAGCCGCGAAAAAAACAGCTTTTTAGCTCGATGAGAGTGCAGTAAGAAAGATATCCATTATCAGAACATATAACATATTGTATTGGAGATAAGTTCCTAGCTTTGAAGTAGGTTTTTTTTCATAACGAAAAAATAATAATATTATTTGACATTGGCGAAATTGCGCGGAGTATTCCAAGAAGAGAAGAAGAAGAAGAAGAGTTCTGATGGTTCATCCATAGAAACATAAATAGGCGTTAATCTCATTACCCTTCCTCACTGAAACGAGGCATAGCTTTGCTTTGCCTTAGCTAAGTAGTCTGTCGTCGGCGACCGCCCGATTTAGCGGACTTTTTTTATTTTGGTTTGCACCGGGTGTCCTTTAGCGCATTTTTCAAAATTAAGTACCTACTTTATAGCACGTTATTTTGAATATTTTTAACTAAGACTTTAGTAGGCAGAGAGTAATTTGTTTGAAATGTTCGTAACCGTCACGTTTTAGGAGATTTTTCAAGTTTTCATGTAGGCATGCTTTTGGGTTTTGGGGGGGGGGTCATGACTCCCGTGACATGTTAGGAAAATTCCGCAAAAGCCATTATAAGATGAGGAGAAGAAGAAGAATTTAATGGCTGCGGTGGAGCAAGCCGCGAAAAATTCAATGCTGGTAACTCAAAGAGAGCTTCAATCATTGTTTTAGTACATAAATGCGAGCGTAGCGAGCCACGAACGTATCAGTGATTTTAGCTTAAAAAGCGTGCAGCAAAAAAAAAAAAAAACTACCGTTACAATATTTGCTACTCTGCCTGTAATTGCAATCCACTCGAGGATAGCACAGTCGGATACGTGGAAATTCGTGGTGCTCTAATGATGGATGAGTCTAGTGGGAAGTCAAAAGTGACGCCGAGACGCGACGTCGCAATTTTATCTTACTAACTTCTATCATAGAATCGGTCAATGTAGGAGTAATCAAGTAGGCGGGGCTTCACAGGCTCTACTCTAACTAGAGCCCCCCTAGGGTGACAGATCAGGGGGACAAATGGGAATAATTCAGAAAGTATAATTTTATATTTTAAGGTGGTTGCTCTTTCATAGGTACCTACCTACTAGGTAACGTATTTGCACAAATATAGACGAACAGAGTAGGTATAATTTTACACTTAATTACTGTTGTTGACTTTTATATTGGTTATTATTTGCGGCAAATCATATTTGGTTGAAGAAAACAGTGGACTAATAGCGAAAATAACATCTAAATTACTTGTATGGACTAAAATTTCAAAGCCAACAACAGTCATTTCTGTGTAAAACTTTACTCTGTTCGCCCATATTTGTGCAAATAGGTACGTTTGTATGAAAAAGCAACCACCTTAAGAAGGAATTTTTTTTTTTTTGTGGTGCGCCCCTAGGCACGTGCCTAGTCATCCTTAGGCATAATCCGCCAGTGGCAGGGTGACCAATACAGAACCAGCGAGTAATGGAGCCTAGCCACTTAGGTACTAATAGGAAACACTTAGACACTAGCCTACCTAGGTCACTTAGTTGATGGAAGCCCAGCTTAGTGAGGTCCCACGGCACGCGGGCGCGGGGGGTGAGTGAGGATTCCAGTTTTTTTTTCAGTAGGTTTGGTACGTCTACTTATGAAATTGAAACCATTGAACCATTTATTTGTTTGTCCTACTTGTAGAAAGCCTAAAATTTGGAAGGTGTAGCTTATTCTTAGAACGTTCTCGAGTTCTCTTGCTGTTAAGTATCTGGCTTTTTACAGAAATATTATTCATGCTTTCCTATAAACAGGCATACCTCGAAAATATACAAATGGCAGTATTTTCAAGGCTTTAATTAAACAATGGCTTACATGAGACTGTGTGATTTCAAACATTACAAAGTGCTCTCATACACATCTTTTGCGTTAAATGAATAGGACTGAAAACTTCGCTGGAGTTACCCCAAAGTATTAATCCGTAACGAAGATTGGAGCTTACGTATCCATACCTATTTCTGCCGCAAAGCAGTAGTGCTTGCATTGCTGTGTTCCGGTTTGAAGGGTAAGGGTGCCGGTGAAATTACAGGCACATGAGACTTTTCATCTTTATGTCTCAGGGTGGCGGGCCAGTGCAATGCCACATAGGGTGCGTCCTAGGTGGATGTGACTTATGAGGTAATGCACTGTTCATAGGCAGAGGTTACCGCTTAACATCAGGTGGGCCTCTTGCTTGATCCGTCATCCAAGTAGTATATAAAAATAAAAAAAAATATGCCATGTTTCCTGCTTCAAGTGAGGACATATTGACATAGTGCATAAACTTATTTGTTCAGCTTTGTGGGTACATACATTTTCACATTGGCTTTTCCAGTTTGCAAGTTGATCCATTGTAATGCCCAGGAATGGAAACTTAGGTACTATTTGGACTTTTTCTATTTCACCTCTAAAAGATGGACTGTGTTCTGAGGACAATAAAATTGCATGTACTTAGTTTTGCCAAAATTGAGTAGGTAGGTACCTATCTACCTACTTAGTTATTTTTTCCTTCCATAAGCCTGGTTTACATTTTGCTGGTAATTAGCGCAGGAATGAATGAATGAAAATACTTTATTGCACACCTTACAAACTAGAGCACAGGGCCCTACCACAGGTTTGTTATTTGTTACAACTCGGAATAACGAAAACTGAATTGCAACTCGGAATGTCGTTTTTTATGCAGAAAATTATAATCGCCCCTAGCGGACATGTTGAGAAACTCATTAAAACCATACATAAAACAACATAAAAACAAATATCGACTCGCAATTCGATAGTCGGAATACCGAATGCAAACCTTTGGTAGGCCCTCAGTTGCAGGAGTCATAGGAGCGGTGTTTACGAATCCAAGTTGCGGAGTCGGCGCCACCGGTGTATTTATTTATTTATAACATATGGCACACCAAACAGAATACAACCGAAAATTATTATAAAAGTACATTACAGATATTTTTAACTAGGTTATATTCCAAAACATGTGTACACTTCACGATTATATAAAAACAAACAGTAAAGAAGATCATAATCTAACAAACATTTTACATAAAACTAAATTAACACCTAAAACAGAAGGTGTATTCGTAGTAGTGGGGGCACTCGGGCTTGACGCGCCGTCACTTCGGTCCCTTCCGTGCGGGCCGACGATAAGCGCTGGCGATACACTATTGGTCCTCCGACCGGCACTGGAGAGCGGCCAAATGCTTCGCTTTTAAGAGAGGCTCCTAGACGATTATTACGAAGGGTAGGTAGACTACTAGATACCTATTAGGAGGCTAACTTTAAAGGCAGTGTGTAGTGTTTGGTATATCTGTTGGCTTCTCTTCAGTGTGAATTCTCATGTGACTAATCAAAGTGCTTTTATGACTAAGTGATCTATTGCATTTGTTGCAGACATAAGGCTTCTCTATAGTGTGAATTACCATGTGTCTAGTCAAAAGAGATTTGTCAGTAAATGATTTATTGCATTTGTTGCAGGTATGTAGCTTCTCTCCAGTATGAATTCTCATGTGACTATTTAAAGTACTATTCTGAGTATATGATCAGACATTTGTTGCAGACATAAGGCTTCTCTCCAGTATGAATTCTTATGTGATTAATCAAAGTGCCTTTATGACTAAATGATCTATTGCATTTGTTGCAGACATAAGGCTTCTCTCTAGTGTGAATTCGCATGTGAATAATCAACTTACTATTGGAAATAAACGATTTATTGCATTCGTTGCAGGCATATGGCTTCTCTTCTGCGTGATTTCTCATGTGACTAATCAAATTAGATTTGTCAGTACATGATTTATTGCAGTTGTAGCAGACATAAGGCTTCTCTCCAGTATGAATTCTCATGTGACTAATTAAGGTACTTTTCCGATTAAATGATCTATTGCATTTGGTGCAGGCATATGGCTTCTCTTTTGCGTGAATTACCATGTGTCTAGTCAAAGTAGATTTGTCAGTAAATAATTTATTGCAATTGTTGCAGGTATGTAGCTTCTCTCCAGTATGAATTCTCATGTGCCTAATCAAAGTACATTTCTGAGTAAATGATCCATTGCATTTGTTGCAGGCATATGGCTTCTCTTCTGCGTGAATTACCATGTGTCTAGTCAAAGTAGATTTCTCAGTAAATGATTTATTGCAATTGTTGCAGGTATGTAGCTTCTCTCCAGTATGAATTCTCATGTGCCTAATCAAAGTACTTTTCCGAGTAAATGATCCATTGCATTTGTTGCAGGCATATGGCTTCTCTTCTGCGTGAATTACCATGTGTCTACTCAAAGTAGATTTGTCAGTAAATGATTTATTGCAATTGTTGCAGGTATGTAGCTTCTCTCCAGTATGAATTCTCATGTGCCTAATCAAAGTACATTTCTGAGTAAATGATCCATTGCATTTGTTGCAGGCATATGGCTTCTCTTCTGCGTGAATTACCATGTGTCTACTCAAAGTAGATTTGTCAGTAAATGATTTATTGCAATTGTTGCAGGTATGTAGCTTCTCTCCGGTATGCATTCTCATGTGACTAATTAAATTACAATTGTAAATAAACGATTTATTACATTTGTTGCAAGCATATACCTTTGCTCTAGTGTGAGTTTTCATATGCCTTAATAGCTTAACTTGAGTGATAAATGTTTTGCTGCACTCATTACAACAATATTTATTACTGTTTGTAATGTCTTTTGCCACAATGTTTTCTTTCATTCGCGATTTATCAACTAAGCTAGAACTATTATCGGATTCAACACCTCCCAATGTGTTCTCGTCAATGTCAATCAATGTTTCCTGTTTAATTTCCATCAAATCTTCTGTGTCATTATAATTTTGTTCAGTTGTATTTAGTTCATCTTCTGGTGATTCTGTTTTAACAGTAACTTGAGTACTTCCATTGTTAAGGTTATCATTTAAGGAAACAGGAGGAATAGTTGTCACTGACACGTTATGTCTCGTTCCAAGGTTGGACCTGAGTGGCCCTTGAACCTGAAAGAACAGAAATATAGGAGTGGTGAGTCTGTGAGCAGTTATACTTAATCAAAATAAAAACGGCTATCTTATGTTGTTATTATTATTATTATTTAGCCATTATTGTCCCACTGCAGGGCAAAGGCCTCCCTTCCCGTCTTCCACTCCTCGCGATCAGGCCACGAGCTTCGATGTGAGTCAGCTCGTCGCGCCATCTCGTTCTCGACTCCGCCTTGTGTATCTTATGTTACATTATATCTAAATCTAATACCGTTTTCTGGGTACCATTACCTGAACCAAAATAAACCAAACCCACAGACAGACAATTAAGTCTCACCATAAGATTTATTCGATTAAAATAATCTATTGGTTTGTCTGTCAGTCAGTATTTTTTTGTCGACGGCGACTTTTTATTGGGAGGATATTTCCCCTAATAAGGGGGGATTGCTGCGAATCAATTCTAAACAACTAAACTATTTCGAATAAGCAAAATTAAGATTGGTCAAGAGATTGTCTAGATATTTAAGAGTTTTTTTATTCAGGTTCACTCAGGCAAAGTTTGAAACAGTGAGAGATATCAGAAAGTGATGTTAGAAGTTACAGGCTCTATTTTGAAAGTAATAAGTCTTCTTGACATTTTTTTAGTGTTTCAGAAGACAGATTTTTTAAAAAAATGTGTCTATTTGGTTTCTTTGTTTGACCATTAAGGATTGACATGATGCGTAGTTTTACACAAGTTTGTTGGCGCGAGGTCTACTGCTCAGAACTACTAGTTATTATGGTACAAAGCTAGTCTGTTATACAATACCTGCAAGCCATTGTGAACATCTCTGTACAACTGCTCTGCTTGTTGATACATGTTGCGGAATGAGAGACATGTCCGTAACTGTGAGCGACAGATGTAGCATAATAATGACGGTATTCCCTCTTCAGCCCCGACCTGAAAACATTTATCCTACTAATATTATAAACGCGAAAGTTTGTAAGTATGGATGGATGGAAGTTTGTTACTCTTTCACGTAAAAACTACTGGTTGGATTTGGATGAAATTTGGAATGGACTGGACTCCCGGAATAACACAGGCACATTTTTATCCCGATATCCCCACGCGATCGAGACTTACGCGGGTGAAACCGCGGGCGCTGCTTGTTTGTTCATATATTATTATTATCTAGTACAATTTTTTTTTGTCTACTTTAATGACTGAACAATCAAATACCCCACCTGATGTTAAGCGGTAGCTTCTGCCTTTATCAATGCATTACCTCATAGTTCATGTCCACCTAGGACGCACCCTATGTGACATTGCTCTGCGCCCGCCACCCTGAGACATAAAGATGAAAACGTCCCCTAAGACTCTCCCCCCTCCCCCCCCCCCCCCACCCCTTAATTCGTGCGGCACGATTCTAAACAATACCCAAAAACATACTTAACCTCAAAACTTCTTTATTTGTTTTCTCCAAAACTATAAGTTTCCGCACATCCCCACTCTAGGGGGGGGCGTCCCCTAAGACCCTCCTCCCTCCCCCCCCCACCCTCCCCCCTTAATTCGTGCGGCACGATTCTAAACAATACCCTTAAACTGTACAAGGCATATCTGAGACCTTCAGCAACGTAGAGAGCGTGGAGACCTAATAGAGACCTACAAGATCCTAAACAACCACTACAGTATACCAGATTTATCACAGACACTATATACCATGAACAATAATATAGGATTCAGAGGACACTCGCTGAAGCTGCAATGCGGACCAAGTACCAGCAATCCGAGGATGCACATATTGCCTAATCGCGTCGTGCGCATTTGGAACCGGCTACCAGACTCAGTGATCGGTGCCCCCTCAGTGAATTCTTTCAAAAATAGACTTTACAAACATTTAAAGTGCACTGATAAGGACTAAGATATACACGCATCAGCTCCGAGAGCTGTCTGTATATTATAAATAAATAAATAAATAAATGTGCCTTAATTTCACCGGCACCCTTTAAACAGGAACACAGAAATGCAAGCAATACTGCTTTGCGGCAGAAATAGGTATGGAGGTAGTACTTCCCCGGATGAACTCTTTCACAAATAATCTCTGCTACTACTAACTAAACATATAATAGCAATAGGTAGCCCAAGCTAGGTATTATTATTAGGAAGAACTAGGAGTGATGTGGCTCAATGTCACTCATCGTCGTAGCATTCTAGAGGAAGGCCAATGTACATGCATAGACTGCTACAGGCTGATGATGATGGTGAGAGCATCGTCAGCCTAGGTAAGGCAATCAGCCTAGCCTCAGCAGCCGAGGTAGCTTCATCCAATTGATCTGCGTTTCTACCTCATTTGCACATGCGTGCCTCATAATGCGCAATTTCGAAACAATTACAAAGGAAATAGGAGATGACAGGTAGGTGCAGCAGATGGACAGGGGATTGTAGTGGGATCACTCAGGACTATGCATGTGACTGTTGGGTGTTATGTTATAAAAAATACCGGTTTATACATCAGAGGTGCAGTTTGGGAAGAGTGTTGATAAAGGGGTACTGAGGAAAAAAAGACTGTTTTTGTTTATTTAAGCCTATCTTGTAGCTTTTTTCTTAGCTGATGGCTGATGATTGAAAATGTTTTATGCATTTTTTCCATACGACTTACTTTTAGATCTTTTTTTGACAAAGACTTTTATTTATCCTCAGTGCCCCCTTATCTAACCCTAGTTTGAAAGGGGAGTAGGTAAACAGATATTTATAGTTTATCATGCATGCATACCATGGTCCCTTTTAGTTTCTCGTATATTTCTTGAAGATCGGTGTTTACAATGCTGAGCATCTTCGTATTATGACTCAAACAAACTCTACACACGAATGTTAACATTTTTACAGAAAGAAGATTTTCGTAAACGCTTAGAATATAGAATAAACCGTACCCACAGAACTGGTTATATTATAAATTATTATGGATAAATTATGGGTAATTGAAAAATACAATACTACGTATTAATAGTCTGTGCGAGTCTGTGCATTTTTATTCTCTATGTACGTAGCGTAGACATTATACCTCCATGGCGTAGACAGAGTATAGTCATGGACGTACTGAGTCCATGAGTATAGTATATACCCATAGACGTAGAATTTTTTCGCTACGCATACATACCAGATCTATGTATATACCTTATTCTCGCTCTACGGTACTGCAAAAACTACAATATATACTGACTTAGTGATAATTTATTCTATTGTAGAAAAAAGGGAGTAAAAAAATTTAGAAGCGTTATTTTTGAATAAAATTTTAATTGTATTACATTCTAAAGCGTAGCTTAATAATTTATTAGCAAAATGGCTGGCCGAGGAAAGGTTAAGAAAGAAGTGGTAAGAAAGACAATTAAGTTCCTACCTGATAAGGAGACATCACATCTAGGTCCTAGGTACATGTCTATCTTCCTGGTCCCTAACCCTAAACTCTAAACCCTGTAGTGTAAGTATTTATGGTATTATTGTAATATTTTAAGTAGTTTTTACAAGTTTATGTTCTTAGTTAGTAGATAGGTATTTGTCATTAATGATTTTTTTTTCACTTCTTTTTTACCTAATATAATATACATACACCCCCGGCCATTCTTCCTAACATATAAATTTATCTCCATCCAAAGGTTGTCTGGAAGAAATCGCTGCTAAGCGATAAGACCGCCCATTGTACTTTTAATTATATACCTAGTTAAGTTTTGTTTCTTTTTGTTCGTTTTATTAGCTATTAAGGTGTACAATAAAGTATTTTCTATTCTATTCTACACCTACCTAAATACCTAAAATCTAGGACCCAGAAGAGCAACAGCGGAAGAAGTTCCACGCAAAATGTCTGTTCCGAGCTCTGGGTCGACTGGTAATGGACAACGCGTATTGGCTGATCGAAGGCATCGATGAGTACGAGGGCGTGGAAGACGTGAAGCGGAGGGTGCAGCAGGCTGTCCGCGGGAAGGCGAAGAAAAAGCAGCTTTTGACAATAACCGTTAGATCTGAATTATTTGATTAGGTATACCTACCGAATCATCATTGCCATCAGCTGGTAGATATCTACTGCTGGCGGAGGCCTCGTTAGTTAGGTAGGTACCTATAATGCAATGGTGGTGATCGCATTAGGTAGATAGGTACTTACCTACTCCGGTGGATGGTGCGACCATCCCCTGATGAAAGCATGCGTTAGCATCCTAGTAGTTTGTGGATGAAAGCCCGTAAGTGGAGTGCACCGCTAATGACACTTGAGTCCTCTGCATACCTACCTACCTACGAACGAAGTTTGCTCTTGTTTTGTATATTACCCTACCTCATCAAACCATGAACTATTGTAGGTAGGTACCTAAGCATGTTTTAAAGGGTTCCGTAGGGTAATGGCAAAAAACGGAACCCTTATGGATTCGTCATGTCTGTCTGTCTGTCCGTCCGTATGTCACAGCCACTTTTTTCCGAAACTATAAGACCTATGCCATAATATTTATTGTGTGCTATGCTGTTGAAACTTGGTAAGTAGATGTATTCTGTAAACCGCATTATATTCTGTGACCGCATTAAGATTTTCACACAAAAATAGAAAAAAAGAAAACATTTTTGGTGTTCCCCGTACTTAGAACTGAAACTCATATTTTTTTTCATCAAGCCCATAGTTGTGGGTTATCTATGGATAGGTCTTCAAAAATTATATTGAGGTTTCTAATATATTTTTTTTCTAAACTGAATACTTTGCGCGAGAAACACTTCCAAAGTGGTAAAATGTTTGCCCCCTCCCGGTGTGTTTTTTAAAACTACAAAAAATATATGCATTACCATGTAAACTTCCACCGAAAATTGGTTTGAACGAGATCTAGTAAGTAGTTTTTTTTTAATACGTCTTAAATCGTAAACCATCCAAGAACTTTTATATTATGTTACTTGCTGCTACGGAACCCTTCATGGGCGAGTCCGACTCGCACTTGGCCACTTTTTTATTTTTTATTTTGCTAAATGTAGGTAGTTAAGTGGCAAACAATACCTAGGTCATACGGCCGGCTACGCCTGATGCAAAGCAGCCACCGTCGTCGATTGCTCTGACTGTAAGACCCGCGCTACTGCAAACGTGTTCCCTCATTTAGAACCCCTCGAATTTTTAAATTCCTAAGCTCGGTACCTATCTGGGTAGGTACCTACCTACCTGCTAGCATTTGTCCGCGGCTCCACCGTGTAGAAACGCGTAAAGTAACACCATCGAGTAGAAACAATGCCAACTGCTAATGAGTAGAACACGCTGCCGTCGTCTGTTATTCCTGAAAACTATAATCTGGGCAAGAGTGAATAGGTGCCTTCTAGACCTTTGTGCTCCATCGCCGGCCGCATCTTCACTTACCAGCAGGTGAGATTGTGGTCAAATGAAGGTTTATCTAAGTTATAAAAAACTCTTGGTCATGTTCTTGGAGTCTGAAAATACTTATACCTGATGCCTGAGATTATAGGTAGGTAGGTACCTACATCGTTGCTTGATGCAGAATATTGAAGATGCTTCAATTTATTGAGCTCTAGTCCTCGGTGAGGTCGAGATTGTAGGAATCAGCGTAATATAGGTACCTAAGACAGATAAAAGGAGTGTGATTGTGCAAGCGCAATTTGAGTACCTAGCTGTTGGAAGAAAAGTACCTACGTATCCTTTGTTATTAGACATCGAAGCAAATAGCTTCTTGCTCGCATATTCGAACGGCGGGCCCAAAGGCATACAGCTACCCATAAACAAGCCCAGGTTTTTAACTGTTTTCAAGAAAGGGACAGTAAAGTTCTAAACTTTATTGGAGGAATCGTTAACCAGTCTATCCTAGATATTAGGCGAGAGCTTCCCAATATGATACCTGTATGTGCGTGTGTAAAATAAGGTATGATAACGATACTGTGGGGTTCGATTCCAGGATAAAGCTCTTCTAAGAAAACCGGCGGATGAACGAACAGAGCACGAGAAAAAGTACATTTACCGAATAATTGGTGGATTGAAGTGTTTCAAGAGATACCCAAACGTAAGACTTTTTTAAATAACTAAGTACCGACTTACTTCCTAATTATACCGACAACCTCTGTGGCGCGGCGGGTGAAGGTTGGCCTGCGACGCAGGAGGTTGCGGGTTCGATTCCCGCCTCGGAACAAAAATTTGTGCGATCGCAGATATTTGTTCAGGGTGTTCTGGGTATTTTCTATGTATAGCAAAAAATATCTATTGAATGTATTGTATTAAGTATATGAGGTAAGTATATCAGTTATCTAGTACCCATAACACAAGCTCTGCTTAGCTTGGGGCTAGATAATGTTGTGTGAACTGTCCAGCATTATTTACTTAATTAAGGCGTATAGGTACAGCAGCTCATTGCTCTTATTTGGAGGCTGAAGACAGGTTCACGAGATGTCTAAAATGAGCTCTAGAGTTTTTATGTTTTTAACCAGAGTTCTTATAGTTTCCTATAGAAGGAAAAATATATGGTACTATTAACTAACTATGAACTAATGACATCAATCGATAAAAAAACAAAGATAGGCACCTAGAGTCCCTACCACCTTTTTAAAATTGTAATCAAATTTTAGACTTACGTTTTACATGTTTTAATTTTTGAAACATTAATTGGTACCTAACTTATTAATTGACTACAAAAATAAATAAAACTTTAAAGGTGCATTTTTATATAATTTTTGTGTACTTACACAAAAACACGGCTCCTATCAGAGCGTGCGCACGCTCGCTTTCTCGCCTCATACAAAACATTTAGTTGAACCTACCATTGGATCTTGGAGTAGCATACATGTTGAAGTACCTATATGTATTATTGGTACTATAATAACATGTCATTAGGTTCAACTTCTACAACACGTCTTGGATCCACGCAACGTGCACAGTATTCTTGCACAGCGCGGTGCACGTAACATCATGTTTTTTTATTTTTTTATTTATACCACTTGAATGACGGAACATGCAGATGGCCCACCTTATGTTAAGTGGTAACCTCTGCCTATGAACAGTGTATAACCTCATAGGTCACGTCCACCTAGGACGCAGCCTATAATGGCATTGCACTGCGCCCGCCACCCTGAGACAAAGATGAAAAGTCTCAAGTGTTTTGTAATTTCACCAGCACCCTTACCTTTCAAACCGGAATACAGCAATGCAAGCACTACTGCTTTGCGGCAGAAATAGGTATGGTGGTAGTACTTCCCCGGACGAACTCTTTCACAAAAAAGCTCTATTTGTCGTAGCATGTGAAAAAGAAGCTCGCCGCAGCGACGTACTTCCGGTACTACAGCCCTGGAAGGCCCATCGTAAGACAGCATCACGAGGCGCACGCACTCTACTTCATAGTGACGGGCGACGTGGTCGTCAGTCAGATGGTGCTGGACGAGCTGGTCCAGCAGTACGTGTCGGTGGAGATCGGCTCCATGCACTCCGGGGATATGTTCGGAGAAGTGTCGCTGCTGCATAACATTCCGAGGACTGCCACGGTCACTACTGTCGGTTAGCTATTGCTTAGATAAACATATACCTACCAAGTATTACCAAGTATCCATATTTGGATATGACTGTAGTAAAGTAAATCGAAAAAATTAGACCCTTCTCCCATTACGATACGCACAGGCGATTCAAGTATCCTGAAGGTATCCTGCAAGTCTCGGAGACTAGTCGCTGTCAAGTATCTCACATACATTTGAATGCAGGCTCGCACTCTAGTCTGAATTCAAATGTATGTGAGATACCTACTTAGCAGAGACTAGGCTCCCAGTCTCCGAGACTTGTGCCGTATACTTGAATCGCCTGTGCTTATCGTAATGGGAGAAGGGCCTTTGTTTATAGTTCATCGCTCGGAGCGATGAACTAGGTAGGTAAACATAATTTCTCTCTGTTATCTACACGGGAGCGATTATCTTTTGTTCGTTTCAATCGCCGATAGCTCATCGCTTACTGGCCGGCGCGCGGCGCGGCGGTGGGACCAGTGCCTTAGCCAAATCATAGGAAACAAGCACTTTAGTTAGATCCCAAGATCCTATTTTCTACCGTTACATCTCACTATCGCTGTACTATTATATATTCTGTGCTATTACCTAACATAAATGTAAAAGTTACGATGTTTGAATGTTTGTTACTCAATTACACCGAAACTGCTCGTCCGATTTGGATAAAATTTGATACACGGATAGATTATGACTGGAATTGAGCTATAGGCTACTTTTTATTCTAGAAACACAATTAAAAACAAACACTGGCAGACACTAGTTAAATATAAAATAATAAATACTACTGGGCACAAGGCTTCACTCGCGTTTTACCAAGAAAAAATTAACTCATAGCTCGATCCAGATCATTATCTATCTGTGTACCAAATTTCACCGAAATCGGTTCAGCCGTTTCGACGAGATTGAGTATCAAACATACAAACACCCAAACATCGTACTTTTATAATACCTATTAGTGGGATGGGATGAGACCCTAAGAAGAAATAATACTTATACTCCTCCGTCTCCTCCCGTGGATGTCGTCAAAGCCGACTTAGGGATTATCCGGACTTGTTGGTAGGATTTGTCCTGGCTGCGACCGAGTCATTCGGGGAAGCAATGGCGGCGATGAGCTCACTACTTGTCACGTCTATATTACCACGGAGGTGCAACCCACAGTGCAAAGAGGCCCATTGCCTACCCTTTTGGGGAAAAAGGCGTGTGTATGTATGTACCTGTTATGGTAGAAATAAACTATTGCTGATAGACTAACAAGGCAATACAGTGGACGATCTACATCTATGCTGTGTATATGAATTGTGTAGGTAGGTACCTACTTATCCACTTCCTAGGAAAAAGCCATGAAACTTCAAAGTTAGGCGATCCTTAGTATGGAGTTTTGGCTTTGAATGCTCCAAATACAATCACTTGATGTCTTGTTTGGAAAAACTTAGCAGCTTCAGAACTTGTTATTGATCAATCTCTTGTTGCGATAGCTACCAATAGCTAGCAACTTGAATGTACAGTTCCGGCTCTTGCTGTGGCACATCAAGGATAAGAGTGGGTTCTTCAGTTTACTTCAGGTTTTGTCAAACGACACTAATGTATGACTAATTCGGGATAGACAGCGATCTACGTCGTCATTAAACTCTTGGTAGAGTGGTCATGGTCGTCACTTTACGGCTGGCTTTACAATCCTTCGCCACTCCTCTCGCACCGCATTCTTCCAGGTGCTTTCATGCAATGGACCGTCCAATGTTTTCATTTGGTCAGTCCATCTCATGGGCGGTCTCCCCGTGCTCGTGTGCCCTCAACTCTACCCTGTACAACAAGGCGTTCAATGGACACCTCTCCGCATCGTAAAACGTTTTTTTTTTTTTTTTTTTTTTTTTTACCTAAAATAGGCTTGCATTTGGCTACATCTCACCTGATGGGAAGTGACGATGAGGCCTATTTAAGCACGCTCGCCTAGAAGATGCCTATTAACTCTTCGTTTGAAGACGCCCAAGTTGTATGATAAAGGGAACAAAGAAGCCGGAAGAGAGTTCCAGGCCTTTGATGTCCGCATGATGAAAGAGTTTGAGAAACGGTTTGTACGCGACGGTGGAATGTCAACAACAAAAGGGTGAAACGCCTCTCCACGTCTGGTCGTCAGGTGGCGGAATGGAGTATTGGATTCCAAAGAAAGTGAAGATGCGAGATTGCACAGTAGTTATAGTCGCTGTTTGATGCCGAGTAGATAGATAGATACATTAACTCTTTATTGATCACCACACAGAAACAATACAAAAATAATAATAACATATTCAAAAAAGGCAAAACATTGGCTGGACTTATCGCTGAGATGGGGGACTGATTGATGGAGGAAAAACTTTTTTTTTACATTTACATTACATTTTACATTTTATCATAGATGTAATTGAAAAAAAAACCCGGTATTAACTCACGAAGGTACTTGTTCTGAGTAAAAATACCCGACTCGAGTTTCTGGGATTTATTATCCCCTTTCTCAAGGAGTATTCGCGACGGCTTTCCGGCGAAAACCGGGGGGCTTTTCTGCCAACTTGAGTCGGGTGTTTTTGCTCGGAACAAGTACCTAAGTACGTGAGTTAATACCGGGTTTTTTCAATTATGAATATCACTCATGGAAGTTTTAATACTTAGTGCCTATTATTATAGATGTGCCACAGCAACGTCCGGTAACTGTGTGTAGTATTTACATCCCTTACAAGTGCGTACAAGTTTAGTGTGTCAGGGAGTGTTTTGGGCATCAGGTCACTGCGAAACGCTGGTACTAATGAAGGAAGACTTCAAGAATGTTCTGCAAGCGTCGATTCAGCAACAGTGGGATGAAGTGTGTCGGGCTATGTCTTCTTTCACTTATTTTGATGCTCTTGACGAGGTTAGTAACTTAGAGGTCCTATACTTAGTAATAAGTAGATAGCTTTCTGTAGTTCCACCGAAAAGAGTGAGGCAAAAAATTGTGAACAAGTAATTAATTTTGTAAAAATTAAAACAACCCCCAACGCTGAACGGCTGAACCGATTTTGATCAAACAAAGCTAAGAACACTCCCGACAAATACACCTTTCAAACAAAAAAAAGAAATCGGTCCAGCCGTTTGGGAGTTACGTTGGAACAGACAAACACACACACACACACACAAACACACACACGTCAAACTTATAACACCCCTTCGTTTTTCGTCGGGGGTTAAAAATAAAAGTCATTATACAAGAAAAACCCAGTACACCGTCTTTTTCATATTATGGTGCCTCTCGGCAGTCACCCTTTTCAACTTCTCCTTATCTATAGGGCTTGCCTCAATACATCTTCTGCCTTTTTATTACCAGTCTATTGTCTAATGTTGAGTAGCCAAGATGTTCTTTTTCTTCCAACACCTCTTCTGCCAGGTATTTTGCCCATCATTATAACCTGTAGGAGATGATATCGCTCATGTCTTAAGGTCTCGCTTAAGGCGCGTTTTTTTTTTGGTGTTTTTTACCAGTTACTGCTCATCAACACTTCTTCAGATAGCGAAAGTTGATTTCGCAAGAACTAAGCGAATTAACACATTATGTTTTAATTGATTAGTGTTTCATGAATATCATTAGTTTAGCTACGACCCCCTAAACAAAAATAAATGTAAAAAATATTTTTAGGGGGCGGGGGGGGGGGGATTGTAGTCAAACTGATGATATTTATGAGATAGATTAAAACACCAGAACATACGCCACAAAGCGAGAGCATCCACCTTAAGACATGCACCATCCCGTGGATGTCGTAAAATAAATAAATAAATGATGGTGGATAGTTCACACAACATTAACTAGCCCCAAGCTAAGCAGAGCTTGTGTTATGGGTACTAGATAACTGATATATTTAATAAAATTAAATTAAATTAAATTAAAAATTAAATCAAAATTTATTTATTCCCAAAAATAAACAAGCAATATAAAATCGATTCTAATTATAATAAGATTCACATTATAATGGCTTGTACTACGTAGATATTAGTTACAGTATCTACACTAAGTGCTAGACTTGTGTTGTAGACACTGCGTAACCTTCCATATTAGGTACTATTGGGTAGCCATTATGAGGTTAATACAATACATTACATAGATAGATATTTTTTATTAAGTATACTTAGAAAATACCCAGAACACCCTGAACAAATATCTGCAGATCGCACAAATATTTGTTCAGAGGCGGGAATCGAACCCGCAACCTCCTGCGTCGCAAGCGAACCTATGCCCGCCGCGCTACAGAGGTCGTCTAAGAGATTATACCAGCGGATAAGCAGCAACAATCACCTGAGTATAGGTGGCTACTCAACACTAATACTGCGATCACCAATCCGCCTATCGCCGCTCGTCCAGCAGTGGACGTCTAAAGGTCTGATGATGGTGACTTAATGTTGTTAGTTCAATAGGTCGCGCGCCGCGAAGGCTGCATAGTAGCCAAGATGAAGTCGTACGAGATCAACGAGACACTGCTCGGGGACGGAGTGGGTGTAGCCAACTTCGTGTACTTCATCCTGTCGGGTCGTTGCCAGATGATCGAGTCTCTACAAGTCATTGCCACCACGCGACTGGGGAAAACATCTTACAATCTCTATGACCCTTACGTAAGTAACTATAATGTTGTTAGTTTAGGTCGCGCGCCGCGAAGGCTGCATAGTAGCCAAGATGAAGTCGTACGAGACCAACGAGACACTGCTCGGGGACGGAGTGGGTGTACCCAACTTCGTGTACTTCATCCTGTCGGGTCGTTGCCAGATGATCGAGTCTCTACAAGTTATTGTCACTACGCGACTGGGGAAAACATCTTACAATCTCTATGACCCTTACGTAAGTAACTTAATGCTGTTAGTTTAGGTCGCGCGCCGCGAAGGCTGCATAGTAGCCAAGATGAAGTTGTACGAGATCAACGAGACACTGCTCGGGGACGGAGTGGGTGTAGCCAACTTCGTGTACTTCATCCTTTTGGGTCGTTGCCAGATGATCGAGTCTCTACAAGTCATTGTCACTACGCGACTGGGGAAAACATCTTACAATCTCTATGACCCTTACGTAAGTAAGCGTATTTGCACAAATATGAGCGAACAGAGTGGGTATAGTATACACTGAAATTACTGTTGTTGGCTTTTAATTGGTTATTATTTGCGGCAAATCATATTTGGTTCAAGAAAACAGTGGACTAATAGCGTGGACTGTAATTTCGGTGTTGTTTTCACTGATGTATAACAATGATGTATAACACTTGACTTGTCATATAATTATGCGTAAACACGTGAAAATATTTTTTTCCGATAACATAAACAAACAAAAAAATTGCTAGAAAAAGTGGTGGCGCTAGGGGGCCATATTTTTTTTGGGTAGTCTATCGCCTGACGCCTTAATCCACTGTTTTCTTCAACCAAATATAATTTGCCGCAAATAATGACCGATATAAAAGCCAACAACAGTAATTTCAGTGTAAAATTATACTCTGTTCGCCCATATTTGTGCAAATACGTTTGTATGAAAAAGCAACCACCTTAATGATTTCCAGCTACATTAAATATACGTAGCATACATAGACACACGCCTTTTTACCCGAGGTTTAGGCAGAGCCTCAATGGGCATCTTTTACAGTGGGTTGCACCATCATGGAATATAGACGTGACGAGTGGTGTGCTGATAGCCGCCAATGCTTCCCACTACTGACTCGGCTAACGCTTTCTTACAGTAATAACACATTCCATAATAAGCTAGCAGCCAGGACATTATTGTATTATTGTAGGTATTTTAGTAGTAGTAGAGCTTTTTTGTGAAAGAGTTCGTCCGGGGAAGTACTACCACCATACCTATTTCTGCCGCAAAGCAGTAGTGCTCGCATTGCTGTGTTCCTGTTTGAAGGGTAAGGGTGCCGGTGAAATTACAGGCACATGAGACTTTTCATCTTTATGTCTCAGGGTGGCGGGCGCATTGCAATGCCACATAGGGTGCGTCCTAGGTGAACATGTCCTATGAGGTAATGCACTGTTCATAGGCAGAGGTTACCGCTTAACATCAGGGCCATCTGCTAGTTACGTCATTCATTAGTATAAAAAAAAAAAAAAAAACCAATGAATCTTATCAACAAGTCTGGTAAAGGTAAAAAAGTTTGTTATTCTAATGGATGGCATTACATGGCGCCTACATTAAGAAAACCCCATGACTGCTCATTCTCATTTGATGACTCGTACAAAACTATAACACATACCGGTGAGCGGAACAAGCTGCGAAAATTCAGTGTTTTTAGCTCGAGGAAAGAGCAGCAAAAATAATAAATGCCAGTAAGCGGAGCGAGCCGCGAAAAATTTGTGCTCAGAAAATTCGAGCAGCGCACGCGTGTGTGGCGTCGGCGGACTGGTGAGGAGATGTGATGAGCCACTTGGCTTGCTTGTGTGCGCACGGGTCATACCTTCATGTACTACTACCACACTACCAAAGACGCGCGCACTCGCAAGCAAGCGCGACCTATAGACATCTTGGATTCTAGCCACGTGGCGGCCACACAAATATCATAATATATGTTAAGATGTTTGGATGTCTGTATGTTTGTTACTCAATCACGCCGAAATGGCTTAACTGATTTCGATGAAATTTGGTACACAGATAGATTATGACATGGATTGAGCTATGGCTACCTTTTATCATAGTAAACACGAGCGCTGCGGGTGGTAACAATTGAATAATAAACTAAATAGGTATTAATTAAGTGCCCATCGACCACCATGATGATGAATCTGAGTGGAGCCTCATCACATCTTATGTTAGGTTGCAAAAGAAGAAAGCGAGCAAGACTTTGACCAGAAATACTTCGCCGCCTACAAGAACCTGAACAAAAGCGGAGAGAGCAGCGGGTCTACTGCCGTGGTGGTGGAGGGCAGCCAAGGGAAAGAACCTACCACTAAACGCACGGAGAGTATTCTAAAGGCGACGTCTAGCGCAACGGGGAAGAAGACTTCTGGAAGTATCAGGTACTTAGGTACTTGTATAATCCGCGCGCTGTCAGAATGGGATGCAACCTTATGGAACTGTGACGCGCGGTCCGCCCGGTAGCGGTAGACGATGATAAGACGCATGATGCAAGAAAACCTATTATACACCAGGATATGTCGAATCGATTTACAAGGTTCCATTCCATTCTGATAGCGAGCGCATTGTACTGACTCTTTTCCGCAACTAGGCCGACAGTGGGCCCTGTTTGCGTGAAAGGGGATCCAGCAACGCGATGTCCTCCAGGAAGGTCAGCAGCTCGCTGATGCCGGCGTAGGCCTGCTGGGGCGTCACCTAGGAAGCCCCAGCAGGTATAGGTTCTCCTTTGGACCACGCTGCAAGAATTAGTTATTACCTACCTACGTATACAAAATTATATCATTATCAATTCATTTAAATATGCATGCTATTATATTCCACTTAAATAATTAATGTATCTTATGCGATAACTTTGTTACGCTAGCACAAAATAGGAGGGAAAAAAGGTCCAGCCAAAACTCATGAAGGGAAAATAAAAGTGCTTTTGAAATTAAGTAGGTATTTTCATAGATAAAACCGAATAAAAAAAGATTTTGTGTAAGAAATTGCTATATCACGTGTCAGTGCCAATCTTCAACTTTTTTTATACCAACCTACCAAGCGACCATACATCAAAATTGGTCTAGTTAGTCGTTTTGGCGTAAAAACACGACTAACAACGAAACTACGCGTGCATTATGTGGAATACACTACCGTCGTCTGTCTTTCCTGAAGACTATAATTTGGTTCTCTTCAAGGCTAGAGTGAATGGGTGTCTTCTAGAGCTTTGTGCTCCATCTTCAGCCACATCGTCACTTACCGACATGAGAAGGCGGTCAAACGAAGGTCTATGTAAAAAAAGTATCTTCTGATTGTAGGCACGAGAGTGGTGTGCAGTTACTGGGCCCTGAAGATGAACCCAAAAGGAACGCGTCGGGCTCGCGTCGATCGTCATCACTGAAGTCCCAGGTTTTATTCGAGTCTTCGGACGACGACGCGCCGACAGACCGCCCCAGAGAGTCAATCAGGTGAATAAATTGCTGTCTGTCCAACCTGTGCATACCTTCACCAACAGCCATTGCATCTTATTGGAGCCTTCGGAGGAAGACGCACCGACAGACCGCCCCAGAGAGTCAATCAGGTGAATAAATTGCTGTCTGTCCAACCTGTGCATACCTTCACCAACAGCCATTGCATCTTATTGGAGCCTTCGGAGGAAGACGCACCGACAGACCGCCCCAGAGAGTCGATCAGGTGAATAAATTGCTCTCTGTACAACCTGTGTATTCCTTCACCAACAGTCATTTCATTTTATTCGAGCCATCAGACGACGACGCGTCGATAGACCGGCCCAGAGAGTCGATCAGGTGAATAAATTGCTGTCTGTCCAACCTGTGCCTACCGTCACGAACAGTCATTGCATCTTATTGGAGCCTTCGGACGACGACGCGCCCACAGACCGGGCTAGAGAGACGATCAGGTGAATAAATTGCTTTCTGCCCAACCTGTGCATACCTTCACCAACAGCCATTGCATCTTAATGGAGCCTTCGGACGACAACGCGCCGACAGACCTGAAGGGCAATTCTCGTGCTTTAGAGATTAAGTCTGTTATGTATGGATTATTTCCTAGCGTGGGTAGTTGTACTATATGTATCATGCAATAAATATCTACCCTCAGTTGGCTCTGAATCTCTGTGTTTGATTGCAACATATCACTGGCAACGGGATGGAAATTAAATCATTTTAATTGTTTTAAACGCGTGTTGACAACTTAATACCATGCCACTCGGTAAAATAGAAAGTTTCGATATCAATGACCAAAATTGGGACTCTTATGTGCGTCGTGTGAAACAATTTATCGCGCTCAATGAAGTCAAAGAAACTTTACATGTTTCCACTTTAGTGATACTCGTCGGTCCTCAGTGCTATGATCTGATGTGCGATTTATGTGCTCCGGACCTGCCAGAAGATAAATCATGGGCAGTTCTCGTGAAATTAATAAAAGATCATTTGGAACCAGAGAGATCGGAAATTGCAGAGCGACACGTCTACAGGCAAAGGAAGCAGGCGCAGGGCGAAAGTGTTCGCTCCTATTTGCAAAGTTTGAAGCATCTGGCTAAGACTTGCAACTTTGGTGTCTCGCTAGAAGTAAATCTGCGTGATCAATTCGTGTCAGGATTGTTCAGCGAGGACATGCGATCCAGGCTGTTTGCCGAGAAGAACATCGATTACAAGCGGGGCGTTGAGCTCGCTTTGGCATTGGAGGCGGCGGAGCGGCACGCGAGCGTGGCGGGTGCTCCGGCCGCGGGCCTGAGCGGCGCGCCCGTGAAGGACGAGGGGCTCCACCGCGTCGGCGGAGGCGGCGGCGGAGGCGGCGGCGGAGGCGGCGGCGGAGGCGGCGGCGGTGCACAGCGCGCGCGCCAGGCCGCGCCCGCTCAAGGCGGGGCTGCGACGGCGGCGCCCGCGGCGCGCCAGCTGTGCTCGCGGTGCGGCAAGCCCGGTCATGTGCCCGGCAGGTGCCGGTACAGGTTTTATTCATGTGACAAGTGCGGTGAAAAAGGACATTTGAAGGCGACGTCTGCGGTGCAAGCGCGGCCGGGCTGTCCGGCGCGGACGTGGCCGGCGACGGCGTCGTTATCCGCGGACTATCGGAGCGGACTATTTGAGCGGGTGTGCGCGGCGTGCGTAGCGTGTCGCTCGCAGCGTGCCGCGCCGCCAACCGCGCCGCTGCATTCATGGCCATGGCCACACGAGCCCTGGATAAGACTTAACATGGATTTTTTGGGCCCGTTTCGAGGTAAGTACTATTTTGTCACAGTGGACGCGCACTCAAAGTGGATCGAGGTGGACAAAGTAGCTAGTACGTCGGCGTCTAACGTAATCAGCAGTCTTCGGCGGTTATTTGCCCGGTTTGGTTTGCCGAAAAGAATAGTGACCGACAATGGGCCTCCTTTCTCTTCGGCTGAGTTCGGTACGTATCTGCAGAGGAACGGCATTAAGCATACGGCCATCGCGCCATACCACGCAGCGAGCAATGGCGCGGCCGAGAACGCGGTGAGGACCATAAAGAGGGTCCTGAAGAAGGCATGTCTCAAGAGCGTCGACGACGATTTAGCCTTGAGTAAGTTTTTGTTCATGTACCGCAACAGCGCGCACAGTACGACAGGACGTGAGCCGGCTGTGGCTATGTTCGGACGGCGTCTGCGTGGCCGCCTCGACCTGCTGCGTGCTGACCCTGGCGAGGCGGTGCGCGACGCGCAACTGCAGCAGGAGGAGCGCGCCGCAGCCGCCCGTCCGCTACGTGTGGTCGCGCCCGGCGACCCAGTGCTGACGCGCGACTACTCGGCGCGCGGCCAGAAATGGACAGATGGGGTAGTCGTGGAGCGTTCGGGACCCGTCTCATACAAGGTAAAGACGATGGACGGACGAGTTCATAAACGCCACGTCGACCAGTTACTTGCCGACAGAAGTGTAAAGTCACGTTTCTCGCTATCTAATGTATATCAGGGGAGTGACGGTGAACTCGGTGATGCGGGGTCAGATTCGCGCGGGGACAAAGGGTTATCGAGTCACTCGCATGCCGATGCGGGTGTTGTGGATAGTCCGCGGATAACGACGCCGTCGCCGGCCACGTCCGCGCCGGACAGCCCGGCCGCGCTTGCACCGCAGACGTCGCCGCCGCCGAGCGTGACACAGACGCGCCGGAGGGCTGCTCTTAGGCTTGTAGAAAAGATGAAGAATTATAAATAAATATTTATTGTACCCTTAGGGTTAGGCACTGTATTCATTGTACTCGTTATATCGATGAATAAATGCATACTTTTGTGTTATGTTCTTTTTCATGCGTACCTACGTAAGTACGTAGGTAACTACTTAACCTCAGAGCACTCTTTCACTTATACATGTTACTGCTGCTTTTGAGTACTTGCTTTGAGCGCACGGCAGTATTACATTTCTTTATCATGCGTACCTACGTAAGCACTTTACCTCAGAGCATTATTTCCTTTTAATCTGTTTCCTTAACTTATATTCATGTAAACACCACCTTGATATCTTACCGCCTTGGCTTAGCTGACTTGTAGCCGGGTTACTGCACGACCCTAGGCTTTCCTCTGAAGCTCCCTTATGCAACTGGATCGTAATGCCTGTGTTCACGATTCCAGGAACACCCTCCGGGTTTAACTAAAACCTTAGAAGCTCGGACCGCTTGGTGACTCACCTTGGCGCCGGAGTGCGAAACACACCTGTTTGCTCACCATCGACTTCTGGACGCGGCGTACCTACCTACTCTGAACGCGGACTGACGACCGTACCGCACGGCTAAGGGCTGTGGACGAGATCGCTAGGAGAGTGCGGTATTTCTCGGACCGGAACGGTGTGAAAAGTGACATTGGCCTGACCCCACGACCTCTTTCTTATCATTATATTTGTATGCATTTTAAACTATCTTTTACTTCTCTCTTTAGCTTCGTTTCTTTACTTTCTAACTCTTGTCATATATTACGTGACAAATGGCAATAGATTGTATAATTTTTATATCAACCTATTACCTATTGATGTATTTTACAGTGTGTGTGCCGTGTCCGTGCGTCAACCGAGGTCCGTGCTGAAAATCAGCGCTGCAGTTTACTGCAGCATTATGCTGAGCACGGGCCTTTTTTGACGGCAGTATACACGCAGCATAAAACGTGTTCTGTTTGTGTTGTTATTGTATTGTATTCCATTATTGTGTGTGTATTTGCTATTCAAAATAAACTATTTCTATTCTATTCTATTCTATTCTTATGATGAATAGCTATAAGTAGGTATGTCTACTTATGCATTAGCTAGTTACGTACCTACCTATAATGAATCGGTACCTTGTAATAGTTTAAGGGAGGACAGTGTTATGTATGGATTATTTCCTAGCGTGGGTAGTTGTACTATATGTATCATGCAATAAATATCTACCCTCAGTTGGCTCTGAATCTCTGTGTTTGATTGCAACATATCAAAGTCGAATTAGACATATGTCGAAACAAGATGGCGAATGTCGAATAAAATCTTAATTTGCTATTCTCGTGATGTCACAAATAGACATAAGTCGACCAAGATCATTCAAATCGAATACGATTTGATGGTTATTGTGACATTTTCGTGACATTTTTTGTAGACATTCATGCTTCGACATTATCTCTAATTTAGAGATAATCTCTACAATCCGAGAATTGGCTTCCAGGCTAGAGAGTCGCTCAGGTAGGTAAATAAATTGCTGTAAATAATTGAATTTTATTTTCTAAACTTAAGTGCGCAAAACAACTTTATAAAATGACGTTTTTAAATTAGTGACATATTTTATTGCCCGATTGTTGAAGGAGGAATTGCAAAGAACCCAAGAAAAGTGATTGATGCACTGAAAACGGCAGGCTCTATTATTAAAAGCAAACAAAGGGCTTGACGCATTTTTACAGCAGTTTTAATAGAAGTCTTTGATTTTTACCCCCGACGGAACGGAGCGGGTAGGGGAAGGAAAAAAAAAAATGTAAAAAAAAAAAAATGTATTTTATGGTGCTCACAATGTTTATTACTCATTAAAAGATTATACTTGATCTTATAAACTTAAATGCGACACCAATATTCAATAATGACATGTTTAGGTACCTACCTACATAAAGTTATTTGTTATGAGTGCCCAACACCAAGTATTTGAATTCTCCCAGGGTACCCACTGTTCGGGGCTACTACCTTTCCATGCGCTTAGGGCTCACCCTAAACACAAACTTTCAAGGTTCATAAGCTCTGCTTAGCTTCGGGCTAGATAATGTTGTGTGAACTGTCCAGCATTATTTATTATTTGTATTTACTTATTTATTAAGTTTTGATTGTTTTCTTTGTACCTACATTCTTCACTTCATTCCCACATTTATGCATTTTCAGATTGAGCGTATTACCAGAAAAGCCAGAAGGGAGAGATAAGCCAAAAACCAGGACTTACTTCATGCAGGTTCGTACTCGCCACTCAAGAACATCAATCCCGACGGTTGTTAGTGCTGCGAGCTGCGTGAGTCGTGCGTTACACATTGCTGAAACTCCAGTTCTGTAGACGGCCGAAGGGTTGCCACTATTAGGTACTTGCTAATTCTGCGAGCTATGTCGGTGATCTTGGTTCTATCACAGAATAAATAATATATTCAATATTCAATATCTTTATTTGTGAAACACAGGTTATAAAAGTTCTTAAATTTTTTTTAGGTGCACTGTGATCTGCGCTAGGCGTACAAACTTTGTGATAATTAATTAAATACTACAATATTAAGATTTACATTATAACAAAAATAACCATAAAACCAAACATACAATTTTCAATAAAAATACAATGTGAAATAACAATAATGTCAAAATATAGAAAATCATGTTAAATAATAAAAATAATTAGTCCTTATGGTCAAAAAATTCTCGAATTGTATAAAAGTATTGTATTGTATTGTATATAGTACAAGTAGTTCTATACGGTAGAACCGACGTATAGAACGGTACGGTTTGACCTAAGGCCTTAGTGTGGGCATTGCAGTTAAAACGCGTTTACGCGACCACCGCGTTGGTAGAGTAAACGGCATTTTTTTTTTTTTTTTTTTTTATATACTACATTAATGACGGAACAAGCAGATGGCCCACCTGATGTTAAGCGGTAACCTCTGCCTATGAACAGTGCATTACCTCATAGGTCACGTCCACCTAGGACGCACCCTATATGGCATTGCACTGCGCCCGCCACCCTAAGACATAAAGATGAAAAGTCTCATGTGCCTGTAATTTCACCGGAACCCTTACCCTTCAAACCGGAACACAGCAATACGAGCACTACTGCTTTGCGGCAGAAATAGGTATGGTGGTAGTACTTCCCCGGACGAACTCTTTCACAAAAAATCTCTACTACTACCAGTATACAACAAGTATACTTTACAACAATACGTGATTTGAACTGTCAAAAATGTCATTTACACTCGCAAAGCTGGGGAAACCCTAGAGTAAACGCGCGACTTGGAATAAGCGTTTAATTTACGCGTCACCAAAATTGACGTTACAAACTAACACTCACGCAAAATGATTCATTTACTCGCCGCTAGGGGCTCTGTACATTTCTTCATACAAACTGCGCGTAAAACGCGTTCTTGGTAGAGCGCGTAAACTTGTAGCAAAAAGTCGCACTACGGCTACGGGTAGTAGTAGAGCTTTTTTGTGAAAGTGTTCGTCCGGGGAAGTACTACCTCCATATCTATTTCTGCCGCAAAGCAGTAGTGCTCGCATTGCTGTGTTCCGGTTTGAAGGGTAGGTATGGTTGCCGGTGAAATTACAGGTACATGAAACATTCATCTTTATGTCTCAGGGTGGCGGGCGCAGTGCAATGCCACATAGGGTAAGTAAGTGGCTAAGTTGGACGTGACCTATTTAATAAATAATGCACTGTTCATAGGCAGAGGGCATCGCTTAATGATCCGTCATTCCAAGTTGTATAAAGAAAATACGGATCCCCTCATTTCGGATTCTATCACGTAGTGAAACTCTGGGCATAGCTCTTTCCATAGCCTACTGCGTGGTTGCACTACACTAATACACTGCAAAACAGTCACATACTAGTCTTAATCCCACACTAGGATTCCCTGAGTCTTGGGTATCAGAGTTGTTAAATGATTACCATGTTCCTCATACCACAACACCCAGATTCGGAGTAAGTATATGCAAAACATGCAAAAATTTGTCCCACAACCGGCTATCTTATTACGTATCTTGCAATAGAATGCGATAGCAATGCGATAGCAAAAATTGCGCGATTATCGCATCCAAATCGCAAATCCGTATTAGGAATCGCTGATACGTAATACGAATTTGCGATTTGGATGCGATAATCGCACAAATATTGCTATCGCATTGCTATTGCAAGATACGTAATAAGCTAGCGGAATCGAACCTACACCTTTGGAATCTCAGCCAGCTCCTCACTAGCCGCGCTACAGAGGTCATCAAAGGCCTAAGGAGGATTGTTAGTACTTGGCGGTCGAACTCTTTCTCAAGGAGCTATACGCCTCCATAGGGCAGTGTTTCTCTTCTTATGGTGCTTCTCCATTAATGAAGGTCGGCAGTCATCCTTTTGAACTTCTTATCTGGGGCTAGTCTAAATAGATTTCTGCCTTGTTAATGCCAGTCCATTGTCTAATGTTGCGTAGCTAAGATGTTCTTATTCTTCCAACACATCTTCTACCGGATAATAAACCCATCTTTATTAACTGTAGGAGATGATATCGCTCATGTCTTAAAACATGTCCCAAGTAGGAAACTTTACTTTGATTGATGGTTCGCACAAAACCTGGCTTTTCAATTCCCATCCGTTTAAGAACATTATTGTTCGTATCTTTATGCGTCCTCCTGATTCGCAGCATGCGACGGTTACAACCAGTTAACTTGCATCTCAAAAGCCTCGATTCTTTTCCGGAGATCTTCCCTAATCGTTCACGCTTCGCCGCCATATAAGACCACCGGCCATACGTAGCATTGGACAAGCCTAGTGCGCAGCTTGATGTTCAGCCTTCTTGTGCACATTACCTTACTCAATCGCATGAATGATGCTTTTGAGATCTCTATTCCGACGCGTATTTCACTGTCGCTCTCCCAAGAGTCCGTCAACCAAGATCCTATCGGTACTTATCTAATCTGTTGAGATTGACACCGCCCACGTTGATACTACACTGCAGGTTGGGAACCTTCGACATAACCATGCATTTCATCTTGGACGCATTCGTTTGAAGTCCTACCTTCTTGCTGCATACTCGACCTATTATGTTTTGAAGACCTTCTTCAGATAACGCTATCAGGACAGTGTCGTCTGCATACCGAATATTGTTCATCACCTGCCCGTTGTCAAGGACTCCTTCATTGATAATGCTCTCCGAGTACAGATTGAACAAGAGAGGAGACAGTATACACCCCTGTCGTACGCCACACTGAATCACTAACGAATTGATCTTTTCACCACTTTCGAGTGTTGTCGCGGTTTGCTGCCAGTAAAGATATAGGTACAGCCAACATAACTGTAGAGATAACGACATACAGCGCAGCGCTGATGAATTGCTACGGCGCGTCAGCATCGCGCTGACGAGAGCCGTCGGTTTTGGTCGAGCTCGTTGGTTGACTAACGCGTTATTTACGCGCGATTAGTACGACGCGACGCTGACCGAACTACGCGCGGACGATCAGCACTGAAAGTAGGCACTCACCGTCGCGTCGGTCAACTTAATCCAGCCTAAATATATTTTAGGTGTGCCAGTTTAACCCAGGCTCAAGCTTCGGCTTTGGGGAGAACATGCGAGACAGACGTATTGTAGCGCTGACGCCTGTCGACTGCATGCTACTACCGATGATATGGCTGCTGCAGCGAAATACGGCGAACATCTGGACGAGGATACAGCATTATCTGGATAAAAAGGTAAGTACCTGGGTGCTATTTTCTGACGCGCTTTCGATTACAATTATACAGTAGGTACATTGCGCTGATAAGCTTTGAAAAATTCTGCGCAGTGAAAAGATGATAAAGTATGCTGCGCAATGTACTGAAAAGTCATGATCGAAAGCGATTATTACTTCGTTGGACAATAGAGGACTTTAGAGGACAAAATTTATATGTTACTATTAAAGCGGTAATGTGATTTAATCACTGAAATGTGTTTTTATGTAGGTATCTACATAAAAATACATTTAAGTGATCGAAACTCTGCCGAAACTTGAACATTCGAACAACTCAGTCAGTCCCTGAGGTATGGGAGCTGTACGGGAGGGGGTTTTCTTCTCTCAAATTATCAGATGACATGTGACATAATGAAACCACGCTTCATTTTGACGTAACGAAAACATCCCTCCCGTACCGTTATGTTATGTTTTTTTCATAGAAAACTAATTATAGGTACTTATATAAAGTATATGACATGTAGCAATTATCTGTTATGAATAAATTAACCATAAACTGTAACTATGAACTATGAACTATGTACCGCTCCCATACCTCAGGAACTGACTCAGTTATGCGCTAGACCTGTAGACTTGGTCTGTGATCTAACGCAGTAAGAACCAGCAATACAAAGTGGTGATGGTGATATTAAGGTATTTTTGGTACTATTATACTGATAGGATTAAATAATACGAATTTATTTGCGGTCCGTATGCGTTTAATGAACGCCTCTGCGAGACTGCGAGTAGCTTACTTTAATACAGAGATACAGACTAAGCACCAGTGTCACGTTACCTACCGCAGGTAGGTAGGTACATGCACATAGATCATGATGTATGCTACTATATCTTTGCAGGTACCAACCAAGAAGCAGCTGTTCAAGGACTTCGTCGCAGAGCGTCGCTGGCAGGAGTTCCGCTAGCAGATGGTGCAGGATGTGGTGGACCGCTCCAACACCGTCAACTGGACCTCGTTGCACGACGTGCCTTACTCCATCCGTATGGAGGAGACGCTTGATATTTGACGTGTTCAATAAATTACTCAGTTTACCTTACGAGCTGTTTTCTTCATACACTCAATTCTTCTCATCATCATACGTCCCACTGCTAAACTAGGCCGAGACTAGGTTAACTATAGGCTAGATATACCGATTAGCCGTGGTAGAGAGGTAAAAACATACTTGTACCTACCTAAGTATGTATTATGTGGTATAATTGTAATATTCTCTATAGCTGTGCCTATAGCAAATTAGCAAAATGTGATCGAAATTGGAACGTTTTGAGAACATAGGTACATATATAATTATAGCATCTCGCTTAGGTATGTACATAACTACCTAATTATCCATTGTATCCCGTTTTAGATGCATGTGGTTAGGTAATAATTATGTGCTTACACATTGCAGGCATCCATTCCGTGTTGCTCGATGAGTAATACCTATGTGTAAAGATCGATATGTGTACTCTTTCAGAACTTTATCACTTTGCCTACCATTCAACCTAACCTAACCATTTTTTTTTGTCTTAGAGTAGAAAATTCGTTTACGAATAAACCGGTCCGGGGAGGACCGGAATTATGTGGGACTCATCGCCCTGAAAAGGGCAGATTACCCACTAAAAAAACTCCGGTGTTCCTCTCGCGCCATGTTAGCCAGACCACGGGAACGAAATCCTTCCGCGATAACCTAACCTAACCTAAGGAAATCTTATTCACAGCCAAAGAGTGTACTACAGCACGTTCACCGTAAGATGACACTTGATTTGGTGGGCCGCCAACCAAGGCAGGTGCCATCTTATGGTGAACAATAATAATAATACAATAACGTTTATTGAACAGTAAAAATACATTTACAAAAACATGACATCAAAACTAGGTTAACCAGTGGGGACCTCCTTCCTTAATGTTACAAAAAGCTGTACTAGGTGTACCTATTATTGTTCTGATTTCGAAACAATTACTTAGTAAAATCATTAGGTACCTATTTTGAATTTGAATTTCTTCAAAAGTCCCAAAGCAAGTTATAGGCAAATAACAAAACACATTTAACAGATCGAATAATCCTATTTATTTAGATATCTATTCACGTTGAATAACTGCTACAATGCGAACCTATTTAATGGAAACACGGAGGCGCGAGGCCCATTTGTGCCCAAACATGAAATTATTCACAACTTAGAAGTAGGTAATCTCAGATATACTGGTTAATAATATAAATATACCTACGATAGCTAATAGTCCAGTCAAGATGTACATCCGTGCTTGCAAAAGTTCGGGGCACGCTGATTTTTTTATATTTTTTTAGGAACTTAACCAATATTAAAAAACCAGATTTGCAATTTTCCAAGTGCTGTGCGTTCGGCGGTGTGCCCAAAAAAACATGAAGTTTATGGTGTTTTTTCAGTTTTTGCTCAATATATCTTAGTAAAGGAAGGGTCTGACCGGTATAGTCACTACTACAATTTGACACTAGCGCGAGCTCTATACAGCCGTTGGTTCCCAAGGTACATTCTTCGGAAATAGGCAATTTTGGCCTAAAAGAGTTTTTTTTTCCAAATGTTCACTTATTTTGTGAAACATCTTCTAAAATACGCATCCCATGTCAAATATTATATGGAATGAGGTTGTAGCAAATTTATTTAGCTTTCATTTGAGTTCTAACTGGTACCTGTAGGCACAGCGGTTCTCTCAAAAACGGATCTTCTATCTTAGATGGCCCGGGCTTGGGCTCGCACGAAGATGGTGTCTCGATGGCCGTGATGGACGCTGGGAGAGGCGCCCAGTTTGTAGTCAGGTCATCTTCATCGTCCGAGCATTTCAGCTCCACATCCGGAACGTTAATTCACAATTTGCCACCGCATGACTGGCAGAGGACTGCATTGACATGATTTTTTTCGCAGAAGGGCAGGAGGTGTTGGGTGCATGGTGGTGGGGATGGGGGTGAGTCCCTGAGAAGACAGCTACCACCCCCAATCAGTGGGATTAAAGTTGACTCCCCGCCACTTCTACACTCGGTGGTAGCACCTTGCTGCATGGTGGCCTGCGGAATCTTCCAAGGCTAGTGTCAAAGCTAGTGTCAAATTGTAGTAAATTTAGTCTACTTTAAAAGTCTTCGCAGTGACTATACCGGTCAGACCCTTCCTTCACGAAGATATTGAGCAAAAACTGAAAAACCACCATAAATTTCATGGTTTTTTGGGCACACCGCCGAACGCACAGCACTTGGAATATTGCAAATTATCTGGTTTTTTAATATTGGGTATGGTCCTAACAACATATAAAAAAATCAGCGTGACCCGAACTTTTGCAAGCACGACCCCCTTTTTATGTTTAACTTGACTGGACTATAAAGTTCACACAACATTATTTAGCCCCAAGCTAAGCAGAGCTTGTGTTATGGGTACTTACAATACATTACATAGATAGATATTTTTATTATACTTACATTGAAAATACCCAGAACACCCTGAACAGTTATATACAGACCGCACAAATATTTGTTCTGAGGCGGGAATGTAACCCACAACCTCCTGCGTCGCAGGCGCACCATCGCCAGCCGCGCCACAAAGGTTGTCAACCAAATATAACCCCACCAAGTCAAATTGATCATTAGTTTCACACGTATTTACTTTGTACGAATTTTTTTATATGTTACTTTGAGTCGATTTTGATTGAATTTGGGATTATTTGTTGTTGACTGACTGAATTGACGTAACTTTATTTACAAAATTCATAGCTTCTCGTGGCGGGGACTTATATAAAACGATACCACGTGGGATGTAGCAATAGCTAGTAGCTTTTAGTTACTTTAGGTTATAAGTAGGTACCTACTATTTAGATAGGTACTTACCAACTTCGTTAGAAACGGTAACAATTTTAATTATTAGAATCTTAATTAAAATTCAAAAAAGTTAACCTTATAAAAAAAATAAGGTCCCTGACTATTTACCGTGTTCCATTAAAATTAGATAAGGAAGACAAGGATGCACAGCATTGCCTAACCACAGAATAAATAATAGTACAAGTACTAGCACGCATAATGTAGAGCCCCGAAGCTAATTACAATGTTGACGACTAGATGTCGCCACAGGAAAAAATGGAACGCGCTATGCTGATAGCGCCTGTTATTTTTTGCAATTGTCTTCCAAAAGCGTTTTTGCGATTTATTCCCACTAGTCCCTTTTGGCAGTTCCTTTACTAGCTGATAATCCTCGGTTGCACAAATTTCCACAGAACATAACTAATAACCATCTCGCAAAAACTATCTATCATTTTATTTTATTTATAAAAGATAGCATTATCTAAATCAGTCAAACCGTTTGGAGATAAAATGGCAACATTCGTTTGCAACACAAACAGCCTCTCAACCTAAATGCACATACCTCCTCTGTTCCATCGTAGGTAAAAAGACAGCTTGTGACATAATATCTAATTAGAGCGTCGCGTAACTATGGCAACCGGTTTTGGCGGGAAGCACTCGCGAAGACTACCAGCTCCATTCGACCGCAGTGCACGCGAGAACCATAGATTTAGTATATGTACTAGATCTACAATCAGAGATCGAAGATGGAACCAAAAAAAATATGTGCACGTGTTGGTGAAAGTCTATGTCTGAGTTAAAAATAGTGTTGTCCTCGACCAACACTTTTACATTGTCGATAGAATTCGTCATCCGTCCGTGATGTGTATGGTAGATAAATACATCTTAATGCAGATTAAGTCTTTCATGAAGAACACAGCTTGGCAGATTTGACGTCATAAAGAGAATAAGGTTCTTATTCCAATTTTGAATACAGTTAATAAATAAACCTTTATTATTTATTGACCCCTAAATATTACGGTTTTATTTATAGGTGGGATCTTAGAGTTTCCCTTTTAAATTTAAACTTAAAATGTTTGCTGCATATACCTAGTGGAGTTCTTATTTGAGTCCATCCCACTCTTCTTATAACCGATAACCATTTTTCTCGTAGCAAAGGATTACTTGGAAATCTGAAAGCACAAAAACATTTTATATCAGCCCTGCTACGCCCATATAATTTTTCACTCTGTTACTTTATCTATAGACAATTTGTTACCCCAAAGTTTATTATTTTTCAAGTGTAAACCACGCTTTATGGATAACATTAAATTTAAATGTAACCCAAAAATTCCGTTCTAGCGGGACTCGAACCCGCACCCTCGCCTGTCATCGGCGATGCCTTAAACAATTTAGCCATAGATCGAGCTATGACGCTGGAGACGAAATTTGTGGGCACTATCAACTCGGCTATAGCGCCAAGTTGATAGTGCTGTATCTACAGGTGTTTCATTGGAAACCTTCTATTCAAAGTTCGAAAGTAAAGGCATCGCTGATCACAGGCGAGGGTGCAGGTTCGAGTACCGCTGGAACAGAGTTTTTGGGGTATATTTAAATTTAATTTGTTACCTATTATTTTATTAAGCAGAAATAAACAATATTTATTTATTAAAAATTAAAAATAAATATACGCTTTCGGGGAAAAAGGCGTGTGTAATAATCAACAACGTAAATATTTACTCCAAAATATCTACTACACAAACTGCAATAAAAACACCCGTGGTGCTTTAAAGTTACCTTTTCAATAGTCAATACAAAAACACACACCTCAATGTCCACCTGGTTATTATAGATTTAAAAAAAAACGGTAAAATGTTAATAGAGCACACAAATTTACTCCAAACAAAGTAATAAAATTTAATTTATAGGTAGGTATAGTGCGCGTCATGTAAAAAGAACGCTGGTGGTCAAGCTTCTACAGGCGTTCCAGCGTTCTTTTTACATGACGCGTACTATAATTGTACATTATTTGTAGTAAACTAGATAGGCACTCATTCAATGCATAGTTATACATCTCTCAAATAAGTAGAAAAGTAAGTAATCTCTTAAAAAGAACGCTGGAACGCCTGAAGAAGCTTGACCGCCAGCGTTCTTTTTACATGATGCGCATTATACAACGATATAGACTGCAACAGGACTATCGATATTTCTGACGTCATCACTTGGTCAAGCCCTATCGTAATCAAACATTTTTATATTTTACATAAAATATTGTTTATTTCTAGGTGCAGCAACGAAATATTATTAAAAAATATAAGGGAAAGTCCTAATCTACGAAAGAAACTGGTTTTTAGGCCATTTACTAAAGCAGAATTGATAAAATAAGCAATACAATCGAACTACCAATAATCTCTTATTTACCTGTGAAACGTGTATTTTCCCTGATAATTACGTCTTGTATCTTCACAGTCACAAACTGAACACGACACCATTGTCATACAAAGTAATATTTATTATTTAATAGTAAGATTACTAAAGTAATTACAAAATTAGTTGAACTGCACAAGAGACCGTCCGGTATGCGCATGTACTCAAGCAAAACATGTCACATTCAATACTTTGTTGCTGTCACTTTTCTTCTTGCACGGGGTACATTTAAAAATGACTTCTCTCTCCCACGCTTCGTTTGTCTATTTAGCGTAGCGAAAAAATTCTACGTCTATGGCGAGAACCAACCGCGCGACCGACGACAGTCCTAGACAAGGCTGATCGATTTTACGAATCATATTCTCTAAATAAATAACACTTCTCCTTGACATTTCAACTAATCCTTCGAAACGACGACGACCCGGTTGTTTAAATCTGCCATTTTTGAAAGCAACGTCGTCATTTTTATTTTATTACATTTTAATGTGTTTTTTCGAGTTATTTCGTGTAATTTTAGTGGCATTTTAACCGGTGTAACTTGGATAAATGGCACATGTGTGATGTAGTGAAATTTGAGTGTATTGCGAGTCTTTTCGAAATGGTGGATTTTTTCCTGTAAAAACTCAGTTTTTCAGCCACAATTTAAACTGGGTTAGGACTAGACGGAGACTCTTGACGACTTGAATATAAATAAAACTATAATAATTATATCACTTGACATTGGCTAAATTGTTGCAAATAATGCACAGAAGCCATTACCATTACATTTATAAGAAGAAGAAGAAGACGACGACCCATCAAGTGACTTTTTGGAACTGTGACGAAATTAGCAGGTGAGTTATTTTTTAAATTACGTTTTGTATGGGACAAATGATCAACGAGGCTTATTATTCATTGTGTGTTAGGAGCTACCTCTCTCTACCTACTCTCGACTTACTTATTTGGAAGCATTCGAGTGGGTGGAATGTGTTATTATCTGGAAATAGACCCATGATACAGCATCTTATAACAGTCATCATCAACCTATAGAAAACTACTGTTGGACAACCAGGGCCTTCATCAGAGAATCTGCGACAGGCGCAGCGTGCTAAAATAAAACAAGCCAAATCAATTTATAGGTAGGTATATATTTTTCAATAGGTATAGCGACATTACAATGCACTTAACATAATTGAAACTTACCTAATTATTTTGAGACCTTTCGTATTATGACACTATATTGAATATAGTGTCATAAAATAATATGGCAAATAAATTTATCTTTATCTTAAAAAATTAATTATAACAAAACAATATCAACAATAAAAAACTTACACCAAAACTGTAATTCTGTACATAAACGCATTATTTTAAGCTTTAAAATTAATTCCTTAAAAATATACATTGGTAAAAATTAAAATATTAATCTACAATTTATTTTATTGAATTACCTATCTTTTTTGTTTAAAATTATGATGATATTGATTATTGACACATAAGTTATCAATCATATTAACTAATAAGTTAATATAATAACTTATAGGTACTTAATTTGGCATAGGAAATTGTAAATTTGTAAATATGCTACTTATTATGTTTATCTTAACAACAAAATTAATATTTTTGGTTACTTGAAACATTTCAAGAATTTCCTAATATCTCATTTTAAAAAAAAAAAAAAATATGCTACTGAATGACGGAACAAGCAGATGACCCACCTGATGTTAAGCGGTAACCTCTGCCTATGAACAGTACCCTTACCTCATAGGACCCGTTCACCTAGGACGCACCCTATGTGGCATTGCACTGCGCCTGCCACCCTGAGACATAAAGATGAAAAGTCTCATGTGCCTGTAATTTCACCGGCACCCTTACCCTTCAAACCAGAACACAGCAATGCGAGCACTACTGCTTTGCGGCAGAAATAGGTATGGTGGTAGTACTACCCCGGACGAACTCTTTCACAAAAAGCTCTACTACTACTAAACACATTAATTTGCGCACATTACATTTCAGATTAGTTTACCAAGAAGCTTAATTTTGCGAAGTATATATAATTTAAAACTTCGAGATTTGGTACGGAACCCTGAATGCGCAAGGTCCGACACGCTCTTGGCTTGTTTCTTATGAGTACGTGTAATTTTAATGGAGAGCACAAGAGGTTTTGTTCTCCATTAAAATTACACTTAGACTTTGACGACTTAAAACGAGTGTAGAAATTGCAAAATAAACAAATTACATTAGAATAAAACAATAAGATTTTATTTAAAAAAAAAAAAAAAAAAAAAAAAAAAAAACCGTCGTCCGACGGGAGCGTCACCGGAATACTAGCTGCATTGCCACGCTGAATGGCAGCGCTTATTCGTCAAATAAAAGCCAGCATTCCGGTCATGCGTGAACTCGAAAACTCTCTCCGCCAGATCTTTGAATATCTGTGCCCCATGGGCCTAGAGTCTCCAAAACTTTTGAGGAGTTTAAGTGACTCTGCTGATGTTTCTGCGGAGCTACAGCAGATGTACGCTTTAGGTTAAATAAAATTGCATGCCTTTCGATCTTCTATAGGTTACAGTTCGGTGAATGTGCTCAGGTGCTTCAGATCAGATCCCATCATCTCCTTTGATCATGGTACAAGCAGTCGCACGTCTTAGTACCATCCTTAGCCCCGTCGCACATGCCAACACTCGCATTGGCCGTCACGAGCCGCGTGCGAGTGGCAGTATTTCAAACCTATGGCACGCTCATGTACGTGCCTACGTCGATACGTGAGAGTAAGGAGTTTGGTACTGCGCCATAGCTTTTAAGGTGAAAGCTCAAGCTTGCGGCGCGAGATCCAAATGTGTTTTTTGACCATTACAGCTCATCAACACTTCTTCTGATAGCGAAAGTTGAGTTCGCGAGAACTAAGAGACTTAACACACATGTTTTAATTGATAGTATCTTATAAATATCAACAGTTTAGCTACGATAACTCTAAACAAAAAAAAAAACACTGTACAAAATGTGTTATTGTTAGTGTGTTAGTGTAAACTGTTGATATTTATGAGATACTATCAATTAAAACATGTGTGTTAAGTCTCCTAGTTCTCGCGAACTCAACTTTCACTATCAGAAGAAGTGTTGATGAGCTGTAATGGGCAAAAAACACCAAAAAATTGAATTTCGCTCCGCAAGCGTGAGCTTCCACCTTAACTTTCTTTTATTTTCCTTTTATTTTTTCAAATAAAAATTGGTAGATCTACTACTCTAGTTTCAGTATACCAAAAAACACAATAATAGTACAGTAGGTACAGTACAGTTTAATAAGTTTCATTAATTCAAAATCTGAAACTTATTAGTTAATAAAGAAAACAAAACAGTAAGTGTTACTATTTTCGAAATGAGTATATTAATTAATGTGTTATTAGTATCATAGCTAAACTCCTTAAATACTGCCATCGACGCGGCTCGTGACGGCCAATGCGAGTGTTGGCATGTGCGGCGGCGGGGCCACAGCGGGGCTTACCTCATTAGAGTTCCTTCTTTTCACATCTAAACGGTTCAGTTCTACCTTTATAATGCGAAAAAACTGCTAAAGTGTGGAAGACACTACCTTCGTCTGTCTTTCCTGAAATCTATAATCTGGGTCCCTCCAGGGCGAGAGTGAATCCAGTTATATATAAATAGGTAAATAAACAAAAAATACATTAGATAATACCATAAATAAGTACCTAATAATAATAAATAAAAATAATAATAATATGATCATCTCTCACCTGCACGCTACCAGCTCTAGTTTTTTTCGTTGCAAAAAGCTTGAAGTCATCCATGTATAGCGCTATACATGGATGACCTCAAGCTTTTTATTATTATTATTAGGTTAGTTTTTTAGAGGTTAAATATCACACAGGTATTCAGCAACGCTATAAGCATGGAATTCGGTGTAGATAAGTGTGCGGTCATGCAAGTGCAGCGGGGGAAAGTTGTAAGTTCTACGAATTTGAAACTTTCAGAGACAATGTCTCACAGATCTCTCTCCGAAAGCGAAACCTACAAATACCTTGGTATGTCGGAGTCGTTAGGTATGGTAGATAGGGACATGAAGCAGTCGGTGAAGGAACGTTTCTTTTGTCGCCTGACAAAAGTACTTAATAGTCTTCTGTCGGGTGGCAACAAGGTTCGCGCCTTTAACGGCTGGGTTATATGCCCCTGCTCATATACACCTTCGGCATACTAAGGTGGACCCAGACAGAGCTAGATACCCTGGATTGTAAGGTTCTTCAACAGTTAACGACCCATCACATGCGATACCCACGCTCATCAGTAATGCGAATGTACATCCCGCGGAAGTCTGGTGGTCGGGGCTTTTTAAATGCCAAGACACTACACAACCATGAGGTGTGCAATCTCAGGGAGTACTTCCTCCACGCCGAGTACGGGATGCATCATAATGTCGTTGCAGTTGACAAGAACTTTACCCCGCTCTCCTTAGCAAACGAGAACTGGCGTAAATCATCAGCCCTGAGCACTCAGGACCGCAGGACCGTATGGGAGAGCAAGGAACTGCACGGGCGGTTTTACAAGGTCCTCATAGGGCCCGATCTGGATCTGCTCGCTTCAGTGAACTGGCTACGTTTCGGTGACCTCATTGGGGAAACCGAGGGTTTTGTCTGTGCGATTGTGGATGAGGTTATCAAGACGAACAACTATCGAAAGTACATCATGAAGGATGGGACGGTTGATATCTGTAGAGCATGTCACCGTCCCGGAGAGTCCCTCAGGCATGTACTTTCAGGTTGTTCGCATCTTGCTAACTCAGAGTATCTGCACAGACACAACCAAGTAGCCAGGATCATCCACCAGCAACTTGCTCTTCGATATGACCTTGTGGGACCTGAGGTGCCGTACAATAAGGACGTGCCTTAGCCGGTTCTTGAAAATGGCCGTGCCACGCTCTACTTGGACCGGTCTATCATCACGGAACGCCGGGCGATACTTGTTGATGTCACTATCCCGCATGATGCTAATCTAGTGAAGGCCGAGAAAGACAAGTTAAGCAACTACCTTGGCTTGGCTCACGAGATTACCGCCATGTGGGATGTGGATTCAACGATTATGGTCCCGATAGTCGTTTCAGTGATACTTCGACCAATATCTAAGAAGCTCTCGCTAAATGGTTGGATCAAGGGTCAGATTCAGAAGGCGGTACTCCTGGACTCGGCACGCATAGTCAGGAGGTTCCTCTCTCTGCAGCCCTAGCCCCCGACCGTTTGGGCCTCGCTCCGCGGTCGGTGGTTCCCCGTTTTGATTTATATTTTTTTTACTATTTGTTTTTTGCAGATAGTATTCCTTTATAGTGAAAAAATATTTTTTTACGAGATTTTTAATAAATCTGTGGTATAATAATAATATTAATGTTTTTTATACTATTTAATTTTTGTAGATAGTATTCCTTTATTTTTTCCTTTTTTTTCATTATTGATGGGTGACCTTAACGCCAAGATGGGGTCAACACTTCATGATGACCACTTGAGAGAAGTAGTGGGGAAGTACGGTCTTGGGGATGGGATAGGAATGATAGAACTTTTGAAACTATCATGGTTATGTACATAATTTTCACTGGAAACGGGATGGTAGTGGTATCGTTCGTAATAAAAGAGTGAGAAAGAGGGTAGATCGATATATCTGCCAATAACATCTACTCGCAAACACTTTAGTTAGTTCTCCCGTGATCATGGCGCATGCAACTGTGCCGAAATATCGGGAACATATAAAACTCAAAAATCATGGTAAATATCCCGTTTCTAGTGAAAATTAGGAATGATAGAGGTGAGATGTGGCTGCAATTTTGTGCTGAAAACTCCCTAACCGTCATGAATACCTGTTTCCGGAATCATCCCAGACGACTATACACATGGGTAATGCCAGGAGATCGAGCCAGAAATCAGATAGATTATATGGAGGTCCTGCATTAACAACGCCAAGACTTACCCTGGAGCTGATTGTGGAAGTGACCATAAGCTCTTGGTGGCGGAATTAAGCATCAAACTAAAGAGGTGTTTAAGAACTACAGTCAAACCACAAAAACAACTCTGCTAACAACAACTGCCTATTTTCAAAGAAAACTTTTGTAAAATAACCACCAACTTCATTTTTGATATGAACGCTGACATTGATACAAATTGGAAAGCAGTAAAAGATCTCATCCTCAAATCACGGAAGGAGGCTCAGAGTCAGGATATCGCTACCCCGAAGAAAGAATGCATTACCGAGGAAACGTGGAAGGCCATCAGAGAATGAAAGGAACTGCTCGTAGGCAAAGTCGACTCTGTGAATGCACAATACCAATCACCTTCAGCTAAGGTTCAGCGCTTGTGTCGTAGAGATTATAACCAGTACCTGAATTCAATCTGCCAGGACATTGAGAATCACGCACAGTACCTGCACACAAGAGATTTGTTTCAAAAAGTGTAAAGTATCACCCAGGAGTTTAAGCCCAGAACCTGGACCATTGAAGATAGAGATGGTAATCTACTGACAGAAATAGACCAAATTACGGAGAGGTGGCGTTCATATTGCGAAAGCCTGTACAAAGACGATACCCCAACTGCAACTATTTCTCTGCATATTGAAAATCGATGTCTCGAACCCGATATACTGGAGTCAGAGGTCAGAGGTGCTTTGTGGAAGCTCAAGACCAACAAGTCAGCCGGTAGAGACAATATTTACGCTGAAGAGCTTAAACATCTTGGGGAAGCAGGTGAGAATTTTTTACTAGATATGTGCAATCACTTATGGCGGACAGGTGGCTGGGTAAGCGACTGGAAGGAATCTCTTTTGATACCACTTCACAAAAAAGGATCTACAAAGATTTGTGGAAACTACAGGACAGTGGCACTCATATCTCATGCCAGTAAGATATTGTTGTATATTATCAGCGGTCGGTTGCAGTCCTATCTACAGCGGCAAATACCGAATAAACAAGCTGGGTTTGTAAAGGGACGGGGCACGAGAGAACAAATTGTAAACATAAGGCAAATGATAGAAAAGAGTCGTGAGTTTCACGTGCCAATGGTCATGTGTTTTATTGATTATTCAAAGGCGTTTGATTGCGTGCGATGGGATTGTGTGTGGAACATCCTCCTTGAAATGGGCGTACCCACGCATTTAGTAGCACTGATCGCTAACCTATATAAGGATGGTGAATCAATGGTCAGAGTAAATGAGGTGATCTCGATACCCTTTAAACCTGATAAGGGGGTACCCCAGAATTGTATTTTATCTCCTTTTTAACATTTATGGAGAACACATCACGAGGAACGCTCTGGAGGAGTGGGAAGGAGGCATCGCAATTAGTGGTAATAAGATCAGTAACCTTAGGTATGCAGATGACACTACACTTTTTGCATCGTTAGAGCGGGAACTCACTGAGCTTTTCAAGCGAATAGAGCAGGAGAGCGAGCTGGTTGGACTTTCCATCAACAAATCCAAGACCAAGGTCATTGTCATAGACCGAGCTGGCAAACTTACGCGAACAGGAGAACTATCAGATCTGGAATTTGTTTACTTGGGATCAATGATAACCGATCAAGGAGGTAGCGAGAGAGAAATTCGGCGACGGACTCATATAGCCAAATCTGCAATGAGCAAACTTACAAAAATTTGGCAGAATGGGAAGGTCTCCAACGTAACCAAGAAGAGACTAGTACGTACCTTGGTTTTCTCCATTTTTCTTTACGGTTCTGAGTCCTGGACGATCCGTGCTGTCGACAGAAAAAAGATCGACGCATTCGAGATGTGGTGTTGGAGTAGAATGTTGCGTATACCTTAAACTGCAAAAAGAACTAACAAGTCCATTCTCGACCAACTGCAGATCAAAACCAGACTCTCCACTATTTGTTACCAGCGAGTATTGAGCTATTTCGGTCACATCGCTCGGAGGCAACCGGACAACCTAGACAAACTGGTGGTGGTTGGGAAGATAGAGGGGAAAAGACCTCGTGGCCGGTCACCTAGCCGCTGGTCTGACCAAGTCAAGGCATTGACAGGCCTCCCTGTCAATACCGCCCTTAGACAAGCCGAAGACAGGCTGGCATGGAAGCAGTTCGTCAAATCCTCTACCAGAGCATTTCAAGACAGGCACGACCTTCAGTAATGAAGAAAACGACTAAGAAGTTATTCCTTTAGGTATAGTGAAAAATATATTTTTTTACGAGATTTTGAATAAATGAGTATAATAATACCATGATTTAAAACTGGAGACTTTGGAAAACAACGTCTGAAGTCTTACCAATTGCAGTTGGCGCCACGGGAGTTGTAGCTAAAAGCTTACATGCATAGAATAATGCAACAACTCATACATTAATATTCACATCATTTAGAAACAAGCATGACACAGTCACAATTATAGGTAAAGTTCTTGGGGATACAGTTTTTGTCAATAAGGGATCAAATAGAAATGACGAGTCTGAGCAACCTTTTGCCTGTCTCGGGGCGGGTGCTTCGATTAACCGAATTTAGTAAAAGTAAAAAAATAAAAAGTCTGTAAAAATAAAAATATGTTTTTCAGGGTGAACTGGTGAATAGATCTAGCTAGGTCTCATCTCTGGGAAAACCAGATTTTGCAAAAAAACTACATTATACAGCTGCTTAAGCTTTAAAGTGCCATAACGAGTAACAGTCGAACAACTTAACATGAAGTTGTTGGTTGTGTAAAACAGGAAAACCTCTTTCTAAGTCTGCTTATTGTGACGGGCAATACGGAACCCTGCAATGCCTACAACGCGAGGCCTGACAAGCAATTTAACGCTTTTAAAAAAAAATAGTTTCAGTTGGTAGGAGATAAGGTCTGGCTTGTCTGGCTGTGACAGACAGACATACACGAGAGTGGCCGTATAATGGTTCCATTGGTACCTTTTGAACTTGGATTCTCTAAGTATAAATTAAATACATTGATTAACCTGCCCCCTTATTCACTATGACCAAACGTGACATAACGCGGGCTCGTTACGATATCTGCGTCGAATCATCGTTCGTAATACATTGTGACGTCACACGTTATTGTCAAGTAATATTCTATGGTCATAGCAAATAACAGCCCTGTAGTAAACCAATGAGGCCAGACTAATGAATAATACAATAATGCTGCTCGGACAAACATACATACATACAAATGCCGATTCTTCCAAGTTATCTCAGAGAACTCGCTTCGCTTGTTCATAAATTCCTCTAGTCAGGTATGTTATAGTGACCATTCAATATCTTGTAGGTCTCTATGAGGTCGCCACGTTGTCTACGCTGTTCCAAAGTCGTCAGTCCCAGTTCTATAAGGCGGTACTCATAGGAATGATCTTTGAGTCATAATACCATTTTTGGAGCTCCTCGCTGTACATTAAATTAGACTAAGACATTTTCGTGTCTTGTCTGGTTAGATACCTACTCCTCTTTTTAATCCCCGACGAAAAACGAAAGGGTTGTTATAAGATTGACGTTGGCTTGAATTTAAAAAATATTTTGTAACAAAATACTTATTTTTAGTTTCTTACCCAAAATGTGCCAATCAATGTGACCATCGACTGTGCCACGCGGGGCGGCGGTCTGTCCGTCTGTTTTCATTCCCAGGGGTACCTATATCTCTGCTACCGTTAGGGCAGCATTTTTACAATAGACACCGCATTAGGGACCTGTTGAACACTGATCACAGAATAAATAATAGTTAAGAACCCTGAGCAAATAATAAAGAAATCCTATGGTGAAAACTTTAGAGTTACGTCGTAGTGAAAACTGTCACTTGAAAACGGAACCTCCATAATAGCGTTTTTAACCCCATAGTGAATTTAGGTATTATTTGTAAATTAGTTTGAATATTTTACGTAGTGTTTTTTTTATTATTCGATACGAATATCGTTTAACCATGCGTTTCCATCCTGTATTTTATCTGGAGAGTTTGATGTTGGGTCGTGAAAATAACAGGACGCCAAGTACCAATTAATTGGTTCATATCTTAACTCTACTGGTAAATCGGTAATAAAATTTTTTATATTAGTTGTTTTAAATTTTATTACAATAATGACCCATTTACCAGCACAAGCATAGTATTTCTTATAAACTATATTGTGTACCATCTCATCAATAGTTGCTTGTTGTAAAATCATGTCTAATTGAGGGGTTCCCAACAACTGTGTCAGGTGTTGCCTTATAAACCGGAAATATTGTTGTGGAGTAAATATATTGCTTTCTAAATAATTAAATTTGTGCTTATAATAATGATAACAACCAGAAACGACACTACGAAATCGAGGTGCTCCCCTTTCCATAGACTGCATTTCAATTACTATTTCATGTGAAAGTACCTTGAGGAAACTCCTGATAATTCTGTAGTTTGTATCGGCCATGTATGATACAATAATTTCTGCAAGTTGGATTCGACGAATGACGTAGTTATCAGAAAGACCTGGATAATCTGATGGCGCCTGGTTGTAGGCCTCGTTGCTTTGGGTTAGCTGGTAGTGCACATAAGCTTTACTAAATTTAGCTAAGCATATAAAATTATGAAAATTTACGAAACCAGGGACGCACCAGATTTCCAAAAATTCTCTCGATTTACAGAACAATGCAAGTGCTATATTCACTATTCCCTCCAAATCAAAAAAAACATCCTTCCTTGTATCCACTATAAATTTTTTCAACTCTTTCTCCTGCGCTTCACTGATACCGCTGAAAATGTTTTCATTTTGAATAACTATTTGGTCTAATGTTTCTTTTTCAAATATTTTTAAGAATGCTCCCCAGTGAGTTTCTTTAATAAGCTTTTTACCGTTTAACCATTCGTCGTAAGGCTTATTTTCAATGGCTTCTTCTTCGAGATAACAATCACCATCCATCATCATCTTCCATTCTTCCACTTTGAGTAATTTAACCGTAAATCTTTTACGACTAAAAGCGACGTATTTCTGATAAACTATTTGCAAACCAATCTTCTTATCTTCTTCCAACATCTGAAATCGTCGGAGTCGTTTTAACCTCTGCAGGAGTGCAAGAAAGAAAGCGTTAGTTTGTCTTATTTTATTGAATTGTTGTCTATCAGAATAGTCAACGTCTAAATAATGACTGTCTGAAGAATCACTGTCTGAAGAATCATTGTCTGAAGAATCACCGTCTGAAGAAGATGAATCAGTTTCAATTTTCTCTTCTGGTAAGTTGTTGTTATTCTGATTATTATGTGTTGGCTCACCACTGGGACCACCAGTGCTTGAGGATGCATCTGGTGCATCCGTTTGTTGAGTTGCACTGGATTGTTCACGATGACAAACATCAGTGTCTGAAGAAGACGTTAATGGTGTTGTTTTTTTTGGGGAAGTCATACCTATCATCATGCAGTCATGCAGGTGAAATTCAGGGACAGCGAGTAGACAAAATTGAATTAGTTGTTTTCAGCGTTTCCTTCAACAAAAGCTTCGCTGAAGCAAGCAAGCTTTTCCAAGAAGCTAATGGGAGGGGATGAGGGGAATAGATTGGTATTTGAATAATTCCCTGATATTTCTTTCTCCGAGCCAAAATTACTATCCACTTCGTCCGAGTCAGACTTTTCACGCCACTTAGAGATAACCTCGTCGAGAATCCAGATGGTTTCCTGAATGTTAGAACTAGCAAGCTCTTCAGACAACTTTGTTCCTTGCCCAGCTGGCCAATCTCCGTAGTCTTTGATCAATAACTCTATGGCCGATCTTTTCGTATAAACAGATGGCTCTAGACTGGTTCTGTACTGGCAGCCGACGCGTTCAACGTGTATCTGTATTGGTCGGATGGCATGCAACATGAGAGGACCCAGTGTTTGCTTTTGTTCATCTGTAAAGTTTGTTTTCTTTCTGCTGATGTCGAAAATTAGTTTGAGCAATTTCTCAATTTTTGCGTGGCTGGAAAAAGCCAGTGACGGTGAGCTGTATTTCAACTTCTTCAAATTTTCCAAAGATTGGACCAGTGTTTCTATGTTTGACGACATGACAGGAATAAGGTTTGCTGAAAATAAAAGAAATTAGGTATATGTTAATTTAAGCTAGACTTCAATGCATGACTAATATAGGTACCTATAACTACCTATCCAAAAAAACAACAAGTAGAAATTAGTAGAGAGCCTAGCTCCTAATTGGCTCAACGCATTAGTATTGCCATTGTAAACGTTAACGTTCTAAACGTCTTTTCATTATTAACGTTATTTTTATCATTTGATCGCATCTTTATGCATAAAAAATCATGCTTGTCAGCTGAGTACATTTTTTTTCCTCTTTCGTTTTCAGGCTCCCACGATACTGGCTTGGCCTAGTGAGGAAGCCAACAATAACTCTTCCTAGATATTAAGTTCTCAGCATAACTTTATGTATCCTTATATTATATTATTATGTTAGATGTATTATGTTCCATTTAAAACCAGTTTTTTTTTCTTTTATTTTTCTGACAGCGTGGCTATGCTGCCGTCATCTTAAAGACGCTTTCGTCTGGTAGTGATTTGGATCAGTTGAGCTACCTTTAGATTGTTTGCAACGGTCTTCAGATAGCTCAACTGTTCCATTTCTATTTTTTTAATTTTGTATTTTTATTTTTATTTTTTTATACTACTTGGATGACGGAACAAGCAAGAGGCCCACCTGATGTTAAGCGGTAACCTCTTTCTATGAACAGTGCATCACCACATAGGTCACGTCCACCTACGACGCACCCTACGTGGCATTGCATTGCGCCCGCCACCCTGAGACAGATGAAAAGTCTCATGTGCCTGTAGTTTCACCGGTACCCTTACCCTTCAAACCGAACACAGCAATGCGAGCACTACTGCTTTGCGGCAGAAATAGGTATGGTGGTAGTACTTCCCCGGACGAACTCTTTCACAAAGAAGACCTACTACTACTACTACTACTACTACCCTCTAGTGATGGAGGGGTGGACAACGGAACTCCTCGATGGATAATAGTAGACTGGCCGTGTTTAGGCTAGCGATCAGCACACGGTTCCGATCACTGATATTATAAAATCTTGTATCTTGTATTGGAGATATTCCTAGCCTTGAAGTCGTTTTTTTCGAAAAGAATTATGTTCGTATAAAATGACGTACTTCATTTTATAAAAAGCGGCCAAGTGCGAGTCGGACTCGCCCATGAAGCGTTCCGTAGCAGCAAGTTACATAATTATAAGTTAAGTTTATTAGTTTGTTATTTCCCGTTTTATGAAATAATTGTTATGATTCACGAAAGTTTTTATAGTAAAAAGTTACATAATATAAAAGTTCTTGGAAGGATTACGATTTATGAAGTATTAAAAAAAAAAACTTACTAGTTCTCGTTCAAACCAATTTTGGTTAGAAGTTTACATGGTACATGTACATCATATTTTTTTAAAGTTTTTAATTCTCTTATTTTAGAAGTTATGTGGGACACACTTTTTACCACTTGGAAAGTGTCTCTCGCGTAAACTATTCAGTTTAGAAAAAAATGATATTACAAACCTCAATATCATTTTTGAAGACCTATCCATAGAACCCCACACGTATGGGTTTGATGTTTTTTTTTTTTTTTTTCAGTTCTTTGTTTGGGGAACCCCAAAAATAAAAAGCTACTTACTAGATCTCGTTCAAACCAATTTTCAGTGGAAGTTTACATGGTAATGTACATCATATATATTTTTTAGTTTTATCATTCTCTTATTTTAGAAGTTACGGGGGGGGGGGGGGGGGGGGACACTTTTTACCACATTGGAAGTGTCTCTCGCGCAAACTATTCAGTTTAGAAAAAAATGATATTTGAAACCTCAACATCATTTTTGAAGACCTATCCTTCGACCAAAGTAAAATAAATGGACTGGCCTTACCCATACAAAACGTCCGTGAAAAATAAGACAATTCGGATTTAGGGTACAGTCAACAAATAAACTATCTATCTATCTATCTATCTATCTATCCAGCCACTGCTGAGTAAAGGCCTCTTCTCTATAGCGCCACTCCTGGCGGTCTTTTAAATAAACTAGGTGAAATTAAATTATTGAACTTCTTAAAAACTGTATTTTTTTAATACTTTAACAGATGCAATGTGTTTTCTAAAGTTATTTCAGTAGGTTTATAGTACAAAAAATCGCCGAAAAAAATTCAATTATTGAATGAAACTTTTACAAAAATACATGGTTCCGTTCTGTTTTATGTAGTTACGTATCTATTTTTCAGCTCTCAAACATACACAATATAAATCAATAGAAAAGCAAGTCCACCTTAGGTCTTCAGCTCAATCAATTTGTGAAAAATATATTTTTCATCACTCAATAAACTAAGAAAATATCATAAAAATCGTACGGAAACATAAATGTATAAAAATTCCAGTATTTAAGAAACTGCAGAGTGCAGTTTTAAGAATTTTGCACAATGAGTTTTTTTATACTACTTGGAATGACAGATCAAGAAGATGGCCCACCTGATGTTAAGTGGTACCCTCTGCCTATGAACAGTGCATTACCTCAGGTCACGTCCACCTAGGACGCGCCCTATGTGGCATTCCACTGCGCCCGCCACCCTGAAACATAAAGATGAAAAGTCCCATGTGGCCGTAATTTCATCGGCACCCTTACCCTTCAAACCGGAACACAGCAATGCGAGCACTACTGCTTTGCGGCAGAAACAGGTATGGTGGTAGTACTTCCCCAGACGAACTCTTTCACAAAAAAGCTCTACTACTACTAACCGTTTTTTGGCGTATAGAATTCATTGTGTAGAAAATGATCAGAGCAAATACGGGAAAATGTATTCCACTTCCAAAAGTCGTCTGTTCTTGCTCGTCTTATGACTTCTATCCATTTTTGTTTACCTTAGTTATTTTTTGGAAAGCTGTAAGGTTAATTAACATGCCATTACATATTATATGCAATTACCTAAAGCGACGTGCTTAGCAATGTTTTGACGAAAATAATGCAAATTACAATTCTAAATCAATACGATACCCCTTAGGTATCAGATTTTTTTGCAGTCTGTACCGGACCATCCGTCATGCGTGAAGTCTTGTCAAATATTTCGTCGCTGTAGTTGGAAAACTAAATAAGTAATAACAACAACAAAACCAACATCGCGAGAAAAACGCGATTTACTGTTTTATTGCGTCAAAAATGGCAATAACTTTTTTATCGTAACTAATTTTTCAGTCCGTGTTTTGATATGTTATAGATTGTTACTGTATCTATTTTCGAATTTAATGATAATACATTTTAGTTCTTTTGATTAAGAGAAAAAAATAAAAAAACGACTATGTATTTTTCCCTCGCCAAAGTTTTGAATAATTGAAATGATCTATTATTTACTTATTTGAATATGACAATCCTATCAATGGGTATAGATTTATATAATATTAAAATACATTTTAAAATAAAACCAACTTATAATCATTTCTTTTTATCAAGACTGAATATTAGAAAACTACTGAAACACCTACATTATTTTAGCAGACTTATAAATTCAAAGTAAGTGACATAACAAACTTATCATACGACTAATGCTTATAAAATCAACAAAATCAAAAAAAATTGTGGAACACATTAATTCTAAGTATCAAAAAGAAAAAGGTATGTCGACTAAAATTAAAACTATCTACGAGTATAAACTTGTGTCTGTTAACTTTCATTCAGAGTGGGGAACATTGAGATAATGTCCTGGGGCGTCCTCCTTGTCACTCGTCCTCTAGAGCAAGACGTGTCCATCGACATGTATGGGCCATCATAACCATGCAATAAAGTCGATTTCGCATAATGTGTTACTTATGTAGTTTTCCTACTACACGACGATTTATAAGTTTTTTATCAATTGATGGAAATTATATTACAAAACCTTTACTTACGAATGAAATGCGATGCCTGAAGCTTTATTTGTATTTCTTGTGTTGTTTGCACTTGCAGAAAAGCACAGGAAGGCATTGTATTACCAAGGTATCTAATTTTGGTATTTTTCAGCATAGCTGTCACTCGTTGCCGTGACAAAGACTGACTGAAGCGAAGTATACTAGCTAGGTCTGTTTTAGAAGCTTCAAAACTATCGTTCGCTAAGGCCCGTTCATTCATTTTATTTACGTCGATGGACCTATCCATAGATAGCCCACACGTATAGGTTTGATGAAAAAGAAATTTTTGAGTTTCAGTTCTATGTATGGGAAACCCCAAAAATAATTGTTTTATTTCAATTTTTGTGTAAAAATCTTAATGCGGTTCACAGAATACATCTACCTACCAAGTTTCAACAGTATAGCTCTTATAGTTTCGGAAAAAAAAGGCTGTGACATACACGGACGGACAGACAGACAGACAGACAGACATGACGAATCCATAAGGGTTCCTTGTCTTTGACTACGGAACCCTAAAAACGGGAATTTTCACGTACCTTTATATCGGTGTAAGTACGGTTTTTCACATACCGTTATATCGGTGTAAGTACGGTTTTTCACGTACCGTTATATCGGTGTAAGTACGGTTTTTCACGTACCGCTATATCGGTGTAAGTACGGTTTTTATAGTACAAATGACGTACTTAGTTAGTCTATGTCACCCGCAGCCCGCACCATAACAATGAATCGATTGACACTTTATTCATCTACATCGGATGAGTAGGGACAATATTCTATCAAGGTATATTTTATTTATGTTTAAATTATGGGGATTAGCGAACTATCAGGACAAAGTCAAGGGATCAATCAGGAAAGGAACTAGGTATTGACCATTATTTGACCATTATAGAATAGAGAAAGGTTCATAATGTGGGCTTTAGCTCATTTATGGTGAGGGTCCCCATGGAAGATCTGAAGATCTACTTGTGCCCTGACTTCTGGCCGAAAGGGGTGAAGTTCCGGTGGTTCAAGGGCCTACTGTCACGTGATCCCCCGGGCCGCGACGCGTCGGCGATCACACGTGTGTTAGATTAAGTTATAAATATCTTTATATGTATGTTAGTTGTAAGGTATATATATTACTCCTTTCTCTAGGTACAATGTACATTTTCCACTGTTGCCTGAAATAATTGAATTGATTAGAATTATGAGAATGAATACCTCAATGAGTCTGAAGACTGAAGTAAGATGTCCCCTGCCGTGGTTGGCACTATTAGCAAGGCAGTGACATCTAACGGTGTACGGTCTATACATTGTAAAACTGTGACTGAAGGTAGCATCACCAATGGACCTTGTTCATGAAGGAAGCCAAACTCCTCGTTTTATAAAAGCTTGTATAGGTATGTAGGTATTCGCGAAGGTTTCGACACGCGGATAAAACAAGAACGATTTTTCAGGGCGACAGTGACTCGTACGACCTGGCACTGATTTATTTTCATGAATAGCCTTATAAATAGCTATAAGTATATAATTTTGTCATACTGCTGAATGAATCAATAAAAACATTGAGTTAGTAGGTATTCGCAAGTTCACGTAGAGATAGATAGATAGATAGATAGAAAACACTTTACTGTACTACAACGCAGAAAATAAGCTATTTTAAAATTGATACATAAACTAAACACGGAAGTACAATGGGCGGAATACAATCTTATCGCTATAAGCAATATCTGCCAGACAACCTTGGGATGGATTGGAATTATTACATTAGAGCCAGGGTCACTAGGTGCACTGATGTTTGCTAACAAAGCATAAACGTTCTAGATAACATGGTAGGTAGGTACTTATATATTTCATTATTAAAACACATAACCGCACTTGTCACTGTGATTGAAAGAAAAAGAAAGAAATAAAGAAACTTTTAGTTACAGCATCAGTTTTAATAATTTAATTTTGATATAATTTAATAATTATAATTTTTAATTTTAGAAATACTATGTGATAATATCTACTAACAACTCTTTACTAACATAATATGGTGTGAAACCGAAATAAATGTTATTATAATAATAATCAACAAAATCAGATAAAAACTAAGTTCATTTATTAAAAAAAGGCCTAAAAAAACAGGCCATGCTAAAGCTGACTGCTTATGCTGTTGCGGGTTCGATTCCCGCCTCGGAACAAATATTTATGCAATCTGCAGATATTTGTTCAGGGTGTTCTGAGTGTTTTCTATGTATAATTAAAAAAAAAAACGATGTAATGTATTGTATTAAGTATATCAGTTAACTATCACCCAAAGCTCTGGCTTAGCTTGGGGCTAGATAATGTTGTGTGAACTTGTCCAGCATTTTTTTTTTTTTTTTTTTTTTTATTATAGTCTTTGACGAGCTGTGCGGCGCGGCAGGCGAAAAGCCGACTGAGATGCGCTGCGGGACAAATGTTTGTATCATCTGCATAGGTATATTTGTTCAGGGTCTGGGCGTTGTGGTACCATGGCACTTGTAGTTCCTGATTCCAGCGATACCTACAGGGTATCTTAGAGTGGGATCTGGAGTCAGGACTATGTATGTGAATTTAGGGTGTATGTTAGGTTGTGTTAGGTACAATTGTACGTTATATTATGTGATACAAAAACGTACGCGCTTTTGAAAAATAAAAAGTAGAATCTTCCATGACCATGTTTCAGCTGATCAAATTTCAAATACCTGAATGGGAACTAGGTATCTAAGCTAATAACGAACTTTGAGAATTATATTATTAGTGGTGCAAAAACAGCTTCTTCTAAGATTAGCCATCATGGATGTTTTACCTCTTTCAAAATAACTACCTAGTACTTTGATAAAAGATACCTGTGATCGCAGACCTAGTAATAATGATGAGAAGAAAATTTGAAAATTTCAAAAAAGTAGTACTCTTATGCACGAGAATAAAGTCCATAAAGTTATCCATTATTGCAGTAATGGTATAATCCAACTGTATAAATGGTCTTAACCTATCCCACTTATATATACCCTTGTAAGTATAGGTGAGACAAGTAAAAACCATTTATACCATGATTTAATTGAAAAATGGTCATTTGTACCAGGTATAGATCTATACAGGTATAGATGGGACAACTTAGTACCATTTATACTATTATGGTATAAATAACTGGTCCCGAAGCGGAAATTCGGCTTTCTACAAGTGACATAGAGCAAAACGTATGGAGGCCGCATTGCTCAAGTGATTTTGCGTTTGCGATACCTATAATATTGATGGAACTTTTTTTATAAACCTTTGTGCAATCATTACTTCAAACTCTGGTAACAAAATAAACTAATGTAAAAAGTTTGGTTGACTGACGCTTTACCTCTACAGCTCGTTCACCGTAAGATGGCACCTGTAAATACTCCATGGCAGGTGCCAACTTACGGTGAACCATGGACGTAGTATACAAAAGGACTGAGCGCTCTAAAAAATTATAATACCGAAACAAGACCTTATTCCATTACCTTACGACTCAATTTAGATTCCCTCCATTGATAGAGTAAAAACGAGCCAAGAGAGATAGTTAGAACAGAGGCAGTTTGTCCTTTTCTAACACTTTAAATGATAGCATTATGGTAGCAAGGGTGACCATGACCATTGTATGGGTAAATACTAAGAGGTCATCGATACTACAAATTTAAAAGTTGGCCGTCGCGAGATGCCCGGCAGACGAGAAACATCACGGCATGGCTGCGTCACGAGTCACGCACGCTGTTTGCCGACACTGAATACTCGGTAAGTAATCAGTAACACGGTTCGATAACACTTTCAGTGATATTGCAAAAAAAAACGTGTTTCCTACAAACGCAAGCCCAGTCCCGAGTCATCTATTAGGGGAGGTCAACATTTTATTTTACGAAATTAACAAAAAGTGTTATCGATACGTGATACTGATCACTTACCAAGCCTCCAGTATGAATCTGGCTGCATAAATAACTGTGATAAATAATTAGATTTAAATAATGTTTGTTCCACTCCACGTTCATAAGTGTCAATGGAAAAAGTCTCCTGAGGGCAGTCAGATTTTTGCAAACACCATCGTAACGATGAACGTAACCACGATCGTACGTATATAACATAAGAACTAGCTGTTAATCTGTGCCAAAAACGTCACAGATTAATGGCTAATTACTACGCAATACACGTACGCTCGTCGTTACGATCTTCGTTATGATGGTGTGTGGAAACTCGGACTTGCCCCTCTGGACATGACTTTATTTTATGGTCACCGTATTAGAAGTAGACACACTAACTCTATAGTTCATATCTTGCTCGGCTCGTTTTTCAGCTGCCAGCGCTCAGGCCTTTTTTATACTTAGTCCAGGACTGAGCGCTCTAATAAATTATAATACTGAAACAAAACCTTATTCGATTAGGTTAAGACTCAATTTAGATTACCGTCATTGGTAGATGAAAACCGAGCCAAGAGAGATAGGTAGAATAGGTGCAGTTTGTCCCTATCTAACACTTGCCAGGCGAAAAAAAACGTGATCGTTGGTAGTAACTATTTCATAAATCGCAAGAGAATTAGTTGATTATTAGACTAACTTTAGACTTAATAATAATAGTGAGTATTAAAATCATGTGTATATATTTAAACTAAACCTATGGAAAAAAAAAAAAAAAAAAAAAAACATAAAAACATATAAAACTCAAAAATCATGGTAAATATCCCGTTTCTAGTGAAAATTATGTACATAACCATGATAGTTTCAAAAGTTATATAAACCTATGGAGTTATAAAAACATTATTATCTAAAATTGTCTAGTAATATTCATTAAAATTACTCTGGTAACTGGCAAATACACAAGCCGTGCGATGCCAATTATAAAGAAAAAAAACTCTATGGTGTCATGGCGATATGGCGGTTTATTCGATTGTATTCAAGTTATTCATAATTATCGTTATTTCATAATTCTGTGGGTTTTTGTGGAGAAAAAAATGGTGAAACTGTGCTGTCTCACAACTTGTAACAGTGAGTCATACGGCGGGTGTGGCATATATTTTCACAGGTAAGCTAAAAGAAAGTAAATTATTCGATATGATAGCAAGGGTGACCATGACCATGGTATAGGTAATAATAAGAGACCTTTGATACTAAAAATCAAAAAGTTGGACGTCGCGGGACGCTCGGCATATGTGAAACATTACGGCATGGTCGCGTCACGCCATACGAGTTGGTTTTACTGCCAAGGCGCACACATAGATGTTTCACATCAAAAAAACTTATGTCGGTGATTATAGCGAGTCCGGCCGGTGGCCAAGCATGTTCTATAATACTGGCGACTGCGAGTTCATAGGGATGTCCCTCACACTAGGGATGTGCTCCACACTAGGGATGTATCTTCTGTACTTCATACTTCTTTCGAATGGTCTCCGGAACGGCAGGTCCTAGACCGTTGGGATTGGGACTGTAGGTACTAAGTATTTTAACTTTTTTCGGGCCAAAGTTATTTCAGCCATACATGGATATCTCCAGAATGGCAGCTCCTACACCCCTGGAGTTTGGACTATACTCAATTTTTTTTGTGGGAAAAATTTGGTTTAGCCATATCTCCGGCACGGTTGGTGCAAGACCCTTATGTTTGGACTGTAGGTGTATTTTTTTTTCTTAAGTGTTAAGTGGCTTGCATCCCGCGATCTTCAAAATCAGTGGATAAACGATTCGCCTCGATAGGTTTTGAGGAGGGGCGGAGGAGAAAAAATTAAGAAGGAAGATTGTATCTATGGGTAAAAGTGAAGTAGGTATCTAATAATGGTTTTATGTTTTTAACAGATTTCCGAAGAATGAAAAAATTCAAAAATGTGGTGTAATGTTATTCCAGTAACACAAAAATTACTGAAAACTCCGTGGTGTGCAGTCTACATTTCAAACTCGAAGCATTTTACCCTGCAAACTCCCGTCAATTATTAAAAGCTGACGCAGTTCCTATAAATAGGTATTACTAAATAATAAAAAACAAGTTGACGTTAATTTATGGAGCCAAATTCATACTGAACACTCGCTAAGTAATCAGTAACAAGGTTCGATAACCCTTTTTATGAAATTCGCAAATATTTATTATCGTTTTTCCTACAAACGGAAGCCCAGCCCGAGTCATCTACTATGGGAGGTTGGGAGGTCAACATTTTGTTTCACGAAATTACCAAAAAGTGTTATCGATCCGTGATAAAAAAATAATCATAAATAATGTTTGTTCCACTCCATGTACCTACCTACATAAGTGTCTCTGGAAAAAGTTTCCTGGGCATGTTTTTTTTTGTGGTCACTGTATTAGAAAGAGACACACTGCCTCCATAGTACATATCTCGCTCGGCTCGTTTTTCAACTGCGAGCGCTCTGTCCTTTTGTATACTACGTCCATGCGGTGAACGGTCTGTACCTTAGATCATTGCAGGCCTCCCTACTCGACGGTAATCGATGACCCCATGGACTTAGTAATCAAACAGGACAGAGCACTCTAAAAAAATTTATAGGACAACATTTTATTTTACGTATTTAACAAAAAGTGTTATCGATCCGTAATACTAATCACTTACCAAGCCTCCAGTATGAATCTGGCTGCATGAATAAATGGTAGCATATATTTGATTTAAATAATATTTTTTCCACTCCACGTACATAGTGCATAAGGAAAAAGTCTCCTGGACATGACTTTATTTTATGGTCACCGTATTAGAAATGGACAAACTAACTCTGTTGTACATATCTTTCTCGGCCCGTTTTTCAGCTGCGAGTACTCAGTCTTGTTTGATTACTAAGTCCATGGATGACCCCTACTCAATATGTAGGTACTAACGGCATTGAATATATACAGTACTTGTAGCTTCATACCTAAAGTGCGGAGTGCGCCACGCCTGCTAACGGTCAGATGGCGCCTGCATTATACTTCTCTATGACTCTGTCATTTATGTAGAGCTGTTCTGACTCTCAATTTTTTTTTAAATTATGATGAGTTTTAAAAATAATTGCAGATAAAATACAATTTTCTATGTTTATTTAATTTTTGTTATATATTTTAGCGAGTGGTTTGTGTTTTTAGCTGCAATGCAATCTAAGACGGCAAAATCTAACATGAGCATGGCCAGATCGGTAAAATAATAATAAGTGTATAAAAAATCTATCATATCTATATATATAACTACTGGTTCGCCCCGAACTAATAGGAGCTCGCGAATACGATGTGGGCTAGATACGTTATTTACCTTTCTAACCGCCTTCTAAAAACATTAACTGAGATAAAATGTTCACGGGACCACCTCGAGATAATTTCCTACACATCTCAAAAGAACCTTTGAATAGGAATAATCAACCAGGCGTAAATACCATAAAATAGGTAACTAATAATATAAGCAGCTGACGAAGTAATTGATAACCTTTTGTGAAGTCAGCATCTCAAAATAATCTAGCGAGTGTGTCATGCACTGCATGATGGCAGTATTGTAAGAAAACCTTATGCATCATATTGTATTGTAGTTTAGTGCAATGATGGCAGTATTGTAAGAAAACCTTATGCATCATATTGTATTGTAGTTTAGTGCAATGATGGCAGTATTGTAAGAAAACCTTATGCATCATATTGTATTGTAGTTTAGTGCAATGATGGCAGTATTGTAAGAAAACCTTATGCATCATATTGTATTGTAGTTTAGTGCAATGATGGCAGTATTGTAAGAAAACCTTATGCATCATATTGTATTGTAGTTTAGTGCAATGATGGCAGTATTGTAAGAAAACCTTATGCATCATATTGTATTGTAGTTTAGTGCAATGATGGCAGTATTGTAAGAAAACCTTATGCATCATATTGTATTGTAGTTTAGTGCAATGATGGCAGTATTGTAAGAAAACCTTATGCATCATATTGTATTGTAGTTTAGTGCATCGAAGAAATAAGAACAACAATTCCAATTCCAAAAATAGGAGGTCAACAATTGATGTTGTATTGCTTAACGTTTTATAGAGTAGGTACAAGCTTCTAAATTATAAAAAAAAAACCTGTATTTGTTTCACATAAGCTACAAGCAAACCAAATTTCAGCATTGTGGGATTGCTGGAAGTAGGTACCCTAGAGGTTTAGTTTTATTACATTTTTGATAAAGCAAAGTAGTCTAAAAAAGAACTAAAAGTAGGTACTTGAAATGTAAATCAAAGCAAATATAAATGTACAGCAAAGTGTTTTCTTATGACACCCAACTTTTTTTTTTTTTTTTTTTTTTTTTTTAACATTGATAGACCTTTGTTTGACCACGATCTCACCTGTTGGTAAGTGACGATGTGGCCGAAGATGGAGCACAAAGGTCTAGAAGGCACCTATTCACTCTAGACTTGAAGAGACCCAGATTATAGTTTTCAGGAAAGACAGACGACGGCAGTGTATTCCACTCCTTAGCAGTTCGCATTATAAAGGTAGAACCGAAACGTTTTGTGCGAATAGAAGGTATACTAATGAGGTAAGGATGGTACTGAGCCGTACGCCTGCTCGTCCTATGATGAAAAGGAGATGGTGGGATCAGATCGTGCAGTTCCTGGGAGCATTCCCCGAAATGTAACCTATAGAAGATTGAAAGGCATGCAACCTTACGACGGTGCTCGAGACTCTGGATCTTAGTCTCCGCCATATGTTGCTCACCTATAAGCCTGAAAGCTCTACGTTCGATCGAGTCCAAGGCAGCAAGCTGGTATTTGGCCGAACCATCCCAAACATGGCAGCAGTACTCCATACCAGCCCGGACTTGTGCTTTATATAAACTGAGAAGCTGTCCTGGTGTGAAGTAACGCTTTACCTTATTCAGGATGCCTAGCTTCATGGCAGCTGTTTTTGCTTTAGACTCGATGTAAGAGCCAAAGTTGAGAGTAGGCGTGAGCGAAACACCTAAGAGCTCGAGGTGATCTCCTATAGCTACAGGTACATCGCGGAATACAGGAACTTGGAGAAACGGACTTTTTTTCGCCGAGAAGAGACAAGCCTGCGTTTTAGAGGCATTGAACTTGACTAGATTGGCATCACCCCAGTCGGATACAGCCTTGAGAGTCAAATTCAGACGCTGCAGCATCTCATCTCTTAACTCCTGAATTTCATTCTTCCTAGCTCGCGCAGTAGAAACATATCTCTCCACAACTGTGCTGTCGTCTGCATACCCAATGATACCGGGCATTAGCAGATCGTTAATGTGCAACAGAAACAGTGTGGCAGATAGCACTGACCCCTGAGGTACCCCGGCGTTAATAGCCAATTGATCCGACGAGCAGCCGTCAATAACTACTCGAATGGATCTTTCCCTCAGAAAGTCTGCGAGCCAGGAGCAGAGTTGAACTGGCAGTCCGTAGGCAGGAAGCTTGCCAATAAGGCTAGCGTGCCAAACCCTATCAAAGGCCTTCGAGACGTCTAATGAAACAGCTAGTGCTTCACCGTATTTCTCGATGGCCTCGCTCCAAATGTGCGTGGCATACACAAGAAGGTCCCCAGTAGACCGGTTTCGGCGAAATCCGTATTGGCGATCACTGAGGAGGTCGTTACCTTCGAGGTATGCAAGGAGCTTCCTATTCAGTACACGCTCCATACATTTACAAAGTAGGGAGGTGACCGAAATAGGGCGGTAGTTTGAAGGGTCAGCACGACTGCCTTTCTTGGGTACAGGCTGCACGTTTGCGAGCTTCCAAGATTTAGGGACTTCACCAGTTTTAAAAGAGAGGCGGAAAAGTCGCGTTAATACTGGAGACAACTCAGGGGCACAGGTTTTCAACACTATAGCCGAGATACCATCCGGACCGCTAGCTTTATTCACGTCGAGACCACGTAGCGTTCTGAGCACTTCCTTTTGCTGGATGCGAATTTCCTGCATTGAAGCTTCGCACCGAGGAAGGCTGGGTGGAATTTCGCCAGAAGTTTCAAGACGTGAAGCCTCTGCAAATTGAGTAGCAAATAAATTTGCTTTCTCAACCGCAGCGTGAGCTAGGGACCCGTCGGGTTTCAGTAGTGGAGGGAGTGAAGGGCGGCTGAAGTTCGCTTCCACGGACTTAGCCAGAGACCAGAAAGCTTTACTTCCCGCAGGGTATGCGGCAAGCTTAGCACCCAGACGGCCAATCCGATCGAAGCGAGCCTTCCGTATCACCTTCTTGCAAGACTTGGCGGCTTTGTTAAAGGCTTTCTTCTTAAGCCGTGCATCCGAGGTTTTACCGTTTCTTGCGTCAACCCAGGCTAGGTAAGCCACATGTTTTAGCGCTTCTGCACTAGCACACGCGGGACTGAACCATGGGCGAGCATTGCCTGAAGGTGAAGCATCGGAGAATGGAATAAAATACTCCATTGCTCTTTTGATCACCTCCGAAACGGCATCAGCACAGACCGTCGGGTCACAAGAAGAAAAGCAGGTTTGCCGCCAAGGATAAGAAGCGAAGAAATGTCGCATCTCATCCCAATCTGCTGACTTGTAACGCCACACTCGCCTACTTCCTCTGGGTGAGGGATCGGGTGGCGAGTATGACGATACAGACCTCACCACACAGTGATCTGATGTACCCAAAGGAGGCAAAACTGATACTGAGTGGTGATCCGGCTCGTTCGTCAGCAGAAGGTCCAAGCAGTTGGCTGTGTGGTCTTCAACGTCTGGAATTCTGGTTGCCTCATGGACCAGCTGAGTGAGATTTAGCGTGAGTGCAAGTTTGCACGCCTCTCTCCCAGCATGGTCGGTGAGCTGGTATGGGAACAGCCACTGTTGATGGTGGGCATTAAAGTCCCCCAGAATCACCAGTTGGGCATCAGGATAACGTTGTTGGGCCACATCCGCCGCTTCACATATGTAGTTGAACAACCTGGTTGTCTCGTAGTCTCCAGAGTGAGACCGATATAAGCCAGCATAGATAATTTTATCTAAGCCGGTGTCCACCAAAGTCCATAAAACTGAAAAATTGGGTTCTTCAAGGTCACGAAGACGCAGACAGCAAATGTCTTCCCGGACAAATAGACAGATACCAGCTTTGGGTTTAAAGTTGTGCTCCAGAGCATAGCCTGGGTATGTGAGGTATGCTGTATCGGCAGGACATAGAATCTGCGTCTCCGTGAGGAATAATAAGTGAGGCTTAGCGGTCTCTAGGTGGTGGTGGACCGGATCGAGATTGGAGTGCAGCCCTCGAATATTCGAGAGGTGCACTTGAAGCGAGAGGAAGTGCTTCCGCTGTAGAAACGACTTATTATTTTTGAACTTTTTCATGGTTGTTATGAGTGTTTAGGTTAGTGGGAAAAACGGCTGTTGAGCGAGGCACTGGTCAGCGAAAACCAAGAGACAAACAGCAGGCTCCTGCGCCAGTGGGAGACTAGACTGGAGACTGCGGGGACGCCCGAACCCCCCCAGGAATGGCCATCGGGTCCTCTCATCCGGTCGCCAACCGGCACGATGGAGCATTCTGGGATTTTTCGCGAGGCGGCGGGTCAGCCTTTCATGAGTGGCTAACTCACTAGTTGGGCCCCCTACAACCTGCGGTCGGCCAGCGGAGAACCGTGCTTCGGATCCCGCTACCCTCCAAGCCTAGCCACCCGGCACACTTGCACCGCTGCGGTCTCTAAAACGCACATGCTGAATCCAGTGCACGAACTGCTCAAACCCGTCACTTCCACGATGGCTACACTGGACATCAGTCCGAAACACGACAATGTCGCTTCACGGACTGGCTTTGTCCAGTGGGTGGTGACAAGCCACGGCCGAAGCCTACCACCAGAAATGTTGTTACCCGTTTGGCACCACCCAGAGATCACGTGTAGGGACGCAAGGGTATTTTCCTACGGACGCGGGTAACTTCGATCTCCAAAAACTTGATCTAACTGCCTCACTTTTTTTGACCCCTTTTTGAACCATTAGGTACAATTAACGTACCTATACGAATTCTATTTACCCCCTTAGTCTATAGATTATCTAAGTTTACCCCCTACCAAATTACCAAACCAAAACGTACCAAATTATAGACCCCAAACTGCATTAATAGACCTCTCTTTGAAAGACCATTTCTCAAAAACGGAATATCCAAATACTATAAAAATTATACAATGGACGTCACACATAATCAAAAACATTTCAATATGTTTTATTTTTATAGTAGGTAAGTAATTAGTACTTTTGGTTGGCAGGAAAAATATCCAAAATGTACCCAAACTGATTTTTCCTATGATTTGCAAAAAAAAACCTACTGCTTCCAAACGTCTGAAGTGATTTTAATGATTGTTTCACAATTTTAAAGGCAATTTATAGGTTTATAAAACGATATAATGTTTATATTTTAGGAAATAATCATTTACTTGGGACGATGAGATGTTTTTTTCGTGATTTTTGCTCCTTTTTTGTTTCGCGAGCTCTATTCTGTCCCTTTCTTACTTACCTGAACTTTAATGTGTAGAATTTGGGGTGACTAATCACTTTAACGGTTCGGAATTTATCTTTTAGGTTTTACTTTTATGTGTTCACCAGAAATTCATAGAAAGATTTATTAAAATTAGCTGTGGTTACGATGATTTATCTTTGAAAGTTATTTCTTCCCGGCAACTGTGTATGTAGATACCTATGTAATTTTTTGGAGATACCCATGTACCTATCCAGTTTGATATTAGGTACCTACTACATAAATAGCTAAGAGTATGGCCACAGACTATATAATAGTTACGGCAGAACGCTTCTTATTCACCCAAATAATAAAGGCAAACACTAAACCCCAAATGTGACTAGTTTTGTTCGTAGATGGTGTTAAAACAGTAGGTACTAGTAATAATGACGACATTGAATTTGTTGTAGGTGTTAACCGGACATCAGTTAACGAGGACATCTTCGTCGCTGCCCAAGAGGCCGTGTGAATCTCTGATGGGCATTCGGCAGAACGCTTGGAACCCGACGAAGAGACGCGGCCCCATCGCTGCTGAAGCGGCCAGTCCTGGACCAGCAGTTGTATCTCTGCCTACTCTTATAGGTACCTAATATTTTATTTTATTTAAAATCATGTTTTTGTTGATACTTGACCTCTGATATTTGTTGACCCGGACTTGTTGATAAGATTCGTAGGTATTATAAGATTTGTCTTGGCTGCTAGCTTATTATGGAATGTATGGCAATGGCACCGATGAGCTTATCACTTGTCACGTCTAATAAACCACGATGGTGCAACCCACGGTGAAAAGAGGCCCATTGAGGCTCTTCCTACCCCTTCGGGTGAAAAGGCGTGTGTCTATGTATGTATGTAATTCTTCTTAAAAAGTTGACGTTCCTTAATTTTTTTAGTTTACATTTATTTATTTATTTTTGAGAAAAAACTTAAACTACGTTTTCTTAATTTATTTATGAATTAAATTCCATAAATCCGTGTGAATCTGACTGGCGAGCAGAGTCAGTAATGTGGTCAGTGAGCAAGTGTATTAGGGAGTTGGATATTACCGCGCGCCTGATATCTCCGCGGCCCTGGATATAATTATAAATAACTTTTCTTTTTTTGAAATATATTTATCATTTAAACTTATAACTAAACCATATTACATATCTGTGTATATCTATAGCACTTCAAAAACCACAAAGGTTTGTAAAAATATTGCTATACCTAAGCGAGTCCTATTGAAACCGCTACAATCAATCGAGTAAATAACGTAGGTACTTACCTACATGGGTTCATTTAGATTTGTTTGATAGAACGATTTTTATTTTTTGTAAATAGGTACCTACAAATATAACTAACTATATCTTATTTCTAGTATATAATATAGTATTTATAGTAGGTATATCTATTATATACATATAGTATATTTCTTAGTAATATACACTAACTATATCTTATTTCTGGAACTAGTTAGATGCATTATTATTATTGTTGGTTGCTTTCCATGTTACCTAGAATCAAAAATAGAAAAAGCGACCAAGTGCGAGTCGGACTCGCCCATGAAGGGTTCCGTAGCAGCAAGTAACATTATACAAAAGTTCTTGGATGGATTACGATTTATGACGTATTCAAAAAAAGCTACTTACTAGATCTCGTTCAAACCAATTTTGGGTGGAAGTTTACATGGTAATGTACATCATATTTTTTTTTTAGTTTTATTATTCTCTTATTTTAGAAGTTATGGGGGGGGACGACACTTTTTACCACTTTGGAAGTGTCTCTTGCGCAAACTATTCAGTTTAGAAAAAATATATATTAAAAACCTCAATATCATTTTTGAAGACCTACTTATCCATAGATACCCCACACGTATGGGTTTGATGTTTTTTTTTTGAGTTTCAGTTCTAAGTATGGGGAACCCCAAAAATAAAAAACTACTTACTAGATCTCTTTCAAACCAATTTTCAGTGGAAGTTTACATGATAATGTACATCATATTTTTGTTTTAGTTTTATCATTCTCTTATTGTAGAAGTTACGGGGGGGGGGGGGGGGACACACTTTTTACCTCTTTGGAAGTGTCTCTCGCGCAAATTATTCAGTTTAGAAAAAAAAAATTTAGAAACCTCAACATCATTTTTGAAGACCTATCCATAGATACACCACACGTACAGGTTTGATGTTTTTTTTTTTTTGAGTTTCAGTTCTAAGTATGGGGAACCCCAAAAATAATTGTTTTTTTTTTCAATTTTTGTGTAAAAATCTTAATGCGGTTCTCAGAATACATCTACCTACCAAGTTTCAACAGTATAGCTCTTATAGTTTCAGAAAAAAAAGTCTGTGACATACACGGACAGACAGACAGACAGACAGACGGACAGACATGACGAATCCATAAGGGTTCCTTGTCTTTGAGTTAGATGCATTATTATTATTGTTGGTTGCTTTCCATGTTACCTAGAATCAAAAAAATAGAAAAAGCGTCCAAGTGCGAGTCCGACTCGCCCATGAAGGGTTCCGTAGCAGCAAGTAACATAATATAAAAGTTCTTGGATAGATTACGATTTATGACGTATTCAAAAAAAACTACTTACTAGATCTCGTTCCAACCAATTTTGGTAGGAAGTTTACATGGTAATGTACATCATATTTTTTTTTAGTTTTATAATTCTCTTATTTTAGAAGTTATGGGGGGGGGGGGGGACACACTTTTTACCACTTTGGAAGTGTCTCTCGCGCAAACTATTCAGTTTAGAAAAAAAATATATTAGAAACCTCAATATAATTTTTGAAGACATATCCCCACACGTATGGGTTTGATGTTTTTTTCAGAAAACAAAGGCTGTGACATACACGGACAGACAGACAGACAGACAGACAGACAGACATGACGAATCCATAAGGGTTCCTTGTCTTTGACTACGGAACCCTAATAAACAAATACCAAGCGGAGTCCCCGAACAAAAGTTCTGGTCTACTGGTGGCGACTTCTAGTTTTGACTTGAGTTAACTTACTTCTTTAAAACCCTACACTTTGCGTGGTCCGTGAGGAGGCGCATGTTTGGTTGGTATATTTTACAAGACAGAAGCAATTTTATTTCGATTGCCATAAAGATTACATTGCTTGTTACCTTGTTGTTTTTGGTATTACCTACTCATATAAATCTGAAGTAAATATTTGTATGGTAGCTAAACCACAGAATAAATATTAGTACAAGGTATAACTTTATTTAGTAAGGTAAGTACAGGAACAAACAAGAGCAAGCCTAAGTCACAAATAAATAATAAATAAATAATTAATTCTGGACAGTTCACACATCATTATGTAGCCCCAAGCTAAGCAGAGCTTGTGTTTTGGGTACTATATAACTGAAATACAATACATTACATGTGCAGTAGGTTGGTAAGTTATAAGGGTGGGGTAGAACCAAGCAAGGGGTACAAGATGGATGATTATTATGAACACTAACCTTTCTTCCTTTTGTGTCTTCCATTCCACGTTGAGGTAGGCAGGAGGCGCCTGCGCTGGCGAAATAATGGTCTCCTCGGCGTGGCGGCGACTCGACTTGTGGCGTTCTTAATCACAGCTTGTACTATTATTTATTCTGTGATCACAGCGTTATTTATTCTTTGTTTAACCGCTCACCCGCCCGGGCTGGGGGGGGGGGGGGGGGGGGGGGGAACTCCCTGTGGTATGTATAGCTAGCGAGCAAAAAACGACCTTGTAACCAAGTCCGGTAAAGCAGTCATGGCCCCAGGCGGTCAACTGCATATAAATCCTTCCGAAAAAAAAAAAAAAACGACCTTGTAATGCTCAAGTGTTTTTTGCCGCGCGCGCCGGCAGCTGCGGTGCGCCCGCTCAAAGGATTTGATTTATTACGGTTCAAAGGCTGGTGTTCGCGAACTGAGCTCAATTTGGGGTAAACCGAGCAAATGCGTATTTTGTGCATACAATGCTGAAACACACATTTGCAGCGTGTTCGTTTATATGCTTATAACTCGAACATATTCCCGAGAGCGAGATGAAGATGAAATCGCATGAAATGAAATGATGGTACAATTATAAAATCAATTTAAGCGAAACAATAAAAGCAAACAATAAATCTTACTGGTTAATGGTTGACGTTACTTATAAAACTTTATGAACATAAGATAAAATAAGCAAAATATAAAAGCACATGGTAGCATAGGTAAAATATCTAATAAAAACGTGTAAATGTTTCTGTTTTCGAGAGCCATATTGTCATTTGGTACACCCGGGTCCGTCTTTTTACCTCGTTTAACCGCACTGTAATTCGCGCTAGGCCAACGTTTGGCATAATTATGTAAACGAAAACTGATATCACTTTTATTGTTTAATTCACTTGCACTAAGCACTTCACTATGGTCTGGTTCACTGGTTGACCTCAGCGGCGGCGGAGCCATCACCGACTCCTGCCGGCGGTCGCTCTCGCGGCGGGGCTGAGGTCTTGGAGGCGGCGGGGTCGCCGCAGATCTCTGACGGCGGCGACCCTCGCCGCGGCGCGCAGGAACAGCTCCCTGGTGTAGACAGCATCGTCCGCTCTTCCATGCCCAAGCTGCTGCTGCACACAGTGCGCCTGCTGCCAACACATAGCTGATCACGTAGTGATGAATATCATGAGGTGATATGTCATCGACTTCCGCATCGCTTGCTTTAAATTTTTCTATCGCCTCCCCCAGACTGGTCATAGATGCGTTCAAGTTTCCGTCATCTGTTGATCCTTCGTCTGGGATTTTTATATTTACTATGTGGTTGAGTTGGTCGAATTCAGGTACGTAGATGCTTGGTGTTAAGTCTATCTGGTTGGACTGGTGACGTATCGAGTAGGTACAATGAGAAGTCCTTGCCTTTGATGACACATTCTTGACTCATGCCGATCACCCCGGCTTGGCTCAGCTGATGAATTGTTATTTGATCGCCACATATGATTTTTATTGTGTAGGTTCCACAACAAAAGTATAAATGCTGAGACGTCAAATGTAATTCTACCCATCTATTAGTGCATGTTGACCTTTGAATTTTACATTCATTTGTTGACGAGTTGGTTTCACAAAAACTTTCATCATTTTTTAAGTCTAGAATGGGTTTAAGCAGCTGGCACATGTAACCTGTCCCATGTTGCAGGCATGCCGATAGCTCATATATGTTAATGCTAAAGTACGAATCTTTCTTTAGATTAACAGGTACGTACTCGGAGACTGGTGTGATTGTTGCCATGTTATTGTTTGTTTGGTGTGGGACTGGTATTATTTTGTAAAGTTGGAAGCTTTCTCTGCTAATAAGGGGAAAGGTGATCTCTATTATTACATATTTTAGTGTCGCTCTGGCTTTGACCTTCAGTAGCTTGTAAATATACTGAAGATCCGTTTCAATATTTGTGATGGGTAGTGTGAGTTCACTAGGCATCTGGTCGTATATGATTTGAAGCTCACGTTTGAGTTGTGTTGGAGTTAGTAAATGCATGCTTATTTGACCATGATAAATGTCCGTTATTGTGTCTAGCAACGTGTCCTGAAGTCGCTTTAAACTTTGTAGCAGACTGTTCCCGGCCATTGCTGATAATGTGAAGTCTTGGACGTAGGAGATATTTTGAATTTCATGCTGAAGAGTGCTGGCATTGTCTTGCAAATCCATCATCTTCTTGTTCACCAACTTGTGGTGTATGGTTTCAATGTCCTTGACATACTGATCTGCGAAACGTGAGTCCAATACTCCGAACAAGTCATTTGCTAGATATCCGATACCATTTACGAGTCCCGGTCGGCGCCGCACTGTCTCCGCGGTGCGCCGGTGTCTAGCGTGAACGTTAAAATGCTGTGTTAACAAGAGTTCATTGTAGTATTCCATTTCCTGGTAATCGTGCCGGGCTTGTTGCACGATCGTATTGCAATGGTATCGTTTGTCAATGGTTGAACACAGTTTATCTAAATAGGTAGATATTTTGTCATAGGTACCTATACCTGTCCAGTATGGTCCCATATCATAGTACATGACTAAAGTCCATTTGTCCCTGATAAGTTGTATTTTTGATATAGGATCAAAGTACAGTGTCTGATTGCTTGATAACTGTTTTATATCGTGTAAACCGTAAGTAGGTAACAACAGCATCATGCAACTAAATAATACTGTAGCTACCGTTGAGATTTTCGATCTGGTGTGACTTCTCTGTCTTGGTAATCTGTTCGTTGGTGATTTTTCTGGTTCTGATTTTGGTAATGTCTGGTCTGGTGCGGATTCGTTGTCCTGGTTAACGGGCAACACTGACAGCTTTACAATCGGGCGCTTTAGGACACCGTTCCTGGTTTTTAATGAGACCGCTCTGGTAAGGCCTTCATCCCCTGGATGCGTGTCAATCACCCGCCCTAGAGCCCACTTTCCTGGTGGTAGATTATCATCATGGATCACCACTAGATCCCCAATATCGATGTTTTTCTGTGTCTGCATCCACTTGGTTCTGGATGACAGTTGTACAAGGTATTCAGACTTCCACCTTTTCCATAAATCTTGAAATAGTTTAGATGTTAGATGCCATCTGGTTCGAGCATCTTGCTCCGTTTCTATTATAGTTGCTCCTGGTCTTCCTGATAAGAAATGAGCTGGTGTGAGAAAATTGAGATCATCAGGATCCTCTGATAACGCGCAAAGCGGACGAGAGTTCAGACATGCTTCCAGTCTGGTCAATAGTGTGGTATATTCCTCGAAGGTCAGTTTCTGTTGGCCAATGACTCTCTTAAGATGATGTTTAAGGCTGCGTACTGCTCGTTCCCATAATCCCCCAGAACTAGCCCATTTTGGTACTGTATAGTGCCATTCCAGCCCCATCTCCGTTATCTCAGTTATGAAGCCTTCACTGAATACTTGCTGAAGTTGGTGAATTCTTCTTGTAACATAATATTCGCTCCCACAAAGTTAGTTCCGTTATCGCTATACATGTGTCGTGGAGCTCCCCTTCGGGCTGCCATCCTGGTAAGCGCTGCCAGAAAGGCTGAACTGGTCAAGTCTGACACGAGCTCTAGATGAACAGCCTTTGTCACCATGCATACAAAAACAGCTATATAGCCCTTTGTGGTTTTAATTCCTCGCCCTTTGTTTGCTTTAACCTCGACGAAACCCGTGTAGTCTACACCACAGTGGTGAAATGCATTTTCTGGATTTACCCTCGATGATGGTAAGTCTCCCATGAGCTGGTACTGCTTAATAGGATCCTGTCTTCTACATACGACGCAGTTTCTAATAAACTTTTTGGTAGCCATGTATCCGCCGATAATCCAATACTGTTGCCGAAGATTCGCTAAAGTGAGACGTACTCCACCGTGGAAAGTCAATGCATGTGCTTGGTCTATGAATAGCACGGTGATCCGATGATCATGAGACAAGATGATGGGATGCTTCATTTCAAAACTTATGTGGGCATTTCTCAGTCTTCCACCCACACGTAAAATGCCATGCTCGTCTATGATTGGATTTAAATTCAATATTTTACTTTTACAATGCACCTTTCCATGTCTATTTATAGAATCTAAGTCGTTTGCAAATTCTGTTTGTTGAATGGTTTTGATTATCAGCAGTTTTGCACGGCGTAGTTCATGTAATTCGAGGTAAGGTCGGCGAACTTGTTTCTTGGTAGGTAATAGCAGTATCCATGCCATAATACGTATGATTTTCGTAATAGAGCTAAATTTTTGTAATAAGTAATTAACTATACTCGTCGTGGTTGATTCTTTTTGCTCTGTTAATACTGCGTTTGCGTGTCTCAAAATAGAAGGTTTTATTTCGAGATTGGTTTCATATAATATGGTTTGTTCAGTTTTTTGGTTTGTGTATGATGGCAGCCATGACGGCCCCTGCCACCACAATTTGTGGTCTTTGAGTTGTTTGACGGTCAATCCACGGCTTGCGCAATCAGCTGGATTATCTGTGGTCTTCACATATTGACAATGCTTTGATGGTGTAGTTTTGGTAATTGTTGTTACCCGATTTGATACAAATGGTTTCCATCGGGCTGGATCTCCTTGAATCCATCCTAGCACTGCAGTTGAATCGGTCCAGCAGTACACGTCCAATCGGTAATCTGACAAGCAACCTTGAACTTTTTGCATTAGTTGAGCTAAAAGATGAGCGCCCATTAAGGCGCTATAGGTTCAACGAACATTTTTGTATGAGGCGAAGAAGGCGAACGCACGCTCTGATACCGTGTTTTTATGTATAAAAAAATTATATAAAAATGTCGTTCAAAGTTTTGTTTAATTTTGTTAATGAATTCACTAACTTAAATAATAACTAAAATGTAACCAAATGTTTCAAAAATTAAAACGTGAGAGAAGTGAGTGAAAAATAGCATTTAAATTTTAAAAAGGAGGTATCTTTGTTATTTTTTTTTATCGAGTGAAGTAATTCAAATATTGTATTGAATTATTGATTTCACTAGATTAAAAGCTCAAGAATATCATATATTTTTTTCTTCACAGAAAACTATGAAAATTCTTATCAAAAACTTTAAAATTCTAGAGACATTTGAGAACCTATCGCGCCTTAACTCAAGTCTAGGTATCGATATGACCTTGTTTAGTGGCCCTAACCTTGCTTTACCCGCTACTAATGTTATGGTTGTTTTTTCGTTCTTGACGATCTTGCAGTAAATTACACATGCGTATGCCTTGTTGGATGCATCGCAGAATCCGTGTAATTCAATGTTTTGGTTTTCTCCCATTCCAAGCCATCTATTGACTTCCATTGTGTTTATGTCTTTTAATTCTTGTTTCAATTTGGTCCACTCGCAGTCAACATCTTCTTGCAGTTTTTCATCCCATTTTAACTTTGACAGCCAGACGTTTTGAAACATTATTTTCATGGTAGTACTCAGAGGGGTTAGCCAGCCAAGTGGGTCAAATAGCTTTGAAATGTCTGAAAGAAGAGATCTTTTGGTCGCAATATATGGTGAATCACATTCAATCTTTGAGTTGAAGATGAAATTATCCTTCTGCGGGTTCCAACCGAGCCCCAATGTTTTGGTGGAATCGGTCTGTTTAAGCTCTTGAAGATCTTTTTGTATATTAGGACCTCTGTACATTACATCATTCAGACTGTATCCTGATGATGATTTTGCCGAGGCGTTGAAAACCACTCTCAGTTTGGTGGTAGTTGATTCAGCTCGAGTGACTGAGTGGTGAGGTAGATAGCACTCAGGCGTCTGGTTATTGGCTGATGGTATCATATGATTTAAAGTTATATATTCATGCATGAACTTTTGGTAATCTACTTTAAATTCACTGTTCTTCTCCAACTTTTTCTCCAAGTTTCTGAATTGAGCTAGAGCTTGGGGTTTGGTGGCACCCAATTTTTCTTTGAAGGCCGGCTTAAACGGTAGCCGCACCTGGTACCGGCCGCTATCAAGTCTTTTAGTCGTTTCTAGGAAGTATTGAAGACACTCATGGTCATCGTTAGACATCTCTATTTTCTGATTTATGTCTTCGTTTTCCCAAAATTTTAGTAACTCTTCTGTGTTGTTGAGAACAACGTTACAATGGTAGTATGGTTTCATAAATCCAACGAGCAGCCACCCTAATTGCGTCTGCTGCGCGATGGGCTGCTCATCCTTTTCTCTTCTCAAGATACCTCCTAACATTATCTTGCTATAAACATCCGCCCCGAGGAGCAAGTCTACTGGTCGGCTTACGTTAAATTCCGGATCAGCCAGGTTAATACCTTGGATGTGATCCCATGATGATGGTTTGGTAAATGTGTTGTTCGGCAGGCGTTTAATTAGATTATTTATAATAATAACGTTGGTCGCGAAGGAAAACTTGCTATGCGTCGATTGTATAGCTATCTCTATCATGCCTTTAGAACTGTTTTCTTTCTCTCCTACGCCGTAAATTTGACCCTTAAAATGAGCCCTCTTCAATCCTAAGATCTGGGCCGCATTCTCATTGATCAACGACAGTTGAGAACCCTGGTCGACCAAAGCTCTCATGGTGTGCTGAGTGCCATCAGACCCCGTGACTTTGACTACGGCAGTAGCTAAAAGTATCTCCGACCTGTCATCCCAGGACACGTGTGATGACCTAAATGTATTTTGTTTTGTTGCTTCGCTATTGGTTTGCTTAGCATTTGGTTTTGCAGAAGTAGTTGTACTTTGATCCACTAAAGCGTCATGAAGTAAAGTATTATGTTTGCCTAAGCATTTACGACATCGTTTGACCGATATACACGGTTTCTTGAAATGATTGCATAAACAGTTTTGACAAAAGTTTAATTGCTCAATCTTTTTCGATTTTTGCAAAGGCGTCATTTCTAAAAATGTAGGGCATCGCCACAATGCATGCTCAGTATTGCACAATGCACAGGTTATCGACTGCGAAACATGATATGCACTCATGTTAGGCTTCGAATAATCTTTGTTAAATAATTGGTTATTTCGTTGAAAACTTTTCTTTTGGTTTTGGTTGTATTGGTTAGATTTTGATGGTTGAGGTAGCATGGTTTTCTGGTTATTTGGTTCTTGTTTACGCCGGGACGCTTCTAATGCTGTAAATTTTCTCTCTAAGTATTCCAGAAACTCCTGTAGAGAGGGTAGCTCTCTGGGCTTCTTGACGGATTCTATATATTCAGTAAAAGTCTCCTTATCGAGCTTTTGCGCTAGTAGGTGCACTAAGAGTGGATCCCATGTTGAAATATCGACTCCCAGGTTTTGTATAGCGTAAAGCGTCTCTTTCGCTACGTCATGCAGCTTTTTAATCATGATCAGCGATTGGTGCTGTATGTTGGGAAGATCTAGTAAAATGCTGATATGGGAGGTAAAAATTAGTTTCTTGTTTCCATACCGATGGTTAAGAATCTCCCAACATACCTTATAGTTTATCAGAGCTTATTTGTAAATGGTGAATGAGGCGCTCTGCCTCTCCTGCTACCTTACTCTTCAGAAATTGCATTTTTTGCGCATTGGATATCGAAGGGTTTTTGTCAATAGCCTCGCTGAACAAATCCTTAAACGAAACCCAATGGTCATAGGTTCCATGGAACACGGGGATATCCATCTGAGGAGCTGACCTCTCTCGATGCTTCACCGACCACATTTTAGTGTTGATGGTCTCTGTCAACTCGATGTACGTTTCCTCGTGCTCGCAGAATTGTTCTTGGTAATTGATAACTTCACTTCCATTTTCGCCTTCAATTTCCCAATGAAGTTTGTCAATCTCTCTCCAGCGGCTGTCCAGTGATCTTAAAGCATTCTCAAATTGCCACTGGTTCTCGAACTTGTCGACTTGTGTTTTACTCACAGTTCGCAGGAGGGCTTTAAAATTGAGGTTCTGCTTTTTCATCAACTCGTCTAGCTTGCTGGACCCTCCCGCTGATGGTAAAAAATCATCTCGCTGCGGGGTTACATCGTTAACAAATGCTGGGCCTGGTTGTGGTTGCGTAGCCCCTGCTTCTAACCTACGTTGGCTAACGCTCAGCTGCTGCTTAGTGCGGATATCTGGTGATGGTTGGGCTGCCCCCGCTTCTGGTCTGCGGGGACTAACGCCTAACAGCTGCTTTATGGTCTTATCAATGATCTCTTTGATATTGGAGTAGACTTCCTCGACTGTATCAAAACATCCCTTTTTGAAGTAGATATGGTCGAGCTCTGCAAACTCACACATTTTTCTATGGTTCTCCTGGTATTCTCGCCAGTAAACTTCCAGCATATCTGCCTTCCGCTTGTAATTATCGATGGTTCTCCGTTCGGACCCATCTTTCTTGATATTGGTTAAAAATTTGGTCAGAGTCTCATAAAGCTCTGTCTGGTTTACAAACATGGAGTCGGTATCCATGTTTAGTGCTTTTATAATTAATTGTTAATAGATAATAAATGGTTCGCTCTGACCTGGTATGCTCCAAAAACGACAGCCACTGCAATCCAACTTAATTTAAATCACTGCGATCCTCTGGTTATGGTGTCACTGTATCACATGGTAGGCACTGGTAGGTAGTTTTTCGAAGGACCATGTAGAAAGAAGGGAGAAGCTTTTCTTAGGACTACTATGGTGAATCTAGACCACTCCTCCTTCTTTCGGTATATGGTTTGGTGGTATTAAAAAGTCTTGTTTATGATGGTAAATGGTTTGTATTAAGAAAGTCTATACAATTACACTGAACGGTATGACTATGAATCTATGGTATATTATTGGTATGGTTTTATGAGAGTACGCGATGCCTGTAAGGCTGGTGTTCGCGAACTGAGCTCAATTTGGGGTAAACCGAGCAAATGCGTATTTTGTGCATACAATGCTGAAACACACATTTGCAGCGTGTTCGTTTATATGCTTATAACTCGAACAGTTGTTGGTCTTATTTCTTTTGTTTATAACGCCGGGCCTCTTGTAAAATAATTACTAAAATGAGCTTGAAGTTGACCAACAGTTCAAAATAGGGCCTTGTTTGGTAAAATATTTTTTTATGGTGAATTTTGAGTGATTACATATAGTTTTTTTTACATGTATTCAAAGTTTATAAGTTTGTTATGATAAAAAAAAAAAATATCAATTTATTATTTAGAAATTTTACTTTAAAAAAATCTGAAACATCGATGCAAATTCACTGGTCAATGCGCGTGCGGCGCTAATCATGCGGCATCTTAAAACTCATTTTACACAAAATCCTTTGAGAATAGGACAAAAATATAGCCACAAGTAGAAAGATTATTCTATTAGCTTTAATATTTTGTATTAAAATTGATACCCATTAATACAAATTTCCATCACAATAGCTAAGTTAGAAAAATAGGGCTGCCGTAACAAAGTAAATCATGTAATTTTGAAGTTGATTTTACAGTACTTTCACTGATCCCTTTTACCAACCAGAGATAATAATTACAAAGAGAAAATCTCACAGATTTCAATGGTATAAAACTTTTCAAGAATATTCTATTTACTTTACATTATATTTTATTATCGCGAGAGCATGACGCGCTTACAAGTCAGCCGGGCACTCACCTTGTTGCTCAATTTGCAAGATGGCCGCCGACTTTAGGTCGGCCGCACACATATTTTGCAAGAACTAATTATTTCACAAAAATTCAATAAGTGCAGGTTTTACTAACTTACAATGATATTGTGAATTCCTAAATAGATAGCTACTCATATTGTAGGTCCTAGGGTATGACTTAAAATATTTTGATATAATAGTTTGATGGCGATACTCAGAGACACCAATTATATTAATGTCTTATTTTATGACATGCATTAGGTACATTTGACGGCCTCTATGGCGCGGCGGGTGAAGGTTCGTCTGTGACACAGGAGGTTGCGGGTTCGATTCCCGCCTCAACAAACATTTGAAAAACGCCTCGACAACCGCCGGAACAAATATTTGACCGTATAATATAAAATATCTATTTATGTTATGTATTGTATTAAGTATATCAGTTATCTAGTACCCATAACACAAGCTCTGCTTTGCTGGGGGCTAGATAATGCTGTGTGAACTGTCCAGCACTATTATTAATTATTTATTTATTTTGCATTCCTAAATATATTTTAAGTTTTTATGTACTATCATCATCATCATCATCAGCTGGTGGACGTGCTCTAATAATAATAATAACAGTTTTTTTTTTACAGTATATAAGTATGTTAATTTAATTTATTTAATAATTTGATTGGGTAGGGATATTAGGAACCAAGAGGGGGTAAAAATATATTAGAATTGCATTCGATTATAAAGGTAAAGAAAGTAACCTGCCTAAATCACGTGTATTCGCGAGGTCTCAGTTCGGGGTGAACCACTAGTTTAGTTTTTAGTTTCCGATTCAATTTAATATTACGGTTGGTGGTGTGGTGATGTTGAGTAAAAACAATTATATTATTATCAGAAGTATTTTTATTTATTTAAAACATTCCTTAAAATTATTCCTGTCACTGTTTGACATTATTGAAAGCATAGCTTAGCTTTTAGACAGATTTTGTTGTTAGTAAACCCAATAATGTTATAAACATGCCATGCATACATGCAGACTTATACAATTAGGGATGCAAGTAACCCATCACAGTCATGCCCCGTGATTCACATTCACCGACTTTCTACACAAAAATATCGCTTAACACAGGATGATATACTTACCTGAAACTTTTGTTTGCAAATACACTGAATAACCCTGAAAATAGCATTCAAAAAGGCATTGATGATAATACTAACCTATTACAAAAATATCGCTTTACACAGGATGATAAACTTACCAATTTTTTTTATTTACAATTACAAAAATATCGCTTTACACAGGATGATAAACTTACCTAAAATGTATATTTACAAATACCCTGAACCACCCTGAAAATATCATTAAAAATGGCATTGATGATAATACTAACCTATTACAAAAATATCGCTTTACACAGGATGATAAACTTACTTAAAACTTATGTTTACAAATACCCTGAACAACCCTGAAAATATCATTCAAAAATGGCATTGACGATAATACTAACCTATCACAAAAATATCGCTTTACACAGGATGTTAAACTTACCTAATTTTTATATTTACAATTACAAAAATATCGCTTTACACAGGATGATAAACTTACCTAAAACTTATGTTTACAAATACCCTGAACAACCCTGAAAATATCATTAAAAAATGGCATTGATGATAATACTAAACTATTACAAAAATATCGCTTTACACAGGATGATAAACTTACTTAAAACTTATGTTTACAAATACCCTGAACAACCCTGAAAATATCATTCAAAAATGGCATTGACGATAATACTAACCTATCACAAAAATATCGCTTTACACAGGATGTTAAACTTACCTAATTTTTATATTTACAATCACAAAAATATCGCTTTACACAGGATGATAAACTTACCTAAAACGTATGTTTACAAATACCCTGAACAACCCTGAAAATATCATTAAAAAATGGCATTGATGATAATACTAACCTATTACAAAAATATCGCTTTACACAGGATGATAAACATACCAAATTTTTTTATTTACAATTTCAATATTATCGCTTTACACAGGATGATCTAGTTACCTAAAACTTTTGTTTGCAAATACACTGAATAACCCTGAAAATAGCATTCAAAAATGGCATTGATGATAAAACTAACAAAACTTTTGTTTACAAATACCCTTAAACTCTAAAGCTAATCTATATTATATAAATTCTAATTCTAACGCTCAATATACAGCTGCGCGTGAAGTGTCACGTGACTACGGCTTGCATTATCCGTAAACTTTTACGATCTGGATAACACGGATAGTAGTGAACTTTAGTATTCGGATATCCGGATAATTCAGATAATACGGATAATTTCGAAAAAGCTTTACAAAAATATACTAAAGAAAATGATGGTTATAGATAGCTTTATTCATGTATAAATTAAACCAACATTCACCCACCATTCAAATATGAATCACTTTAACCATTTCGGTAGCTATTTGTGGTAAAATTAAAACTACTATCATAATAATAATTAGGGATGGGCCGAATATTCGTTTTATATTCGGTATTCGGCAAATTCGACAGGTTTACCGTTTTTTTTTTTTAAACATTAATAGACCTTTGTTTGACCGCGATCTCACCTGTTGGTAAGTGACGATGTGGCCAAAGATGGACCACAAAGGTCCAGAAGGCCCTATTCACTCTAGCCTTGAAGAGACCTAGATTATAGTTTTCGGAAAAGACAGACGACGGTAGTGTATTCCACTCCTTAGCAGTTCGCATTATACAAATAGAACTGAAACGTTTTAGAAGGAAGCTGAAGCGAATAGAAGGTAAACTAATGAGGTAAGAATGGTACTGAGCCGTACGCCCGCTCGTCCTATGATGAAAAGGAGATGGTGGGATCAGATCGTGCAGTTCCTGGGAGCATTCCCCGAAATGTAACCTATAGAAGATCGAAAGGCATGCAACCTTACGGCGGTGCTCGAGACTCTGGATCTTAGTCTCCGTCATATGTTGCTCACCTATAAGCCTGAAAGCTCTACGTTCGATCGAGTCCAAGGCAGCAAGCTGGTGTTTGGCCGAACCATCCCAAACATGGCAGCAGTACTCCATACTAGCCCGGAATTGTGCTTTATATAAACTGAGAAGCTGGCCTGTTGTGTGTGAAGTAACGATTTCCCTTATTTAGGATTAGGGCTTGCAATCCGGATATCCGGATGTCCGAATTATGTCGGATCCGCAAATTTTCAAATCCGGATAATGACGTCTGCTATATTCGGATAATTCGGATAGTGAAATTCATCAAAAAATTACGATAAGAATCTAAATTTAAAATACTGGGGATTTGATTTGAGTGTTATTGAGTGACTAATTAGTCAACAAAATGACTATTAGTCACCGATTTCCAAAAGCTCGTATTTTTGGAAGTAACCAGTGACTAAAATTGTCACAGTATGATATAAATACGAGTGCCTCTACCCAATCGATTCGAAATCACTCCGTGACTATTTTTGGCACTGACATTTTAATCATATTATGAATAGTAGTAGAGCTTTTTTTTGTCCGGGAAAGTACTACCACCATACATATTTCTGCCGCAAAGCAGTAGTGCTCGCATTGCTGTGTTCCGGTTTGAAGGGTATGGATGTCGGTGAAATTACAGGCACATGAGACTTCATCTTTATGTCTCAGGGTGGCGGGTGCAGTGCAATGCCACATACAAACATGTAAAAGAAAGGATCAGTATTTACAATTTAGATTCTTATCGTAATTTTTTGATGAATTTCATTATCCGAGTTATCCGAATTATCCGGTTAGAGCGGACGTCATTATCCGGATTTGAAAATAAGCGGATATCCGTATAATTCGGATATCCGGATATCCGGATTGCAAGCCCTAAGTGAAGTGTCACGTCACGTGACACTTCACTTGGTGTGGTACTCCTCGAAGCAAACATTTATGCAAAGCGTGACGTCGCACTGCTTGCATTGAAATTTGCTCCACCACACACACCATCTATTTTTAGTGGGCAAAAGGCCAGCGTAATGGTTGCCTACTAGGCGCGGGCGGGTCCCTTCTGGTACCGATGACTTTAGGTTTACGTTTATATTTTTGATAACTGTTGGTATCGGGAGCTCTGGCGCCACGGGCTTAAATGCGCCAACCAACCCCTAGGCGAGCTTCTCCCGGAAAACACGCTGGACGGTTTTTGGGTGCTTTGTCTTATAAATAACATAACTATTTAAAATAGTTATGTTAAGGAGTCTCCTGAAAACTTTTTTATACCAGATCATATTTCTAGTCCGTTCGATGGGGAACGCGGATAACAGCTGATCTTTCTTGTCCACGCCGCCCATGGTTAAATTATAGTCTAGGACTGCTTGGGGTTTGAATTTGTATCGCCCATATTTTTCCTTACCACCGATCTCACCACTATGATATGTGGACAACATTGAAACTAAATTGTTGTCACGCCACAAACATATCGACACATCACTGCAGAAAGTCTCGACAACTTCACCAACCCGCATCTGATTTTTGGCCATACCCTTGATAGATTCGGGAACGAACTCTCTATTGATGCGGAGAGTCCCGTAACAATCAGTGCCACGGGACTTCAAGTACCGCGCCAACAGGGGGCTGTTATAGAAGTTATCCATTACAATGGTGTGCCCAAGATTGAGCAGCGGGTCGACGAGTGTCAAGACGATGCTTGCTGTGGCGCTGGTGGGAGCGGGTGGTTTGGCAGTGTCTATTACTGTTTTTGATTGTTGTTCTGTTGTTGTTTGGGTTTCTGTTGTTAATTTTTGTTCTGTTGTTGTTCTGTTGTTCTTTGTTGTTCTGTTGTTGTTTTTTGTTCTGTTGTTGTTTTTTGTCCTTTCCCAGTATATATTAAAAAATTCCAAAGGTATCCTGTCGAAGACTCACATAATTCATATGTTTTAACGCCGACCTTCGCCGCTTTTGTTGCGATTTTTTGGGTGAACGACAGTCGACCCTTCCACTTTAGAAGGGATTCATCAATAACAATTTCTCTTCCAGGCATATAAAGGTCTTTGAACTTTTTTTGGAGATGTTTTAGTACCGGCCATATTTTTTTGAGTTTGCTGTCGGTCATATTATCTGTCTGGTCAGTCAAGTCAGTGTCGTCGGCTAAGCTGGTTTCAGAGAAGTGTAGCAGTCGTTTCAAAAGTAAAAATCTATTGTAAGTCATTAAGCTTTTAAAGTATTTCATCGTCAGGTATCCACATTCTTTCCAATATTGAGATTCCACGGACAGCGGTGCCAGACCTTGAAAAATTAATATTGCAAAGAATGTGGTAATTTCACATTTGTCTGTATTTGTCCAGTGTCTAAGTCTGGAATGCTCCGTCGTCGTAAACCTGTCAATACAGTAAGTCGCGTATCGGTTAGTCTCTTTCACAATCAAGTCAAGTAAGTCATCGTCGAAGTACTTTAGAAATATGTCGACTGGTGTCGTGTCTTCGTCCACTGGAAATGTCGGTCCTGGTGTCCCTCTAAATGTCTCCCGTTGTCCGTTAAATGTCGTGTGGTCAGCGCTCCAGTCAAAGGTCAGATGGTCTACTGGCATCATGTCTGTTAGATGTTGGTCGGATTCTAAGTCGTCGTTGTTTAGCCAATTTTGTAGTTCTTCATCTAGAGCGTCGGGTACAGCTGCAGGTGTTGTCAGCGCATAGTTATGGTCAAACTGTACTTGTAAGTCATCCCCCCCGTCTAAGTCAATGTCATCAATATCATCGTCGTTGTCCTCATCCGCCAACTCATCTAGAAGCCACCTAGTTACGACGTCATCTGAACCTAAGAAAAAACAGACATTTATTTTACCCGCCACCACTAAAACCAAAAGTTATCGCGAGTGCGTAAGCATAATATGAATGAGTCCCTTACCTGCGTCTAGCCCAGTCCTTTTTTCTTTATTGCCTGTAGGATCTTCCTTGCCATGACCCTCGGACATCTTGGATTGGACATCTGAAACAGTAGGTTTTTTTTATTTTTTTTAAACATTTTTTATATTTTACATAAGGGGTACAGGACAAAAAAATAAATAAAAGATAAAACATTAATTATATTATAAAAACGGGAAATTTTCACGTACCGATAAAACATTATTAACATGCGCCAAAAAAAAACTATCTGTTTGCCTCAGTAGCCTCTTATTGTTGCTTTGACCTGCCCCTTATATTTTTTCCTTAGTGCCCCCTTATCTACTCCCCAAAAAGTTACCGCGAGTGCGTAAGCATAGAATGAGTCCTTTACCTTCGTCTACCGTTGGCGTTGGTTGAACAAAAAAGGCCGATGGTGACATTTCGTTTTCTGAAATAGTACATAATTAGGTTGGTGTTTAAAACATAATTTATCAAATATTTATACACAATAACTATTCAAACTTGTTCTTACTTAGTCCACCAGTCGTCCAGTCGCACAGCGGCGAGGGCACGAAGCTGTGCTTGCTACTAAAGGTAAATTAATATGTTACATTAAAATTTATTTTTAACGATAATTACATGCACACGACCTCTATGGCACGGCGGGCGCAGGAGGTTGTGGGTTCGATTCCCGCCTTGGAACAAATATTTGTACGATCTGCAGATCAGGGTTTTCTCGGTATTTTCTATGTTATGATTACAGTTATCTGTTGTATAAGATTGCAAAGTTGCTTTTTAACCGCGTGCTCAATTTTGTTGACCGAACAAGCGAAGGATTCTAAAGAGCACGAGATGAAAAATCTTTGCATTCGAGTGCAACACGTAACTTTTCATCCCACTCAGCGAGGAAATGACTAAATGCAAAAAATAAAATAATACACCAAGAAGGTCTATGAACTTTCGGTGATTACAACACGTAGAGGTAAAAGTAAAAAGGTGATTTTTTGAACTCACAAACTTAGTTAGTGCACACGATGTTCTAAATCCAATTTTACTTTATTCTCTAGGGGATGAAACGGATTTTACACTCAGATATCGAAGAGCAAAAATACTCTTTCCGAGATGGGGGGATGAAAAGAATATTTATCTTGTATTACATGTCTTTGTATTGTATTAAGTAAATCAGTTATCATAGTACCCATAAAACAAGCTCTGCTTATCTTGGGGCTAGATAATGTTGTGTGAACTGTCCACCATTATTTGTTTATTTATACATACATACACGTCTATTATTATATTTAACCTGCGAGGCTTTTACTAAAAATATTTGAAAAATAAATGTTTATACAAATCGCTGGCAATAATTAAAGATAATTAAAGATAATAAATTTTAGTGTTAACCAGTTAATTACTTACCTCATTGGAGATTGCACACTTGGATTTGAATTCGGAGACGCGTGTTTTTCTTCTTGAGCTTGTTTTTGTCTCTGTTCTTGTTTTCTGTTAAACAAAATTTGAGTTTTTAACTGACTTTAAAAAAAGGAGAGGGTTCTCATAGAAACGGAAGGTGGACAACGGAACTCCTCGATGGATAATAGTAGACTGATCGTGTTTAGGCCCATTATGATCAGCACACGGTTTCGATCACTAGGTAATACTATAAAATCTTGAATTGGTGAAAAAATCCTAGCTTCGAAGTTGGTAGAATTATTAAATATTACAAATTCTTATAAAACCTTTATTTTGCAGAAAATAACTTACTTTATCTCCCAGTCCCTCAGTTAAGAGGAAAAGAGACAAGTACCTACTTAAGTAAAGATATTTAAAAAACCAAAATACTATTTTTTTAGCAAGCCAAAATAAAAAGTAGTTTTATTTAAATATTGGAGTGCCCGTTCTTTAGCGATGTTAAGTTCACTAGCTTAAAAAAATATTAAATTGATTGTAAAAAAAAGCGCGGGGTGCTTAACATCAAATGTTACAAATACTTCATTGGTAGTAGTGAAAATGACATTCAAAGATTCCATCACACTTACATACACACAAACAGACCAAACTAATAAAAACGTGTTAAAAAAAACGTAAAGGTAAACAATCCATTACACTTACATACACACAAACAGACCAAATTAATACAAACGTGTTAAAAAAAACATAAAGGTAAACAATCCATTACACTTACATACACACAAACAGACCAAATTAATACAAACGTGTTAAAAAAAACATAAAGGTAAACAATCCTTACTTAGATTTTTTGCGTGGAGGCGCGTCGGGCAATAGCATGCGAGTCGTTTCTTTTTCTTTTTTTCTGTCTAGCAGTGTTTTTCTTAGTGATGGCGATAGTGCCGCTATTGCCATTTTTGTTTTTTTTTGCATTTTTTGCTAAAAGCGCACGCTCTTCTTCATAGGTCCTGCAAAAAAAAGAATAGTTTATTTTGAAGACATAAAAGTTTTAAAATACTTATTATCTTTGTATAGTAGAAAAAAAGAGATAATAATTTAAAAAAAAAATGATAATGAACTTATCAATAATGCTAATGTTATTATTTTGTAACAGAACTGCTGTTATTTTGAATTATAAAAAAACTGTATTGTATTGTTTAACTAATCAACAACTAAACTGTTTCAGTACTGAAACAATATTTAGACACCAATTTAGCAACATTTAAATAAATACGTAGGTCAGTAGGTACGTCCTATTATTGCCAGTGGTAAAACCTAATTTTTAAAATAATAACATTTACCCACACAAGACAAGGCTCCAGGCAACTATGTAACCTAGGCATATGAAAGGATGTAATTACATAAAATAAGAATAACTTAACTGCGATTAATTGATTACTGACCAGAACCTCATGCAACAAGGTTTAGGAGAATGGAATATTAAATAAATTAAAAGCTTTGAGCCGCGGTAGCCTCGATAGGGCGTTTACTTGCAATCGGTTTAATTATTATTTTATTATTATAACACTCATTTATTAAAAATCTCGTAAAAAAATATATTTTTCACTATAAAGGAATACTATCTACAAAAAATAAATAGTAAAAAACATTATAGTAAAAAATATAAATCAAAACGGGGAACCACCGACCGCGGAGCGAGGCCCAAACGGTCGGGGGCTAGGGCTGCAGAGAGAGGAACCTCCTGACTATACGTGCCGAGTCCAGGAGTACCGCCTTCTGAATCTGACCCTTGATCCAACTATTTAGCGAGAGCTTCTTAAGGTACTGGTCGAAGCTCTTCGCAATCAGTCCATTCACTGAAACGACTATCGGGACGATAATCGTTGAATCCACATCCCACATGGCGGTAATCTCGTGAGCCAAGTCAAGGTACTTGCTTAACTTGTCTTTCTCGGCCTTCACGAGATTAGCATCATGCGGGATAGTGACATCAACAAGTATCGCCCGGCGTTCCGACCGGTCCACCAGCACGATATCAGGCTTATTGGCAACAATAGTCCTATCCGTGATGATAGACCGGTCCCAGTAGAGCGTGGCACGGCCATTTTCAAGAACCGGCTGAGGCACGTACTTATAGTACGGCACCTCAGGTCCCACAAGGTCGTATCGGAGGGCAAGTTGCTGGTGAATGATCCTGGCTACTTGGTTGTGTCTGTGCAGATACTCAGAGTTAGCAAGATGCGAACAACCCGAAAGCACATGCCTGAGGGATTCTCCGGGACGGTGACATGCTCTACAGATATCAACCGTCCCATCCTTCATGATGTACTTTCGATAGTTGTTCGTCTTGATGACCTCATCCATAATCGCACAGACAAAACCCTCGGTTTCCCCAAAGAGGTCACCGAAACGTAACCAGTTTACTGAAGCGAGCAGATCTACATCGGGCCCTGTGAGGGCCTTGTAAAACCGCCCGTGCAGTTCCTTGCTCTCCCATATGGTCCTGCGTTCCTGAGTGCTCAGGGCTGATAGTTTACGCCAGTTCTCTTTTGCTAAGGAGAGCGGGGTAAAGTTCTTATCAACTGCAACGACATCGTGATAATTATTATACCACTGATAATAATGCACCAACACATCGCTAAACATTCTTTATATTAAGTTTTTTTTAATATAAAGAAATACTAGGATTAAAAAACGAATAGTATAAAAAAACATTACATTAAACAATCTAAACGGAAAACAACCGATCGCGGAGCAATGCCCAAACGGTCGGAGGCTAGGGCTACAGAGAGGAACCTCCCGACGATGTGTGCCGAGTCCAGGAGTACCGCCTTCTGAATCTGACCCTTAATCCATTCATTTAGCGAGAACCTATTATTATTATTATTAATTAAAATACCTCGAACTTGGGCCGGCTACGCTGTCGGCGGCTTCTTCAATGGGCTCAGGCCGCAAGTTCGCCACACCTCTCCCACCCGCACCTCTCCCACGTCCTCGTTTTATATTCGAACCACTGAGGCAAAAAAGTTAGTTTAATCATTCACCAGAACATAGACGGCAAAAAAATACAAACTGAAAAAAAAAATGTTTCATCGCATGATAAATCCATAGTCGTAAAAAAACAAATTTAGAACAAAATAACACTGGATGAATGCAACTGATGGCCTCATGCAATAATTGTTGCATGGGGCGGTTTATCCACCTGATAATTTGCAACTTTAGTTGCATTGAGCAGTTAGGTCAGTACAATTACAATACCTCGAACTTGGGCCGGCTACGCTGTCGGCGGTTTCTTCAATTGGCTCAGGCCGCAAGTTCGCCACACCTCTCCCACGTCCTCGATTTATATTCGAACCACTGAGGCAAAAAAGTTAGTTTAATCATTCACCAGAACATAGACGGCAAAAAAATACATACTGAAAAAAAAATGTTTTAATATAATCGCATGATAAATCCACAGTCGTAAAAAAAACAAATTTAGAACAAAATAACACTGGATGAATGCAACTGATGGCCTCATGCAATAATTGTTGCATGGGGCGGTTTATCCACCTGATAATTTGCAACTTTAGTTGCATTGAGCAGTTAGGTCAGTACAATTACAATACCTCGAACTTGGGCCGGCTACGCTGTCACCGTCTTCGGCAAACAGCTCGCGAGGCCGCAAGATGCCCGCACCCACTGCTCTCATTCCACCTCTTCCCACACCTCTCCCACCCGCACCTCTTCCACCACGCCCTTGTTTTTCATTCGCACCACTGAGACAAAAAAGTTTGTTTCATTCATGCAACAGAACTTAGGGGAAAGGAAGGGGACAGGGGAGACCCTGCCCTGTTAATAAAATAACTAGAAAACTTATAGGTTTGAAGAAAAAATATAAAGAAAATTTTGAGGTTAAGTATGGAAACATCAAAATTAAAATAACCATTAAATCTAATTGACACCTCTGGGTATTAAAATGGATAATTTAATTTTTCAGCCTAGTAGACATATATTCAAATATTAATAATATTGAAATATTAATACTTAATAATTATCGTTATTGTAGGTCTCGCCCACTAGTGAACGTCTACAATTGATGATGATGAATACTTATTTCAATAGCAATTTTGAAGGGGCTGAAAACGATGAGTCTACAGGAGGTGTTCGCCTAACCTTAATTCTAAAAAGCTTGAATTGCTTATGGTAACTTTAGTTACCATACTGTTCGCACATAGATTGCTCACAAAAGGGTCGTTATTTTTCGTTAATCTTGCCAAAACATATGAATGTTTTTGTATTTCATGGGTTAAAATCAAATAAGTAGTATCTAAATGTCTTTATTTTAAAGCATTTACTTTGGAAATTCCCGATAGTTATGAAAATTGAGCTTTGAAATTTTACCTAGATCTCAGTGGTCAAGAAAAGTTAATATTTTGAAGTTTTTTTTCTATTTTTACGTGTAATCGTGCAATTATATGAAAGAGCATAAACCGTAGATTAATTTAGATGAAAAAAACTCACACAAATCAACAAAATAGAGCACTTACCGCATTTTTTAATTCAATCCACTTTCTGCACAGTCACAACGTAAACAAAGTCACCACCAAAGTCAGGCAAAAACTGATTTCACTAAAAGTTTAAAAAGAGTATAGGTTCCGATTAATCTAGGGTGTTGCCCGTGATTTTTTCCATAGATAGAAACTATCGCACGCGTCAAAACCGTCCACAGAGAGAGGAAATCGGTTAAAATTGTACCAAAGTGTCTTGGTAACTCTAGTTACCACCAACATTTACAAAATTCAACACACCTGGTAATTTTAGTTACCAGCTAACAAACTCTGATAGATTTTCTGGATACCACAGTTACCACAAACCAGTGAACGGTTAAGCTTGCATGTTCGTTATCCTCCTGGCTCATGCATGGAATGACGCAATTTCCTCTCTTCGCTCCACTCTATCAGTACAGTGCTGGCTGCCAGATCAATATACCCATTAAGCGCTATCAGCGACTTAAAAAGCGCTAGCTATATTTTATATAATTAGCGTATCCAAAGAACGCTCAATTTAAGTGATAATTGTAAAAAACAGATGAATAAATAATATTGTTCACATTGGTTTAATCATAATCCACATTACTTTATGAAATCGTCAAAAAAAGAATCTGAACCAGAACAGAACAAAAAGAACAAAATTAGAATAATAACGCAACGAATAATAGAGGAGTCTTGGATTTACAGACGGAAATTATGAATAGTAGATCAAACCACAGAATAATTATAATAGTGTTACGCGCCAACACAGAATGAATATGGCACCACAGATAAAGGCACCACAGGGAGGAGTACTGTCTCCACTTCTCTGGGTACTAGTAGCTAATGAACTTCTAGAATCACTCAACAAAGATGGAATTAACACAATTGGATATGCTGATGATCTTGCAATCATGATATCGGGACTTTTTGAATCAACTCTGTGTGAGAAGATGCAAAAAGCACTCAAGGTCGTGGAAGCATGGTGCCATAGACATAGCCTGTCTGTGAATCCTAACAAAACAGAACTGGTGCTCTTCACTCGCAAGACGAAGATGCCAAAACTGGAACTCCCATGCTTATTTGGAAGGACTCTGACTCTGAGTAAAGAGGTAAAATATCTTGGAATATGGTTGGATAGCAAACTCATATGGGGCAAGCAATTAGACCATGTAGCGACAAAAGCCACAAATGTGTTATGGCAGTGTACACGAGCCGTGGGTAAAGACTGGGGTCTAAAACCCAAGTTATGCCTATGGATGTATAAAGTCATGGTTCGACCTGTGCTAACTTATGGTGCCGTAGTTTGGTGGCCGAGAACAAACCTAGTGACAGCAATAAACAGGCTACAACAGGTTCAAAGACTGGCATGCTCGCTCATAAGTGGATGCACAAAATCTACACCATCAGCAGCGCTAGACATCCTATTAGGACTGACGCCGCTCCATATACACATACAGCAGGAGGCAATGGCGGCAGCACTGAGAATAAAATCCACGGACCAGTGGAAGGGACACAACAGAATAACAAATCACTGTAAGATACTGGAAAAGGCGACCAACATAATCCCAGAAGCCTTGGAGGGTACGGATAGAATAGCCACCACATATCTTAACAACAAAGGGTACGAAGTGGCGACTAAAGACACGGAGGTGACTCTTCCTTCCGCCCCGCCCGTCTACCACATATATACAGATGGGGCCAAACAGAGTAAAGGTGCGGGCTGCGGTTTTTACTGCCCTGAAACTGGACTCTCAAGGGCACAACCTCTGAATAAATCCACCACCGCTTTTCAAGCAGAAACCCTGGGGCTTCAGCTAGCGGCAACTGATATATCATCATCAATAGTGTCCACCAGTATAGGGACCATTGATAGACACATACAACTTATTTTCGTAACAGACAGTGCAGCACTCACAAATGCGCTGAAGAGACCGGACACCAGGTCAAAATCGGTCGCAGAGTGTCACACTGCACTTCAGAGACTGACTGAGAAGTATAATGTCACAATCAAATGGACGGAAAGCCATGGCCATTGTCTTGGAAATGACAGGGCTGACTCCCTAGCTAGGGAAGGGGCTAAACTTATCCCGACTCAAGCTGACATCAGCCTATCGAAACCACCAACAGTGGAAATCAAAAACAAGCTAAGATTGCATTCAGAAATGGATCACCAAAAGCTATGGGAACGAAGGTCGGACTGTAAGCACACAAAACATATGCTCCCAAAACCTGACAAGAAAATGACGAATTCACTGCTTAAAATGAAACGCGAGGACCTGCGTATGGTGGTGGGCATCATAACAGGACACTGCGACCTCAACCATCACATGCACAAAATTGGAGCCACTGACAGCGGGCTGTGTCGGGGCTGCTTGCAGGAAGAAGAGACGGTGGAGCACGTCATCCTAAATTGTGCGGCCACAAAAGACGCCAGGGCCAAGACGGGTTTGCAGGAGCTACTTGGATCCTGCTCTCCATCATCGACGCCTTCGGACACACTTCAACAGTGTTGCCATCAACCCAAAGTCCTGCTCCGTTACTTTAAGGAGCTGGGCTGGCTGGGGTAGGGTTAGCATAGGGGGATAATGCACAATACACCCCACAGCGGGATGTCAGTGCAGGTCTTAGCACCCCCACCTAGAATTAGAATTAATTAGAATAGAGGAGTCTTGGATTTACAGACGGAAATTATGAATAGTAGATCAAACCACAGAATAATTATAATAGTGTTACGCGCCAACACAGAATGAATATGGCACCACAGATAAAGTCATTCGGCAACACATTTAACGCCATCTATTGACGAATAGCTGAACCTGTGGCTCTACCCATAGAGTAAAGATGTGTTAGAGAAGTGTAGCGGGAGCCTGCTATCCTGTTGTTAGAGCAGGATAGATATAGTTCCCGATAGTTCTAGACTATGGTAGACGTTTCTACAGATTGCTCGTGATTGTTAGAATATTCGAGACTCTAAGACGCTCGTATATAAAGTCGTAAATTCATTCGTGGAGATGAGTTGACTACTAGCTAAGTGTGTGAAGTAATCAAGAGACCTGAGAGGGATAATTTAGAACAGCGTAGTAAGCGTGCAAGTAAAGTGGTGAGAGCGATAATTTTGAATAGTGCGGTTAACGGAAGTGTGAATTTGTGCTTTTTGGATTGTTTTATTAAAAAGTGTTAATTTGTTCACCGGTGTTTTAAGAGTTTATTTTATCCTGAACCCTAGCTCGTAACAAATTGGTGTCAGAAGTCGGGATAAAATAATGCCGGTACTTCCAAAGGACGATACGGAAGGTATCAGAACGCGCAGTCAACGGCAGTTGGAAATGGATGTCAGGCGACTTGAAGGTTCACCATCACAAGTGCGTCGCCAGATTCCTGACCCAATGGTGGAGCCAGCTGCTGGATCATCCGGGGTTTCACCACCATCAGCGGTCCAAGCTCCCGCTTCAATTGATTTTGCTGCTTTAATGGCAATGCTTCAGGAGCAGGCCCGTCGGCAGGAGGAGCAGGCTCAACGCCTTGAGGAGCATCTGCGCCGTGATAAATAGGAGCAGACTCGTCGGCAGGAGGAGCAGGCTCAACGCCTTGAGGAGCAACTGCGCCACGATAAGGAGGAACAGACTCGCCTCATAAGGGACTTGTACGTGACTATTGGGAAAGAACTCCGGGATGTAAAAGACCAGGTACAAAACCAAGAGAGTCGCATCTCCAACGCTGAAACCCAGATCGCCGATGTTAAAAAAGCTCTGGGTGTGCTGAAGTCTGGAGATGGGAACGTTGCTTCAAGGGTTGCTACACCTACAGTCCGAGGCTTCAAGGTGCCGCCGTTTGATGGAAGCTCTTCGTGGTCAGCCTACAAGATCCAGTTTGAGGCCGTTGTCAAGGCCAACGGATGGACCACAGCGCAGGCCATGACTGCCCTTACTCTAGGCCTTCGTGACCAGGCGCTTACCATTTTAGGGGCCCTCGGAAAGGAATTCACCTACGAACAGCTGCTCGAAGCATTGGAATCCCGCTATGGTGATGCACATCTGGAGCACGTGTTCCGCGCTCAATTAAAGGAGAGAGCGCAGCGTCACTCTGAGAACCTACAGCAGTGGGCTCTCGAAATAGAAAAGCTGGTTCAAAGGCATATCAATCATCACCTACACTCATCGACGGTAATCTAGTCTAGGCCTTTGTCGATGGAATACGTGACCTTGAAGTAAGGGTTGCTGTGACACTTGGGCATCACGAATCTTTGAAGAGCGCTTTGGCCCATGCATTGGAGGTGGAGGCCGTACGTTGGGACCATCGAACGCACTGCATCAGGGAAATGGTGGCATCTCCTAACCGTGACAGCCGTCCGAAATTTAGCCCTAGATGCTACGAGTGTGGTGAAAAGGGTCATCTAAGGTCTAGTTGCCCGAAACGGGTGATCGAAAGGAAAGTTCGATCTCAAGAAGACCGGGTGGTTGGCCTCTGTTATGTGGGTAGTTTTAGTGCGAGTACCATCTTATGAATAGGTACCCGCTATTGTCAGTCTAGAATAAATCTCCTTTGTATTACGTCGTGGTTTCATTGAGTTTCCCTAATGAAGTAGATACAGACTAAGGTAGATGAGACTAAGATCCAGAGTCTCGAGCATCGCCGTAAGGTTGCATACCTTGCGATCTTCTATAGGTTACATTTCGGTGAATGCTCCCAGGAACTGCACGATCTGATCCCACCATCTCCTTTTCATCATAGGACGAGCAGGCGTACGGCTCAGATACCATCCTTACCTCATTAGCATGCCTTCTATTCGCACTAAACGTTTCAGTTCTACCTTAATGTGACCTTATAATGCGAACTGCTAGGAGTGGAATACACTACTGTCGTCTGTTTTTCCTGAAAACTATAATCTGGGTCTTTTCAAGGCTAGAGTGAATTGGTGCCTTCTAGACCTTTGTGCTCCATCTTCAGCCACATCGTCACTTACAAACAGGTGAGATCGCGTTCAAACAAAGGTCTATAAATGTAAAAAAAATAAAAAAATGTGCAGTTCACCTCGCATTAGCGCTCAATGCCTATCGCGATATTTACCTAAACATCCCACTCTCTTCTAACGTGTTACCCTGTCGCTGTCTTGCGCGCAGTGTTGCGATTCGTAGGGGTTGACGACTAGTCGCTTACTAAAACATAATTATCTAATGGCAAATGGCAAACTTACTTTTCTAATGGCTTCTTTGGATTTTTCCCTACAATTTAGTCAATGTCAAATAATAATAAATTCAAGAGATAAAACGAAGTTAAGTCGTCAAGAGTCTCCGTCAAGACATAAGTAAAAATAACCAAGGCACAGACCAAGGTTAATATGGTGAAACCAAAGTTTTGGAGGACTAAATCCACCATTCCGAAAAGACACGCAATAGGTATCTACCTACAATTCTATCCGTCTACACCATACATGTGCTCCTTATATTATAATATGTATGTTACATACACCGGTTAAAATGACACCAAAATTACACGATATACTTTAGCACGCTAGCTGCAGCAAAAAAATCATAAACTTTCATCTGGTCCGATGGCAGTCGAAATGCGCATCCATCGACTGACCTTAAGACGATATGTTAAATTATTTCGACTCGCGAGTGGGCGGAGCCTAGCATAATCAGGAGGGCTCACCGCTGCAAAACATCGTGAAACCAAGGCAGGTGCCATCTTACGTTGAACGAGTGTACTACGACGTGCCTGCGCCGCGCCAAACTTTGGGTTCAGGAAATGCATGGAGTAGCTTTCTCACTAGAATAAAAGAAGTATATTTTTATGTTAGGTAAGTAAAGTAAGTGTCTACCTATTTTATATCGATATCTGAGGATCCCTGTGGTCAGAGAACACGAATATGTTGTTAGAATAATAAAAAAGTATTTTTGCCTTTCGCATGAAGATATATCTACCTACTCGTACATATAAACACCTGGCATGAAAACCTCTGTGGGCCGGCGTGCGAAAGTTTGCCTACGATGCAGGAGGTTGCGGGTTCGATTCCCGGCTCAGAACAAATATTTGTACGATCTGCAGCTATTTGTTCACGGAGTTCTGGGTATTTAGTAGGTAAAAAATTTGTTGTGTGAACTGTCCAGCAATATTTATTTATTTATTTATACATATAAACTTTTTGAACTAACATACCTATTGTTGGGTACAAAAAGGGTACTTAGTAAATAACTGAAAATGCAATAATGGCTTCTATTAGACGAGTATCAGGTAGGTACCTGAGTGAGTAAATTTAGAAAAAAACTTGTCTAATTATTTATTAAAAATTAACAAAACTTAGTATGTTTCTTTCATTCATATCTTTGTTTTGGTGTGCATCCAACTGTGCGTCTTTTGGATCTTCAACTTCTATTTCTGTTTGGCAGGTTCCTTCATTTTCTTTATTTTCAGAATCTGCCATATTAGCTGGTTTTTCTTTCAGTTTTACGTAAGACGGCTCTCTTATTGGTTTTCCTCTTGAAAATCTTGGATCGACCAATTCTGGCAATAGGCAGTCAAAGTAAAAAGCAGATAAGCAGGGTTCCATGCGTTCCTGCCAGAATCGATCATCTTTTTCAATAATTTCGCTTTTTATTTTTTTATCGCCGTACCATACCGCCAGTACACATCTTGGTACATTGCAAATATGCATTTGACCTTGCACCTGCATGAACCAGTCTGAATTTTTATTAACATATGTTTGACCAGTTTTTTTTTCCACTTTCCAGAAATGCATTTTACCGCCTTTTATTGCTTCATCGATGCCAATCTTATACGGTACTATTGGGCATTTGATTTCCACTAAAGTGTTTTCATTTGAAATAACCCCATCAGGACTACATCCTAAAAATGGTTGATGTTTATCTATGAAAAGCCCACATTGATCTATTTTTTCTTTGAGCATCTCGGATACTTGTTCTCGAGCTATTTTTTCGTGCGTTGATTCATGATTTACGGATGCCACGTGACTAACGTTTGGCTGGTATAATAAGTTCTGTACCATGTTAGCACAAGAGTTTGTTTTTCTGCGTTTGACAACTTTGCCGAAGTTGGAACTCGTTAGAAGTTTTTTTCGTAGCTCCAAACACTTGCCAGATTCACTTTGTAGTTTAGTATTTTCTTGGATTTCTTGTCGCTCTATTTCAGATTTTTCTTAGTTTTTCAAGAATGTCGCCTTTGCCATTTCAAATATTTCTGAATCCATATCCGGTCTGTCAACATGTTTACTGTAGTTATTAGGTTCTATTTCAGAATTTTCTGGTTCTATTTCAGTTTGGCAGGTTCCATCATTTTCTTTATCTACAGAAATTGCCATATTCGCTTTTTTTTCTTTCGGTTTTACGTAAGATGGCTCTCTAATTGGTCTTCCTCTTGAAAATCTTGGATCGATCAATTCTGGCAAAAGGCAGTCAAAGTAAAAAGCAGATAAGCAGGGTTCCATGTGTTCCTGCCAGAATTGATCATCTCTTTCAATAATTTCAATTTTGATTTTGTTATCGCCGTACCATACCGCTAGTATACATCTTGGTGCTTTGCAAATATGCATTTGACCTTGCACCTGCATGAACCAGTCTGAATTTTTATTAACATATGTTTGTCCAGTTTTTTTGTCCACTTTCCAGAAATGCATTTTACCGCCTTTTATTGCTTCATCAATGCCAATCTTATACGGTACTATTGGGCATTTGATTTCCACTAAAGTGTTTTCGTTAGAAATAACGCCGTCAGGACTAGATCCTAAGAATGGTTGATGTTCATCTATGAAAAGCCCACATAGATCTATTTTTTCTTTGAGCATCTCAGATAGTTGTTCTCGAGCAATTTTTTCGTGCGTTGATCCATGATTTATTGATGCCACGTGACTTAGGTTTGGCTGGTATAACATGTTCTTTACCATGTTAGCGCAAGGGTTTGTTTTTCTGCGTTTGACAACTTTGCCAAAGTTGGAACTCGTTAAAAGTATTCTCCGTAGCTCCATCCACTCGCCAGATTCACTTTGTAGTTTAGTAGTTTCTTGGATTTCTTGTCGCTCTATTTCAGATTTTTCTAAATTTTTCAAGAATGTTGCCTTTGCCATTTCAAATGTTTCTAAATCCATATCTGGTCTGTCAACATTTTCTCCGTAGTTCAAATCAGTCTTTTTCTGTATAAGTTTTCGATTTTTCTTTCTTATTATTTTCTTATTATACTCTCTCTGTTTTACTTTGCTTTCTTCGAATAGTTTTAGCCTTTTTGATGGTGATCCTTGGTAAATTTTGTTATGAACTGTAGTATATATTTTCCCACTATTAAAAGAAACTACAGCGCCTGCGCATCTTCCTTGATTTGAGCCTCTCAATGCATAATTTATTCGTTTACCACCCACGAACTTAGCAATTACTCCATTCAATCGCTCGACAACGTTGCTATCCACGTTTTCTATCAAGCTCCTCGCTTGCGAAGCCAGATGGCCAGTGATAAACCGAATTCGTGCCCATATACGGCATTTAAATATCTCATTCGGCTCTTGGTGGGTCTCTTTACTGCAGATAGATTTATTGCAATTTTCGTGATTGCTATAAGCGTGTTGAATGGATACATTTATATCATTGTGTAATTTTTGGACACTATCATGCTGCCTATTTTCGTTATGGAATTTTATAGTTTCACATATGTACTTTCTGGCTGAAAGTATTCTTTCAGTTGTTATCTTTTTTTTTTGGTTTGCGTCAAACCGTGCGTCCTGTTTTAAGTTCTGCAACTTGGTGCAGAAATTCCGTAAAATATGATTACGACAACCGATTTTCTCGACTGTTATGTCTGAATAGGGCCGAGCTAGCAAAATTTTTGCATAAGTGCTGCTGTCTCCGTCTGCTATAAAGTGTGAATATATGACCTGATGCATCTCTATTGATCGCTTGAACCTTTCTACTAGGATTTCGGACTCCATAGCTGTAGAAGGTCCGGTGAAGTTTTTGTAGCAGGTATGTTCCTTAGCATCTTAACCACGTTTTTCAGCCCTTGCACAGATACAGCAGTATTTATTTCTAACAGAAAAAAACAATACTTTTCCAAACCGTCTCCCGATTATAGTCGCAGCTCCCGACAGTGCAGCATAATTGGTTCTGTATGATCTTCTACACCAACAGCCATCGATGATAACATCTATGACAGGTGTGCCATCATTTGTGACCTTTCCTTTGGCTATTGCAGCTTGTCTTTCTTCTTCTCCTGCCTTTCTCATTTCATCCCAAGACGTTTCTTCCCAAGCCTGGCAAACTTGATCGTGTGATTTTTTGTACATATGAGGAGTTATTCGAGGCAAATCTAAAGCTGCTGTGAAATTTTGTAACTGTGCATTTCCATAACCAGCTACCATAGCACCAGTTACAGCGTTCTTGTTTAAGTTTTCATGTGAGTTTTTTATTTTGAATTCTTCTTTACACATAGAACATGTGTATTGAAACTCTGAATTTAAGCCGGTCTGTATTTCTTTATCGAGCTGCAATGTGCTCAGGCTGCACTGAAACAGTGACTCATGTTCTGAAATTCCCGTAAGTTCTCTCCAAAAATAATTGAAATCTATTATTCTATGTTCTGCTACATATACTCGCTGAAACAATAGTTTGAGAAAAATAATAATATCTGTCACAACATAAAACTACAATAAACAAGTCAAGGCAAAATGTGGGCAAAATCCATACATTTGTGTCATCAGCTTTGGCAGGTGCTTCAATTACAAACTCATTCTCTTCAATTTCACTATTATAAAACACATCGTCTGCCGGAGATATTTTTCTTTTCATAGCACAAGTTCTCTCATCGACACTTTCCTTTTCAAATCCACTTGCTTGTAAAATATCAGAATTTTCTCTGAAAAAAAAACACTTTATTACAAAATGTACACCTAAATGGATAATTGCCTTGACATAATAATTACCAGGAGAAGGTAAGTGATCCCACCCCTCTGCATCCATCCACACACCAAATATTATCAAAATCCGCTCAACCATTACGGAATTTAGTGCAACTACATATACCGCGAGCATAGCAGCGGGCGGAAGCTAATAAAACATACTCGGGGATAATGTTGCTTTCTGTTATCGAAATATTTTTTGGAATCGGATCAGTTGTTACGGAGATTACCCCTACATCCAAATTCATAAACAAATTTTATCGCACATTATTATAGGGTCGATAAAATAATAATTACAATAATAATATAGTGAAGACACAAACTAATTTATCAAAGAGAGACAAACAATCTTCAACTTGCCTATCGAAAGTAGCCTGCAATGATAGCGACTCCATTGTTCTATGTTCCACGCTCGAACTTTGTGCGCAGGATTTCAAATCCGCGTCTGTTCCAAGGGACTCAGCTGATATATTATTTCTGTCAATAAATTACACATGTTTTAGTTAGATAGGTACGTATCAATGTAAGCATATTATAATGTATGATACGATGGTAGGTAGCTCCTATTTTCTTCAATAAATTACACATAATTGAGGTAGTTACCTAGTAGGTAGCTACTATTTTCTGTGTAATAATTATTTTTCTGTCAAAATATTACACAAGCATTAGGTAAGTAGGTAGGTACGTAACAATGTATAAAATGTATGATACGTTGGTACCTACTAGGTAGCTACTATTTTCTGTGTAATAATTATTTTTCTGTCAATAAATTACACAAGCATTTAGATAGGTAGGTACGTAACAATGTATAAAATGTATGAAACGTTGGTACCTAGGTATCTACTAATTGATGTGTGATAATTTTGCTATGGGTTTAGGTAGGACATCATTGTGCCACTTTAGAGGACTAATAATAGTTTATTATTGGTCAGCACAAAATATACCACGTAGGAATATATAGGTAGGTACTCACAATTTGGCGTCCCTCATTTTTTTTCCTTTTTCTTCTGTAATTTTTTTTAACATTTTCGTTTTATTTTTTTGTAGATAGTCTTATTTCCCATTTCACAAAATTGCGACACGCGAGCGCACGTCCTTACGTCAGAGAAGATTGCGGCCGACTGGGCGGAACTGTGAGTAAGCGATAGCGCTAATTACGCACTTGACTGCGGGAAGAGCTTCGGAATAAATTTCTGCCGCTCTGAAGTAAGTGGCGTAAGCGACAAACGATAAAACTTCGTTTTGCTTCTAAAGTAGTTTATATACAAAAATATTTATCTATAATTAATCTAAGTAATGTGATTACCTACTGAATAGTATAAAAATTTACGCTTAATATTTTCTCTAATCGAAGTAGGAACCTAAAATTGGTTTTAGGAGGGCCAATTTCAAAAAATAAAGTTATCGAGAAAAGTTTCACCAATCGTGTTTCTAGTATATAATTTATTTAGATTACATCCTCAAGTAATTACTGTATTAACATCAAATTTTTAACCTTTACTGATACTGAGTGAGCGTGTAACGAAACAACTCCAAAATTTTAACATATCGTCTTCGCGTAGCAGTCCTTTTTGACCTGCCACCACAAGGAAAGATTAAAGCGCTATAACGTTGCGAATACATGGTTTACACTGCTTTTTCCTATACCTACTGTAAAAATTAACCTTAATCCTATTAAATTCCTATAGAAATAGCTAAAAAAGAGATAAAACCAAGGAGTGACAGAACCTGTTCCAGTCATGCTCTAAGGCTGGCAACATGGAAGAATAAATAGGTACAAGCTGGCAACAAATAAATATGCATAGGTACATAGGTACATACAAATAACCCATCACAACCAATAAGCTCCAGCCTCCAACCCAAGGATGACAGTGACAGAGTGTTCTAATTTTTGCAGTCGTGACATCTACTTTTAGCTAGAGTAAACTTCGGAGCTCTGCCGAAGGCGTGCTTTGAGACATACTTAAATATTATTTAGCTACATGTAATGTCTGGTTTCCGAAAACGGTATTCCCAGGGGATCAAGACTTATATAAATAAGTATATAAAACAGGTCCTATAAAACGTGTTTGCGGGAGCAGGACAGGAAGCTACCTATACAGTATGTGGGAGCATAACAGGAAGTAGGTAATAACAATCGTATCGACGTCTAATAACATGATAATTTCAATAGATGGCGCTGGCAGTATTATAATTATGAGTTGTAATTCGCTTACCATTTCATGTCTTGTTGTTTTCAAAAGTTTGTTAGATGACTCAAAAATTGAATTTTGATCTAGATTCCCTGTAATTTGGCAGCTAGCAGCGTCAGCTCGTTCCATGGCCAGATTGTTCCAGGCATACCTCCATGAGCCACTAGGCAGCTGATTAGTAGCTTCTTTGTGAAAGAGTTCGTCTTCCGGGGAAGTACTACTACCATACCTATTTCTGCCGCAAAGCAGTAGTGCTCGCTTTGCTGTGTTCCGGTTTGAAGGGTGAGGGTGCCGGTGAAATTACAGTCACACCAGACTTTTCATCTTTATGTCTCAGGGTGGCCGGCGCAGTGCAATGCCACGTAGGGTGCTTCCTAGGTGAGCGTGACCTGTGAGGTGATGCACTGTTCATAGGCAGGGTGGGCCATCTGATCGACAAGTCATAACAAGTCAGAGACAATTTAATATATCGTTGTTCCAAGTAGCATAAAAAAAAACTTCCTATCAAAGAAGGTTCGAGTTCCGTTGGATGAGAGATGCGTCTTATTATTACCTACCTACTTGTGTATGAAATAATTTTAGTTAATTTTCTCTCTTCCTCACAACGTTTCGGTTATAAACTTACCTTGAAAGATTAGGTATAGGTAGGTAGGTACCTACGACATAGATCTACATAGGTACCTAGTAGGTACACCGGAATATTCTCGCGCGCACAAATTGTGTTGATACACAAAGTGACATGACATCACTGTGTTAACACTGCTCGGTGAATAAGAACGTGGTTGGTTTCGCACATTCAATACCAAACCCGGTTATATTTCTGCCTAGTCTCATGTTTTCGTTACCTATTTAATTAGGGTACCTACGGAGTGTAAAAATAAAGGTGAATATATATCTCTTAATTTAATAAATCGTTGGGTAGGTAGGTACCTAGGTACGTGCAAGTATTTCGTAGGTAATCGATTTTATTAGACCCATGTCACCCATACCCACCTAATCCCAGCTTGTGAGTGAGTGAGAAGAGGATGGATCAAACAATATCTGTGGTTGTGTAGGTAAGTACCTAAGTAGGTACGTGGGCAAAACATTGACATTGTTCAAGGTGAACTGAGCCGCTTGCTATCAACACTGGCCGGTTGTTTTGTTATGGCGTGGGATGTGGTATGGATACTACCTACCTAACCTACCATTATGATTGTTTTTCTGCTTTAATAGTTTGATATTTGAACGAGCGAAGCGAGGTCCCCGAGTCTAAATGTAGGTAGGGGAGAAGGAGGTAGCTTAGGTACCTTTGGACATTGGGGATTCCTCCAAAACCGTAGACATTTTTTTGGCAGAAAATGCATTTTTTGTATGGCAACGCTACTACTACAAACCATCACATGTCATTCGCCACGCTGTCAGCTGTCAAACTGACTTATTATCAGGGCGGGATTTTCAACTGACCTATTATCAGGTCGGGATTTTCAACTGACTTATTATCAGGTCGGGATTTTCGGTGGCTGGAGTAAATTTTTCATCTGAATTACGTAAGTGTTTATTTGCTCATTATGAGCATAAATAATATGTTTTTTATAGTTTCTGTTAAGTTTGGGTATCTATCTATGCATGGATAGAGCTAAACGTATTAGTTTCAAATAAATAAAAATTGTTTTATGACACAAAGATTTTAAATGGTGCCTTGGGGTAGGTTTGGTCATATTTTTTGGGGCACTTTATGACATCTAAATCCACGGGAGGAGACGGAGGGGTCTAGGCCGGCGACCAAGCATAGTACACCACACTTACTTTGCGTGTAGTGCTGTATATATTCTGTGGTAGTGTATGCGATAGTCAGGCCAGATTATCGCGCCATTACATAAAAAAAAAAAACTTGTTTACTATAAGTTATATAACATATCAATCCCTGTTATGTCTGACGACCTCTGTGGCGCGGCTGGCGATGGTTCGCCTGCGACACAGGAGGTTGCGGGTTCGATTCCCGCCTCGGAACAAATATTTGTGCATTCTGCAGATATTTGTTCAGGGTGTTCTGGGTGTTTTCTATGTATAATAAAAAATATCTATCTATGTAATGTATTATATTAAGTATATCAGTTATCTAGTACCCATAACACAAGCTCTGGCTTAGCTTGGGGCTAGATAATGTTGTGTGAACTTGTCCAGCATTATTTATTTATTTATTTGTTTGGAGGTACCTTTATAATTCTCAAATCAATCTTAAAAGATAAAACCGGTTGAGACAGAGACAGGTTTAGCCATTACGGTGACGTGATGTTGGCGATTGAGCGACGAACAAACAAAACTTTCGCATTTTGGTCGGTATTGATAGTTGTTACTTGTAAGGTTATTGTTTTGACAATGCGTAGGAAGAACTTACTCAAAATTTTATTGTTGAGTTGATCTGTTACTCCTCTGTAATCGTCACATTCACTATCGACACGAAGACAAGACAAGAAGAAACAGTTGATATTCACTAGCGTTGATGTAATTTACTTACATCTACGTTCACTAGGCTCTGCTAGTATTTAGATGATTACACTCAGTACCGAAGTCCGCGCACGCAATGTGATATCAATCAAACTGCGCCGAAATCGTCTCTGTTGGTCAAGCGGCTCGCCAGTTTCGTTTCGTTTCGTATGAGGTAGTGCTGGCCTCTGGTGTCGGAGTTTGTCAAGCCGCCCGAGGGCCTCTGACAAGGCTTATCGACTGCTATTAATCAATAACAGCCGGGACCGACAGCTTAACGTGCCCTCCGAAGCACAGAGCGATGGAAATCCGCACATAACTTAGAAAAGTCATTGGTGCGGCGCCTAGGATCGAACCCGGTATCGTTGGATTCTGAGTTGCACTATTGAACCGTTAGGCTTATAGGCTCGCCAGTGAGCAGGGTCAAGACGCCCCGTGCCTTACAATTTTACTACAAAATGCCGTACCTTTTGCGGTAATGGAGGATGCCACAATACCTACATCAGGAAAATACAAGAAGGCTTATAGCATAAAATTTCACATCACACATAACTAAAATTGTTTTGTGAACACACTTCTGACAGGAACTTCTTTGCATATCTACCGCCATTCTTCTTTGCATTCTTTGAAGACCTCTGTGGCGCGGCGGGCGAAGCTTGGCCTGCGACCCAGAAGGTTGCGGGTTCGATTTCCGCCTCGGAATAAATATGTGTGCTATCGCAGATATTTGTTCAGGGTGTTCTGGGTATTTTCTATGTATAATAAAACATATCTATCTATGTAGGTAATATATTGTATTAAGTATATCTGATATCTAGTAACCATAACACAAGCTCTGCTTAGCTTGGGGCTAGATAATGTTGTGTGAACTGTCCAGCATTATTATTATTATTTCTTATTATAAAAAAATCCATTAAAAATAATTGCTCTCACTACAGACAGAAGACGCTATACTACCTATGCTCATTCAGAACCCACGCTCCATTTTGCGACAGGAATCCATCAGCGAATTTTTGCTCAGTGTTGTCTGTCAAAAACTTGTGGTGATAGAACTGTACTTTTTCCAGGGAAACCTCCTCAAGAGTCCCGTAAACAGCGCGCCCCAGCGTTCACCTTCGGGCACAAGCTCGAGCCACCCGGCGCCAACGCGAAGGCTGGACCTGGCCCGGACTCCTACAACACGGAAGGCATGACGTCTAAAGGTATACTGCCTAGAACTGAACACGCCACAAATAAAATATTCCATAATCTGTAAACACAAGGATCATTTTGAAACGTCGATCATGACGTGTCAAGTGCCAAGTAGGTAAAAGAGATCGCGTGGATTTTAGGCTGACGCACTATGGACGCACTCGGTACTTTTCTCAAAAATGCTTTGGTACATATTTTCGAGAAACTTCTTTCAGATAAATTGACTTTGCTGGTCTAGGCAGCAGCTGGCAATGGTAGTATGAAAATCATAGATCTTGGCATCCGAGATGATATATATATCTACTATGTAACAACACCCCCCTATTAGAATCGTATTTCCCTAGGGATATTTTTATGAAATGAATTAAATGCATTGGCCGGCGTGATCGTCTTTATGGAAAGGACTCTACGTTGTGAAATCTTAGCAGTAACTCAGTTCTTTAAGGAAAATCTTCGAAATGGAACAAAATAATTTGGTTTTGCAGTAAAGAGGGCGCACCTCCTACGCGCTTCTCAGTGACCCTCAGCACATATACTCTGGTCAGGTCTCCTCCGCAATATAAAGGAATTTACTTTAAAAATAAATTCTATAGTAAGTCTGTACGTATAGTCTCTACCTTTCAAAGAGAGAAAAGAGGAAAGCTTTACTAAGTTCTCCCCAAGGATCTCTATAAACCCTCGCATGACCTAATACTGTAAAAATACGTGAAACAAAGATCTCACTGGAGAGAAATGGTAAAAAAATAAATGTTAATTCGAAGATCAGGAGTTATTCCTGCAAATCACTACTCGAAGGCGTCTCTCTGAATCCTCAAAGAATAATTAAGGCGGGGAAACTCCCAAATAAAGTCAAGAAGCTATTCCCATAGGGCCCTAGGACTTTCGTCCTTTAAGTTCAAGGTCCCAAGGTTTTACGGAGTCCTGTATTGGTTTAACAGGAGAGTCCAACAGTACTGCTCGGCATGACTGGTTATGGGTTTAAACTAGCGATAGCCAATATATTAGAATAGCCTTTCGACCATGGATTGAAGACTCATTTGACGCCCGTAGAGCCAGGTTTCACAGGAACTCCTCCTGATTACAATTCAATATAATAGATTTCAGTTCTTAGCATATTTAGGTTATGAAGATATTTTATTTGTTATTTAAGGCAGGGAATCTCCCAAATAAAGTCAAGAAACTGTTCTCATAGGGCCCTAGGACTTTCGTCCTTTAAGTTCAAGGTCCCAAGGTTTTACGGAGTCCTGTATTGGTTTAACAGGAGAGTCCAACAGCACTGCTTAGCATGGCTGATTATGGGTTTAAACTAGCGATAGCCAATACTAGAACCAGCCTCTCGGCTCTAACTTGGAGACTCAAAGTGAATTATTTAGGTTTTCAAAGCAGTTTCGCGCCCGGATATGTAGCCTAGCTAATTTTCCTAGCTAGAAGTGTTTTTATTTAGCCAAGCTTGCATTTGCTTGGCTTTTTAGTTATTTGTGCTTGTATTGTGTGAATGTCAGAGTACTAGCTTATTCCCTAGGGTTATAAGAAGTGCCAAGCAGTATCCTGGACGAAGAAACGCTCTAATACTGATGAAGACCTATAATGTACCTCATATACCTATCTATTCTGGGTGTGTAAGTGGCAAATCTAGAGCACGCGAGCTCACATTTATGTGCAAGGAAAATGTGTTTGTCTCTCAGCGAAGTGCAATGCTGAGATACCTATTCTTGAGAAACTAGGGGGGGCATGACCATAGGCCATGGCCAGGGATGTCAGGCCTGGACGGAGAGCCTAAGACATGTACCCGAGAACCACCGGGGACGATATCACTTTCACTAGAGGCAGATAATTAAGAGTGTCGCGATGACGTGATGGGCTTCCTGAATTACATCCTCTCCTCCGCCACTAGCAAAAGCAAAGTCGTGGGCTACTGCAGGCCTATAAAACGGAAGCCATAATACAGCCTAGGATGCCCAATCTGATCTAGGTACGCGATTCTATCTTCTGAGGTCCGCCTTGTCACCATTCCCAAGACTTCGTCAGCGACGCAAAGCAGTTAAGTTTGCGATTTCCATTTGAAACAGCTCTCTGGTCCTGATAGAGAGCTGCCCAAGGCGCAATCAATCATTTCACTATCTCCTGGATTAATCACTTTTTCAATACTGACTCGCAGCGCTTCCACGTGTTACTTTTCCTTCGAGCTCACAAATCTGACTGCCCCTACTGACCTTTCGTTTCATACCGTTCCTTCAATATTCAAATTAAAAAAAAAAGTCTCTATTCTAAAATAGTACTTGTGTTTTAATTCTTGAAACAACCTAAGAGGTTCTTGTAAATCAGACTAATAAGGCTGAATCATTACAATTAGATTACTATCTATGATGAAAATCCATATATGTCGTGTTATTCTCGAAGACATCTTCACTATGAAATAGTCAAATGTAATTCTGTAATTAGCAGTACTACTTAAAGCACTTAGTTGACGGCTGCTAATAAATGAACAGGGACGACCGTCATCAAAATCATAATAATATTTAGGTAATATACTTACATCAAACCTTTATTGGAGTATAGATTTCAAGTGCAATGTGGAGCCCGTATTTCCTCAAAGATATTTACTTACTTGAAAGCGTGCAGAGGAAAGCAACCAAGATACCTACCTCAGGCTCTACGTCGCAAATCTTGTGAAGAAAGATTACATGCCTACGCATTTATATACCCTAATGAAAACCACTTTAATTAATTCACAGGCTTCAGAATCACATGTGCCAGGCCATACCAGGCCAGGCTTTTACGTTTATTGTTTCTATATCATGCTAAAGCTTTTGATTTCTCCAGAGTGTCACCGCCATTATGTTTTGTCGAAAATTACCGTTTATTAGTGTCGTATTCGTTATTAGATACTTATGATTATTTAATAGCCGTTACGCAACTTTTCACTTATGTTTATTGAGTCATCTGTTTTGGCTAGGCGTATTTTTTGGGCGTGTGATTGGTCGAGCTCATTATACTCTTTTTAATCTATTTAGGTAGGAATGCTTGCCTAGATTTTGTGCGTAACAATTCGTATCAAGTTATGGGTAGAATACCTACTACTGGTTTTGAATTTGTTATTCATGAGTAAAAAAAAAAAAAGTCAGCAAATATGTAAAGTTATTTGTGTCCTGAGTGATCACTTGTGACTGATCACTTCACTGACTGATCACTTGTGGCTTGACTGTCATTACCTAACTATTATACCTAGTATTTATTAAATTTGTACTTATGTAATAATTATACATACATACATACAAACACACGCCCTTTTCCCCGAAAGGGTAGGCAGAGCTTCAATGGGCCTCTTTTCACAGTGAGTTGCACCACGTGGGAATACCTACACGTGACAAGTGGTGAGCTCAACGCAGTCATTGCTTCCTACGACTAACGCTAACGCTTTCTTCCAGTAATAACACGATAAGTATAAAAGAAATACATTAAGAAGTTAAAATTAAGTTACTAATTAGTAATGCCATTCAGCGTGGCAATGCAGCTAGCATCTTAGGGACGCTTCCGTCTGGTATTTATTAGGATCAGTTGACCTACCTTTAGATAATTTACAACGATCTTCAGACAGCTCAACTGTTTCATACATGTTAACTACAGGCATTATAAAATCTTAATAGCCTCTACAAATGTCGATTTCCCAAACCAGAAAAAAGTAGGGATTTTTCCAGATCTTCCTTCCTTTTATTTTAACCTCTCAATAACCTCTTTTCCCGATGCACAGTTACATTTAATCTATTTATCCAACAACTCTACGTTAGGCTACTTTTAACACTGGTAAAACGCGAGCGAAGCCAGGGTCGGACACTAGTATCTAATATATTTGTAATTATCATCATCATTATCAACATGAAACTTCGGCAGTCCATTTTTAGAAAGGCTCTCTCCTTTTCTTTCAAGCCTGGCGATCTATTCACGGCCAATCAATCTAGGTATTTATCCGATTTATCCAACTACGAAAACAACTACAACAACTACGATTTATCCATTTATAAATGCGAAACTTTGTGTGTTTGTTACATCTTCACGTTGAAACGGCTGTACGGATTTTGATGAAATCAGGAATAGAGGTAGCTGGACTCCTGGAATAACACTCTTTTATACCCATATTCCCACGGGTTCGAGATTTATGCTGGTAACACCGCGGGGCGCAGCTTGTACCTAATACCTATACAATTATAATAATAATTCTCGAGATCCTCATATATTAAACGAGCGACGTAAATGTTTTATGTTTTTGTCTGTCTGTACAACATGTCTGTAGTTTCTTATCATATTCCCAGGACCCTTTTTCAGACCGAGACAACTATCTAGGTTGGACCCACACCCGGGGACAAAATACTAGTTCCAGATCAAAGTCCGTCGTTTAATACTATATGGGGTTGCATGGGGTTTTGCCGGTTTTTAGGGGTTCGTCGGAGTTTTAGAGGTTGTAGGCTTCGACCAAAGTAAAATAAATGGACTGGCCTTACCAATACAAAACGTCCGTGAAAAATAAGACAATTCGGATTTAGGGTACGGTCAACAAATAAACTATCTATCTATCTATCTATCTATCCAGCCACTGCTGAGTAAAGGCCTTTTCTCTATAGCGCCACTCCTGGCGGTCTTGTAAATAAACTAGGTGAAATTAAATTATTGAACTTCTTAAAAACTGTATTTTTTTTAATACTTAATACTTTAACAGATGCAATGTGTTTTCTAAAGTTATTTCAGTAGGTTTATAGTACAAAAAATCGCCGAAAAAATGCAATTATTGAATGAAGCTTTTACAAAAATACATGGTTCCCTTCTGTTTTATGTAGTTACGTATCTATTTTTCAGCTCTCAAACATACACAATATAAATCAATAGAAAAGCAAGTCCACCTAAGGTCTTCAGCTCAATCAATTTGTGAAAAATATATTTTTCATCACTCAATAAACTAAGAAAATATCATAAAAATCGTACGGAAACATAAATGTATAAAAATTCCAGTATTTAAGAAACTGCAGAGTGCAGTTTTAAGACTTTTGCACAATGAGTTTTTTTATACTACTTGGAATGACAGATCAAGAATATGGCCCACCTGATGTTAAGTGGTACTCTCTGCCTATGAACAGTGCATTACCTCAGGTCACGTCCACCTAGGACGCGCCCTATATGGCATTCCACTGCGCCCGCCACCCTGAAACATAAAGATGAAAAGTCCCATGTGGCCGTAATTTCATCGGCACCCTTACCCTTCAAACCGGAACACAGCAATGCGAGCACTACTGCTTTGCGGCAGAAACAGGTATGGTGGTAGTACTTCCCCGGACGAACTCTTTCACAAAAAAGCTCTACTACTACTAACCGTTTTTTGGCGTATTAAATTCATTGTGTAGAAAATTATCAGAGCAAATACGGGAAAATGTATTCCACTTCCAAAAGTCGTCTGTTCTTGCTCGTCTTATGACTTCTATCCATTTTTGTTTACCTTAGATTTCTTTTGGAAAGCTATAAGGTTAATTAACATGCCATTACATATTATATGCAATTACCTAAAGCGACGTGCTTAGCAATGTTTTGACGTAAATAATGCAAATTACAATTCTAAATCAATACGATACCCCTTAGGCATCAGATTTTTTTGCAGTCTGTACCGGACCATCCGTCATGCGTGAAGTCTTGTCAAATATTTCGTCGCTGTAGTTGGAAAACTAAAAAAGTAATAACAACAACAGAACCAAAATCGCGAGAAAAACACGATTTACTGTTTTATTGCGTCAAAAATGGCAATAACTTTTTTATAGTAACTAATTTTGCAGTCCGTGTTTTGATATGTTATAGATTGGTACTGTATCTATTTTTGAATTTAATGATAATACATTTTAGTTCTTTTGATTAAGAGAAAAAAAAAAGACTATGTATTTTTCCCTCGCCAAAGTTTTGAATAATTGATGCAGTTAATTATTTTTGCATGTCAATTGTTTAGTTTTCCTTCGTCAATGATCTCCACTGAGGTTCAAAAAGCTAATGATAAGTGCCATTATTTAATTTTCCCATAATAGTGAAATCATGAAATGATCTATTATTTACTTATTTGAATATGACAATCCTATCCATGGGTATAGATTTAAATAATATTAAAATACATTTTAAAATAAAACCAACTTATAATAATAAATAAATAAATATATCTGGACAGTTCACACAACATTATCTAGCCCCAAGCTAAGCAGAGCTTGTGTTATGGGTACTAGACAACTGATACACTTAATACAATATTAACATAGATAGATATTTTTTATTATATATAGAAAATACCCAGAACACCCTGAACAAATATCTGCGGATCGCACAAGTATTTGTTCCGAGGCGGGAATCGAACCCGCAACCTCCTGCGTCGCAGGCGAACGTTCGCCCGCCGCGCCACAGAGGTCGTCTTCATAATCATTTCTTTTTATCAAGACTGAATATTAGAAAAATACTGAAACACCTACATTATTTTAGCAGACTTTTAAATTCAAAGTAAGTGACATAACAAACTTATCATACGACTATTGCTTATAAAATCAACAAAATGAAATCAATTTGTGGAACACAATAATTCTAAGTATCAAAAAGAAAATGGTATGTCGACTAAAATTAAAACTATCTACGAGTATAAACTTGTGTCTGTTAACTTTCATTCAGAGTGGGGAACATTGAGATAATGTCCTGGGGCGTCCTCCTTGTCGCTCGTCCTCTAGAGCAAGACGTGTTCATCGACATGTATGGGCCATCATAACCATGCAATAAAGTCAATTTCGCAAAATGTGTTACTTATGTAGTTTTCCTACTACACGACAATTTATAAGTTTTTTATCAATTGATGAAAATTATATTACAAAACCTTTACTTACGCATGAAATGCGATGCCTGAAGCTTTATTTGTATTTCTTGTGTTGTTTGCACTTGCAGAAAAGCACAGGAAGGCATTGTATCACCAAGGTATCTAATTTTGGTATTTTTCAGCATAGCTGTCACTCGTTGCCGTGACAAAGACTGACTAAAGCGAAGTATACTAGCTAGGTCTGTTTAGAAGCTTCAAAACTATCGTTCCCTAAGGCCCGTCCATTCATTTTATTTACGTCGATGGTTGTAGGTACGAGATTTTGGGGAGGTAATAGAGTTTTGACTTTTGAGGCTGGCTGGAAATTTGCGACTATGTAGAGATTATTTAGGATTCGTAAAGGATTACTTAAGGGGTTTATAGTAGTTTTTAAGGGTAGTATTTTTTAGGTGATTTAGGGTACCTAAGTACCTAATTTTATTAAATTTGTATGTTGGTGTGTTTAGTAGATTGCATAAGTTTTTATGGTTTGTAGGAGTTTTAAGGGGTTTTTCGATTTATATGTGGTTTGTAAAGGTATTTAGGAATTTCGAGGGATTTGTAGGTGACGTAGTGTTTTTTTTTTTTTTTTTATATTAGTGAATGACGGAACAAGCAGATGGCCCACCTGATGATAAGCGGTAACCTCTGCCTATGAACAGTGCATTACCTCATAGGTCACGTCCACCTAGGACGCACCCTTTGTGGCATTGCCCTGCGCCCGCCACCCTGAGACATAAAGATGAAAAGTCTCATGTGCCTGTAATTTCACCGGCACCCTTACCCTTCAAACCGGAACACAGCAATGCGAGCACTACTGCTTTGCGGCAGAAATAGGTATGGTGGTAGTACTTCCCCGGACGAACTCTTTCACAAAAAAGCTCTACTACTACTCTACTTTACTCCACTTTAGTACTTTGCTCTACTTTAGGGTGTTTAATTGTTTTAATTAGTTTGTAGGAGTTTTTAGGGGTTGTAGAAGTTTCTAAAATGTTTAAGGGGTTATAGGAGTTTGTAGGAAATTTTAAGATTTGTAGGGGTTATAGGAGTTTTTAGTTGTAGGAGTACCTAGATGTTTTTAGGGGTAGTAGGGTTTCTTGGAGTTTTTAGGGTCCTTAGCAGTTTTAGGGGTTAGCAGGGATTTTAGTGGCTGGAGGGGTTTCTTGGAGCTGTAGAGATTTGTAGGGATTTGTAGGAGTTTTTAGTTATTTTAGGAGTTTGTCCCTAGTTCTCAAGCAAAGCTATATAGCCCATTAGTGTTTTCTTTAGGTACCTATGTGTTAATATCTTCACCGTTGCTGCTGCAGGTAGAGTTCATCTAAAACAGAACGCCTTGTTGCAGCTTTTACTTAGCTCTATACACAAGCATGACGTATTAAAATAATCCTTGTACATACGGAATAAGGAGTATTTTATTTTGACTTAATGAAATAGAATTCAGTATAAGATTGGAACTTTTGAAAATATCATGGTTATGCACAAACTTTTCACTAGAAACGGGATATTTCGAGTGATTTTCGAGTTCAAAATGAATATCGGGAACAATCATAACTCGAAAATCATGGTAAATATCCCGTGTCTAGTGAATAGTTAGTACCTATAAGATTGGTTTACCCGTAATGATTTCTAGAAAGTATGACCTAAATTTAGGCTACTAACAAAAGAACTACTACTAGACTTTAGTCAGTTCTCCCGTGGTCATGGCGCATGCAACTGTGCCGAAATATCGGGAACATATAAAACTCAAAAATCATGGTAAATATTCCGTTTCTAGTGAAAATTACTAACAAAAGATTTAGGTACCTACAGCAAAAAGATCCAAGCATAGTTTTTAAATTGCATTCGTATCCGGCTCGCATTTAACTTCGTTGTTTATTTTTGTAATCGATTAATTTCATGCATCGCTATAAAATTATAAAAGGCACGAAAACATTTGCCTAAGAGGAAAAACAGCAGCCGAATCCAATTCTAAATTGGTAATCAATTATTTTGTATCCATGTTTTCCCTCATGATAACATTCAAAGGAAATCTGAGGAATATACATACAACAACACAAGTCTAGCACTTAGTGTAGATACTGCAACCAATCTCTACGAAGTACAAGCCATTCTAATGAAAGTCTTATTACATTTTTTTTTTTTTTTTTTGTGTTTTTTTTTTAATATCTTCCTCGGATTTCCTTTGATTTAAGATGAATGTTTGCGGAATCCCTGGAATATCTGCAGCAAATGCTCAAAGAACTATTTGATGCCTCCTTGGAAGTGGGCTTGAAGATGAACATGTCCAAGACAAAAGTGTTGACTAGCGTCTCGACTCCAACAATTCAGATTGGAAGCGAGAAGGTAGAGATAGTTGATCATTACGTGTACTTAGGACATGTTCTATCTTTTAGCAAGAAGCATCTGAACAAAGAAATCTCCAGGAGAATACAACTTGGTTGGGCAGCATTCGGCAAACTTGAAGATGTCTTCCGGTCAAAGAAGATCCCACAGTGCCTGAAGACCCGTCTCTATAATCAGTGTGTCCTGCCAACTTAACTTACGATGCCGAGACATGGACGCTCACTAAGGAGACTGTGCACCGAGTACGTGTTGCACAACGGGCCATGGAGCGAGCTATGCTTGGCAGTACACTTTTAGACCGAGTCCGCAACACTGAGATCCGTCGTCGGACGAAAGTCTATGACGTCAGAGACAGAGCTATCAACCTCAAGTGGAGCTGGGCAGGACACCTGGCCAGACGTGGTGACGGCCGGTGGAGTAAAGCCTCAACGGAGTGGTGGCCGAAGTCGGGCCGAAGAAATCCAGGTCGTCCAAAAGCGAGATGGGTCGACGACATTGTATCCGTCGCTGGCAACACATGGTTGAGAGACGCACAGGGCAGAGGAGGCTGGCAAAATAAAAAGGAGGCCTATACCCAGCAGTGGGTGATTCCGGGCTGAGATGATGAATGAGCATGAGCATCTAGAAACGCTATTGTAGCGCTTCGAAATGTACCGTAAAAAAAGAGGCAGAGGATCCGTCATCTCCAGAGTCGACTTTTGTAATAATTCGATAATCAAGAGTCTGCGGGTAGACTGATATACTGTTGCGGCAGAGGATCCGTCATCTCCAGAGTCGACTTTTGTAATAATGCGATAATCAAGAGTCTGCGGGTAGACTGATATACTGTTGCGGGTTCGATTCCCTCCCCAACAGAGGGGTGACGTCCAATGCCAGATGAGGCCTCCACCATCAAAAATAAATACAATGGGGATTTGCCATAATCACCACACCATGCACGCTTGGTGGACGGATCAATGGTCGCAATATTGATGCTAAGTACTCAAGTGGATGCTGCGGCCCATCCCCTGGTGTTATTTCTTAGTCAGCTTATAGGATATCCACGGGAGGAGACGCAGGGTCTATTCTTTTAGGCCGGACCTTTACCACGGCATGAGCGGTTGAGTAGGTACCTATACCTAGTAGTAGTAGAGCTTTTTTGTGAAAGAATTCGTCCGGGGAAGTACTACCGCCATACCTATTTCTGACGTAAAGCAGTAGTGCTCGCGTTGCTGTGTTCCGGTTTGAAGGGTATGGTTGTCGGTGAAATTACTTTTACATGAGACTTTCATCTTTATGTCTCAGGGTGGCGAGCGCAGTGCAATGCCACATAGGGCGCGTCCTAGGTGGCCGTGACCTATGAGGTAATGCACTGTTCATAGGCAGAGGGTACCGCTTAACATCAGGTGGGCCATCAGCTTGATCCGTCATTCCAAGTATACCTATTATTATAAAAACCCATTGCTATACATCTAGGTCCTAGGTGTAACTATCTGATAGTGATAGACGAAACTATGTAGTTTCTGAAACGGTTCGCTAGAGGCGCTTTCGGTTTCCATTCAAAAAGACGTCAGTATACGACGACCTCTGTGGCGCGGCGGGCGAAGGTTGGCCTGCGACGCAGGAGGTTGCGGGTTCGATTCCACGCTTCGGAACAAATATTTGTGCGATCGCAGATATTTGTTCAGGGTGTTCTGGGTATTTTCTATGTATAATAAAAAATATCTATCTATGTAACGTATTGTATTAAGTATATCAGTTATCAGTACCCATAACACAAGCTCTGCTTGGTTTGGGGCTAGATAATGTTGTATGAACTGTCCTGCATTATTTATTTATTTATTTCATTTCTTATTCAGCTTATAGGATATCCACGGGAGGAGAAGCAGGGTCTTTTGTTTATTTTTTTATACTACTAATGTACCAGACCCATACCACGGGATGACCGGTTGAGGGGTACCTTTAGCTATACCTCTAGGTCCTAGGTGTAACTATCTGATAGTGACAAAACTATGTAAGTAGTTTCTGAAACGATTCGCTAGAAGCGCTTTCTTGGTTTCCATACAAAAAGACGTCAAGCAAGTACAAAACTCAGACTGGGCCCTTAAGAGTATGCGAAATCAAGGAGTCTCCTCGCACCACAGCTCAAATAAATCTAGCGGTAAAGAGAAACAAAAGCGACATTTATGTGTCAGTTGTGCTAAATAAATCAGACGTCGTAGAATTCGCGTTGACGCGGGAACAGCGCCCTCGGGAGACGTGACGGCAAATTGCCGCGGGGGAGGCGTCGGTGTCGCGACGCGCCGTTTAGAGCTGTTATGTATGATCATTCATGAACACAGAGTTAAAAGATCTCTCCAAATATACAGACCTACCTACCTATATCACAGAATAATTAATAGTACCTATACATATACCTAAGAAACTGCTGAACCGAGTCTTAAAAGCAAGTAACTTTATATAAAAGTTCTTGTAGTTCGTTGTAACTTTGATTGACGTTTTAATAATAGTGTAGGTTAAAAAAAACTACTAACTAGATCTCGTTCAAACTAATTTTCAGTTGAAGTTTACATAGTAATGTACATCATATATTTTTTTTAGTTTTTTCATTCTCTTATTTTAGAAGTTATGGGGGGGGGGGGACACATTTTACCACTTTGGAAGTGTCTCTCGCGCAAACTATTCAGTTTAGAAAAAATATAAATTAGAAACCTCAATATCATTTTTGAAGACCTATCCATAGATAACCCCAAACGTACAGGTTTGATGAAAAAAAATTAGTTTCAGTTCTAAGTATGGGGAACCCCCAAAAATTATGTTTTTTTTTTATATTTTTGTATGATAATCTTAATGCGGTTCACAGAATACATCTAGTTACCAAGTTTCAACAGCATAGTTCTTATAGTTTTGAAAAAAAGTGGCTGTGACATACGGATGGACAGACAGACAGACAGACATGCCGAATCCATAAGGGTTCCGTTTTTTGCCATTTGGCTACGGAACCCTAAAAACAGCTCACTGCACAAATAGGAATAACTGGTCAAGTGTGTGTCGGACCACGCAGTATAGGGCTCCATGACGATAACCCAAAAAGTTTACTTTTGGAAGTTTCAATCGAGTCTACCGTACCTTGTAGTAGTAGAGCTTTTTTGTGAAAGAGTTCGTCCGGGGAAGTACTACCACCATACCTATTTCTGCCGCAAAGCAGTAGTGCTCGCATTGCTGTGTTTCGGTTGGTAGGGTAAGGGTGCCGGTGAAATTACAGGCCCATGAGACTTTTCATCTATGTCTCAGGGTGGCGGGCGCAGTGAATTGCCACATAAGGTGCGTCCTAGGTGGACGTGACCTATGAGATAATGCACTGTTCATAGGCAGGGGTTACTGCTTAACATCAGGTGGGCCTATTGCTTGTTTCGAAACCCAAGTAATATAATAATAAAATAAATAAAAAAAATAAAAAACTATACCCAGCTACACCCATACAGTTTCTCATATTAGGTACCTTTAATAGTTCACCCCTTTAAGGCGCATACAAAAGCCAAATTTCGTCACTTTCTAACTGATTAAATTTCAGGTAAGTTAGAAACTGTCAGAATAGTGAACGAAATTTTGTTATGTGAAAATCACGAAAAACAATTATTTGCCCCTTGAAAAACCGTCGTCACAGAATCACACGTTCAACTTGAAGATACTCGTTTAGAAGTTCAATCAAACAGTCGGACACACTGACTTTTCACTGTAGGAGACACAGTCAGTTTTCGACTGAAAATTTGATTCAACTTCTAAACGACTAAGAATTTAGTAGGTACTTTTTCTTTCACCTAAATGTGGCAGACTTTATCTTCAAGTTGAGCGTATGATTCTGTGATGCGACGGTTTTGTCACGTGGCAAATAATTATTTTTCGAGTAATGGTGAAAGAACCAGTGTGGTGAAAGGATACAGTAAGCCTAACTGAGGCTCCTTTGACGCACATGCCATATATGTCAAACCACTAGTTACGTATTGCTAACGATATTTTTGACCTATGAGATTTCGTGTGTCAATTTCCCTATTAAGATAATTATCTTGTCTGTTTCTATACAAACATTATAAAGTCACGAGCATCGTGCGTAAGCAACCAATTCTAAGTTGAACTCATAGATAGGTACCCTAATGACCTGTGTCAATAGTCAGCGATAAGCAGATTAGCACAATAACAAAATACTTTAGTTAAACACATCACATCGTACATTTTGTGGCAAGAACAAGTCTTACGTAGGTATTTCGACAATAAAACAGTTTTTAAAAATATGCCTCCTAAATTGAGTGTATCTAACGTGAACAGCCTACAAGAAGACGAGTTTGAAGAAGCATTCTGCAATGTTATTGAGTTGTGCCCAGACGCGGCCAAACGTGTCAAGAGACTAAGACCGTTCAAGGGCACGTCAGAGATCAGCGCGGCCTTTTGTCAATACCTAGAAGGGATCAACGCTGAAGGTAAACCTGTTCATTATCTTACTAACTAGGTACTTACGTTAGTTTGTTGCAGGTTATTCCTAACACAATTTTGCTTAGATACCTATTGCTTACAAAATCAGAAGTAGCTGAACAACTCGGGTGTCCTTTAACACAGCAATATGCCGAGCACAATATACATATACAGGTACTTAACAAGTAAAAATTAAACTAAGTACCTATAAAATATTAATTAGGTACCCTAAAAATTAAAACTAGGTAGATACTATAGACAGACTTCGGTGAACCACAACATTTCCTACATAAAGTGTTGTAGGTACACTATGTTAGCTACCTTCTTGTTTTTTGTTCAATGTAAATGTTAGCATCGAGCATTATGTTATGATCCCTCCGTCTCTTCCAGTGGATGTCGTAAAAGCCGACTAAGTAATTAGGTACACCTGCGCATCTCCATGCGCAGTAGCATCAACCAGAATAAATAATAATAAAAAGCCTTTTACTTCCTTAAAAAGAGATAAACAAAGTTACAAATACAAAATATTAAATATTATACCTATCCTGTTGTATCATAAAAAATATATTTAATCCTTAGTTAAGGCCCCTTTCGGGTATAGGTCTCCTCCAAATCTTTCCAAAGATCCCTATCCTGCGCTCTACCTATCCAGTTTTTGCCGGCTGCCTTCTTTATATCATCGACCCAACGTTGTTGTGGGCGTCCTCTGGCTCTCTTTCCCGTCGGCCCCGTCCACGTCGTTACTCGATGTGTCCACCTTTTGTCTTGTAGACGTGCCAAATGTCCCGCCCATTTCCACTTCAGGCTTTGTGTGTGAGACAGAGCATCTATGACTTTGGTTTTCTCTCGAATGGAATAGCTTCTTTGTTTGTCCTTTAATCTGATGCTAAGTATGCTTCTTTCCATTGAGCGCTGTGTTGTTTATATTCTGCGTCGTGTGTGTTCGTTAATTATCCATGTTTGTGATCCATAGGACAGACAGGGGAGCAAGCTAGAATCTATTACTACTTTTTTCAATTTTTGCGAGAGTCTTGATTTAAGAATTTCTTTAAGGCTCCAGAATTTCTTCCACGTCATGTTGATTCTTCTTTCTAATTCTTCTGTATGCCTAGATTTACTCAGAGAGACTTCTTTACCAAGATATACGTAGCTCTCCACATACTCAAGTGGGTTTTGGTTCACAACTATAGGTTTTTTGGTGCAGTTTGTTGCTACTTTTGTCTTTGCTGTATGAGTTTTAATCCTATGTTCTCGCTGACTATGCATAGCTCAGACAGAATTTCCTCTAACTGATTGAAATTTCTAGAGAACAGCACAAACCTTAACACCAATTCTGCGACCACCAATCCGCCTGTCAAGCGTGGTGATTATGGCATACCCCCCATTACATTCTAATATGGACCTCGTCCAGTAGTGGACGTAGACATATAAGGGAGCAAATAGCGAACAGACCATATACCTAAAGGCTGCTCTAATGGGCTTTGGAATGCGTTAGTGTGTAACGTGTATTTGGATGCATTAACTGTTCATAAACTTATGATGGCTACTCTTAAGTAGGGTAACTACTACACAACTAATAATATGATGCACATTTTTTCAAATAAGTACCTACCTTAGTTATCTATTTAAGCAAGCAGTCCGTAAAGGAAGTCGGCGATTAAAACGCGGAAACTTTTCGTCTTAATCGATTACTGACAAATCACGAGTTAGCATGAATGAGAGATTATAATGGATATACCTCTACTTCATACCTACCCGTGTTAGTGTCTCGAGGTAGGTATACCTAGCCGGCGTCGTGATATTATGTGAGACATTGCTCTCGTTTTAGGGTTCCGTTCATCAAAGGAACCTACGGAACCATCATAGGATCACTTTGTGCTCCTTTGAGGTATCCTTTTTCGCAGGAATAGCTAAAGGTAGGAATCAAAGTGAAAATAGCAAAAATGTAAGTAAAAAAAAAAACAAGCTATTAAAAGCACATGGCATTAAATGTCTAATTTTTGTATGGAAATCGCGAAACTTAAAAACTTCTATGGTACCTACCTACTTCTATTCTGAAATTTGGAATGCTAGGAGGGTGTACAAGTTCTACAACTGAGGGATTTCGAATTCTTCACCCCTAAAATAGCTTGGCAACTTTATAGGAAAAACTGGTCGAAACTGGAAAAGGGCTCTGGCGATTTCGAAATAATTTACGGATCAGAACCCTCCAGGCGCGAGTCCCGCTCACACTTTTCCTTTTTATTTTATCTGTTGTGTCCCACTCCTTGACACAGATCTACCCCAAATTATTCCACACATCCTGGTCTTTGGCGGTCTTCCACCATTCTCCATTGAAACCCTCTAGATCGTCTAACGCCTTCGGGCCGGCCCTGTCGTCGCCTTCCTGCCTTTAAACCACTAGGACGCTGGCGCCCTCTGCATACAAGTATCACACTGACTTAAAGCTAGCCCATGCTAGTTTGATTCTATACAATTTAACGACTTTTTCCCCGAAGAGGTAGGCAGAGCCTGAATGGGCCTTTTTTCACAGTGGGTTGCACCATCGTGGAATATAGACGTAACAAGTGGTGAGCTCATCGCCGCCATTTCTTCCCATGACTGACTCGGCTAACGCTTTCTTGCAACCAGGACAAATTTTATAACAATGAATCTTATCAACAAGTCCGGGTAATCCCTTAGTCGGCTTTTACGACATCCACGGGAGGAGACGGAGAGGTCTAGGCAGGACACACCACGGCAAAGAACAAACTGACAAAATAAAGGCAAAGATATTAGTCTTCAGATTGTGTCTACAATTGTATTCACTTGAATTAACTTATAACCAAATGTGGAGGAAACTTCTGTTTGTAGGTACCTAAGTATGGAGTGGGCAAACGATACTTCTCCTAAAAACAATTTGACTTGACTTAACAGAAAAGCTGACTATCCTGAAGCAGCACCCAGACTTGGCGGGCCGCCTCGCGGCTCGAGGACAGCTGACCAAAGAGTCTACCGACGAGCAGCGCTCCGCCGGACTACATGAGCTCACGGCGGCTGACAACAAACTCATGGACGAGTCCAATCAAAGGTAAAACCTTTTATCTAGTGCAAACGAGAAACTGAACCCTTTCACCATCAGTTAGTCCTTCAGGGCTACCATACATGACCTAAACCTGGTCACAGCTATCAGTCAGGCATGCCAGGATCACTGCCGTTGTGCTGTAAAGAAATGATAGAAACTTAGAGCATTGCAGGCCTCCGTCCGTGTTGCTCGATGGATAGAAACATAGAAACTCTATTTCCCGTATATACAAACATCGAGCAACGCAGGCCTCCGTTTCCGTGTCGCTCGATGTATACAAAGGTACTTTGTGACTGTGTTCTGGCAGAAAAGTCGAGTCCAAATAAACACGCGAAGATAATTATACCGCTGGCTCGTAGACAGATTATAAATGTATGTGTGGCGCCATCTAAACGTTTGACATTTAAACTGCAAACATCGCATACTGAAGCGCGGACCCTCAGTTTAGTTTTAATGTAAGCTTCAACCACTCGGCGCTAGATGGCGCTTAACGAAATGAAGACTACTACAGCTAGAATTTCACATTATTTGGTTTCCATAGATTTCCTTATTTACAGATACAAAGAGAAGTTTGGATTTCCGTTCATAATATGCGCAAGAGAGAACAAAGTGGAATCCATAATAGCCGGCCTGCAGGCCCGGTACCACAATACTTACGAACAAGAAATCAAGACTGGCATTGAGGAGGTCAAGAAAATATGCACACTGCGGATAAATGATATTATGTCTGACTAATGTTTTTTTTTTTATTTACTTACTTCAATAAATTCGATGGATGTATTTTTGTTACTCACATGCATGTGCACTAAAAGTTAATTTTAAAAAACCTTTTATTTTCCGTGATCCAACACCAGTTTTCATACAAATAAAACCGCATTAAAATGGAAAACCCGTTGCGCCCTAGATCATAGAGAAATTTGTTATATATAGCCCTAGATCCCATTCATCCTATGCGGGTCCATCATCAGACCCTGACAACGAAAGTGAACATTTTGAACTCAAACCGAAGGTTCTAGCTACGAAAAAGCCCGAGTTCCGTTCAAACAAATTATAATTCTCTTTCAAAAGCATTTTTGCGAGCCGATTAATGTGACATTTTACAAATGGTGGTCTACACCGCAAAATCTACTTGTTCAAGTACAGAACTGAACTGACCCTGGAATGGAAATGGCTGCATCAATGGCCACCAAAAATGGCTAAGAACTTAGACTAAAATAAAAAGTATGGACGGGCCTCAGGGAACGATAGTTTTGAAGCTTATAAAGTGGGTGAACTCACTACGCTTCAGTCAGTGACTAAACATTTGCTATCTCGTTTGCTGTACAGCGCTGTATGTCTTTCTATCTCTGTCATTCATTGTGCATGCACGTGTTTAGAAAGACTGTAGCTGTGTGTATGTTTACGTGTGTTGGAATTGTGACTTATTTTTCACGGGCGTTTTGTATGGACAAAACGTTTATTTTGGTCGAAGCATCTCGCACACACCATCTGACTCTCTCACCACATACCCACCCCATACCCACCCCGTTCAGTCAGGGGTAAAAAGGCCATAAATAATAAACTAAGGCCTACAGGCTATAAATCTAACGAGTGTCATTTTGATCACACTTATATAGTGCACAGATCCATTCAATGTTGAGTTAGATTCAATAATACAACCTAAAACATTGTGATTTTAAAAAGTTTATTTAAGAATAACCAAAGTTAGATACAAGAGAAACACGTCACAGGAGTCCTAGCGACCTCTCTACCACGGCGTGGGGCCGGCCGGCCACCTCGCACAGCTCCGGAGTGTTCAGGATGTCTTCGAAGCCAATGTCCAGGTGTCGGCCGCTGAGGACATCATGCTGGAGGTGGGAGCTGGGCAGGAACGGGAGGCGGCCGATCTGATGATGAACAAATCATTTGTATATGGTAGCCCAATGGTAGGCAACCTGTATGGCGCGGCTTGCGAGTAGCCGACTGAGATGCGAGAGGTTGCAGGTTCGGTTCCTGCTGCGGGAAAAAACATTTGAATGATCTGTAAATACTAGTTCCAGGTCTGGGTGTTGTGGTACCATGGTACTCGTAGTTCCGAGGACACAGGGGTTCCTAGTATGGTATCAGAACTATAATAATTAAATAAATAATGCTGGACAGTTCACGCCACATTATCTAGCCCCAAGCTAAGCAGAGCTTGTGTTATGGGTACTAGACAACTGATACTTAATACAATTATATTACATCTTTATTATAATTATAATTTTATTATACATAGAAAATACCCAGAACACCCTGAACAAATATCTGCAGATCGCACAAATATTTGTTCAGAGGCGGGAATCGAACCGCCTCCGCAACCTCCTGCGTCGCAGGCGAACGTTCGCCCGCCGCGCCACAGAGGTCGTCAACATATGTATGTGACATGTAATAATCATGCTGAAACTACTTGACTGATTCTGATGGGATTTTCTGTGCATTAGCCATATAGTCCTTAGCTGGTAGGTTACATTTCGTCACCTCTCTAAGAGGGCTGTTTGGCATTAATTTAAAAAATGAAAAAAACATTAAAATAATTCGGCCGGTAGTACTACGGTACGGTTGTACGGTTTGTTTGTATTTCACAAAATTATTTGAAAAACAATTATTTTTATACTACTTGAATGACGGAATAAGCAGATGGCCCACCTGATGTTAAGCGGTAACCTCAGCCTATGAATACTGCATTACATCATAGGTCACGTCCACCTAGGACGCGCCCTATGTGGCATTGCACTGCGCCCGCCACCCTGAGACATAAAGATGAAAAGTCTCATGTGCCTGTAATTTCAACGGCACCCTTACCCTTCAAACAGGTTAGAACACACAATGGAACCGGAACACAGCAATGCAGCACAACTGCTTTGCGGCAGAAATAGGTAGCGCTTCCCCGGACGAACTCTTTCACAAAAAACTCTACTACTATTAAAAAAATATTAACATCTATTCATTAAATAGTTTAGGTAACAACCACAGTTACGATGACATATATGAAATATTAACATCTATTCATTAAATAGTTTAGGTAACAACCACAGTTACGATGACATATATGAAATATTAACATCTATTCATTAAATAGTTTAGGTAACAACCACAGTTACGATGACATATATGAAATATTAACATCTATTCATTAAATAGTTTAGGTAACAACCACAGTTACGATGACATATATGAAATATTAACATCTATTCATTAAATAGTTTAGGTAACAACCACAGTTACGATGACATATATGAAATATTAACATCTATTCATTAAATAGTTTAGGTAACAACCACAGTTACGATGACATATATGAAATATTAACATCTATTCATTAAATAGTTTAGGTAACAACCACAGTTACGATGACATATGTGAAATATTAACATCTATTCATTAAATAGTTTAGGTAACAACCACAGTTACGATGACATATATGAAATATTAACATCTATTCATTAAATAGTTTAGGTAACAACCACAGTTACGATGACATATATGAAATATTAACATCTATTCATTAAATAGTTTAGGTAACAACCACAGTTACGATGACATATATGAAATATTAACATCTATTCATTAAATAGTTTAGGTAACAACCACAGTTACGATGACATATATGAAATATTAACATCTATTCATTAAATAGTTTAGGTAACAACCACAGTTACGATGACATATATGAAATATTAACATCTATTCATTAAATAGTTTAGGTAACAACCACAGTTACGATGACATATATGAAATATCTACGCAAATGCCATTGAGGAAATATGGTTATTATGAAATTTCCTATTCACTACAATATTTTCAACATTCAATTATTTAAAAGATCTAAAGTCTCTAATAAATTAGAACAAGAACCCATTAAACTGGGGTACCAGATTCTGCATTGGAACTGGAATAAAAAAAACAGTTCTTACAAACCATAACCAACCAGCCCGTAATTAATTTTTTTTATTTTTTTTTATTTTTTTAATCTTAGGAAAACTTACAGCTAGGTACACGTATATATATAAAAGAAAAGAATACTTGTAAAAGTACAAATATTCTGCCGACGGCCAATTAAAAGTTTCCACAATTATACAAAATTATTAGTTATAAAAACAAAACAGTTACACGACGTAAAAAAGAAAAGAATATATATAAAACAAAATAAACAAGTCACTAAAGAATATTTAAACTACAAAAATTACTCTAGAAAAAAAAAAGGTCTCTAAGTAAGCGTTTAAGCCTACTGGTTGAAAAGTTAAATAGATCTATATCAACATCTGCTTTGGCCAAAGTATTGAACGAGCCACATGCTCTAATCATGAACGCGTTTTGCCTGTAGTTTGTTCTTGCCACTGGAACACTAAGGACATTAGGTTTCCTCAGTGCAGCCGTGTTAGTGCGCAGTCCGAGTTTTTCTAGCAGCTCCGGGCAGTCCACCGAGCCATTCGCAATGCTCAAGAGATACGATAAATCGGCTATTTCCCTTCGTTTATAAAGAGGGAGAAAATGAAATTTGTGACATCTCGCCATATAATCTGGTAAATACATTTTGGCTCGAAACTGTAGATAGCGTAAGAACCTTTTCTGAATGCGTTCTACACGTGAAGAATAAACATCATAGCACGGATTCCATACCTGAGAGGCATATTCCAATTGACTGCGTACGTAAGCGCAATATAGGATTTTAAAGGTTTTTACTTGAAAATTCAGATGACATTCTTAAAATAAAACCAAGTGCTCGGGATGCCTTATTAACTATGTTGTTTACATGCTCGTCAAATAACAGTTTGCTATCAAATTTCACGCCTAAATCTTTAATTGAGTCAACTCTTGTGAGAGGGGAATTATGTAATGTGTATTCAAATTTAAGAGGTATTGGTTTTCGAGTAAATGAGCAAACATAACACTTAGAAACATTCAGATCTAATTTATTAATTAAACAGTAATTTTGAAATCTAATAAGGTCTTCCTGTAGGCGAAGTGAGTTATCAATATTTTCTATTTGATAAAGAATTTTCATATCGTCTGCATAGAGAAGAATTTTGGAATATATAAAGCACGAGGAGATGTCATTAACAAATATTGTAAAAAGTAAAGGTCCCAATAAGGATCCCTGAGGGACTCCTGAAGGGATACTCATGGGCGAAGAAGAATACCCGCTTAGAACCACAGTCTGACACCGATTACGAACGTATGAAGAGAACCATCTAAAAAGATTGCCCGTAATACCTACCCGTTGAAGTTTATCTAAAAGAACCAAGTGATCAATACGATCAAAACATTTACTTTAATCGGTATATATAATGTCCACTTGAGATGGTTCAGACATAAAGCGCGTTTGAAAATCGGAACAGAGCATGAGATTAGAAGTGGTAGACCTGCCCCTTAAGAAACCATGCTGTTGCGGCGCGAGATCATGCTTGAGTGCGGAGTACAATTGCGAATAGACTATTTTTTCAAGAACCTTGGCAAATAAGCATAATTTAGAGATTGGTCTATAGTTTTCGATTTTATTTTTAGGCCCTTTTTTGTGTATGGGAGTAATAAAAGCGGCCTTCCAAACGTTTGGTACAATGCCTTCAGTTAGTGAGCGACGGTATAAAAGAGAGAGAGGTGGGACGAGACTTCTAGCACACTTTACTATTAAAATTGGAGGGATACTGTCCGGCCCAGCTGATTTGTTCAGGTCTAGAGATTTAAATAATTTAAGGACTTCCTCCTCTAACACTTCGACCGAACCAATGTCAGCGGAGGACTTACAGTATTGAGCGCTTACTGTGTCATATTGTGTGTCAGTCGGTGCGTCATTAAGAAAAGTCGAATGAAAATACTCTCCAAACATGTTAGATATCTCATCACCACGATCAGAAGAGCGGCCACCGTACTCCATCACTGATGGGTATGCGTTAGTTTGATTTTTGCTCTTTACATATGACCAAAAGGCCCGGGGGTTCTTTTTAATACAACTTTCAATATTTTTTATATAAACATTGTACATATCATTTTCCATAGACCGCGCTCTTCCTCTCAAAATAATAAAAGAGTCTCGATCGTACGAATTACCATATATTTTAAATTTATTATGATATTTCGCCTTTTCTTTTCTTTTTTTTTTTCTTTTCTTTTCTTTTTTACATAACCACCAACTAACCATATTTATTTCTATACAGGTAGGTAAAACACAAACATTTTAACCTGACAATCTAGGAGACCCCCTTAATTTTTCTGACCCTCCCTGACCACCTATCTGGCTTTCCTGAGTTTCGAATTACGAAGTAAGTATCATGACATGGCTGGCCCTCGGTGGTTGATAACGGCACTTCAGTATCTAAGAGCGTCTCCAGTTGGTACATTACCTTATTGGCAAACTTCATTTCCATGGAGAGTTTCATGGGGGCAGCCAGACCCTGGATGTTTCGGAGCATTACCATGTTCATTTTCTCTGTGTTCATGTGATACTGAAAAAATAAGTTATTTATTGAAAAACACATTTTATGCTTAGCTAGGATCTTCAAACAATTTTCCGAAGGACTTCTTTGAGTTAAATCAACTTTGCAGGTCTAGGCCAGCATTGTCAGTACGAAAATTCATATCTGTTGTGTTATCACAAAGGGAATTTCACTATGAAATCACTTTGTATTGACATTTTGCACATATTGCCTAATCAGACTACCCGTTATCAGACTCAGTGATCAGTGTACCCTCAGTGAATTCGATCAAAAAAAGACTTGACAAATTTTTAAAGTGCACTTTTATAGACTATGATATACAGTGTTGTGTTATTATTTCTGTAAGTCAATGAATTATACCTTTTTCCTTTTTAAGTACCTACATATTCATCATGCCCTGAGTCAAGCATACATATTGAATATTTTTTGTTAAAAGTAAAACAAAAAGTCAAAAAGTATTTTATTCATTGAAATCACAAGGATCATTTTGAATCGTCTTAAAAAATAAATTTTCATTTACTCCTGTTCCAACGCAACCAGACCTAGAAGAATCAGGCAACAAACACGTTTATTTTTTTTGATGATCCTTCTTACTACTAGTTAATTGTGCATTCGTGCCATGTCCATGCATCAACTGAGGTCCGTGCTGAAAACCAGCGCTGCAGTTTACCACAGCATTATGCTGAGCACGGACCCTTTTTGACAGCACTATACACGGCACAGTTTATATCTAATGTAAATAGTACCATGTACAGTTTTATTCAAAATAAACTTTTACTTTACTTTTACTTTTCACTGATCCGCCGCGGGCGGACACTAGTATAGAATAAACTAGATATCTTAATTGAAATAAAATTATAAAGCCTTGGCTGCAACTAGACATAGAAGGAATCACTTATGTTTGCCTTGGACATGCCTTCATTCGTACATCTTCACCTGACTGCCCCCTACTGCTGTATTGTACTATTTCAAGACATGCTTTCATGTATTTAGTTTCCCGGCTGCTGATCACAATTAAATTAATAATTGGAACAGCAAGGTGAATAAAATTAGCACAAATACTGCCAGTATTATTATAAACATAGAGGAAACTAATTTTCTACCTTCCAACAGCATCATTAGACGAGCTCGATATGACAACATTGAGCTCGTCTAATGATACTGGAACTACCCAGGAAGCTAATTTTTGGCTCAATTGAACATCGGAAGCGTAGAATTAAAACTATTGTGGCTCCATATCATTTTAGAAATATTATGAGTATACACCATGTACTATAACAAAACATCAGAGTGAGTAATAAAGTTTGTGGTATATAGTTGTTAAGTGTCAAAATGGACTTTCAAGATATCATACTTAAGTGTGACACTAAATAAAAGCTTGTGATGTTATTAAAGAGCCAGAAACTTTAGTTTCAATTATGTTTACGTTACTTTGCTACAATTGAAACAAACTGCTAGAGAGAAAAATGCATTGTCATATCGTATTTTGTTTGTAACCCAAATTTATCAAACGGTTACTGCTAAGATTTTGCTGAACTCTTAGGCTGTTTATCTGTTGGTTAGGTCCCTACTATCAATGATAATTTGAATGTAGGAAGCACCTACCTAATTCAAAATAGCAAAAGTAAGGTTATATTTATTTTTGAAAGTTCATTTTCTTTTGTATGTCCTACTATTAATATAAACAATACTTTGGATAATCAATCACTCTGTAATGACTGGACAGATTTGGATGAAACTGCATGATATTGTAGGACCTGGAATAACTCAGCCCATCTATGTACCTATTTACCCGGTACCTACTTTAAAGCGTACATAGCATGAGCTGGTAAAGCGTCGCCGGTAGAAGCAAGTTTGAGATAAACAAGATCGTGTTACGATGACTTACGTTTCTTTCAGAAAGTTCAATTGGATGTGTCACGCCAAGTTTTGGTTTGGAAGCACCCAGGCCGGCCACAAACGGGTCTGCCACACCGAATTGACCCTCATGCACTTGAATTCCATTGTTCGTGTGCTCGGGCTTAACTTTCAGCGAAGGCAGGCCGAAACTCTGAAAAAAATATGGAGAGTTAGCTGTAGCTGTGGATGCCTGGTATAAACTTATAGAACTTGCCACAATTTCATACAAAACTACATACCATTTTGAATGTTTATTTATGAGGATTCTTGTTGATTAATGTAAAAGTTGATGGTTTAGCCCTTTTTACGCAAACTGATCTAATCTTTTATCAATCTAACCGCTTCTTCCTATTTAGTAATTTGCTTGTCAGTATATATTCAATTGTAGTTTTTGCTTGTCATCACAGACCAAGTAAGATGCCTGCCTTGCTCTTCTTCTTGAACAAGTGGCCCTTGCGGAATAGACCACAACACAATTTCGCCAATGGCTTTGCTTTGCTTGGCTCGCTCACCTGTGGCTGTCGGCATTGTTGTCAGTCAGTCATGTCAAGTCAATCAATGTCAGTCTTGCATTGTATTTTTAATATTTATTTTGCCATAATCATTATGCTTTTCATATTGTTTTGTCTTTTTGTTTTAGCAAAATCATTTTGATGCTAAATCTAAAAGATTCAGCGTTTACAGAACCGACCATATTTTTAATTTTTTGAAGTTTACGGCACTCCTTGACGTTGACACTGGCAGAGTCGTAGCAAAAAGCAAGCGCGGCGCCATAAAAATAAGAAGTTGAAGTTCAAGTTAATCACCTGTCATTGGCAAACTCTTGTGGCACCACTACCGGTCCGCTGAACACGCCAAAAAAAGAAGAAGAAGAAGAAGAAGAAGTTGAAGTAATCGCATGTTAGGAACATTCCGCAAAAGCCAAGCCATTATAAGATGAGGAGAAGAAGAAGAATTGCTGCGGTGGAGCAAGCCGCGAAAAATTTAATAGTGGTAACTCAAAGAGTGCTTCAGCCTTCAATCATTGTTTTAGTACATAAATGCGAGCGTAGCGAGCCACGAACTTATCAGTGATATTAACATAAAAAGCGTGCAGCAAAAAAAAAAAAACTACTGCTACAATATAGGTACCTATAACGGTGAGTGCCGCGTAGATTGCTACGCGGCCTGTAATTGCAATCCACCCGAGGATCAGTGTGGCCAACGTAGGCGATTTGTCGCCATTTAGGCTATTCAGAATTAGAATCGGCGATGAAAAAATCTGAAAGGCGACTGGTCGGCTATTAGGCTACTTCAGAGACAAGCTATTTAAATTAGCCGAATCAAAAATTAAAGCTTTTGATAAAAATCATAGCCACCCTAAGGTCTGTAAAACTAATAAAGAATTATGGTCACCCCATTGATATCTCGTTGGTTAGTTACGGTAGTTTCCGGGGAGTACCCTGAATTTGTCTTAGCTATTATGTAACCAATATAAGGATGCAATGAAGTGATTATGAATTCCTTTTGCTGTTAATGACTACCGCAATTATCCATATTCCACTGCCTATAGTTCAAACTAATAGTTCGGGAATATTCGTTTCTTTTTGTCACTTTCGCTTTGAACTACTATCCCGTTTGTGCATGTGCAAAGTAATTTCAAAAGATTTTTTCTGTGATAAAACCATGGGAAAACACGGAAAATATGTGAAGCATTATCGGGATGAATGGGAAAAAATACCAGCAAGTCTTTGAACATGGAATTCCCACCGACATTCTGCATTTTCAACACCTGTAGGTCCCCAAAAATTTACAATATCAATTAACAATTATAGATATAGGTACTTATATTATGAATAAAATTGAAGTTGCCATGACCATATGATAAGACTTCTCCTACATAAGGGCGATTATTGTACATTTTTCAAAATTGTTTTTAGTTTTATTTTATGTCGTGTAGTTATTGCAGTAGTCTGGTTTTAGTTTTTGAAATTGTATCTTGTTCATAATTTTACGATAGGTTAAAGCAGGTATGAATAAATAAATTGATTTATACGTTTTATTTAATTTTATCGAAAATTTGGCGTTTGGTTTGGGCTACTTAAGTTGAAATTCGGCTACATTAGACTACTTAAGATGTAAAAAAGGGCGACATCAGACCCTAAGTGGTTGGCAACACTGCCGAGGATAGCACAGTCGGATACGGGACCGTATGTGGAAATAAGTGGTGCTCTAATGATGAGTCTAGTGGGAAGTCAAAAGTGACGCCGAGACGCGACGTCGCAATTTTATCTTACTAACTTCTATCATAGAATCGGTCAATGTAGGAGTAATCAAGTAGGCGGGGCTTCACAGGCTCTACTCTAACTAGAGCATGGAGGTATGTCTGCCTTTAGTCCATCTTCCTAGAACTAGAGCCCCCCTAGGGTGACAGAACAGGGGGACAAATGGGAATAATTCAGAAAGTATAATTCTATATTTAAAGTAGGTAAGAAATATTTATTTTTTGTTTAAAAGCTTTGCGCCCCTAGGCACGTACCCAGTCTGCCTTAGGCATAATCCGCCAGTGGCAGGGTGACCAATACAGAACCAGCGAGCATTGGAGCCTAGCCACTTAGCCGTTGATGGAAGCCCAGCTTAGAACGGTCCCACGGCACGCGGGCGCGGGGGGTGGGTGAGGATTCCTGTTTTTTTTTTCCAGTAGGTTTAGTACCTACTTCTACCTACATATGAAATTGAAACCATTTATTTAAACATTAATTTATGTTTGTCCTACTTGTAGAAAGCCTAAACTTTGGCAGGTGTAGCTTATTCCTATAACGTTCTCGAGTCCTCTCACTGTAAATATCTGGCTTTTTACAGAAATAAGATTCATGCTTTCCTATAAACAGGCATAAGTACCTCGAAAATATACAAATGGCAGTATTTTCAAGGCTTTAATTAAACAATGGCTTACATGAGACGGTGTGATTTCAAACATTACAAAGTGCTCATATACACATCTTTTGCGTTAAATGAATAGGACTGAAAACTTCGCTGGAGTTACCCCAAAGTATTAATCCGTAATGAAGATTGGAGCTTACGTATCCATGATATGCCATTTTTCCTGCTTCAAGTGAGGACATATTGACATAGTGCATAAACTTATTTGTTCAGCTTTGTAGGTAGGTACATAAATTTTCACATTGGCTTTTCCAGTTTGCACGTTGATCCACTGTAATGCCCAGGAATGGAAAATTAGGTTATAGTACGCGTCATGTAAAAAGAACGCAGGAACGCCTGTAGAAGTTTGACCGCCAGCGTTCTTTTTACATGACGCGCACTATACCTTTTGGACTTTTTCTATTTCACCTCTAAAAGATGGACTGTGTTCTGAGGACAATAAAATTGCATGTAGGTACTTAGTTTTGCCAACATTGAGTACCTACCTACCTACTAAGTTATTTTTTCCTTCCATAAGCCTGGTTTACATTTTGCTGGTAATTAGCGCAGGAATGAATGAATGAAAATACTTTATTGCACACCTTACAAACTAGAGCACAGGGCCCTACCACAGGTTTGTTATTTGTTACAACTCGGAATAACGAAAACTGAATTACGACTCGGAATGTCGTTTTTGTATGCAGAAAATTATAATCGCCCCTAGCGGACATGTTGAGAAACTCATTAAAACCATATATAAAACAACATAAAAACAAATATCGACTCGCAATTCAGTCGGAATACCGAATGCAAACCTGTGGTAGGCCCTCAGGTGCAGGAGTCATAGGAGCGGTGTTTACGAATCCAAGTTGCGGAGTCGGCGCAATTGGTGTATTTATTTATTTATAACATATGGCACACAAAACAGAATACAACCGAAAATTATTATAAAAGTACATTACAGATATTTTTAACTAGGTTATATTCCAAAACATGTGTACACTTCACGATTATATAAAAACAAACAGTAAAGAAGACAGAGTAAACATTTTACATAAAACTAAATTAACACCTAAAACAGAAGGTGTATTCGTAGTAGTGGGGGCACTCGGGCTTGACGCGCCGTCACTTCGGTCCCTTCCGTGCGGGCCGACGATAAGCGCTGGCGATACACTATTGGTCCTCCGACCGGCACTGGAGAGCGGCCAAATGCTTCGCTTTTAAGAGAGGCTCCTAGACGATTATTACGAAGGGTAGGTAGACTACTAGATACCTATTAGGAGGCTAACTTTAAAGGCAGTGTGTAGTGTTTGGTATATCTGTTGGCTTCTCTCCAGTGTGAATTCTCATGTGACTAATCATAGTGCTTTTATGACTAAATGATCTATTGCATTTGTTGCAGACATAAGGCTTCTCTATAGTGTGAATTACCATGTGTCTAGTCAAAAGAGATTTGTCAGTAAATGATTTATTGCATTTGTTGCAGGTATGTAGCTTCTCTCCAGTATGAATTCTCATGTGACTATTTAAAGTACTATTCTGAGTATATGATCTATTGCATTTGTTGCAGACATAAGGCTTCTCTCCAGTATGAATTCTTATGTGATTAATCAAAGTGCCTTTATGACTAAATGATCTATTGCATTTGTTGCAGACGTAAGGCTTCTCTCCAGTATGAATTCTCATGTGACTAATCAAAGTGCTTTTATGACTAAATGATCTATTGCATTTGTTGCAGACATAAGGCTTCTCTATAGTGTGAATTACCATGTGTCTAGTCAAAAGAGATTTGTCAGTAAATGATTTATTGCATTTGTTGCAGGTATGTAGCTTCTCTCCAGTATGAATTCTCATGTGACTATTTAAAGTACTATTCTGAGTATATGATCTATTGCATTTGTTGCAGACATAAGGCTTCTCTCCAGTATGAATTCTTATGTGATTAATCAAAATGCCTTTATGACTAAATGATCTATTGCATTTGTTGCAGACATAAGGCTTCTCTCTAGTGTGAATTCGCATGTGAATAATCAACTTACTATTGGAAATAAACGATTTATTGCATTCGTTGCAGGCATATGGCTTCTCTTCTGCGTGATTTCTCATGTGACTAATCAAATTAGATTTGTCAGTACATGATTTATTGCAGTTGTAGCAGACATAAGGCTTCTCTCCAGTATGAATTCTCATGTGACTAATTAACGCACTTTTCCGATTAAATGATCTATTGCATTTGGTGCAGGCATATGGCTTCTCTTTTGCGTGAATTACCATGTGTCTAGTCAAAGCAGATTTGTCAGTAAATGATTTATTGCAATTGTTGCAGGTATGTAGCTTCTCTCCAGTATGAATTCTCATGTGCCTAATCAAAGTACTTTTCCGAGTAAATGATCCATTGCATTTGTTGCAGGCATATGGCTTCTCTTCTGCGTGAATTACCATGTGTCTAGTCAAAGTAGATTTCTCAGTAAATGATTTATTGCAATTGTTGCAGGTATGTAGCTTCTCTCCAGTATGAATTCTCATGTGCCTAATCAAAGTACTTTTCCGAGTAAATGATCCATTGCATTTGTTGCAGGCATATGGCTTCTCTTCTGCGTGAATTACCATGTGTCTAGTCAAAGTAGATTTGTCAGTAAATGATTTATTGCAATTGTTGCAGGTATGTAGCTTCTCTCCGGTATGCATTCTCATGTGACTAATTAAATTACAATTGTAAATAAACGATTTATTGCATTTGTTGCAAGCATATACCTTTGCTCTAGTGTGAATTTTCATATGCCTTAATAGCTTAACTTGAGTGATAAATGTTTTGCTGCACTCATTACAACAATATTTATTACTGTTTGTAATGTCTTTTGCCACAATGCTTTCTTTCATTCGCGAGTTATCAACTAAGCTAGAACTATTATCGGATTCAACACCTCCCAATGTGTTCTCGTCAATGTCAATCAATGTTTCCTGTTTAATTTCCATCAACTCTTCTGTGTCATTATAATGTTGTTCAGTTGTATTTAGTTCATCTTCTGGTGATTCTGTTTTAACAGTAACTTGAGTACTTCCATTGTTAAGGTTATCATTTAAGGAAACAGGAGGAATAGTTGTCACTGACACGTTATGTCTCGTTCCAAGGTTGGACCTGAGTGGCCCTTGAACCTGAGAGAACAGAAATATAGGAGTGGTGAGTCTGTGAGCAGTTATACTTAATCAAAATAAAAACGGCTATCTTATGTTGTTATTATTATTATTATTTAGCCATTATTGTCCCACTGCAGGGCAAAGGCCTCCCTTCCCTTCTTCCACTCCTCGCGATCAGGCCACGAGCTTCGATGTGAGTCAGCTCGTCGCGCCATCTCGTTCTCGACTCCGCCTTGTGTATCTTATGTTACATTATATCTAAATCTAATACCGTTTTCTGGGTACCATTACCTGAACCAAAATAAACCAAACCCACAGACAGACAATTAAGTCTCACCATAAGATTTATTCGATTAAAATAATCTATTGGTTTGTCTGTCAGTCAGTATTTTTTTGTCGACGGCGACTTTTTATTGGGAGGATATTTCCCCTAATAAGGGGGGATTGCTGCGAATCAATTCTAAACAACTAAACTATTTCGAATAAGCAAAATTAAGATTGGTCAAGAGATTGTCTAGATATTTAAGAGTTTTTTTATTCAGGTTCACTCAGGCAAAGTTTGAAACAGTGAGAGATATCAGAAAGTGATGTAGAAGTTACAGGCTCTATTTTGAAAGTAATAAGTCTTCTTGACATTTTTTTAGTGTTTCAGAAGACAGATTTTTTAAAAAAATGTGTCTGTTTGGTTTCTTTGTTTGACCATTAAGGATTGACATGATGCGTAGTTTTACACAAGTTTGTTGGCGCGAGGTCTACTGCTCAGAACTACTAGTTATTATGGTACAAAGCTAGTCTGTTATACAATACCTGCAAGCCATTGTGAACATCTCTGTACAACTGCTCTGCTTGTTGATACATGTTGCGGAATGAGAGACATGTCCGTAACTGTGAGCGACAGATGTAGCATAATAATGACGGTATTCCCTCTTCAGCCCCGACCTGAAAACATTTATCCTACTAATATTATAAACGCGAAAGTTTGTAAGTATGGATGGATGGAAGTTTGTTACTCTTTCACGTAAAAACTACTGGTTGGATTTGGATGAAATTTGGAATGGCCTGGACTCCCGGAATAACACATAGGCACATTTTTATCCCGATATTCCAACGCAATCGAGACTTACGCGGGTGAAACCGCGGGGCGCTGCTTGTTTGTTCATATATTATTATTATCTAGTACAATTTTTTTTGTCTACTTTAATGACTGAACAATCAAATGCCCCACCTGATGTTAAGCGGTAGCTTCTGCCTTTATCAATGCATTACCTCATAGTTCACGTCCACCTAGGACGCACCCTATGTGACATTGCTCTGCGCCCGCCACCCTGAGACATAAAGATGAAAAGTCTCATGTGCTGAGTTTAAGCGGTAACCTTTGCATTTATCAATGCATTACCTCATAGGTCAAGTCCACCCAGGACGCATCCTATGTGACATTGCACTGCACCACCCTGAGACATAGAGATGAAAAGTCTATAATGTACATAATAAGGAAGGCTTTCACATGCATTAACATGGAGTTGTTTATTAAACTGTACAAGGCATATCTGAGACCTTCAGCAACGTAGAGAGCGTGGAGACCTAATAGAGACCTACAAGATCCTAAACAACCACTACAGTATACCAGATTTATCACAGACACTATATACCATGAACAATAATATAGGACTCAGAGGACACTCGCTGAAGCTGCAACGCGGACCAAGTACCAGCAATCCGAGGATGCACATATTGCCTAATCGCGTCGTGCGCACTTGGAACCGGCTACCAGACTCAGTGATCGGTGCCCCCTAAGTGAATTCTTTCTAAAATAGACTTTACAAACATTTAAAGTGCACTGATAAGGACTAAGATATACACGCATCAGCTCGAGAGCTGTCTGTGTATTATAAATAAATAAATAAATAAATGTGCCTTAATTTCACCGGCACCCTTTAAACAGGAACACAGAAATGCAAGCAATACTGCTTTGCGGCAGAAATAGGTATGGAGGTAGTACTTCCCCGGATGAACTCTTTCACAAATAATCTCTGCTACTACTAACTAAACATATAATAGCAATAGGTAGCCCAAGCTAGGTATTATTATTAGGAAGAACTAGGAGTGATGTGGCTCAATGTCACTCATCGTCGTAGCATTCTAGAGGAAGGCCAATGTACATGCATAGACTGCTACAGGCTGATGATGATGGTGAGAGCATCGTCAGCCTAGGTAAGGCAATCAGCCTAGCCTCAGCAGCCGAGGTAGCTTCATCCAATTGATCTGCGTTTCTACCTCATTTGCACATGCGTGCCTCATAATGCGCAATTTCGAAACAATTACAAAGGAAATAGGAGATGACAGGTAGGTGCAGCAGATGGACAGGGGATCGTAGTGGGATCACTCAGGACTATGCATGTGACTGTTGGGTGTTATGTTATAAAAAATACCGGTTTATACATCAGAGGTGCAGTTTGGGAAGAGTGTTGATAAAGGGGTACTGAGGAAAAAAATACTGTTTTTGTTTATTTAAGCCTATCTTGTAGCTTTTTTCTTAGCAGATGGCTGATAATTGAAAATGTTTTATGCATTTTTTCCATACGACTTACTTTTAGATCTTTTTTTGACAAAGACTTTTATTTATCCTCAGTGCCCCCTTATCTAACCCTAGTTTGAAAGGGGAGTAGGTAAACAGATATTTATAGTTTATCATGCATGCATACCATGGTCCCTTTTAGTTTCTCGTATATTTCTTGAAGATCGGTATTTACAATGCTGAGCATCTTCATATTATGACTCAAACAAACTCTACACACGAATGTTAACATTTTTACAGAAAGAAGATTTTCGTAAACGCTTAGAATATAGAATAAACCGTACCCACAGAACAGGTTATATTATATTATAAATTATTATGGATGAATTATGGGTAATTGAAAAATACAATACTACGTATTAATAGTCTGTGCGAGTCTGTGCATTTTTATTCTCTATGTACGTAGCGTAGACATTATACCTCCATGGCGTAGACAGAGTATAGTCATGGACGTACTGAGTCCATGAGTATAGTATATACCCATAGACGTAGAATTTTTTCGCTACGCATACATACTAGATCTATGTATATACCTTATTCTCGCTCTACGGTACTGCAAAAACTACAATATATACTGACTTAGTGATAATTTATTCTATTGTAGAAAAAAGGGAGTAAAAAAATTTAGAAGCGTTATTTTTGAATAAAATTTTAATTGTATTACATTCTAAAGCGTAGCTTAATAATTTATTAGCAAAATGGCTGGCCGAGGAAAGGTTAAGAAAGAAGTGGTAAGAAAGACAATTAAGTTCCTACCTGATAAGGAGACATCACATCTAGGTCCTAGGTACATGTCTATCTTCCTGGTCCCTAACCCTAAACTCTAAACCCTGTAGTGTAAGTATTTATGGTATTATTGTAATATTTTAAGTAGTTTTTACAAGTTTATGTTCTTAGTTAGTAGATAGGTATTTGTCATTAATGTTTTTTTTTTTCACTTCTTTTTTACCTAATATAATATACATACACCCCCGGCCATTCTTCGTAACATATAAATTTATCTCCATCCAAAGGTTGTCTGGAAGAAATCGCTGCTAAGCGATAAGACCGCCCATTGTACTTTTAATTATATACCTAGTTAAGTTTTGTTTCTTTTTGTTCGTTTTATTAGCTATTAAGGTGTACAATAAAGTATTTTATATTCTATTCTATTCTACACCTACCTAAATACCTAAAATCAAGGACCCAGAAGAGCAACAGCGGAAGAAGTTCCACGCAAAATGTCTGTTCCGAGCTCTGGGTCGACTGGTAATGGACAACGCGTATTGGCTGATCGAAGGCATCGATGAGTACGAGGGCGTGGAAGACGTGAAGCGGAGGGTGCAGCAGGCTGTCCGCGGGAAGGCGAAGAAAAAGCAGCTTTTGACAATAACCGTTAGATCTGAATTATTTGATTAGGTATACCTACCGAATCATCATTGCCATCAGCTGGTAGATATCTACTGCTGGCGGAGGCCTCGTTAGTTAGGTAGGTACCTATAATGCAATGGTGGTGATCGCATTAGGTAGATAGGTACTTACCTACTCCGGTGGATGGTGCGACCATCCCCTGATGAAAGCATGCGTTAGCATCCTAGTAGTTTGTGGATGAAAGCCCGTAAGTGGAGTGCACCGCTAATGACACTTGAGTCCTCTGCATACCTACCTACCTACGAACGAAGTTTGCTCTTGTTTTGTATATTACCCTACCTCATCAAACCATGAACTATTGTAGGTAGGTACCTAAGCATGTTTTAAAGGGTTCCGTAGGGTAATGGCAAAAAACGGAACCCTTATGGATTCGTCATGTCTGTCTGTCTGTCCGTCCGTATGTCACAGCCACTTTTTTCCGAAACTATAAGACCTATGCCATAATATTTATTGTGTGCTATGCTGTTGAAACTTGGTAAGTAGATGTATTCTGTAAACCGCATTATATTCTGTGACCGCATTAAGATTTTCACACAAAAATAGAAAAAAAAAAAACATTTTTGGTGTTCCCCGTACTTAGAACTGAAACTATATTTTTTTTCATCAAGCCCATAGTTGTGGGTTATCTATGGATAGGTCTTCAAAAATTATATTGAGGTTTCTAATATATTTTTTTTCTAAACTGAATACTTTGCGCGAGAAACACTTCCAAAGTGGTAAAATGTTTGCCCCCTCCCGGTGTGTTTTTTAAAACTACAAAAAATATATGCATTACCATGTAAACTTCCACCGAAAATTGGTTTGAACGAGATCTAGTAAGTAGTTTTTTTTTTAATACGTCTTAAATCGTAAACCATCCAAGAACTTTTATATTATGTTACTTGCTGCTACGGAACCCTTCATGGGCGAGTCCGACTCGCACTTGGCCACTTTTTTATTTTTTATTTTGCTAAATGTAGGTAGTTAAGTGGCAAACAATACCTAGGTCATACGGCCGGCTACGCCTGATGCAAAGCAGCCACCGTCGTCGATTGCTCTGACTGTAAGACCCGCGCTACTGCAAACGTGTTCCCTCATTTAGAACCCCTCGAATTTTTAAATTCCTAAGCTCGGTACCTATCTGGGTAGGTACCTACCTACCTGCTAGCATTTGTCCGCGGCTCCACCGCGTAGAAACGCGTAAAGTAACACCATCGAGTAGAAACAATGCCAACTGCTAATGAGTAGAACACGCTGCCGTCGTCTGTTATTCCTGAAAACTATAATCTGGGCAAGAGTGAATAGGTGCCTTCTAGACCTTTGTGCTCCATCGCCGGCCGCATCTTCACTTACCAGCAGGTGAGATTGTGGTCAAATGAAGGTTTATCTAAGTTATAAAAAACTCTTGGTCATGTTCTTGGAGTCTGAAAATACTTATACCTGATGCCTGAGATTATAGGTAGGTAGGTACCTACATCGTTGCTTGATGCAGAATATTGAAGATGCTTCAATTTATTGAGCTCTAGTCCTCGGTGAGGTCGAGATTGTAGGAATCAGCGTAATATAGGTACCTAAGACAGATAAAATGAGTGTGATTGTGCAAGCGCAATTTGAGTACCTAGCTGATGGAAGAAAAGTACCTACGTATCCTTTGTTATTAGACATCGAAGCAAATAGCTTCTTGCTCGCATATTCGAACGGCGGGCCCAAAGGCATACAGCTACCCATAAACAAGCCCAGGTTTTTAACTGTTTTCCAGAAAGGGACAGTAAAGTTCTAAACTTTATTGGAGGAATCGTTAACAAGTCTATCCTAGATATTAGGCGAGAGCTTCCCAATATGATACCTGTATGTGCGTGTGTAAAATTAGGTATGATAACGATACTGTGGGGTTTGATTCCAGGATAAAGCTCTTCTAAGAAAACCGGCGGATGAACGAACAGAGCACGAGAAAAAGTACATTTACCGAATAATTGGTGGATTGAAGTGTTTCAAGAGATACCCAAACGTAAGACTTTTTTAAATAACTAAGTACCTACCTACTTCCTAATTATGCCGACGACCTCTGTGGCGCGGCGGGTGAAGGTTGGCCTGCGACGCAGGAGGTTGCGGGTTCGATTCCCGCCTCGGAACAAAAATTTGTGCGATCGCAGATATTTGTTCAGGTTGTTCTGGGTATTTTCTATGTATAGCAAAAAATATCTATCTATTGAATGTATTGTATTAAGTATATCCTCTACTCCAATATGTTCAACTATCTGTTCAACCAGTTGAACAAATTGGATGAGTTTTCTCCAATTTGTTCAACTTCAAAATTGTAGTTGAACTCTTTGGACTAAAAATTACAATAAGTTCAATTTCTTTGTTTTTATTAATAAAACAGGGTTCAATAAAAAAGTAGTATTCCCACCATGTATTTTAAAATAATTCATTCGCAGCGTCATGTGATTACGGGTTGCGAGAGGGGAAAACTTCTTCATAGTTTATGCATTTCTGGTTGGTACTTATTGAACTTTTACACTTCGTAACCTTTTTGAGGTCGGCAGCTATTGCTCCAGAGGTTATCACTGATAGTACTGGCCACTGACAGCAAATGAAAGAAAATGATGTATTTAATGACATTGTCTACATATATAACGTCAGTTTTCCAAGAGTACAGCATTTGATTTTCCTTGCCTGTTTTTTTATAAATTGTAATGGAGATCGATGAAGATTTGTGTTTTTTACAAAATGGCAGAGGTCTAGTGCTAGTCCACTGCGGGTATCGATATTATCGTATAAGGAAATATGAAAATGGATCGTCTATCTATATGGAGGTGTTCAACGAGAGCCGAAGGAAAATTTACTTGCGTCGGTTCTTTAACTCTAGATGTAAGAGCACTAGCGACCTGGCAGCGCGCCCACGGTTACGTTTGCACCATTGATTTGCCCCATTAATCGTGCAGACGTAAATGGTTAGTTACGTTTGCACCATTAATGGTGCAGACGTTACTTGTTAGTTATGTTTGCACCATTGATTGATAGGAAAAAACAGACCGTATTAAAAAACCGGCCTAGTGCGAGTTCCGGGTTCCGAACATAATCTATAAAAACGGCAAAAAAACACGGTTGTTGTATGGGAGCCTCCTTAAATATTTATTTTATTGTTTCTTAGTATTTGTTGTTTTAAACTTTTCAGTTCCATATGGTCAACAGTTAGTGTTGACGGTACGTGGAGGGAGTAAAATCGCTCTTTTGTCACCGATTGCAGCAACTGAAAACTGTTGCGACCACCGAAAATCGCAACTAGAGTTTGCTACGTCTGCGCAATTTCCCAAAATTTTAAGAAAATATCGTGAAAATCGCCGGTTGCCGCAACTGAGAGCTCAAAATTGCAACGAGTTCTGAGCGCCTTAGATGAGCACAAAACGAATTTTGACAGCTGTCATCCAAAATGAAGATTTTGTCATCACCTTTTATTTGAGCCATACAACGAAATTCTAGCAGGAGTAGTTTCCGAAATATGACTGTTTCAATTTTGACAGCTGTCATCCAAAATGAAGATTTTGTCATCACCTTTTATTTGAGCCATACAACGAAATTCTAGCACGAGTAGTTTCCGAAATATGACTGTTTAAATTTTGACAGCTGTCATCCAAACTGAAGATTTTGTCATCACTTTTTATTTGAGCCATACAACGAAATTCTAGCACGAGTAGTTTCCGAAATATGACTGTTTCAATTTTGACAGCTGTCATCCAAAATGAAGATTTTGTCATCACCTTTCATTTGAGCCAAACAAAGAAACTCTAGCAGGAGTAGTTTCCGAAATATGACTGTTTCAATTTTGACAGCTGTCATCCAAAATGAAGATTTTGTCATCACCTTTCATTTGAGCCAAACAAAGAAACTCTAGCAGGAGTAGTTTCCGAAATATGACTATTTCAATTTTGACAGCTGTCATCCAAATCACGCTGTAGTTCCACAATACGTGCGGCCGCCGCGGCTAGTGCGCGCACACTGGTGATTTAACTACAATGCAATTGATCTCAATGGCCGCAGCGATCAGCGACTGCACACGGGCCGCAAATGCGTCGCTTCGTTCTCGCTGGCCGCTGCGGCTTGGTGTGGGCGCTGGCCGCGTGCGGCCAGGTGCGCGTGCTCTATGGCGATTTCATACTAATGTTTCTATCTCGATGGTCGCCGCGACCTGTCCGCTGCGGCCTAGCCGCTAGTGCGCTATTGCCCTAACTATCCATATACCTACCTATAGGCAAAATTAGTTTTTTATGCAAGTTTTTGTTTATTTAAATATTTTATATATGTTTACAGAATGAAAAAAAAAATGAAAATGAAAAACATAGTGATCATTGCAAATCAGATACTGGAAAAATTGAAATTGACAAACAGATTGAAGAATGTAAACAGAAAATCAAATTATCAGATGGAACAGAAACGGTTCCCAAAATTTATAAAAAAGTAGTTAAGTCTATAAAAGATATCGGCCTCGATAAAATCTCAGAAGTTCCAGCATTTGACTCTATCAAAAGCACTCTATACAATGTCAAAAATCAAGCTGCAGGAGTACCCTGTTATATTAATAAAAACATAGAAATTGAACTTATTGTAATTTTTAGTCCAAAGAGTTCAACTACATTTTGAAGTTGAAAAAATTGGAGAAAACTCATCCAATTTGTTCAACTGGTTGAACAGATAGTTGAACATATTGGAGTAGAGGTAAGTATATCAGTTATCTAGTACCCATAACACAAGCTCTGCTTAGCTTGGGGCTAGATAATGTTGTGTAAACTGTCCAGCATTATTTATTTAATTAAGGCGTATAGGTACAACAGCTCATTGCTCTTATTTGGAGGCTGAAGACAGGTTCACGAGATGTCTAAAATGAGCTCTAGAGTTTTTATGTTTTTAACCAGAGTTCTTATAGTTTCCTATAGAAGGAAAAATATATGGTACTACTAACTAACTATGAACTAATGACATCAATCGATAAAAAAACAAAGATAGGCACCTAGAGTCCCTACCACCTTTTTAAAATTGTAATCAAATTTTAGACTTACTTTTTACATGTTTTAATTTTTGAAACATTAATTGGTACCTAACTTATTAATTGTCTACAAAAATAAATAAAACTTTAAAGGTGCATTTTTATGTAATTTTTGTGTACTTACACAAAAACACGGCTCCTATCAGAGCGTGCGCTCGCTCGCTTTCTCGCCTCATACAAAACATTTAGTTGAACCTACCATTGGATCTTGGAGTAGCATACCTGTGGAAGTACCTATATGTATTATTGTTACTATAATAACATGTCATTTGGTTCAACTTCTACAACACGTCTTGGATCCACGCAACGTGCACAGTATTCTTGCACAGCGCGGTGCACGTAACATCATGTTTTTTTATTTTTTTATTTATACCACTTGAATGACGGAACATGCAGATGGCCCACCTTATGTTAAGTGGTAACCTCTGCCTATGAACAGTGTATAACCTCATAGGTCACGTCCACCTAGGACGCAGCCTATAATGGCACTGCACTGCGCCCGCCACCCTGAGACAAAGATGAAAAGTCTCAAGTGTTTTGTAATTTCACCAGCACCCTTACCTTTCAAACCGGAATACAGCAATGCAAGCACTACTGCTTTGCGGCAGAAATAGGTATGGTGGTAGTACTTCCCCGGACGAACTCTTTCACAAAAAAGCTCTATTTGTCGTAGCATGTGAAAAAGAAGCTCGCCGCAGCGACGTACTTCCGGTACTACAGCCCTGGAAGGCCCATCGTAAGACAGCACCACGAGGCGCACGCACTCTACTTCATAGTGACGGGCGACGTGGTCGTCAGTCAGATGGTGCTGGACGAGCTGGTCCAGCAGTACGTGTCGGTGGAGATCGGCTTCATGCACTCTGGGGATATGTTCGGAGAAGTGTCGCTGCTGCATAACATTCCGAGGACTGCCACGGTCACTACTGTCGGTTAGCTATTGCTTAGATAAACATATACCTACCAAGTATTACCAAGTATCCATATTTGGATATGTAGTAAAGTAAATCGAAAAAATTAGGCCCTTCTCCCATTACGATACGCACAGGCGATTCAGGTATCCTGAAGGTATCCTGCAAGTCTCGGAGACTAGTCGCTGTCAAGTATCTCACATACATTTGAATGCAGGCTCGCACTCTAGTCTGAATTCAAATGTATGTGAGATACCTACTTAGCAGAGACTAGTCTCCGCAGTGTTGCCAGATGAGAATGTTTAAAAGGCGGGAACGGTGCTTCCAAAACGCGGATTTTCAATAAAAAAAGCGGAGCATGCTAAACTTTTACATCGATAATCTCTCAATTCATACGCTCAATTCAAAAAAACACGCTTGTCAGGAAATCTTATTAGGCTTTAGTTACAATAAGGTACCAGCGGGCACCTAATCCTAAGTATAAACTCATAAAAAAATATTTATTTTTGTTTATTTTCCTTTTCATCTGCAGGTGCCATCTTACGGTGAACGGTCTTTTTTTTTCTACTAGGTAGGTAAACATAATTTCTCTCTTTTATCTACACGGGAGCGATTATCTTTTGTTCGTTTCAATCGCCGATAGCTCATCGCTTACTGGCCGGCGCGCGGCGCGGCGGTGGGACCAGTGCCTTAGCCAAATCATAGGAAACAAGCACTTTAGTTAGATCCCAAGATCCTATTTTCTACCGTTACATCTCACTATCGCTGTACTATTATATATTCTGTGCTATTACCTAACATAAATGTAAAAGTTACGATGTTTGAATGTTTGTTACTCAATTACACCGAAACTGCTCGTCCGATTTGGATAAAATTTGATACACGGATAGATTATGACTGGAATTGAGCTATAGGCTACTTGTTATTCTAGAAACACAATTAAAAACACACACTGGCAGACACTAGTTAAATATAAAATAATAAATACTACTGGGCACAAGGCTTCACTCGCGTTTTACCAAGAAAAAAATAACTCATAGCTCGATCCAGATCATTATCTATCTGTGTACCAAATTTCACCGAAATCGGTTCAGCCGTTTCGACGAGATTGAGTATCAAACATACAAACACCCAAACATCGTACTTTTATAATACCTATTAGTGGGATGGGATGAGACCCTAAGAAGAAATAATACTTATACTCCTCCGTCTCCTCCCGTGGATGTCGTCAAAGCCGACTTAGGGATTATCCGGACTTGTTGGTAGGATTTGTCCTGGCTGCGACCGAGTCATTCGGGGAAGCAATGGCGGCGATGAGCTCACTACTTGTCACGTCTATATTACCACGGAGGTGCAACCCACAGTGCAAAGAGGCCCATTGCCTACCCTTTTGGGGAAAAAGGCGTGTGTATGTATGTACCTGTTATGGTAGAAATAAACTATTGCTGATAGACTAACAAGGCAATACAGTGGACGATCTACATCTATGCTGTGTATATGAATTGTGTAGGTAGGTACCTACTTATCCACTTCCTAGGAAAAAGCCATGAAACTTCAAAGTTAGGTGATCCTTAGTATGGAGTTTTGGCTTTGAATGCTCCAAATACAATCACTTGATGTCTTGTTTGGAAAAACTTAGCAGCTTCAGAACTTGTTATTGATCAATCTCTTGTTGCGATAGCTACCAATAGCTAGCAACTTGAATGTACAGTTCCGGCTCTTGCTGTGGCACATCAAGGATAAGAGTGGGTTCTTCAGTTTACTTCAGGTTTTGTCAAACGACACTAATGTATGACTAATTCGGGATAGACAGCGATCTACGTCGTCATTAAACTCTTGGTAGAGTGGTCATGGTCGTCACTTTACGGCTGGCTTTACAATCCTTCGCCACTCCTCTCGCACCGCATTCTTCCAGGTGCTTTCATGCAATGGACCGTCCAATGTTTTCATTTGGTCAGTCCATCTCATGGGCGGTCTCCCCGTGCTCGTGTGCCCTCAACTCTACCCTGTACAACAAGGCGTTCAATGGACACCTCTCCGCATCGTAAAACGTTTTTTTTTTTTTTTTTTTTTTTTACCTAAAATAGGCTTGCATTTGGCTACATCTCACCTGATGGGAAGTGACGATGAGGCCTATTTAAGCACGCTCGCCTAGAAGATGCCTATTAACTCTTCGTTTGAAGACGCCCAAGTTGTATGATAAAGGGAACAAAGAAGCCGGAAGAGAGTTCCAGGCCTTTGATGTCCGCATGATGAAAGAGTTTGAGAAACGGTTTGTACGCGACGGTGGAATGTCAACAACAAAAGGGTGAAACGCCTCTCCACGTCTGGTCGTCAGGTGGCGGAATGGAGTATTGGATTCCAAAGAAAGTGAAGATGCGAGATTGCACAGTAGTTATAGTCGCTGTTTGATGCCGAGTAGATAGATAGATACATTAACTCTTTATTGATCACCACACCACAGAAACAATACAAAAATAATAATAACATATTCAAAAAAGGCAAAACATTGGCTGGACTTATCGCTGAGATGGGGGACTGATTGATGGAGGAAAAACTTTTTTTTTACATTTACATTACATTTTACATTTTATCATAGATGTAATTGAAAAAAAAAACCCGGTATTAACTCACGAAGGTACTTGTTCTGAGTAAAAATACCCGACTCGAGTTTCTGGGATTTATTATCCCCTTTCTTAAGGAGTATTCGCGACGGCTTTCCGGCGAAAACCGGGGGGCTTTTCTGCCAACTTGAGTCGGGTGTTTTTGCTCGGAACAAGTACCTAAGTACGTGAGTTAATACCGGGTTTTTTCAATTATGAATATCACTCATGGAAGTTTTAATACTTAGTGCCTATTATTATAGATGTGCCACAGCAACGTCCGGTAACTGTGTGTAGTATTTACATCCCTTACAAGTGCGTACAAGTTTAGTGTGTCAGGGAGTGTTTTGGGCATCAGGTCACTGCGAAACGCTGGTACTAATGAAGGAAGACTTCAAGAATGTTCTGCAAGCGTCGATTCAGCAACAGTGGGATGAAGTGTGTCGGGCTATGTCTTCTTTCACTTATTTTGATGCTCTTGACGAGGTTAGTAACTTAGAGGTCCTATACTTAGTAATAAGTAGATAGCTTTCTGTAGTTCCACCGAAAAGAGTGAGGCAAAAAATTGTGAACAAGTAATTAATTTTGTAAAAATTAAAACAACCCTCAACGCTGAACGGCTGAACCGATTTTGATCAAACAAAGCTAAGAACACTCCCGACAAATACACCTTTCAAACAAAAAAAAGAAATCGGTCCAGCCGTTTGGGAGTTACGTTGGGACAGACAAACACACACACACACACACACAAACACACACACGTCAAACTTATAACACCCCTTCGTTTTTCGTCGGGGGTTAAAAATAAAAGTCATTATACAAGAAAAACCCAGTACACCGTCTTTTTCATATTATGGTGCCTCTCGGCAGTCACCCTTTTCAACTTCTCCTTATCTATAGGGCTTGCCTCAATACATCTTCTGCCTTTTTATTACCAGTCTATTGTCTAATGTTGAGTAGCCAAGATGTTCTTTTTCTTCCAACACCTCTTCTGCCAGGTATTTTGCCCATCATTATAACCTGTAGGAGATGATATCGCTCATGTCTTAAGGTCTCGCTTAAGGCGCGTTTTTTTTTGGTGTTTTTTACCAGTTACTGCTCATCAACACTTCTTCAGATAGCGAAAGTTGATTTCGCAAGAACTAAGCGAATTAACACATTATGTTTTAATTGATTAGTGTTTCATGAATATCATTAGTTTAGCTACGACCCCCTAAACAAAAATAAATGTAAAAAATATTTTTAGGGGGCGGGGGGGGGGGGGGGGGGGATTGTAGCCAAACTGATGATATTTATGAGATAGATTAAAACACCAGAACATACGCCACAAAGCGAGAGCATCCACCTTAAGACATGCACCATCCCGTGGATGTCGTAAAATAAATAAATAAATGATGGTGGATAGTTCACACAACATTAACTAGCCCCAAGCTAAGCAGAGCTTGTGTTATGGGTACTAGATAACTGATATATTTAATACAATTAAATTAAATTAAATTAAAAATTAAATCTAAATTTATTTATTCCCAAAAATAAACAAGCAATATAAAATCGATTCTAATTATAATAAGATTCACATTGTACTACGTAGATATTAGTTACAGTATCTACACTAAGTGCTAGACTTGTGTTGTAGACACTGCGTAACCTTCCATATTAGGTACTATTGGGTAGCCATTATGAGGTTAATACAATACATTACATAGATAGATATTTTTTATTAAGTATACTTAGAAAATACCCAGAACACCCTGAAAAAATATCTGCAGATCGCACAAATATTTGTTCAGAGGCGGGAATCGAACCCGTAACCTCCTGCGTCGAAAGCGAACCTATGCCCGTCGCGCTACAGAGGTCGTCTATGAGATTACACCAGCGGATAAGCAGCAACAATCACCTGAGTATAGGTGGCTACTCAACACTAATACTGCGATCACCAATCCGCCTATCGCCGTTCGTCCAGCAGTGGACGTCTAAAGGTCTGATGATGGTGACTTAATGTTGTTAGTTCAATAGGTCGCGCGCCGCGAAGGCTGCATAGTAGCCAAGATGAAGTCGTACGAGATCAACGAGACACTGCTCGGTGACGGAGTGGGTGTAGCCAACTTCGTGTACTTCATCCTGTCGGGTCGTTGCCAGATGATCGAGTCTCTACAAGTCATTGTCACTACGCGACTGGGGAAAACATCTTACAATCTCTATGACCCTTACGTAAGTAAGCGTATTTGCACAAATATGAGCGAACAGAGTGGGTATAGTATACACTGAAATTACTGTTGTTGGCTTTTAATTGGTTATTATTTGCGGCAAATCATATTTGGTTGAAGAAAACAGTGGACTAATAGCGTGGACTGTAATTTCGGTGTTGTTTTCACTGATGTATAACAATGATGTATAACACTTGACTTGTCATATAATTATGCGTAAACAAGTGAAAATATTTTTTTCCGATATCATAAACAAAAAAAAACAATTGCTAGAAAAAGTGGTGGCGCTAGGGGGCCATATTTTTTTTGGGTAGTCTATCGCCTGACGCCTTAATCCACTGTTTTCTTCAACCAAATATAATTTGCCGCAAATAATGACCGATATAAAAGCCAACAACAGTAATTTCAGTGTAAAATTATACTCTGTTCGCCCATATTTGTGCAAATACGTTTGTATGAAAAAGCAACCACCTAAATGATTTTCAGCTACATTAAATATACGTAGCATACATAGACACACGCCTTTTTACCCGAGGTTTAGGCAGAGCCTCAATGGGCATCTTTTACAGTGGGTTGCACCATCATGGAATATAGACGTGACGAGTGGTGTGCTGATAGCCGCCAATGCTTCCCACTACTGACTCGGCTAACGCTTTCTTACAGTAATAACACATTCCATAATAAGCTAGCAGCCAGGACATTATTGTATTATTGTAGGTATTTTAGTAGTAGTAGAGCTTTTTTGTGAAAGAGTTCGTCCGGGGAAGTACTACCACCATACCTATTTCTGCCGCAAAGCAGTAGTGCTCGCATTGCTGTGTTCCGGTTTGAAGGGTAAGGGTGCCGGTGAAATTACAGGCACATGAGACTTTTCATCTTTATGTCTCAGGGTGGCGGGCGCATTGCAATGCCACATAGGGTGCGTCCTAGGTGAACATGTCCTATGAGGTAATGCACTGTTCATAGGCAGAGGTTACCGCTTAACATCAGGTGGGCCATCTGCTTGTTACGTCATTCATTAGTATAAAAAAAAAAAAAAAAAAAAAAAAAAAAACAATGAATCTTATCAACAAGTCTGGTAAAGGTAAAAAAGTTTGTTATTCTAATGGATGGCATTACATGGCGCCTACATTAAGAAAACCCCATGACTGCTCATTCTCATTTGATGACTCGTACAAAACTATAACACATACCGGTGAGCGGAACAAGCTGCGAAAATTCAGTGTTTTTAGCTCGAGGAAAGAGCAGCAAAAATAATAAATGCCAGTAAGCGGAGCGAGCCGCGAAAAATTTGTGCTCAGGAAATTCGAGCAGCGCACGCGTGTGTGGCGTCGTCGGACTGGTGAGGAGATGTGATGAGCCACTTGGCTTGCTTGTGTGCGCGCGGGTCATACCTAGATGTACTACTAGCACACTACCAAAGACGCGCGCACTCGCATGCAAGCGCGACCTATAGACATCTTGGATTCTAGCCACGTGGCGGCCACACAAATATCATTATCTATGTTAAGATGTTTGGATGTCTGTATGTTTGTTACTCAATCACGCCGAAATGGCTTAACTGATTTCGATGAAATTTGGTACACAGATAGATTATGACATGGATTGAGCTATGGCTACCTTTTATCATAGTAAACACGAGCGCTGCGGGTGGTAACAATTGAATAATAAACTAAATAGGTATTAATTAAGTGCCCATCGACCACCATGATGATGAATCTGAGTGGAGCCTCATCACATCTTATGTTAGGTTGCAAAAGAAGAAAGCGAGCAAGACTTTGACCAGAAATACTTCGCCGCCTACAAGAACCTGAACAAAAGCGGAGAGAGCAGCGGGTCTACTGCCGTGGTGGTGGAGGGCAGCCAAGGGAAAGAACCTACCACTAAACGCACGGAGAGAATTCTGAAGGCGACGTCTAGCGCAACGGGGAAGAAGACTTCTGGAAGTATCAGGTACTTAGGTACTTGTATAATCCGCGCGCTGTCAGAATGGGATGCAACTTTATGGAACTGTGACGCGCAGTCCGCCCGGTAGCGGTAGACGATGATAAGACGCATGATCCAAGAAAACATTTATACACCTGGATATGTCGAATCGATTTACAAGGTTCCATTCCATTCTGATAGCGAGGGCATTGTACTGACTCTTTTCCGCAACTAGGCCGACAGTGTGCCCTGTTTGCGTGAAAGGGGATCCAGCAACCCGATGTCTTCCAGGAAGGTCAGCAGCTCGCTGTAGCAGCAGTCAGATGCCGGCGTAGGCCTGCTGGGGCGTCCTAGGTGACGCCCCAGCAGGCCTACGTTATAGGTTCTCCTTTGGACCACGCTGCAAGTATTAGGTATTACCTACCTACGTTTACAAAATTATATCATTATCAATTTGTTTAAATATGCATGCTATTATATTCCACTTAAATAATTAATATATCTTATGCGATAACTTTCTTACCCTAGCACAAAATAGGAGGGAAAAAGGTCCAGCCAAAACTCATAAAGGGAAAATAAAAGTGCTTTTGAAATTAAGTAGGTATAATAGATACATAGATAAAACCGAATAAAAAAAGATTTTTTGTAAGAAATTGCTATATCACGTGTCAGTGCCAATCTTCAACTTTTTTTATACCAACCTACCAAGCGACCATACATCAAAATTGGTCTAGTTAGTCGTTTTGGCGTAAAAACACGACTAACAACGAAACTACGCGTGCATTATGTGCAATACACTACCGTCGTCTGTCTTTCCTGAAGACTTTAATTTGGTTCTCTTCAAGGCTAGAGTGAATGGGTGTCTTCTAGAGCTTTGTGCTCCATCTTCAGCCACATCGTCACTTACCGACATGAGAAGGCGGTCAAACGAAGGTCTATGTAAAAAAAGTATCTTCTGATTGTAGGCACGAGAGTGGTGTGCAGTTACTGGGCCCTGAAGATGAACCCAAAAGGAACGCGTCGGGCTCGCGTCGATCGTCATCACTGAAGTCCCAGGTTTTATTCGAGTCTTCGGACGACGACGCGCCGACAGACCGCCCCAGAGAGTCAATCAGGTGAATAAATTGCTGTCTGTCCAACCTGTGCATACCTTCACCAACAGCCATTGCATCTTATTGGAGCCTTCGGAGGAAGACGCACCGACAGACCGCCCCAGAGAGTCGATCAGGTGAATAAATTGCTCTCTGTACAACCTGTGTATTCCTTCACCAACAGTCATTTCATTTTATTCGAGCCATCAGACGACGACGCGTCGATAGACCGGCCCAGAGAGTCGATCAGGTGAATAAATTGCTGTCTGTCCAACCTGTGCCTACCGTCACGAACAGTCATTGCATCTTATTGGAGCCTTCGGACGACGACGCGCCCACAGACCGGGCTAGAGAGACGATCAGGTGAATAAATTGCTTTCTGCCCAACCTGTGCATACCTTCACCAACAGCCATTGCATCTTAATGGAGCCTTCGGACGACAACGCGCCGACAGACCTGAAGGGCAATTCTCGTGCTTTAGAGATTAAGTCGAATTAGACATATGTCGAAACAAGATGGCGAATGTCGAATAAAATCTTAATTTGCTATTCTCGTGATGTCACAAATAGACATAAGTCGACCAAGATCATTCAAATCGAATACGATTTGATGGTTATTGTGACATTTTCGTGACATTTTTTGTAGACATTTATGCTTCGACATTATCTCTAATTTAGAGATAATCTCTACAATCCGAGAATTGGCTTCCAGGCTAGAGAGTCGCTCAGGTAGGTAAATAAATTGCTGTAAATAATTGAATTTTATTTTCTAAAATTAAGTGCGCAAACCAACTTTATAAAATGACGTTTTTAAATTAGTGACATATTTTATTGCCCGATTGTTGAAGGAGGAATTGCAAAGAACCCAAGAAAAGTGATTGATGCACTGAAAACGGCAGGCTCTATTATTAAAAGCAAACAAAGGGCTTGACGCATTTTTACAGCAGTTTTAATAGAAGTCTTTGATTTTTACCCCCGACGGAACGGAGCGGGTAGGGGAAGGAAAAAAAAAATGTAAAAAAAAAAAAAAAAGTATTTTATGGTGCTCACAATGTTTATTACTCATTAAAAGATTATACTTGATCTTATAAACTTAAATGCGACACCAATATTCAATAATGACATGTTTAGGTACCTACCTACATAAAGTTATTTGTTATGAGTGCCCAACACCAAGTATTTGAATTCTCCCAGGGTACCCACTGTTCGGGGCTACTACCTTTCCATGCGCTTAGGGCTCACCCTAAACACAAACCGCCATAAAAACACAAACTTTCAAGGTTCATAAGCTCTGCTTAGCTTCGGGCTAGATAATGTTGTGTGAACTGTCCAGCATTTTTTTTTTTTTTTTTTTTTTTTTTTTTTTTTATTCAGTTCAGATTGTTTACTTTGTACCTACATTCTTCACTTCATTCCAACTTTTATGCATTTTCAGATTGAGCGTATTACCAGAAAAGTCAGAAGGGAGAGATAAGCCAAAAACCAGGACTTACTTCATGCAGGTTCGTACTCTCCACTCAAGAACATTAATCCCGACGGTTGTTAGTGCTGCGAGCTGCGCGAGTCGTGCGTGACACATTGCTGAAACTCCAGTTCTGTAGACGGCCGAAGGGTTGCCACTATTAGGTACTTGCTAATTCTGCGAGCTATGTCGGTGATCTTGGTTCTATCACAGAATAAATAATATATTCAATATTCAATATCTTTATATGTGAAACACAGGTTATAAAAGTTCTTACAATTTTTTTAGGTGCACTGTGATCTGCGCTAGGCGTACAAGCTTTGTGATAATTAAATACTACAATATTAAGATTTACATTATAACAAAAATAACCATAAAACCAAACATACAATTTTCAATAAAAATACAATGTGAAATAACAATAATGTCAAAATATAGAAAATCATTTTAAATAATAAAAATAATTAGTCCTTATGGTCAAAAAATTCTCGAATTGTATAAAAGTATTGTATTGTATTGTATATAGTACAAGTAGTTCTATACGGTAGAACCGACGTATAGAACGGTACGGTTTGACCTAAGGCCTTAGTGTGGGCATTGCAGAACGCGTTTACGTGACCACCGCGTTGGTAGAGTAAACTTTTTTTTTTTTTTTTTTTTTTTTGTTCTACTATATTGACGGAACAAGCAGATGGCCCACCTGATGTTAAGCGGTAACCTCTGCCTATGAACAGTGCATTACCTCATAGGTCACGTCCACCGAGGACGCACCCTATATGGCATTGCACTGCGCCCGCCACCCTGAGATATAAAGATGAAAAGTCTCATGTGCCTATAATTTGACCGGAACCCTTACCCTTCAAACCGGAACACAGCAATACGAGCACTACTGCTTTGCGGCAGAAATAGGTATGGTGGTAGTACTTCCCCGGACGAACTCTTTCACAAAAAATCTCTACTACTACCAGTATACAACAAGTGTACTTTACAACAATACGTGATTTGAACTGTCAAAAATGTCACTTACACTCGCAAAGCTGGGGAAACCCTAGAGTAAACGCGCGACTTGGAATAAGCGTTTAATTTACGCGTCACCAAAATTGACGTTAGAAACTAACACTCACGCAAAATGATTCATTTACTCGCCGCTAGGGGCTCTGTACATTTCTTCATACAAACTGCGCGTAAAACGCGTTCTTGGTAGAGCGCGTAAACTTGTAGCAAAAAGTCGCACTACGGCTACGGGTAGTAGTAGAGCTTTTTTGTGAAAGTGTTCGTCCGGGGAAGTACTACCTCCATATCTATTTCTGCCGCAAAGCAGTAGTGCTCGCATTGCTGTGTTCCGGTTTGAAGGGTAGGTATGGTTGCCGGTGAAATTACAGGTACATGAAACATTCATCTTTATGTCTCAGGGTGGCGGGCGCAGTGTAATGCCACATAGGGTAAGTAAGTAGCTAAGTTGGACGTGACCATTTAATAAATAATGCACTGTTCATAGGCAGAGGGCATCGCTTAATGATCCGTCATTCCAAGTTGTATAAAGAAAATACGGATCCCCTCATTTCGGATTCTATCACGTAGTGAAACTCTGGGCATAGCTCTTTCCATAGCCTACTGCGTGGTTGCACTACACTAATACACTGCAAAACAGTCACATACTAGTCTTAATCCCACACTAGGATTCCCTGAGTCTTGGGTATCAGAGTTGTTAAATGATTACCATGTTCCTCATACCACAACACCCAGATTCGGAGTAAGTATATGCAAAACATGCAAAAATTTGTCCCGCAACCGGCTATCTTATTACGTATCTTGCAATAGAATGCGATAGCAATGCGATAGCAAAAATTGCGCGATTATCGCATCCAAATCGCAAATCCGTATTAGGAATCGCTGATACGTAATACGAATTTGCGATTTGGATGCGATAATCGCACAAATATTGCTATCGCATTGCTATTGCAAGATACGTAATAAGCTAGCGGAATCGAACCTACACCTTTGGAATCTCAGCCAGCTCCTCACTAGCCGCGCTACAGAGGTCATCAAAGGCCTAAGGAGGATTGTTAGTACTTGGCGGTCGAACTCTTTCTCAAGGAGCTATACGCCTCCATAGGGCAGTGTTTCTCTTCTTATGGTGCTTCTCCATTAATGAAGGTCGGCAGTCATCCTTTTGAACTTCTTATCTGGGGCTAGTCTAAATAGATTTCTGCCTTGTTAATGCCAGTCCATTGTCTAATGTTGCGTAGCTAAGATGTTCTTATTCTTCCAACACATCTTCTACCGGATAATAAACCCATCATTATTAACTGTAGGAGATGATATCGCTCATGTCTTAAAACATGTCCCAAGTAGGAAACTTTACTTTGATTGATGGTTCGCACCAAACCTGGCTTTGCAATTCCCATCCGTTTAAGAACATTATTGTTCGTATCTTTATGCGTCCTCCTGATTCGCAGCATGCGACGGTTACAACCAGTTAACTTGCATCTTAAAAGCCTCGATTCTTTTCCGGAGATCTTCCCTAATCGTTCACGCTTCGCCGCCATATAAGACCACCGGCCATACGTAGCATTGGACAAGCCTAGTGCGCAGCTTGATGTTCAGCCTTCTTGTGCACATTACCTTACTCAATCGCATGAATGATGATTATGAGATCTCTATTCCGACGCGTATTTCATTGTCGCTCTCCCAAGAGTCCGTCAACCAAGATCCTATCGGTACTTATCTAATCTGTTGAGATTGACACCGCCCACGTTGATACTACACTGCAGGTTGGGAACCTTCGACATAACCATGCATTTCATCTTGGACGCATTCGTTTAAAGTCCTACCTTCTTGCTGCATACTCGACCTATTATGTTTTGAAGACCTTCTTCAGATAACGCTATCAGGACAGTGTCGTCTGCATACCGAATATTGTTCATCACCTGCCCGTTGTCAAGGACTCCTTCATTGATAATGCTCTCCGAGTACAGATTGAACAAGAGAGGAGACAGTATACACCCCTGTTGTACGCCACACTGAATCACTAACGAATTGATCTTTTCACCACTTCCGAGTGTTGTCGCGGTTTGCTGCCAGTAAAGATATAGGTACAGCCAACATAACTGTAGAGATAACGACATACAGCGCAGCGCTGATGAATTGCTACGGCGCGTCAGCATCGCGCTGACGAGAGCCGTCGGTGTTGGTCGAGCTCGTTGGTTGACTAACGCGTTATTTACGCGAGATTAGTACGACGCGACGCTGACCGAACTACGCGCGGACGATCAGCACTGAAAGTAGGCACTCACCGTCGCGTCGGTCAACTTAATCCAGCCTAAATATATTTTAGGTGTGCCAGTTTAACCCAGGCTCAAGCTTCGGCTTTGGGGAGAACATGCGAGACAGACGTATTGTAGCGCTGACGCCTGTCGACTGCATGCTACTACCGATGATATGGCTGCTGCAGCGGAATACGGCGAACATCTGGACGAGGATACAGCATTATCTGGATAAAAAGGTAAGTACCTGGGTGCTATTTTCTGACGCGCTTTCGATTACAATTATACAGTAGGTACATTGCGCTGATAAGCTTTGAAAATATCTGCTAAGTGAAAAGATGATAAAGTATGCTGCGCAATGTAATGAAAAGTCATGATCGTAAGCGATTATTACTTCGTTGGAGAATAGAGGACTTTAGAGGACAACATTTATATTTTACCTTTAAAGCGGTAACTGAAATGTGTTTTTATGTAGGTATCTACATAAAAATACATTTAAGTGATCGAAACTCTGCCGAAACTAGAACATTCAAACAACTCAGTCAGTCCCTGAGGTATGGGAGCGGTACGGGAGGGGTGTTTTCTTCTCTCAAATTATCAGATGTCATGTGACATAATGAAGCCACGCTTCATTTTGACGTAACGAAAACATCCCTCCCGTACCGCTCCCATACCTCAGGAACTGACTTAGTTAAGCGCTAGACCTGTAGACTTGGTCTGTGATCTAACGCAGTAAGAACCAGCAATACAAAGTGGTTATGGTGGTATAAGTACCTATCAATCTTTGCAGGTACCAACCAAGAAGCAGTTGTTCAAGGACTTCGTCGCAGAGCGTCGCTGGCAGGAGTTCCGCGAGCAGATGGTGCAGGATGTGGTGGACCGCTCCAACACCGTCAACTGGACCTCGATGCACGACGTGCCTTACTCCATCCGTATGGAGGAGACGCTTGATATTTGACGTGTTCAATAAATTACTCAGTTTACTTTACGAGCTGTTTTCTTCATACACTCAATTCTTCTCATCATCATACGTCCCACTGCTAAACTAGGCCGAGACTAGATTAACTAGGCTAGATATACCGATAGCCGTGGTAGAGAGATAAAAACATACTTGTACCTACCTAAGTATGTATTATGTGGTATAATTGTAATATTCCCTATAGCTGTGCCTATAGCAAATTAACAAAATGTGACCGAAATTGGAACGTTTTGAGAACATAGGTACATATACGATATAATTATAGCATCTCGCTTAGGTTAGGAGTGGAATACACTACCGTCGTCTGTCTTTCCTGAAAACTATAATCTGGGTCTCTTCAAGTCTAGAGTGAATAGGTGCCTTCTAGACATTTGTGCTCCATGTTCGGCCACATCGTCACTTACCAACAAGTGAGATCGTGGTCAAACAAAGGTTTAAAGTAAAAAAAAAAAAAAATGCATCTCGCTTAGGTATGTACATACATAACTACCTAATTATCTATTGTATCCCGTTTTAGATGCATGTGGTAAGGTAATAATTATGTACTTACACATTGCAGGCATCCATTCCGTGTTGCTCGATGAGTAATACCTATGTGTAAAGATCGATATGTGTACTCTTTCAGAACTTTATCACTTTGCCTACCATTCAACCTAACCTAACCATTTTTTTTTGTCTTCAGAGTAGAAAACTCGTTTACGAATAAACCGGTCCGGGGAGGACCGGAATTATGTGGGACTCATCGCCCTGAAAAGGGCAGAATAGGTACCCACTAAAAATACTCTGGTGTTCCTCTCGCGCCATGTTAGCCAGACCACGGGAACGAAATCCTTCCGCGATAACCTAACCTAACCTAAGGAAAACTTATTCACAGCCAAAGAGTGTACTACAGCACGTTCACCGTAAGATGACACTTGATTTGGTGGGCCGCCAACCAAGGCAGGTGCCATCTTATGGTGAACAATAATAATAATACAATAACGTTTATTGAACAGTAAAAATACATTTACAAAAACATGACATCGTTGGTCCTCAAACTAGGTTAACCAGTGGGGACCTCCTTCCTTAATGTTACAAAAAGCTGTACCTACGTACTACTTAGGTATATTATTGTTCTGAGTTCGAAACAATTAGTAAAATCATTACCTATTTTGAATTTGAATTTCTTCAAAAGTCCCAAAGCAAGTTGTAGGCAAATAACAAAACACATTTAACAGATCGATTAATCCTATTTATTTAGGTATCTATTCACGTTGAATAACTGCTACAATGCGAACCTATTTAATGGAAACACGGAGGCGCGAGGCCCATTTGTGCCCAAACATGGATGCCAGTGGGCTGATGCGTGGAATAGGACGGGTTGATTGATTGTTATTCCGATTTTAACCGATGACTGACTCGCTCGATGGAGGTATCAAGAAGTCAGAGAGTGGAGGCGGCTTAAGACCGTTTGTCGTAGTATTATTCATAGGTACCTATTTATTTAATTCCTATGTTTATCTGAAACATGAAATTATTCACAACTTAGAAGTAGGTAATCTCAGATATACTAGTTAATAATATAAATGTACCTACGATAGCTAATAGTCCAGTCAGGATGTACATCCGTGCTTGCAAAAGTTCGGGTCACGCTGATTTTTTTATATGTTTTTAGGAACTTAACCAATATTAAAAAACCAGATTTGCAATTTTCCAAGTGCTGTGCGTTCGGCGGTGTGCCCAAAAATACATGAAATTTATGGTGTTTTTTCAGTTTTTGCTCAATATAAAATCTACCATAACTAAGTGACAATATTTCGACTAAATTTTAAATTCTAATACTGTGACGTAGACACATCAGCGAAAGCTGCTCGTCTATAAATTAATAATAATAATAATAATAATAATATATCTTAGTAAAGGAAGGGTCTGACGGTATAGTCACTACTACAATTTGACACTAGTGCGAGCTCTATACAGCCATTGGTTCCCAAGATACAGTTCTTCGGAAATAGGCAATTTTGTCCTAAAAGAGTTTTTTTTCCAAATGTTCACTTATTTCGTGAAACATCTTCTAAAATACGCATCCCATGTCAAATATTATACGAAATGAGGTTGTAGCAAATTTATTTAGCTCTCATTTGAGTTCTAACTGGTACCTGTAGGCACAGCGGTTCTCTCAAAAACGGATCTTCTATCTTAGATGGCCCGGGCTTGGGCTCGCACCAAGATGGTGTCTCGATGGCCGTGATGGACGCTGGGAGAGGCGCCCAGTTTGTAGTCAGGTCAACTTCATCGTCCGAGCATTTCAGCTCCTCATCCGTAACGTTAATTCACAATTTGCCTCCGCATGACAGGCAGAGGACTGCATTTACATGATTTTTTCGCCGAAGGGCAGGAGGTGCGGGATCCATGGTGGTGGGGATGGGGGTGAGTCCCTGAGAAGACAGCTACCACCCCCAATCGGTGGGATTAAAGTTGACTCCCCGCCACTTCTACACTCGGTGGTAGCACCTTGCTGCATGGTGGCCTGCGGCATCTTCCAAGGCTAGTGTCAAAGCTAGTGTCAAATTGTAGTAAATTTAGTCTACTTTAAAAGTCTTCGCAGTGACTATACCGGTCAGACCCTTCCTTCACGAATATATTAAGCAAAAACTGAAAAAACACCATAAATTTCATGGTTTTTTGGGCACACCGCCGAACGCGCAGCACTTGGAATACTTATTGCAAATCTGGTTTTTTAATATTTGTTAAGGTCCTAACAACATATAAAAAAATCAGCGTGACCCGAACTTTTGCAAGCACGACCCCCTTTTTATGTTTAACTTGACTGGACTATAAAGTTCACACAACATTATTTAGCCCCAAGCTAAGCAGAGCTTGTGTTATGGGTACTTACAATACATTACATAGATAGATATTTTTATTATAATTACATAGAAAATACCCAGAACACCCTGAACAAATATATACAGACCGCACAAATATTTGTTCTGAGGCGGGAATCGAACCCGCAACCTCCTGCGTCGCAGACGCACCATCGCCCGCCGCGCCACAAAGGTTGTCAACCAAATATAACCCCACCAAGTCAAATTGATCATTAGTTTCACACGTATTTACTTTGTACGTATTTTTTTATATGTTACTTTAAGTCGATTTTGATTGAATTTGGGATTATTTGTTGTTGACTGACTGAATTGACGTAACTTTATTTACAAAATTCATAGCTTCTCGTGGCGGGGACTTATATAAAACGATACCACGTGGGATGTAGCAAAAACTAGTAGCTTTTAGTTACTTATTAGGTTATAAGTAGGTACCTACTATTTAGATAGGTACTTACCAACTTCGTTAGAAACGGTAACAATTTTAATTATTAGAATCTTATTAAAATTCAAAAAAGTTAATCTTATAAAAAATATGGTCCCGGACTATTTAAGTAACACAAAGATGCCCAGCGTTGCCTAACCCCAGAATAAAATAATAGTACAAGTATTAGCACGCATGATGTAGAGCCCCGAAGCTACAGTGTTGACGACTAGATGTCGCCACAGGAAAAAATGGAACGCGCTATGCTGATAGCGCCTGTTATTTTTTGCAATTGTCTTCCAAAAGCGTTTTTGCGATTTATTCCCACTAGTCCCTTTTGGCAGTTCCTTTATTAGCTGATAATCCTCGGCTGCACAAATTTCCACCGAACATAGCTAAGAACCATCTCACAAAACCATCTTTCATTTTATTTTATTTATAAAAGATAACATTATATAAATCAGTCAAACCGGTTTGGAGAAAAAATGGCAACATTCGTTTGCAACACAAACAGCCTCTCAACCTAAATGCACATACCTCCTCTGTTTCATCGTAGGTAAAAAGACAGCTTGTGACATAATATCTAATTAGAGCGTCGCGTAACTATGGCAACCGGTTTTGGCGGGAAGCACTCGCGAAGACTCTACCAGCTCCATTCGACCGCAGTGCACGCGAGAACCAACCGCGCGACCGACGACAGTCCTAGACAAGGCTGATCGATTTTACGAATCATATTCTCTAAATAAATAACACTTCTCCTTGACATTTCAACTAATCCTTCGAAACGACGACGACCCATCAAGTGACTTTTTGGAACTGTGACGAAATTAGCAGGTGAGTTATTTTTTAAATTACGTTTTGTATGGGACAAATGATCAACGAGGCTTATTATTCATTGTGTGTTAGGAGCTACCTCTCTCTACCTACTCTCGACTTACTTATTTGGAAGCATTCGAGTGGGTGGAATGTGTTATTATCTGGAAATAGACCCATGATACAGCATCTTATAACAGTCATCATCAACCTATAGAAAACTACTGTTGGACAACCAGGGCCTTCATCAGAGAATCTGCGACAGGCGCAGCGTGCTAAAATAAATCAAGCCAAATCAATTTATAGGTAGGTATATATTTTTCAATAGGTATAGCGACATTACAATGCACTTGACATAATTGAAACTTACCTAATTATTTTGAGACCTTTCGTATTATGACACTATATTCAAGCAAATAAATTTATCTTTATCTTAAAAAATTAATTATAACAAAACAATATCAACAATAAAAAACTTACACCAAAACTGTAATTCTGTACATAAACGCATTATTAAAAACTAAGTTTAAAATGAATTCCTTAAACATACATTGGTAAAAATTAAAATATTAATCCACAATATATTTTATTGAATTAATCTATCTTTTTTGTTTAAAATTATGATTACATTGATTATTGACACATAAGTAATTATCAATCATATTAACTAATAAGTTAATATAATAACTTATAGGTACTTAACTTATGCTTACCTAACAAAAAAACTTATGTAAGTACTAAATAACTAATACCAAACCTTATAACTTAATTATTAATAAAACCAGCCAAGAGCAAGTCGAACTCTGACAATGATCCATATAGGTACCAAATACCATCGTACATACAAGATTTAACACTTATGTATTTTTATGTACCTCTTAAGATCTAGCAAAAAAACGCCGAAAAACACAAATCCGTGTTTTTAACTGTCTACCTATTTACAAATCATGAGATACAGGCTACAGCCCGCTGACAGACAGACGGATGGACGGACGAACAGCAGATGCCTTGTAAGCACTACCTAATCCCCAGCCGTCACACGACTCTACCCACCATTCTCAAATTGAGACGTCGTAGGTATAGTTTAGTTTAATTTCAACTTTTAGTGTTGTACCCTAAGGGTCCAAACGGAGCTCTCATGCTCTCGCTCATCCGTCCGTCCGTCTGTCACAAGGGTCTAGCGGCTAAACGGTTGACGCTTCAGTCTTCATATTTGCACTATTTATGTACCTATCTTACCAAAGTCAAATATAAATTTAACTAAAACTAGTAAAAACTAGTACAAATAATAATACAAACTAATGTGGGGCTTAATTTTTTAGAGCTCAGTACTTAGAGTAGTTTTAAGCAAAAGTAACGGAAAACAAAGCCAAGTTTTTTTCAAAAATGTTGTTACCAAATTTTTTTTTACTTTAATTTGGCATAGGAAATTGTAAATTTGTAAATATGCTACTTATTATGTTTATCTTAACAACAAAATTAATATTTTTGGTTACTTGAAACATTTCAAGAATTTCCTAATTTCTCATTTAAAAAAAAAAAAAAAATGCTACTGAATGACGGAACAAGCAGATGACCCACCTCATGTTAAGCGGTAACCTCTGCCTATGAACAGTACCCTTACCTCATAGGACCCGTTCACCTAGGACGCACCCTATGTGGCATTGCACTGCGCCCGCCACCCTGAGACATAAAGATGAAAAGTCTCATGTGCCTGTAATTTCACCGGCACCCTTACCCTTCAAACCAGAACACAGCAATGCGAGCACTACTGCTTTGCGGCAGAAATAGGTATGGTGGTAGTACTACCCCGGACGAACTCTTTCACAAAAAGCTCTACTACTACTAAACACATTAATTTGCGCACATTACATTTCACATTAGTTTACCAAGATGCTTAATTTTGCAAAGTATATATAATTTAAAACTTCGAGATTTGGTACGGAACCCTGAATGCGCAAGGTCCGACACGCTCTTGGCTTGTTTCTTATGAGTACGTGTAATTTTAATGGAGAGCACAAGAGGTTTTGTTCTCCATTAAAATTACACTTAGACTTTGACGACTTAAAACGAGTGTAGAAATTGCAAAATAAACAAATTACATTAGAATAAAACAAAAAGATTTTATTTAAAAAAAAAAAAAAAAAAAAAACCGTCGTCACAGTTTAATAAGTTTCATAAATTCTAAATCTGAAACTTATTAGTTAATAAAGAAAACAAAACAATAAGTGTTACTATTTTCAAAATGAGTATATTAATTAATGTATTATTAGTATCATAGCTAAACTCCTTAAATACTGCCATCGACGCGGCTCGTGACGGCCAATGCGAGTGTTGGCATGTGCGGCGGCGGGGCCACAGCGGGGCTTACCTCATTAGCGTTCCTTCTATTCACATCTAAACGGTTCAGTTCTACCTTTATAATGCGAAAAAACTGCTAAAGTGTGGAAGACACTACCTTCGTCTGTCTTTCCTGAAATCTATAATCTGGGTCCCTCCAGGGCGAGAGTGAATCCAGTAATATATAATAGGTAAATAAACAAAAAATACGTTAGATAAAACCATAAATAAGTACCTGATAATAATAAATAAAAATAATAATAATATGATCATCTCTCACCTGCTATATACATGGATGACCTCAAGCTTTTTGCAACGAAAAAACTAGAGCTGGTAGCGTTGTTGAATATCACACAGGTATTCAGCAACGCTATAAACATGGAATTCGGTGTAGATAAGTGTGCGGTCATGCAAGTGCAGCGGGGGAAAGTTGTAAGTTCTACGAATTTGCAACTTTCAGAGACAATGTCCCACAGATCTCTCTCCGAAAGCGAAACCTACAAATACCTTGGTATGTCGGAGTCGTTAGGTATGGTAGATAGGGACATGAAGCAGTCGGTGAAGAACGTTTCTTTTGTCGCCTGACAAAAGTACTTAATAGTCTTCTGTCGGGTGGCAACAAGGTTCGCGCCTTTAACGGCTGGGTTATGCCCCTGCTCATATATACCTTCGGCATACTAAGGTGGACCATGAAGGATGGGACGGTTGATATCTGTAGAGCATGTCACCGTCTCGGAGAGTCCCTCAGGCATATACTTTCGGGTTGTTCGCATCTTGCTAACTCAGAGTATCTGCACAGACACAACCAAGTAGCCAGGATCATCCACCAGCAACTTGCTCTTCGATATGACCTTGTGGGACCTGAGGTGCCGTACTATAAGGACGTGCCTTAGCCGGTTCTTGAAAATGGCCGTGCCACGCTCTACTGGGACCGGTCTATCATCACGGAACGCCGGGCGATACTTGTTGATGTCACTATCCCGCATGATGCTAATCTAGTGAAGGCCGAGAAAGACAAGTTAAGCAAGTACCTTGGCTTGGCTTACGAGATTACCGCCATGTGGGATGTGGATTCAACGATTATCGTCCCGATAGTCGTTTCAGTGATACTTCGACCAATATCTTAACAAGCTCTCGCTAAATGGTTGGATCAAGGGTCAGATTCAGAAGGCGGTACTCCTGGACTCGGCACGCATAGTCAGGAGGTTCCTCTCTCTGCAGCCCTAGCCCCCGACCGTTTGGGCCTCGCTCCGCGGTCGGTGGTTCCCCGTTTTGATTTATATTTTTTACTATAATGTTTTTTACTATTTGTTTTTTGCAGATAGTATTCCTTTATAGTGAAAAATATATTTTTTTACGAGATTTTTAATAAATGAGTGGTATACTAATAATATTAATGTTTTTTATACTATTTATTTTTTGTAGATAGTATTCCTTTATTTTTTCATTTGTTTTCATTATTGATGGGTGACCTTAACGCCAAGGTGGGGTCAACACTTCATGATGACCACTTGAGAGAAGTAGTAAGGAAGTACGGTCTTGGGGATAGGAATGATAGAGGTGAGATGTGGCTGCAATTTTGTGCTGAAAACTCCCTAACCGTCATGAATACCTGTTTCCGGAACCATCCCAGACGACTATACACATGGGTAATGCCAGGAGATCGAGCCAGAAATCAGATAGATTATATGGAGGTGCTGCATTAACAACGCCAAGCTTACCCTGGAGCTGATTGTGGAAGTGACCATAAGCTCTTGGTGGCGGAATTAAGCATCAAACTAAAGAGGTGTTTAAGAACTACAGTCAAACCACAAAAACAACTCTGCTAACAACAACTGCCTATTTTCAAAGAAAACTTTTGTAAAATAACCACCAACTTCATTTTTGATATGAACGCTGACATTGATACAAATTGGAAAGCAGTAAAAGATCTCATTTTCAAATCACGGAAGGAGGCTCAGAGTCAGGATATCGCTACCCCGAAGAAAGAATGGATTACCGAGGAAACGTGGAAGGCCATCAGAGAATGAAAGGAACTGCTCGTAGGCAAAGTCAACTCTGTGAATGCACAATACCAATCACCTTCAGCTAAGGTTCAGCGCTTGTGTCGTAGAGATTATAACCAGTACCTGAATTCAATCTGCCAGGACATTGAGAATCACGCACCTGCACACAAGAGATTTGTTTCAAAAAGTGTAAAGTATCACCCAGGAGTTTAAGCCCAAAACCTGGGCCATTGAAGATAGAGAGGGTAATCTACTGACAGAAATAGACCAAATTACGGAGAGGTGGCGTTCATATTGCGAAAGCCTGGACAAAGACGATAGGGGACCTGCAACTATTTCTCTGCATATTGAAGATCGATGTCTCGAACCCGATATACTGGAGTCAGAGGTCAGAGATGCTTTGCGGAAGCTCAAGACCAACAAGTCAGCCGGTAGAGACAATATTTACGCTGAAGAGCTTAAACATCTTGGGGAAGCAGGTGAGAAATTCTTACTAGATATGTGCAATCACTTATGGCGGACAGGTGGCTGGGTAAGCGACTGGAAGGAATCTCTTCTGATTCCACTTCACAAAAAAGGATCTACAAAGATTTGTGGAAACTACAGGACAGTGGCACTCATATCTAATGCCAGCAAGATATCACCATCAAAATATATAAAATCGTTGCGTGACTGACTGACTCACTGACTGACTGACTGACAATCAACGCACAGCCTAAACCGTAAGTCCTAGAGACCTGAAGTTTGGAGGGTACATTCCTTATGTGGTCTAGGGGTGCACTAAGAAAGGAATTTCTGATACTCCCGCTCTAAGGGGTCCAAAATGGGCTTTTAATATACAACAAAAAAGCTCTGTATTTCAGAAACCGTTAGCAGTAGAACCTTGAAATTTTACATGGAGATTCCTCAAATAAAATAAATAAACACGTGTTTCAGCGTTTCCTGAAATTTTCCTGAAAAATGGAAGGGGATCGTTTTCTATGTAAAAAAATAAAAAAACTTTAGTTTTTACAACGCACAGCCTAAACCGCTGATCGTAGAGACTTGAAATTTGGACAGTGTATTCCTTTTAGGGTGTAAAGATGTACTTTAAAAGGAATTTGGAAAATTCACCCTCTTAGGGGTTCAAAAAGGGCTTTTAACGTATACACTTTGCGTTTTGCAACGTACAGTCTAAACCGCTGGACCTAGACACATGAAATTTGAAGAATGTATTCCTTTTTGGGTGTAGGGGTGTACTAAGAAAGGATTTTTGAAAATTCACCCTGTAGGGGGTCCAAAATGGCTTTTAATATAAAACTAAAATGCTTCGTATTTCGGAAACCGTTGGTAGTAGAAACAAGAAAATTCACAAGGTAATTCCTTTAATAAAAATAGCCAACATAAATTTCAGCAGTACCTGAAATTTTGCTGAAAAAAAGCATGGGAACATTTTCTTTGTAAATAAATACACTTTAGGTTTTAGCGAGATTTCAGCGTATTTCGGCAATTTCAAAGTTTGTTTCACGGTGAAGTCATTAAGATCAAAATATTTTCACGACCTAAAGGTTAAAATAGGACCCCTAAATTGAAAAATTTGAGTATGGTGTCGTTTAGAAGGTCGTTTGACGGTGTCGTTGTTGAAATTACATATTTTCAGGATCTCAAGGTTAAAATGGGACCCCTAAATTGAAAAACTTTAGTATGGTGTCGTTTCAAAGGGCGTGTCACGGTGTCGTTGTTGAGATTAAAACATTATCAGGACCTCAAGATTAAAATGGGACACCCAAATTGAAAAAAACTTGACTATGGTGTCGTTTCAAAGGTCGTGTCACGTGTTGTTGTTGAGATTAAAATATTTTCATAACCTCAACGTTATAATGTGACCCCTAAATTGAAAAACATAAGATTTCAAATGTCGTTTGACGGAGTCGTTGTTGAGATATATTTTACGGACCTCAAGGTTAAAATGGGACCCCTAAATTGAAAACCTTGAGTATGGTGTCGTTTCAAAGGTCGTGTCACGGTGTCGTTGTTGAGATTAAAATATTCCAGGACCTCAAGGTTAAAATGGGACCCCTTAATTTAAAAAAATAAGAATAGTGTAATGTCTAAGGTCGTTTGAAGGTGTCGTTGTTGAGATCAAAACATTTTCAAGACCTCAAGATTAAAATGCGAACCCTTAATTGAAAAACTTGAGTATGGTGTTGTTTCAAAGGTCATTTGAAGGTGTCGCATACATTTTACGTTTGTAAAAATCTAAATTGAAAAACTTAAGTATGGTACTTTTCACTAGAAACGGGATATTTACCATGATTTTTGAGTTTTTAATGTTCCCGATATTTCGGCACAGTTGCATGCGCCATGATCACGGGAGAACTAATTAAGTATGGTGTCGTTTCAAAGGTCATTTGACGGTATCGTACAAAATATAAGAGACATAGTCAAGAAAAAACAGTAAAAAATCCAGCTACCGCAGTGACTGCTATGCACGCTATAAATATTCACACATAAACTTAAATTAGAGACAAATTAAAATACACACACTTAAGTCAAGAAAAAACCAGTTAAAAAAAAACCAGCTGCCGCAGAACTGCTATGCACGCTATAAATATTGAGGTTCAAAAAAGTTAGAGACACATATAAACACACACACACTAAAGTCAAGCAAAAAACCAGTTAAAAAAATCTACCTACCGCAGCGACTGCTATGCACGCTATAAATATTCACACATAAACTTAAATTAGAGACACATCAAAACACACACACTTCAGTCAAGAAAAAACCAGTTAAAAAAAACAGCTATCGCAGCGACTGCTATGCACGCTATAAATATTGATGTTCAAAAAATTTAGAAGAACATAAAAACACACACACTAAGTCAAGCAAAAACCAGTTAAAAAAAACCAGCTACCGCAGCGGCTGCTAATGCACAAAAAACTACATTCAGAAAAAATCGAGACACGCACTTAATGCATAACCAGTCAAGCAAAAAATCATACTAAAAATTCAGCTACCGCTGCGACTGCTACGCTATGGTGGATTGAGTCCTCAAGTAAATACCTATAAACTGTGGTATCTTACCTGTAAATCCCACTAGCGACGAGATAAACCGCGAAGAAATACCACCACTTGCTTATTTATTGTGTTTTTGTGCATCGGCAATAAAATGCCGATCGGTAAAATCGAACAATTCTATATTTCGAGTAAAAAGTGATATTACGACGCGTGGAACAGTTCATGGCGCTCACTACAATTAAATCAGAGTTACAAGTCACAAAGACACCTGATTTGGGGGGGTGAAGGGGGGAGCGGGGCTGGGGGAGGCGCAGCGCACGCGGGCCGCGTAGGGGTCGGCAGCGGCGCCAGCGCAGCGGGAGCACGCGCTCCCGCCGCGTTCGCGGGCGATGTGCAGTGCGTGGAGCAGCCTTGCTGGCGGTGCGGAAAGGGGCACCGGACCATCGGATGCTGGTTTAGAAATAATTCTTGTGACGGTTGCGGGCAATGTGCATACGTTCGGGGGAGGCGCGCTAACTTACAATTAGCATAGGTAGGATACCACAAGTGGAAAACCAAACATTCTACTACTACAACAACTAGAACATACTATTACCACAGTGTAAAACATAATTAGTCTGTGCTATTACGCAGAGTTATGGATAAAACAATATTACGCGTACGAAGTCGCGGGTTACAGCTAGTTGTTGTATATTATCAGCGGTCGGCTGCAGTCCTATCTACATTGGCAAATACCGAATGAACAAGCTGGGTTTGTAAAGGGACGGGGCACGAGAGAACAAATTGTAAACATAAGGCAAGTGATAGAAAAGAGTCGTGAGTTTCACGTGCCAATGGTCATGTGTTTTATTGATTATTCAAAGGCGTTTGATTGCGTGTGATGGGATTGTGTGTGGAACATCCTCCTTGAAATGGGCGTACCCACGCATTTAGTAGCACTGATCGCTAACCTATATAAGGATGGTGAATCAATGGTCAGAGAAAATGAGGTGATCTCGATACCCTTTAAACCTGATAAGGGGGTACCCCAGGGATGTATTTTATCTCCTCTCCGTTTTAACATTTATAGAGAACACATCATGAGGAACGCCCTGGAGGAGTGGGAAGGAGGCATCGCAATTGGTGGTAATAAGATCAGTAACCTTAGGTATGCAGATGACACTACACTTTTTGCATCGTCAGAGCGGGAACTTTTCAAGCGAATAGAGCAGGAGAGCGAGCTGGTTGGACTTTCCATCAACAAATCCAAGACCAAGGTCATTGTCATAGACCGAGCTGGCAAACTTACGCGAACAGGAAGAAGTCAGTCCGGTCAGGGAAGTCCGTTTCTCCAAGTTCCTGTCTTCCGGGATGTACCTGTAGCTATAGGTGATCACCTCGAGCTCTTAGGCGTTTCACTCACGCCTACTCTCAACTTTGGCTCCTACATCGAGTCTAAGGCAAAAACTGCTTCCATGAAGCTGGGTATCCTGAATAAGGTAAAGCGTTACTTCACACCAGGACAGCTTCTAAGTCTGTACAAAGCACAAGTCCGGGCTAGTATGGAGTATTGCTGCCACGTTTGGGATGGCTCGGCCAAACACCAGCTTGCTGCCTTGGACTCGATTGAACGCAGAGCTTTTAGGCTAATAGGTGAGCAACATATGGCGGAGACTAAGGTCCAGAGTCTCGAGCACCGCCGTAAGGTCGCATGCCTTTCGATCTTCTATAGGTTACATTTCGGGGAATGCTCCCAGGAACTTCATGATCTGATCCCACCATCTCCTTTTCATCATAGGACGAGCAGGCGCACGGCTCGGTACCACCCTTACCTGATTAGTATACCCGCTATTCGTACTAAACGTTTCAGTTCCACCTTTATAATGCGAACTGCTAAGGAGTGGAATACACTACCGTCGTCTGTCTTTCCTGAAAACTATAATCTGGGTCTCTTCAAGGCTAGAGTGAATAGGTGCCTTCTAGACCTTTGTGCTCCATCTTCGGCCACATCGTCACTTTCCAACAGCTGAGATCGTGGTCAAACAAAGGTCTATCAAAGTTAAAAAAAAAAAAAAAAAAAAAACAGGAGAACTGTCACATCTGGAATTTTTGAGGAGTGAACTTGTTGACTTGGGATCAATGATAACTAGACATCGGATTATATGCATTTGCATGTTTGCATATGCAAATGCATAAAACTCTCTAATTACGGCGTTAGTGCATATTTTTGCCTTTTTCCCCAATCGTGCATATTTCGTTCAAGTAGCGGGAGCGGGAGGCATGTGTGACAATGACGCGTAAGCGCGAGCGCAGTGGCTGAATGACTGACAGTGCGGCTCGCGAGTCGCGCCGCGCGCGGCCCGATCACAGATCAAGTATATGTAGCTAAAGCTAGTTTACAAAGTTTTCCGCTAAGCGCTAGTGTGCTTGCCCGTCAGTTGATTGCGGCCTCCCGCGCGAGCGGAGCTAGTCGCCATCCACGCGCATGCGCAGGTAATCAGTTCGCGGTTCGCACATGATAAATTTATTCAATCAGCCACTTTAAACGCAAGTATTTGTTTACAAACGATTAAACAATGCCGCCAGTAAAGAAAAATAACAGAATTTTACTGGAATCTTGGATTAAAGGTTACCAGAATGAGTTCACGACTGATGGCGATGTAATTTTCTGCAAGATTTGTGACAAACGTATACCTTGTTCGAAAAAATATCAGATCGATCAACACGTAAACACAGGTTCCCACATCGCAGCATCATCGTTCGTAATACATTGTGACGTCACACGTTATTGTCAAGTAATATTCTATGGTCATAGCAAATAACAGCCCTGTAGTAAACCAATGAGGCCAGACTAATGAATAATACAATAATGCTGCTCGGACAAACATACATACATACAAATGCCGATTCTTCCAAGTTATCTCAGAGAACTCGCATCGCTTGTTCAATAAATTCCTCTAGTCAGGTATGTTATAGTGACCATTCAATATCTTGTAGGTCTCTATGAGGTCGCCACGTTGTCTACGCTGTTCCAAAGTCGTCAGTCCCAGTTCTATAAGGCGGTACTCATAGGAATGATCTTTGAGTCATAATACCATTTTTGGAGCTCCTCGCTGTACATTAAATTAGACTAAGACATTTTCGTGTCTTGTCTGGTTAGGTACCTACTCCTCTTTTTAATCCCCGACGAAAAACGAAAGGGTGTTATAAATTTGACGTTGGCTTGAATTTAAAAAATATTTTGTAACAAAATACTTATTTTTAGTTTCTTACCCAAAATGTGCCAATCAATGTGATCATTGTGTTTTTAAGTGCCTCGATGGCACTCAGGTTACTAATATAGTTTAACTGTTCATTTCCATCTTGTATTTGATCTAGAAAGTTTGATGGTGGCTCGTGAAAATAACAGGACGCCAAGTACCAATTAATTCCTTCATAACCGGTAATAGCAAAATAATTACAAATTTTTGTTGTAAATTTTATTACAATCATGACCCATTTACCAGCACAAGCATAGTATTTCTTATAAACTATATTGTGTACCATCTCATCAATTTTTGTTTCTCGTAAAATAATGTCTAATTGAGTGTCCATCAAATGTGTCAGGTGTTGCCTTATAAACCGGAAATACTGTTGTGGAGTAAATATATTGCTTTCTAAATAATTAAATTTGTGCTTATAATAATGATAACAACCAGAAAGGACACTACGAAATCGAGGTGCTCCCCTTTCCATAGACTGCATTTCAATTTCTATTTCATGTGAAAGTACCTTGAGGAAACTTCTGATAATTCTGGTGTGATCATTGTGTTTTTAAGTACCTCGATGGCACTCAGGTTACTAATATAGTTTAACTGTTCATTTCTATCTTGTATTTGATCTAGAAAGTTTGATGGTGGCTCGTGAAAATAACAGGACGCCAAGTACCAATTAATTCCTTCATAACCGGTAATAGCAAAATAATTACAAATTTTTGTTGTAAATTTTATTACAATCATGACCCATTTACCAGCACAAGCATAGTATTTCTTATAAACTATATTGTGTACCATCTCATCAATTTTTGTTTCTCGTAAAATAATGTGTAATTGAGTGTCCATCAAATGTGTCAGGTGTTGCCTTATAAACCGGAAATACTGTTGTGGAGTAAAAATATTGCTTTCTAAATAATTAAATTTGTGCTTATAATAATGATAACAACCAGAAAGGACACTACGAAATCGAGGTGCTCCCCTTTCCATAGACTGCATTTCAATTTCTATTTCATGTGAAAGTACCTTGAGGAAACTACTGATAATTCTGTAGTTTGTATCGGCCATGTATGATACAATAATTTCTGCAAGTTGGATTCGACGAATGACGTAGTTATCAGAAAGACCTGGATAATCTGATGGCGCCTGGTTGTAGGCCTCGTTGCTTTGGGTTAGCTGGTAGTGCACATAAGCTTTACTAAATTTAGCTAAGCATATAAAATTATGAAAAGTTACGAAACCAGGGTCGCGCCAGATTTCCAAAAATTCTCTCGATTTACAGAACAATGCAAGTGCTATATTCACTATTCCCTCCAAATCAAAAAAAACATCCTTCCTTGTATCCACTATAAATTTTTTCAACACTTTCTTCTGCGCTTCACTGATACCGCTGAAAATGTTTTTATTTTGAATAACTATTTGGTCTAATGTTTCTTTTTCAAATATTTTTAAGAATGCTCCCCAGTGAGTTTCTTTAATAAGCTTTTTACCGTTTAACCATTCGTCGTAAGGCTTATTTTCAATGGCTTCTTCTTCGAGATAACAGGACGGCATGGTCCATTCTTCCACTTTGAGTAAATTAACCGTAAATCTTTTACGACTAAAAGCGACGTATTTCTGATAAACTATTTGCAAACCAATCTTCTTATCTTTTTCCAACATCTGAAATCGTCGGAGTCGTTTTAACCTCTGCAGGAGTGCAAGAAAGAAAGCGTTAGTTTGTCTTATTTTATTGGATTGTTGTCTATCAGAATAGTCAACGTCTAAATAATGACTGTCTGAAGAATCACTGTCTGAAGAATCACTGTCTGAAGAATCACTGTCTGAAGAATCACTGTCTGAAGAATCACTGTCTGAAGAAGATGAATCAGTTTCAATTTTCTCTTCTGGTAAGTTGTAGTTATTCTGATTATTATGTGTTGGCTCACCACTGGGAACACCAGTGCTTGAGGATGCATCTGGTGCATCCGTTTGTTGAGTTGCACTGGATTGTTCACGATGACAAACATCAGTGTCTGAAGAAGACGTTAATGGTGTTGTTTTTTTTGGGGAAGTCATACCTATCATCATGCAGTCATGCAGGTGAAATTCAGGGACAGCGAGTAGACAAAATTTAATTAGTTGTTTTTTTTTTTTTTTTTTGTATGTATGTTTGTTGCGTGCTGGATTTTGAGGTGATGCTAGGGGGAGGGGATGAGGGGAATAGATTGGTATTTGAATAATTCTCTGATATTTCTTTCTCCGAGCCAAAATTATTATCCCCTGGTTCCACTTCGTCCGAGTCAGACTCTTCACGCCACTTAGAGATAACCTCGTCGAGAATCCAGATGGTTTCCTGAATGTTAGAACTAGCAAGCTCTTCAGACAACTTTGTTCCTTGCCCAGCTGGCCAATCTCCGTAGTCTTTAATCAATAACTCTATGGCCGATCTTTTCGTATAAACAGATGGCTCTAGACTGGTTCTGTACTGGCAGCCGACGCGTTCAACGTGTATCTGTATTGGTCGGATGGCATGCAACATGAGAGGACCCAGTGTTTGCTTTTGTTTTTCTGTAAAGTTTGTTTTCTTTCTGCCGATGTCGAAAATTAGTTTGAGCAATTTCTCAATTTTTGCGTGGCTGGAAAAAGCCAGTGACGGTGAGCTGTATTTCAACTTCTTCAAATTTTCCAAGGATTGGACCAGTGTTTCTATGTTCGACGACATTACAGGAATAAGGTAAGCTGAAAATAAAAGAAATTTGGTATATGTTAATTTTGAATCGATAGTAGGTAGACTTAAATGCACGACTAATATAGGTACCTATAACTACCTAAATTAGTAGAGAGCCTAGCTCCTAATTGGCTCAACGCATTAGTATTGCCATTCTAAACGTTAACGTTCTAAACGTCTTTTCATTATAAACGTTATTTTTATCATTTGATCGCATCTTTATGCATAAAAAATCATGCTTGTCAGCTGAGCACATTTTTTTTTCTCTTTCGTTTTCAGGCTCCCTCGATACTGGCTTGGCCTAGTGAGGAAGCCAACAATAACTCTTCCTAGATATTAAGTTCTCAGCATAACAATATGTATCCTTATACTATATTATTATGTTAGATGTATTATGTTCCATTTAAAACCAGTTTTTTTTTTCTTTTTTTTTTCTGTCAGCGTGGCAATGCTGTCGTCATCATCAAAGACGCTTTCGTCTGGTAGTGATTTGGATCAGTTGAGCTACCTTTAGATTGTTTGCAACGGTCTTCAGCTCAACTGTTCCATTTCTATTTTTTTTAATTTTGTATTTTTATTTTTATTTTTTTATCCTACTTGGATGACGGAACAAGCAAGAGGCCCACCTGATGTTAAGCGGTAACCTCTTTCTATTGAACAGTGCATCACCACATAGGTCACGTCCACCTACGACGCACCCTACGTGGCATTGCATTGCGCCCGCCACCCTGAGACAGATGAAAAGTCTCATGTGCCTGTAGTTTCACCTGTACCCTTACCCTTCAAACCAGAACACAGCAATGCGAGCACTACTGCTTTGCGGCAGAAATAGGTATGGTGGTAGTACTTCCCCGGACGAACTCTTTCACAAAGAAGATCTACTACTACTACTACTACTACCCTCTAGTGATGGAGGGGTGGACAACGGAACTCCTCGATGGATAATAGTAGACTGGCCGTGTTTAGGCTAGCGATCAGCACACGGTTCCGATCACTGATATTATAAAATCTTGTATCTTGTATTGGGGATATTCCTAGCCTTGAAGTCGTTTTTTTTCGAAAATAATTATGTTCGTATAAAATGACGTACTTCATTTTATAAAAAGCGGCCAAGTGCGAGTCGGACTCGCCCATGAAGGGTTCCGTAGCAGCAAGTTACATAATTATAAGTTAAGTTTATTAGATTGTTATTTCCCGTTTTTACGAAATAATTGTTATGATTCACGAAAGTTTTTATAGTCAAAAGTTACATAATATAAAAGTTCTTGGATGGATTACGATTTATGAAGTATTAAAAAAAAAAACTTACTAGATCTCGTTCAAACCAATTTTGGTTGGAAGTTTACATGGTAATGTACATCATATTTTTTTTAAGTTTTTAATTCTCTTATTTTAGAAGTTATGTGGGACACACTTTTTACCACTTGGAAAGTGTCTCTCGCGCAAACTATTCAGTTTAGAAAAAAAAAATATTAGAAACCTCAATATCATTTTTGAAGACCTATCTATAGAACCACACACATATGGGTTTGATGTTTTTTTTTTTTCAGTTCTTTGTTTGGGGAACCCCAAAAATAAAAAGCTACTTACTAGATCTCGTTCAAACCAATTTTCAGTGGAAGTTTACATAGTAATGTACATCATATATATTTTTTAGTTTTATCATTCTCTTATTTTAGAAGTTACGGGGGGGGGGGGGGGGGGGGGCGGGGGGGACACACTTTTTACCACTTTGGAAGTGTCTCTCACGCAAACTATTCAGTTTAGAAAAAAATGATATTTGAAACCTCAACATCATTTTTGAAGACCTATCCATAGATAGCCCACACGTATAGGTTTGATGTTTTTTTTTTAAGTTTCAGTTCTATGTATGGGGAACCCCAAAAATAATTGTTTTATTTCAATTTTTGTGTAAAAAAACTTAATGCGGTTCACAGAATACATCTACCTACCAAGTTTCAACAGTATAGCTCTTATAGTTTCGGAAAAAAAGGCTGTGACATACACGGACAGACAGACAGACAGACATGACGAATCCATAAGGGTTCCTTGTCTTTTACTACGGAACCCTAAAAACGGGAATTTTCACGTACCGTTATATCGGTGTAAGTACGGTTTTTATAGTACAAATGACGTACTTAGTTAGTCTATGTCACCCGCAGCCCGCACCATGATAATGAATCGATTGACACTTTATTCATCTACATCGGATGAGTAGGGACAATGTTCTATCAAGGTATATTTTATTTATGTTTAAATTATGGGGATCAGCGAACTATCAGGACAAAGTCAAGGGATCAATCAGGAAAGGAACTAGGTATTGACCATTATTTGACCATTATAGAATAGAGAAAGGTTCATAATGTGGGCTTTAGCTCATTTATGGTGAGGGTCCCTATGGAAGATCTGAAGATCTACTTGTGCCCTGACTTCTGGCCGAAAGGGGTGAAGTTCCGGTGGTTCAAGGGCCTACTGTCACGTGATCCCCCGGGCCGCGACGCGTCGGCGATCACACGTGTGTTACATTAAGTTATAAATATCTTTATATGTATGTTAGTTGTAAGGTATATATATTACTCCTTTCTCTAGGTACAATGTACATTTTCCACTGTTGCCTGAAATAATTGAATTGATTAGAATTATGAGAATGAATACCTCAATGAGTCTGAAGACTGAAGTAAGATGTCCCCCCTGCCGTGGTTGGCACTATTAGCAAGGCAGTGACATCTAACGGTGTACGGTCTATACATTGTAAAACTGTGACTGAAGGTAGCATCGCCAATGGACCTTGTTCATGAAGGAAGCCAAACTCCTCGTTTTATAAAAGCTTGTATAGGTATGTAGGTATTCGCGAAGGTTTCGACACGCGGATAAAACAAGAACGATTTTTCGGGTTAGGTTCATGTCACCCCAGGTTCAATTCACCCCGAAAAAGATTACAAAATAGTTTCTATGCGCGAAATCAAATTCAGTACTGTCGCGGAAAAAAACGTTACAGTACTGTTAAGATTACAAAATCCAGGGCGGCAGTGACTCGTACGACCTGGCACTGATTTCTTTTCATGAATAGCCTTATAAATAGCTATAAGTATATCATTTTGTCATACTGCTGAATGAATCAATAAAAACATTGAGTTAGTAGGTATTCGCAAGTTCACGTAGAGATAGATAGATAGATAGATAGAAAAAACTTTACTGTACTACAACGCAGAAAATAAGCTATTTTAAAATTGATACATAAACTAAACACGGAAGTACAATGGGTGGTCTTATCGCTATAAGCAATATCTGCCAGACAACCTTGGGATGGACTGGAGTTATTACATTAGAGCCAGGGTCACTAGGTGCACTGATGTTTGCTAACAAAGCATAAACGTTCTAGATAACATGGTAGGTAGGTACTTATATATTTACTTATTAAAACACATAACCGCACTTGTCACTGTGATTGAAAGAAAAAGAAAGAAATAAAGAAACTTTTAGTTACAGCATCAGTTTTAATATTTTAATTTTGATATAATTTAATAATTATAATTTTTAATTTTAGAAATACTATGTGATAATATCTACTAACAACTCTTTACTAACATAATATGGTGTGAAACCGAAATAAATGATATAATAATAATAATCAACAAAATCAGATAAAAACTAAGGTCATTTATTAAAAATAGGCCTAAAAAAACAGGCCATGCTAAAGCTGACTGCTTATGCTGTTGCGGGTTCGATTCCCGCCTCGGAACAAATATTTATGCAATCTGCAGTTATTTGTTCAGGGTGTTCTGAGTGTTTTCTATGTATAATTAAAAAAAAAAAAACTATGTAATGTATTGTATTAAGTATATCAGTTAACTATCACCCATAACACAAGCTCTGGCTTAGCTTGGGGCTAGATAATGTTGTGTGAACTTGTCCAGCATTATTTATTTGATTTATTTATTTATTTTGACGAGCTGTGTGGCGCGGCAGGCGAAAAGCCGACTGAGATGCGCTGCGGGACAAATGTTTGTATCATCTGCATATATTTGTTCAGGGTCTGGGCGTTGTGGTACCATGGCACTTGTAGTTCCTGATTCCAGCGATACCTACAGGGTATCTTAGAGTGGGATCTGGAGTCAGGACTATGTATGTGAATTTAGGGTGTATGTTAGGTTGTGTTAGGTACAATTGTACGTTATATTATGTGAAACAGAAACGTACGCGCTTTTGAAAAATAAAAAGTAGAATCTTCCATGACCATGTTTCAGCTGATCAAATTTCAAATACCTGAATGGGAACTAGGTATCTAAGCTAATAACGAACTTTGAGAATTATATTATTAGTGGTGCAAAAACAGCTTCTTCTAAGATTAGCCATCATGGATGTTTTACCACTTTCAAAATAACTACCTAGTACTTTGATAAAGATACCTGTGATCGCAGACCTAGTAATAATGATGAGAAGAAAATTTCAAAATTTCAAAAAAGTAGTACTCATATGCACGAGAATAAAGTCCATAAAGTTATCCATTATTGCAGTAATGGTATAATCCAACTGTATAAATGGTCTTAACCTATCCCACTTATATATACCCTTGTAAGTATAGGTGAGACAAGTAAAAACCATTTATACCATGATTTAATTGACAAATGGTCATTTGTACCAGGTATAGATCTATACAGGTATAGATGGGACAACTTAGTACCATTTATACTATTATGGTATAAATAACTGGTCCCGAAGCGGAAAATCGGCTTTCTACAAGTGACATAGAGCAAAACGTATGGAGGCCGCATTGCTCAAGTGATTTTGCGTTTGCGATACCTATATTGATGGAACTTTTTTTATAAACCTTTGTGCAATCATTACTTCAAACTCTGGTAACAAAATAAACTAATGTAAAAAGTTTGGTTGACTGACGCTTTACCTCTACAGCTCGTTCACCGTAAGATGGCACCTGTAAATACTCCATGGCAGGTGCCAACTTACGGTGAACCATGGACGTAGTATACAAAAGGACTGAGCGCTCTAAAAAATTATAATACCGAAACAAGACCTTATTCCATTACCTTACGACTCAATTTAGATTCCCGTCATAGATAGAGTAAAAACGAGCCAAGAGAGATAGTTAGAACAGAGCCAGTTTGTCCTTTTCTAACACTTTATAGCATTATGGTAACAAGGGTGACCATGACCATTGTATGGGTAAATACTAAGAGGTCATCGATACTACAAATTTAAAAGTTGGCCGTCGTGAGACGCCCGGCAGACAAGAAACAACACGGCATGGCTGCGTCACGAGTTACGCACGCTGTTTGCCGACACTGAATACTCGGTAAGTAATCAGTAACATGGTTCGATAACACTTTCAGTGATATTGGAAAAAAAACGTGTTTCCTACAAACGTAAGCCCAGTCCCGAGTCATCTATTAGGGGAGGTCAACATTTTATTTTACGAAATTAACAAAAAGTGTTATCGATACGTGATACTGATCACTTACCAAGCCTCCAGTATGAATCTGGCTGCATAAATAACTGTGATAAATAATTAGATTTAAATAATGTTTGTTCCACTCCACGTTCATAAGTGTCAATGGAAAAAGTCTCCTCAGGGCAGTCAGAGCTTTGCAAACACCATCGTAACGATGAACGTAACGACGATCGTACGTATATAACATAAGAACTAGCTGTTAATCTGTGCCAAAAACGTCACAGATTAATGGCTAATTAATACGCAATACACGTACGCTCGTCGTTACGATCTTCGTTACGATGGTGTGTGTAAACTCGGACTTGCCCCTCTGGACATGACTTTATTTTATGGTCACCGTATTAGAAGTAGACACACTAACTCTATAGTTCATATCTTGCTCGGCTCGTTTTTCAGCTGCGAGCGCTCAGGCCTTTTTTATACTTAGTCCAGGACTGAGCGCTCTAATAAATTATAATACTGAAACAAAACCTTATTCGATTGGGTTAAGACTCAATTTAGATTACCGTCATTGGTAGATGAAAACCGAGCCAAGAGAGATAGGTAGAATAGGTGCAGTTTGCCCCTATCTAACACTTGCGAGGCGAAAAAAAACGTGATCGTTGGTAGTAACTATTTCATAAATTGCAAGAGAATTAGTTGATTATTAGACTAACTTTAGACTTAATAATAATAGTGAGTATTAAAATCATGTGTATATATTTAAACTCAACCTATGGAGTTATAAACCCATTATTATCTAAAATTGTCTAGTAATATTCATTAAAATTACTCTGGTAACTGGCAAATGCACAAGCCGTGCGATGCCAATTATAAAGAAAAAAACTCTATGGTGTCATGGCGATATGGCGGTTTATTCGATTGTATTCAAGTTATTAATAATTATCGTGATTTCGTAATTCTGTGGGTTTTTGTGGAGAAAAAAATGGTGAAACTGTGCTGTCTCACAACTTGTAAAAGTGAGTCATACGGCGGGTGTGGCATATATTTTCACAGGTAAGCTAAAAGAAAGTAAATTATTCGATATGATAGCAAGGGTGACCATGACCATGGTATAGGTAATAATAAGAGACCTTTGATACTAAAAATCAAAAAGTTGGACGTCGCGGGACGCTCGGCATATGTGAAACATTACGGCATGGTCGCGTCACGCCATACGAGTTGGTTTTACTGCCAAGGCGCACCCATAGATGTTTCACATCAAAAAAACTTATGTCGGTGATTATAGCGAGTCCGGCCGGTGGCCAAGCATATTCCATAATACTGGCGACTGCGAGTTCATAGGGATGTCCCTCACACTAGGGATGTGCTCCACACTAGGGATGTATCTTATGTACCTCATACTTCTTTCGAATGGTCTCCGGAACGGCAGGTCCTAGACCGTTGGGATTGGGACTGTAGGTACTAAGTATTTTAACTTTTTTCGGGCCAAAGTTATTTCAGCCATACATGGATATCTCCAGAATGGCAGCTCCTACACCCCTGGAGTTTGGACGATACTCAATTTTTTTTGTGGGAAAAATTTGGTTTAGCCATATCTCCGGCACGGTTGGTGCTAGACCCTTATGTTTGGACTGTAGGTGTATTTTTTTTCTTAAGTGGCTTGCATCCCGCGAACTTCAAAATCACTGGATAAACGATTCGCCTCGATAGGTTTTGAGGAGGGGCGGAGGAGAAAAAATTAAGAAGGAAGATTGTATCTATGGGTAAAAGTGAAGTAGGTATCTAATAATGGTTTTATGTTTTTAACAGATTTCCGAAGAATGAAAAAATTAAACAAATGTGGTTTAATGTTATTCCAGTAACACAAAAATTACTGAAAACTCCGTGGTGTGCAGTCTACATTTCAAACTGGAAGCTTTTTACCCTGCAAACTCCCGTCAATTATTAAAAGCTGACGCAGTTCCTATAAATAGGTATTACTAATTAATAAAAAACAAGTTGACGTTAATTTATGGAGCCAAATTCATACTGAACACTCGCTAAGTAATCAGTAACAAGGTTCGATAACCCTTTTTATGAAATTCGCAAATATTTAGTATCGTTTTTCCTACAAACGGAAGCCCAGCCCGAGTCATCTACTATGGGAGGTTGGGAGGTCAACATTTTGTTTCACGAAATTACCAAAAAGTGTTATCGATCCCATTTCAGACCCACGGTACCCCTGGCCATACCCCTGGCGGTACCGTAGGTCTTTTAAAGTTAAACGGTACCACCGATTAATAGTGATGTAATGAGTCCGGACCCGTGCTTCACCTAAGTTCTCCACCTTAGGTACCAACTCCTACTATATTTTTTATTATTCTAAATGACTAAAAATACATTTTGTCTATGAAATCAAAGCACAACTTGGCGGTAAATAAAATGAACCAAAACGGAAAATAGAAATTTTTTGAAACCACTCGCTCAAAAAAAAACTATCTATCTATCTTATTACCCATTTATCATACGAGAGATAGCTAGGTCCCCGCGGTTACGTTTGCACCATTGATTTGCCTCATTAATGGTGCAGACGTAACTATTTAGTTATGTTTGCACCATTGATTAATAGGGAAAAGAAAAAACAGACAAACAGACCGTATTAAAAAACCGGCCAAGTGCCAGTCGGACTCGTGCATGAATGGTACGGGTTCCGTACCATTATCTATAAAAATGGCAAAAAATATATGGGTAATATCCCTTAAATATTTATTTTATTGTTTTTTAGTATTTGTTGTTTTAAAGGCAACAGAAATACATCATTTGTGAAAATTTCAACTGTCTTACTATCAGGGTTCATGAGATACAGCCTGGTGACAGAAATAATAAATAAAACAAAAATAGCATTTTGACAGCTGTCATCCAAAATGTAGATTTTGTCATCAGCTTTCATTTGAGCCATACAGTAGTTTCCGAAATATGACTGTTTCAATTTTGATAGCTGTCATCCAAAATGTAGATTTTGTCATCAGCTTTCATTTGAGCCATAAGACGAAACTCTAGCACGTGTAGTTTCCGAAATATGACTGTTTCAATTTTGACAGCTGTCATCCAAAATTTAGATTTTGTCATCAGCTTTCATTTGAGCCATACAACGAAACTCTAGCACGAGTAGTTTCCGAAATATGACTGAATCAATTTTGACAGCTGTCATCCAAAAAAACGGCTATAGTTGCGATTTGCCGGTTACCACAACTGAGAGTTCAAAATTTTGTCGTGTTCTGAGCGCCTTATAGATTGATAAAACTATGTGATCCCAAAAAAGTCAACATTATAGGAACACAACTTTAAAATAATACAACACTAAAAAGAAACAACATTGCGGGAAATTATACATTTTGGAATTTCAAAATTTTGCAAAGTCAACCCAATGTTCCTAAAGGAACTCGTTTTTTGGTGAACATTCTATCCAAAAAACCATGTCAAAAACAAACGCTAAATAAACAAATTTTTATGGCGAGAAAAGCAAGGTTAGTATGTTGTTTCAAATTGAATGGTGCAAACGTAACTAACCTTACGTCTGCACCATTAATGGGGCAAATCAATGGTGCAAACGTAACCGCGGGGCTAGGTCAACACATCACTAGGGTCACTTACTCGGTGGTACCGTTTAACTTTAAAAGACCTACGGTACCGCCAGGGGTATGGCCAGGGGTACCGTGGGTCTGAAATGATCGATCCGTGATAAAAAAATAATCATAAATAATGTTTGTTCCACTCCATGTACCTACCTACATAAGTGTCTCTGGAAAAAGTTTCCTGGGCATGTTTTTTTTTATGGTAACTGTATTAGAAAGAGACACACTGCCTCCATAGTACATATCTCGCTCGGCTCGTTTTTCTGCTGCGAGCGCTCTGTCCTTTTGTATACTACGTCCATGCGGTGAACGGTCTGTACCTTAGATCATTGCAGGCCTCCCTACTCGACGGTAATCGATGACCCCATGGACTTAGTAATAAAACAGGACAGAGCATTCTAAAAAAAGTTATAGGACAACATTTTATTTTACGTATTTAACAAAAAGTGTTATCGATCCGTAATACTAATCACTTACCAAGCCTCCAGTATGAATCTGGCTGCATGAATAAATGGTAGTGATACATAATTAAAGACAAACCAACAGAAACATGGCTTTATTCAGCTATAAAATTCTAGTGACATAACGTACCTAATAACAAACCATGGCAACAGCCATAGAGTTGCACGTCATTCACCCCTCCTAAGATGTCTGGTACTCATCCAGAAAGGCTGGTGGACGCCTCGAGCGCGTGGAGCGCCGGACCTCATGTTGGGCCGCTTCTGCTAACCTGGGCTCCTCAGTTGTGGACTCGACGTCACTTCCAGGTGCAGACGACGCATCAACAAAATCACTTGGATCATCTTCAGAGGATAAGTCAGCATCAACAGAAGGCGATGGTGCTAGGCGCCTGTTTGAAATTGTGCCCTCTCTTCCATCGGAGTATCTGATGTGAGAATAGTTTGGATTGCTTTGTAAGAGTTCTCCTTCTTCAACTATGGGATCGAATTTAGAATGCCGAACACTTCTTTTTATTAAGACAGGACCTGGAGTCATGAGCCAAGCAGGCAAGGATACTCCATTTGGACTTCTTCGGGGGTGGTTGAACATTCTTTCATGAGGCGTAGCGTTAGTGGCCGTACACAGTAGCGAGCGTATAGAATGTAACGCTAAAGACAGAACCTTTTCCCAATCCGTAGTCTCCAAGCCTTTAGATTTTATACTTTATACTTTATTTATTTAAAAAACACACACATCATACATATTACACATTCAAAAAAATTACAAGGACAAAATAAGTTCTGATATGTACAACAATAATGGTGTTCTATAACATTTACCACAAACATTGTACACAAAGGGAAAATAAAATAAAATAACAGTAAGAAACACTAAATTAAAATAGGAACTAAAAACTAAAGCTAAAAATTACTAAAACATAAAAAAAACAATTACATTTTAAAAACTTGTGATTGAGCCTAAGTGGCTCAAAATCTTATTTTTAAAGATTCGTAGGGGGTCGCAAAATATGTCTATGTCTGGGTTTTTGTTGTTCAAATCATTGTATTGGTTACACATTCGCGTGGTAGGTACTTGTAAGCCCATATTAGTTCTTGATCGAGGCGTATTAAATATATTCTGTATTGGTTGACGGGGATAGTTGAATGGCACGTATAGCGGGAACCGCTCTAATAGCTCACTGCAGTGTATTTTTCCATTGATAATACTATGTAACAAGCACAGGTCTGATAATTTACGCCGATTTCGCAGGGAGATCATTTTAAACTTAACTAGTCGTTGGTCATACAGGTTACGATGAGAAAATCCTGGGGTAAGAAAAGCAAGATGTCTAGTTAGAGCTCGTTGTATGCTCTCAATGCGTTGTGATTGTATGCTATAAAATGGACTCCAAACAGTGGAAGCATAATCTAATTGGCTGCGGACTAATGCATTATATAGTAATAGTTTGGTGTGTGCTTTAAACCCTTTACTATTGCGTTTTATGAATCCTAACATTTTGGCTGCTTTTGCCACAACATGATTGGTTTGAGGCACAAATGTTAGTTGGCTGTCAATTAGAATGCCTAGATCGCGAACTTCATCAACCTGTTTAAGTAGTTCGCCGCCAAGTTTGTACGAAGACACAAGTGGTTTTTTCTTCCGGGTGAATTTAATGTGAAAGCATTTGTTTACATTGAGAGTCATACGATTAAGAACACACCAGTTTTCTACTGCATTGAGATCGTTTTGTATTAAATTTGAATCTGATGGACTCCTAACCTGTCTATATAGTTTAACGTCATCGGCAAATAAAGATAGTTTACAGTAGTTAACATGTTTTGGTAAATCATTAATGAATATAAGAAATAGCACAGGTCCCAGGTGTGATCCTTGAGGAACACCAGATTGAGTCAAATAAATGTCAGATTCAGATCCATTTACTGAGACTATTTGAGGTGTTTTGAACAGGTAAGATTGGAGCCACTTTAGAAGTGAGCCACTGATACCATAAGCATCTAACTTTTGCAGTAAAATAGAGTGGTCTACCTTGTCAAATGCGCTTGAAAAATCAAGGTAGATAGCATCCGTTTGAATGTTATTATCAAGATTTTGTGATAACTCAGAAACGAAAGAAAGAAGATTGGTGTGCACTGAACGACCGTTCCTAAAACCGTGTAGAACATCTGTCAGATTTGAGGCTCAGTTGGATTGTTCTCCACAAGGTACCATTTTAAACGTTCGACTTGGCCATTCCCTTGGGGATTATAAGGTGTGGTCCTACTACAAGCAATTCCAAGCGAGACAAGATGTTGAGTGAGCTCTTGAGACATGAATGAAGTTCCCCTGTCGGAATGTATGTACGTTGGGGTTCCAAAAATATAAAATATTTTATTCAAGCAGTCAATTATGGTATCAGACTTCATGTCTTTGCAGGCAAAAGCAAAAGGAAAGCGACTATATTCGTCAATGACAGACAGTATGTATTTGTTCCGTGAATTCGATGGTAATGGCCCTTTGAAATCAATACTAAGCCGTTCTAAAGGGGCCGTCGCTTTGATAAGCTGTCCATTTAGCTGTGCATACCGAGGTTTGATTTCTGCGCATACCCGGCAGTTAGCAGTCATTTGCCGAATGTCATTAATTGAATATGGAAGGTTTTTCGACCGTGTCCAGTGATTCATTCGTGTGATTCCTGGATGACAAAGATTTTCGTGTATATTTTTAAGATTATGAAGGTCCATATGGGCACAGACTCTTGTTAGTGCGTCAGCGACGTTATTTTCTTTGCCAGGGCGATAAATTATGTCATAGTTAAAACAAGACAATTTCAGCCTCCAACGCTCTATCTTTTCGTTCTTTATTTTGCTGCTATGAGTTTGGTTGAACATGAATGCAACTGACTGTTGATCTGTTATGAGCAGGAAATTCCTACCAACTAAGTAGTGGCGCCACATACGCAAAGCTTCAACTATGGCGGCTGCTTCTTTCTCAATAGAAGATTGCCGTCTCTCTGAGTCAGTTAGGGAGCGTGAGAAGAATGCAACAGGCTGACCATTTTGAGTGAGAGAAGCAGCAAAAGCGTGTTCAGACGCGTCCGTCTCAACGGTAAACATGGCATTTTCATCGATAGCAGACAGAGAAGCTTTTGCAATATCTGATTTGAGGCCATTAAATGTTGTAATAGCTTCATGTGTGATTGGAAATGTGTTAATAGAAAGCAATGGTTTAATTATTTCTGAGAAATTCTGTATCCATCTAGAATAATGAGCGAAGAGCCCCAGTGCTCGTTTTAACGCTGGCTTGTTCTCAGGCGCCGGCAAGTTAAGTAATGGCTTCAGCCGACTCTCGTCTGGTTTAATCCTATTATTCTCTATGGTATAGCCAAGAAGATTGATAGTTTCTTTAGAGAATACACATTTGTCTTCATTTAACGTGAGATTATATTTAGCAGAAGCTAAATATAATCTCGAAATTTAGCCAAATTGATATCATGTTCTTCTTTTGTCTTCCCACAAACCGTTACATCGTCCAAATAGGCAAAAATACCCTTCAAAGTTTCCTTTTCAATAATATGGTTCAAGGCACGCTGGAAAGCCGCGACACCGTTCGTAACACCGAATGGAATACTTTTGCATTGGTAGAGTTTTCCGTTTGCCTCAAATGCAGTGAAAATACGTTCTTTCTGAAGAATAGGTACCTGGTGATATGCGCTTTTTAAGTCAATTTGACAGAAGTAATTATATTTGGCTGCTTTTGTAACAATTGTTTCTATTCTTGGTAGAGGAAAGGCGTCAAGCTCGGTATATTTGTTAAAAGTTTGAGAGTAATCTATTACCATTCTCTTCTTGTGAAGACCTCCACCTGCGATTAAGACTTGTGCTCTCCAAGGTGAGACACTGGGTTCAATGATTCCATCTTCAAGTAGTTTTGAAATTTATGTGTTTATAAAAATTTCATCCTCTCTGCTATGGTGTCTCGATCGAATCGCTATTGGTCTTATATGGGGTGATAGATTCGTAAACAGGGATGCTGGCGGTACTGACGCTTCCATAACATTACAAATGCGTAATGGTTCCTGATTACCACCGAATTGAAGCTCCAACGAAGAATGATTTTTAAGAATGTCGTGACCGACAATTACGTCAGCACAGAGATTGTTGACAATCAGTAGAGGTTGCAGCTTGTATTGATATTTTTCAAGTTGAAGATTTGCATGACAAACGCCTTGGACGAAAGATATGTGACTTAGTGAAGCCAACGTAATAATTTGACGACAAGCTTTTATTTTTAGTTTTAATATTTCTGCCAAACTCCTGTCTATAAAACTTACAGAGCTTCCCGTATCTATCAAAGCATCTGCTTTATATCCGTTGAGTGTTATGAGTATGGTGGCCTTCCTTAGACTGTTAGGAGAGGCAGCAGAGATAGCAGATAGTGCGTCATCACGCTGAACATCATGTTCTGTTACAGCGTTAGCTCTTTGTGGCTGTCCCGGTTTTCATACATTAGCAAAGTATGTAAATCGGTTAAATTTTATAGCTGAATAAATTGATACATAATTAAGGACACACCAACAGAAACATGGCTTTATTCAGCTATAAAATTCTAGTGACATAACGTACCTAATAACAAACCATGGCAACAGCCATAGAGTTGCACGTCAGGTAGCATATATTTGATTTAAATAATATTTTTTCCACTCCACGTACATAGTGCATAAGGAAAAAGTCTCCTGGACATGACTTTATTTTGTGGTCACCGTATTAGAAATGGACAAACTAACTCTGTTGTACATATCTTGCTCGGCTCGTTTTTCAGCTGCGAGTACTCAGTCTTGTTTGATTACTAAGTCCATGGATGACCCCTACTCGATATGTAGGTACTAACGGCATTGAATATATACAGTACTTGTAGCTTCATACCTAAAGTGCGGAGTGCGCCGCGCCTGCTAACGGTCAGATGGCGCCTGCATTATACTTCTCTATGACTCTGTCATTTATGTAGAGCTGTTCTGACTCTCAATTTTTTTAAAAATTATGATGAGGTTTAAAAATAATTGCAGATAAAATACAATTTTCTATGTTTATTTAATTTTTGTTATATATTTTAGCGAGTGGTTTGTGTTTTTAGCTGCAATGCAATCTAAGACGGCAAAATCTAACATGAGCACGGCCAGATCGGTAAAATAATAATAAGTGTATAAAAAATCTATCATGTCTATATATATAACTACTGGTTCGCCCCGAACTAATAGGAGCTCGCGAATACGATGTGGGCTACATACGTTATTTACCTTTCTAACCGCCTTCTAAAAACATTAACTGAGATAAAATGTTCACGGGACCACCTCGAGATAATTTCCTACACATCTCAAAAGAACCTTTGAATAGGAATAATCAACCGGGCGTAAATACCATAAAATAGGTAACTAATAATATAAGCAGCGACGAAGTAATTGATAACCTTTTGTGAAGTCAGCATCTCAAAATAATCTAGCGAGTGTGTCATGCACTGCATGATGGCAGTATTGTAAGAAAACCTTATGCATCATATTGTAATACCTATTGTAGTTTAGTGCATCGAAGAAATAAGAACAACAATTCCAATTCCAAAAATAGGAGGTCAACAATTGAACAATTGAGTTTCTAAATTATAAAAATAATATTTTTTCCCTGTATTTGTTTCACATAAGCTACAAGCAAACCAAATTTCAGCATTGTGGGATTGCTGGAAGTAGGTACCCTAGATGTTTAGTTTTTTTACATTTTCGATAAAGCAAAGTAGTCTTAAAAAGAACTAAAAGTAGGTACTTAAAATGTAAATCAAAGCAAATATAAATGTACAGCAAAGTGTTTTCTTATGACACCCAACTTGATCTGACTGCCTCACTTTTTTTGACCCCTTTTTGAACCATTAGGTACAATTTACGTACCTATACCAATTCTATTTACCCCCTTAGTCTATAGATTATCTAAGTTTACCCCCTACCAAATTACCAAACCAAAACGTACCAAATTATAGACCCCAAACTGCATTAATAGACCTCTCTTTGAAAGACCATTTCTCAAAAACGGAATATCCAAATACTATAAAAATTATACAATGGACGTCACACATAATCAAAAACATTTCAATATGTTTTATTTTTATAGTAGGTATGTAATTAGTACTTTTGGTTGGCAGGAAAAATATCCAAAATGTACCTAAACTGATTTTTCCTATGATTTGCAAAAAAAACCTACTGCTTCCAAACGTCTGAAGTGATTTTAATGATTGTTTCACAATTTTAAAGGCAATTTATAGGTTTATAAAACGATATAATGTTTATATTTTAGGAAATAATCATTTACTTGGGACGATGAGATGTTTTTTCGTGATTTTTGCTCCTTTTTTGTTTCGCGAGCTCTATTCTGTCCCTTTATTACTTACCTGAACTTTAATGTGTAGAATTTGGGGTGACTAATCACTTTAACGGTTCGGAATTTATCTTTTAGGTTTTACTTTTATGTGTACACCAGAAATTCATAGAAAGATTTATTAAAATTAGCTGTGGTTACGATGAGCCTTATCTTTGAAAGTTATTTCTTCCCGGCAACCTTAACTGTGTATGTAGATACCTATGTAATTTTTTGGAGGTACCCATGTACCTATCCAATTTGATATTTAGGTACCTACTACATAAATAGCTAAGAGTATGGCCACAGACTATATAATAGTTACGGCAGAACGCTTCTTTTTCACCCAAATAATAAAGGCAAACACTAAACCCCAAATGTGACTAGTTTTGTTCGTAGATGGTGTTAAAACAGTAGGTACTAGTAATAATGGCGACATTAATTAATAATTAGTAATAATGACGGTAACAATTAAAACAAAATACCTTTACAAACAAATAATGTCCATCTGTCCTAAATAATTAAAATATTAAACAATTGCTAATTTCACAAAAAAGATAATTTAAAAAGTCATTTATTACAAAGTAGGCATGTCATTCCTATTTTTAAATTCTGTTATCGAGTACCTAAAAGCATTTATCTACAAGCCAATTATGAATTTTAAATCTATAATCTCTGATATCAGCGCCTTCATATCTTCAGGAAGATTACCTACAAAATATTTCAATCGCCATGTAGTTTTTTTGCATTCAAAATTCAAATTCAAAATCTTTATATCAGGCTCATTGAGAATTGTATTAAACCTAAACCATAAGCCCATAGAAACATAAATACCTTAGAAACTAACATTATATAAAAACACTTTGTTTATAACTTAATCTAACATACATTGACTTCATGCATATCAAGACAAGCCTATTGTTAGAATGATTTCTAAGTTGATAGTCTCGTAAATCTTCATGCTTTCCCACCACTTTGTTGCTTTTTCACCACATGTTACGTCTAATATTCCACGGTGAAAAGAGGCCCTTTGAGGCTCTTCCTACCCCTTCGGGGAAAAAGGCGTACCTATGTAAGTATATAATTATGTTAATGATTCTTCTTAAAAAGTTGACGGTTCTTAATTTTGTTAGTTTACACTAATTTATTTATTTTATGAGAAAAAACTAAAACCACGTTTTCTTAATTTATTTATTAGTACAAGCCCCATTTGTAAAAAAGTCTTCAAATAACGATTTTCGTGGGACTCAGCTCCGCCATACAGACTACTGGTATTTACTTGTTTGGTATGTTACCTTGAATACACAAAAGTGCGGTAGTCACTTCCTAGGGGTGTGGGGAGGGGAGCTGTGACGTAGCAAAGATGGCGGGCCGGCCCATTCTATTATGCGGTATTTCTAGATAACTAATGCCCCGATTTACTTAAATAAGGTGGCAAATGAAAGACCATGAAATGCACATTATTTGATTTCATACATGCGTTAATGTACAGCTAATATAAAATTAAATAATTTAAAATAAACAACATTTTGATAAAAAATATTTTTTTATTATGTAAATAGCTCGGTAACCGTCAGGATTATGGAAATTTAGATTATAATAAAATGTATTGCTACTGTTATCAGCTTTTAAATAAACCTTAAATTATTACAATCGAGTCATAAACAATGAAGCTACAATTGTTTTTGTGAGCGGAGTCCTGGTACGAAGAATCCCAAATTGATGTTACTGGACTGGTTTCTACTAAATTACTAGTAAAAAGTGTGATAATTATACGCATATGAAATTCTAATTATTAAAAATGTTGGTAAGTACCAACCTCGTACATAATATGAGTGTTTTTTTTTACTATGATACACCTTTGTTTTACCACCATCTCACCCGTTGATAAGTGACGATATATTTTTTTATCAACAGGACCGCAAGCTACAATAACAGGTAGGCAAATAAAAACAGGTTACTGCAAAACAAATATAAATAAAAATATTTTATTTTTCTGATCAGTGTCTTCATTCTGATCAATATCGTCTACATAATTAAACTGGTTATAGTCCATCCAACGAAGACCATAAAAGTCCCGATAGAGGAAATAATCCGTGTAAAAGAAAATTTTGCCATAGCTGTTGTGAATGGTGTTTTATACAACATACCTACTGAAAGTACTGATGGGTGGGGATGAGCTTTCGGGTGGAGCTATCTTGTAAAGATCACTTTTTTTAGTTTTTCACAAAAATCTCGTAAACGGTGGCCTATAGCAAAAAAAACTGATACTTTAGTAATTTACATAAAATTTTCTATAATAGATTCTATACGCATTTTCGCTAGGATCAATATTTAATGAGAAATGGAGGGAAGAACATGGTCAATTCACAACAGCTATGGCAAAATTTGCTTTTAAATGGAATATTTCCTCTATCGGGAAATTTTTGGTCTTCGTTGGATGGACTAAGTATAAGTATATTATGCTACCAGTTTAATTATGTATACGATATTGATCAGAATGAAGACGCTGATCAGAAAAATAAAATATTTTTAGTTATATTTGTTTTGCAGTAACCTGTTTTTATTTGCCTACCTGTTATTGTAGCTTGCGGTCCTGTTGATAAAAAAATACATCGTCACTTATCAACGGGTGAGATGGTCGTCAAACAAAGGGCTATCATAGTAAACAAAAAAAACTCATATTATGTACTAGGTAGGTACTTACCAACATTCTTAATAATTACAATTTCATATGCGTATAATTATCATACTTTTTACTAGTAATTTAGTAGAAAACCAGTCCAGTTATATCAATTTGGGATTCTTCGTACCAGGACTCCGCTTACAAAAACAATTGTAGCTTCATTGTTTATGACTCGATTGTAATAATTTAAGGTTTATTTAAAAGCTGATAACAGTAGCAATACATTTTATATTAAACTAACTTTCCATAATCCTAACGGTTACCGAGCTATTTACATAATAAAAAAAACTTTTTTTTCAAAATGTTGTTTATTTTAAATTATTTAATTTGATATTAGCTGTACATGAACGCATGTATGAAATCAAATAATGTGCATTTCATGGTCTTTCATTTGACACCTTATTTAATTAAATCGGTTCAGTAGTTATCTAGAAATACCGCTTAATAAAATGGGCCGGCCCGCCATATATGCTACGTCACAGCTCCCCTCCCCACACCCCTAGGAAGTGACTACCGCACTTTTTGTATTCAGGATAACATACCAAACAAGTACATACCAGTAGTCTGTATGGCGGAGCTGAGTCCCACGGAAATTAGTTTTATGTCTATTGGGGACCGTACTATATGAACTAGTGGTTCGCCCAGAACTGAGAACATGCGAATACACGCGATTAAGGTAGGTTACCATATTTATTTCGAAAAAATATCTATGTTATGTAGCTACGTGAGCATGTATGTGTGCTATGTAGCCACATAAAATGAACGTAGTTATCACGGTACTTCATATCCAAGCTTCAAAACGCAACGATAGCGCTATCTAACTTTCAGACATTATTAGCAGTGCCATCTAGTTGTTTTTTTTTTACCTTTGCTTGACCACGATCTCACCTGTTGGTAAGTGACAATGTGGCCAAAGATGGAGCACAAAGGTCTAGAAAGCACCTATTCACTCTAGCCTTGAAGGGACCCAGATTATAGTTCTCAGGAAAAACAGACGACGGTATTGTATTCCACTCCTTAGCAGTTCGCATTACAAAGGGAGAACTGAAACGTTTAGTACGAATAGAGGGTATACCTACTAATGAGGTAAGGGTGAAACCGAGCCGTGCGTCTACTCGTCCTATGATGAAAAGGAGATGGTGGGATCAGATCATGAAGTTCCTGGGAGCATTCCCCGAAATGTAACCTACAGAAGATCGAAAGGCACGCAATCTTACAGCGGTGCTCGAGACTCTGGATTTTAGTCTCCGCCATATGTTGCTCACTTATAAGCCTGAAAGCTCTGCGTTCGATCGAGTCAGAGGCAGCAAGCTGGTGTTTGGCCGAGCGATCCCAAACGTGGCAGCAATACTCCATCCCAGCCTGGACTTGTGCTTTGTACAGACTTAGAAGCTGTCCTGGTGTGAAGTAACGCTTTACCTTATTCAGGATACCCAGCTTCATGGAAGCAGTTTTTGCCTTAGACTCGATGTTGGAGCCAAAGTTGAGAGTTGGCGTGAGTGAAACGCCTAAGAGCTCGAGGTGATCTCCTATAGCTACAAGTACATCTCGGAAGACAGGAACTTGCAGAAACTGTCTATTTTACTACTTGATTTGGTTGTAAAACAAGCCATCGCAAAAAATTTGTATTACAAGGACAATCCTCAATTTTCGACTTTTCCCTGTAGTTTTGCACAAAATATACAAATACATTTCTAACCGACTTCTAAATATATTTATCTACTGAGATGAAAATGTTAAGTGTTTCTTAAAGTTAGACCTACAACGTCGTTCAAATTCCTAAAAACGGGAGGTCAACAATATTGGTTATTGTTTCTTAGAGTACAAGTTTCGAAATTCTTCTATTTTAGACATTTCCCAGTATTTGTGTCATAAAAGCCTTCGACCAAAGTAAAATTTACGTCGATGATAAAAGCCCCAGAGTTACCAAATTTCAGCGCTGTAGGATTAGTGGAAGTACCCTAGAGGTTTTGATTTTTTAAATTTTTTGATTTACCCTAATATCTCCAAAAATAAATAAGTTAAAAAATTATAAAAAATAGTTTTTAAATTTCAAAGCAAGTAGCTTTCATATGACACCCCACTTAATCTGAAATACTCATTTTTTTTAACCCCCTCTTGGACCCCTATATCTCAACAACCCCCAGACTGATATAGCTCATAACCTTACCAACAAATTGTACCCATACTATCTACTCCCCAATCAAATTTCATGAAGATCGGATTAACGGTTCGCAAGTTATGCTCTGACAAACATACATACATACATACATACATACATACATACATACATACATACATACAAACGCCGATTCTTCCAAGTTGACTCAGAGAACTAGCTTCGCTCGTTCAATTAAGTTCCTTAGATCCGTGTGAATCTGGCTGGCGAGCAGAATCAGTCAATTGTGGTCAGTCAGCAAGAGAGTTTTAGGGGAGAGTTGGATATTACCGCGCGCCTGATATCTCCGCGCCCCTGCCTATAATTACAGACAACTTCTTTTTTTTTAAATTTATTTTCCATTTAAACTTATTATTAAAACATATTACACATATTATTATTTTATTAGCACTTCACAAACCACAAAGGTTTGTAAAAATATTGCCATGAGCGAGTCTTATTGAAACCGCTATACAATCAATCGAGTAACGTACGTATGTTTAGATTAATAGATAAAACGACTTTTATTTTTGATGTAAATAGGTACAAAAATATATATAATAATAGCTGTTACCCGCGACTTCGTACGCGTAATATTATTTTATCCATATCTCTGCGTAATAGCACAGACTATATTTTGTTTTTACACTGTGGTAATAATATGTTCTAGTTGTTGTAGTAGTAGAATGTTTAGTCTAGTCTATAGGTCTTTACTTGAGGAATAAATCTACCATAGATTGACGACCTCTGTGGCGCGGCGGGCGAAGCTTGGCCTGCGACGCAGGAGGTTGCAGGTTCGATTCCCGCCTCGGAACAAATATTTGTGCGATCGCAGATATTTGTTCAGGGTGTTCTGGGTATTTTCTATGCATAAAAAAAATATCTATCCATGTAATATATTGTATTAAGTATATCAGTTATCTAGTACCCATAACACAATCTCTGCTTAGCTTGGTGCTAGATAATGTTGTGTGAACTGTCCAGCACTATTTATTTATTTATAGCGTAGCAGTCACAGCGGTGAATTTTTTCTATAATTTTATGCTTGACTGGTTAAGCATTACGTGTGTCTCGAATTTTTCTGAATGTAATTTTTTGTGCATTGCAGCCGCTGCGGTAGTTGTATTTTTATAAATGGTTTTTGCTTGACTTTAGTTTGTGTGTTTTTATGTATTTCTAAATTTTTTGACAATATTTATAGCGTGCGTGTATGTTACTGCGGTAGCTGGATTTTTTAACTGGTTTGTTGCTTGACTTAAGTGTTTGTTTTTATGGGTCTGTCAGCTTTTTGAACGTCAATAATTATAGCGTGCATAGCAGTCGCTGCGCAAGCTGGATTTTTTGACTGGTTTTTTGCTTGACTTAAGTGATAAGATAGATAAGATAACATAAGATCATTTATTTGTCCGTAGCACAGGTTTACATAAAGATGTCATAATAGCTATAGTATCACCATGTTTCGCCTTGTCAAGGCATACAAATTTTAAAATAAAATAAAAAACAACAATTAATTTTAACATAGTGAATAGGTCTGGTAGTAACATAGTAATTAATTAATTGATTAATTAGAATTGTAAATGTTATAAAAATCAAACAATTATTAAAATACCTTAGAGCGAGAAATAAATTACCTACCTACTCTGTCTTAAATACAGTCGTCTAGAAATTCGTCCACAGAGTAGTAAGCCTTTTCCACCAGTAGTTTCGTCAGGGAGTTTTTAAATATATTTAAATTATTAATGGTTCATATAGACGATGGAATTTTACTATAGATAATCGGCGCCATACAGAACACACTTACACGCAACAGCTTCGTCCTACATGGCAGATGGCGTAGGGTACCAGCTCGTCGATTCCCGATAGGATAGGGTACGAATAGATGCATGTTATTTCTTACAAATACTGCAACTTCATGTATGTATAATGACGGCAAAGTAAGAATTTTACTCTCTCTAAAAATATCCCTACAGGTGTCCGTCTGTTTTAAACCAAACATCGATCGTATACAACGTTTTTGAGCTTTAAACACCCTTATCTTGTCTGTTGAGTTCCCCCAGAAAATAAGTCCGTACCTTAAGATTGATGCAACATGACCATGGTATGATATAAGTAGAGCCTGTGTGTTAACTATTTTACTTAACTTATAGAGAGCATAAGAGAACTGGTGAAGTCTTTTGCAAATATTGTCAATCTGCATTTTCCAGTTTAATTGACTGTCAACTTGTAATCCTAGGAATCGTGTTGAAATAATATCATTTATTTTTGTGTTTAAATAGTTTATGTTCAGATTAGTTTGCGTTTTAGGTCGTTGTTTAAAATTCATTAGAAACGTTTTTGTTAAGTTGATATTCAAATTGTTATATGTCAGCCAATTAATAATTAATGTCAAAGTGTGATTAATGTCAAATTCTAAGTCAGTAAGTGAGTCATTTGTAAATAATATTGTGCTGTCATCAGCAAATAATGTCATAGAGTTATCGGTGTGTGTGTTTTTATGTGTCTCTTATTTAACTTTATGTGTCAACATTTATAGAGTGCAGAGCAGTCGCTGCGGTAGCTGGATTTTTTTAACTGGTTATTTGATTGACTTAAGTGTGTGTGTTTTTATGTGTCTCTAATTTAACTTTATGTTGCAACCTTTCTAGTATGCATATCAGTCGCTGCGGTAGCTGGTTTTTTCAACTGTTTTTTTTTTGCTTGACTGTGTGTCTTATATTTTGTACGACACCGTCAAACGACATTTGAAACGACACAATACTTAAGTTTTTAAATTTAGATTGTTTTAAACGTTAAATGTATACGTCACCATCAAACGACCTTTGAAACAACTCCATACTCAAGTTTTTCAATTAGAGTTTCAATTATTTTAATCACAACAACGACACCGCGAGACAGCCTTTGAAACGATACCGTACTTATTTTTTTCAATTTAGAGGTCACATTATGACCTGAAAATATTTTAATCTCAACAACGACACCGTGAGATGACTTTTGAAACCACACCATACTCAAGTTTTTTAATTAAGGGGTCCCATTTTAACCTTGAGCCCCTAAAAATATTTTAATCTCAACAACGACACCGTGCGACTACCTTTGAAACGACACCAAACTCAACTTTTTCAATTTATGGGTCCTATTTTAACCTTGAGCACCTGAAAATGTTTTGATCTCAACAACGACACCGTGACACGAACTTTGTAACGACACCATACTCAAGTTTTTCAATTTAAGGGTCCCATTTTAACCTTAAGGTCCTGTAAATGTTTTAATCTCAACAACGACACCGTCAAACGACCTTTGAAACGACACCATACTTAAGTTTTTTAATTTAGTTGTCACATTATAACCTTGAGGTTCTGAAAATGTTTTAATCTCAACAACGACACCGTGACATGACCTTTGAAACGACACCATACTCAAGTTTTTCAATTAAGGGGTTTCATTTTAACCTTGAGGTCCTGATAATATTTTAATCTCAACAACGGCACCATCAAACGCCCTTTGAAACGACACCATAATTATGTTTTTAATTTAGAACACCCACCCAAACACCGTTTTGGGTGGGTGTTCGGTTGTTACGATTTTGACGTTAGATTGCTGTCAAAGTCAAGTCGAACCCACCCTTCCTCCCCAAAAATCCTGTTCCATCCATAGATGGAGAAATATTTAATGTAAGCCCAACAAGTAATATAGTAACTGCGAAAGTTCCAGATTCCACGAGAGGATTTTTTTATAAAGTGAAACAGGACTTGTTATCAGTACCCTTAGTACGAGAATTTGTCAGTATTCGAAACTATATGAAGTTTCGTTTCCATCAATACATTTTGTGACAGCGTCCTTAGTTTTCTACTCGTTTTCGCTAGGGGCGCTGCTAGTAAATGTATGGAAGGAAACGAAACTTCATGTAGTTTCGAATACTGTCAAATTCTCGTACTAACCCCCCAGCTCCTGAATTACTTTGCTATTAAATGCTCTGACTTTGTTAATCAATCACGCTGTACCGATATTAATAAAATTACATCCACAGATATGTTCAGATGTCCAGTAGCGGTTTATGTTGGCTGATTGATGATGATGTTGCAAACATCGCCGATATTTTTTCTGTGAAATATCAAGGCTAGCTTTTGTCAAATTTGTCAGTACCTATCAAGGCTGGAAGGATCTTTGTTGTCAAGTGCACGTCGGATCACACGCATTCAGGGTTCCGTACCAAATGTACCAGATTATTCTCGAAATGTTTCGAAAGTTTTTTGTATATATTGGTAAAATATAAATACACACTTAAATATGCTTTCAGCGATAATGCCGCACATTTTACTGTTTTTTTTTTATATTACGTTTAATTCTTGGTAAAGGTACAATAGGGTGTTAGTAGTTATATCGATCTAAATACATAACAAGTACCATATTTACAAAACAAGTTCCTAGATCAAATGCAAAATAAAAAAACTTGGTAACAAAATTGGAAAAAAACTGACTTTGGCGGCTTTATTTTCTATAACTATTGAAAATAAAAATAAACTCTACTTCATGAGGTCTAAAAATTATAAACCACATGAAAAAAAAAATGAAAAGCCAATGGGAAAAAAAGAGTTCAAATGAGGCTAATTGTTTCAGTAAAGAGGAGCTAAATAAACAATGCAGGTAATAAGATTCAACAAATCATTCTAATTCACTACACAGATACAATATTAATAAGGCTTTGGTTTTGTCGTTCATTCATTCATACTATCTACTAACTTCTTTGAAAAAAAGTGGAGCTGACAATGTTGAAATAGAGCTGAATTTAGCTCTAAAAGAGCTAAATTGGCAACACCGGGTGAAAAAGCGTTTGTTTACATCAAAAATTTACAGTGGCATTGACATTCCGTGTCAATCCAAGTCGTTCAGAACCTCAGAGCGTGGTTAAAAAAACAACTACACCCATTGAACGCACCCCTGTAGTATTAAAACATATGCTCCTGAGTTATCTGAATTTTAGACTGCTTATAATATTGATACAATATTATAATTAATAATAATAATAATAAGAAATGTTTATTGACCATAACATGATGATAATATAAAGATGTAGCCCTGTCTCCCGGAAAAGCGTGAGCTGTGGCCCAGGAAACAGTTCTCTCCCGTATGTGATTAACTTTTAAAAATTACAGTCGTTACAAATGTAAATGAATGTAAACACTACTACAAAAACCATATAAAAATAAAACTTACTCTAATATAGTCTATTGTGTAGTATTGTGTGTGTGTGTGTGTGTGTGTGTGCGTGTGTGTGTGTGTGTGAGAGTAGTGTGAGTGTAGTGTGAGTGTAGTGTGTGTGTGTGTGTGTATGTGTGTGTTTTGTGTGTGTGAAGATGTGCATTACCATGATATAGAGTCCTACTTAAGAAGGTCCTCTATACCTAGACTATAATTAGACTGACTGCTGATAATGTAATACTATGAGACTAACGAACTTACTCCTTGCAAGATGATTCTATGATACGAGCAATTTTGTAACATATATATGAGAGAAAATTACTGTATAAATTGTTTCACTTTTTACCGTACTAATTTGCCTACATTTAATGTTATTGACTTTTATTAAGTAATAGATTTCTTTGTTGTATATGTCTTTTTAGGGTTCCGTAACCAAACTACGGAACCCTTATAGATTCGTCATATCTGTCTGTCTGTCTGTCTGTCCGTGTATGTCACAGACACTTTTTTCCGAAACTATAAGAGCTATGCTATTGAATCTTGGTAAGTAAATGTATTCTGTGATTTTCACACTAACATATAAAAAAACCTAGAAATTTTTGGGGTTCCCCATACTTAGAACTAAAACTCAATTTTTTTTTTCATCAAACCCATACGTGTGGGATATCTATGGATAGGTCTTTAAAAATTATATTGAAATTAAATTAAATGAAATCAGTTTATTTGCTAGAACATGGTAGGATACATGGAAGGCCTTATGTTGTAGTGAGGAGCACATGTTCTTGTTATTGCTTGTTATTGAGGTTTCTAATATAATTTTTTCCTAAACTGAATAGCTTGCGCGTGAGACACTTCCTAAGTGGTAAAATGTGTGTCCCCGTAACTTCTAAAATAAGAGAATGATAACACTAAAAAAAAATATATGATGTACATTACCATGTAAACTTCCAACGAAAATTGGTTTGAACGAGATCTAGTAAGTAGTTTTTTTTTAATACGTAATAAATCGTAATCCATTCAAGAACTTTTATATTATGTTACTTGATGCTACGGAACCCTTCATGGGCGAGTCCGACACGCACTTGGCCGCTTTTTTACGTTCATTTCATTTATTTCGCAAACAATGTAAAATTGTGTCGGAACATAGTAACATGATATAGGAATAAAGTACAAAATAATCATATACATCTACTTGGGTCAGATAGGTACAAGATTAAATGGTACGTTTTGTGTAGTTGAAGCCTATGGAGAAGCGTTACATAACGTGGACAACGGGAAGGGATTTAGTGACTTCCCGCTGTCCATGTTGGCGGAGACAGCTAACGTGGACAACGGGAAGGGATTTTTTGTCCACGTTTACGTTGATAAGTCAACGTGGACATCGAGAATAAAAAAAAAAAAAAATGCTGGACAATTCACACAACATTATCTAGCCCCAAGCTAAGCAGACCTTGTGTTATGGGTACTAGATAACTGATATATTTAATACAATATATTACATAGATAGATATTAAAGAATTGAAATTCCCGTGGCTTGGAATCATTTTAGAAAAATTACAACAAAAAACGTAATCATTTAGAAAAAAGTCAGCAGGAGAATAGTAAAGTACGTGGTTTATAGACACAGAATAAATATTAGTACGTATAGATAGATATTTTTTATTATACATAGAAAAATACCCAGAACACCCTGAACAAATATTTGCGATCGCACAAATATATGTTCCGAGGCGGGAATCGAACCCGCCGCACCACAGAGGTCGTTAGAGGGAATGAATCGGATTCACAAAGTCAGTAAAATGAAAGAAGCAAGGTAATGTTTGAGAAAAAAACTGTTGTGCTGAGCTACTAGTATAGTATTATTTAATCTGTGGCTGAGCTCACGCAGCGCGACGCACGTCTGTCTAGCAACACTACTCGCCCCGCACTGATCTTTTGGGCGAGCGCGGGGATGCCATAGGCGCCGCTTAGAAACAGAATCATTTTTAATTTGTAATAAATAAAATAAACAGTTTAAAAATAAACAAAAAAAAACAAGTTATCGTATTTTGCATTGCTGAGAAGAAAATAACTTTTCGTGCTCTTTGAATAAAAACCAAAGGATTAAAATGGTTACAACTGCACAAATTAGAGCTTCTTTTAGAATTCTTTTTCTTTTTATCTTTTAACAATACAAAAAATAGAAAAAAAAACAAGTTACTTCTCATATCCTGTAGATATAGAATAATTTTTTTGAAAGTAATAACCCAAAAAAATATCAGTAAAAAGTGGTTACAACTTCGCGCTTTTTTCAAAGCTCTTTAGAAAGAGCGGCCTTAACAAGTTAGTCAGAAGCAATTTTATTTCGATTGCCGTAAAGATTACACTGCTTGTTACCTTGTTGTTTTGGTATTACTCGTATAAATCTGAAGTAAATATTTGTATGGTAGCTAAACTAGGTAGGTACTTGTTTGGTTCTGAATAAATCGGTATGTGGACAGGTACTTACTTAAATAACTACTAGTTACAAGAAGTCCAAACAAGTTCTTACATCAGTATAGTTAACCACAGAATAAGTAATAGAATAAGTTATAACCTTATTTAGTAAGGTATGTACGGAAACGAACTATGGCGAGCCAATTCATAAATAAATAAATAAATAATGCTGGACAGTTCACACAACATTATCTAGCCCCAAGCTTAGCAGAGCTTGTGTTATGGATACTAGATAACTGATATACTTAATAAAATACATTACATAGATATTTTTTTTTATTATACATAGAAAATACCCAGAATACCTACCCTGAAAATATATCTGCAGATTGTACAAATGTTTGTTCCGAGGCGGGAATCGAACCCATAACCTCCTGCGTCGCAGGCGAACCTTCGCCCGCTGCGCCACAGTGGTCGTCATAATACTTAGTACCTACCTACAATTACCTAACGGGAGTTGAGTTAGGTGTAAGTAGGTACCTAAAATAAATTTCACAGGACAGCAGCCTATAGGTACGTGAAACATCGCTTTGAGGCTATAATAGGTACCTCCGATGTAGGGAGCTGGTGGAAGCTGAATTCAAATCTTTAGAAGGTTGGTTTGGTACTAACCGTACCTAAGTTATAAGGTGGGGCAGAACCGAGCAAGGGGAACAAGATGGATGATTATTATGAACACTAACCTTTCTCCTTTCTGTGTCTTCCATTCCACGTTGAGGTAGGCAGGAGGCGCCTGCGTTGGCGAAATAATGATTTAGGTCTCCTCTTGAAACTTGTGGCGTTCTTATTACAGCGTTATTTATTTCTTTGTTTATGCTGCCATGTTCGTCATGTTCCTGGCTCATGCATGGAATGCAGCAATCTCCTCTATCCGCTTCGCTCTATCAGTGTTGTACTGGCTGCCATATCAATATACCCATTAAGCGATAAAGGCGATTAAAAAGCGATATCTATACTTACAAAAAAATATCTTCATTTTATCAATTAAGATAATTCAATTCAGGTTAAAACAAAGACTCAGATAGTCAGATAGTCATTTAATCATACAAAAGGTACACGTCACACAAATAATTTTCACAAAATGAGTCAACAAGTAAACATCGTACTTAAAACAAAAATCAAAATCAAAATAACAAATATACAATAAACAAAAAACATGTCACATCTAGGATTACCTAGGTAATTAGATTAATTTGAGGCTAGTGAACTCATCGAAGGTGTAGAAGGTCTGCTCAATAAGCCAGCGCTTCAACCTGGACTTGAATATGCTGATACTAGGAGCTTCAGTAACATTTTTAGGGATCCAGTTGTAAACTGCCGGACCCATGACATGCGTCAGTTTGTTGGATTTCGCCAACTTACGCAGGACCGCTTCCAGTTGACCCGCACGGCGCGTCCCATACGTGTGTGACTCACCAACTCTTTTAAACGCATCCTGGTTATTTCTCACGTGTACGGCTACCTGAAAAATCACCAAGGATGGTAACGTGAGGATTCCCAGCTCCCTGAAATGAGGTCGAGCGGAATTGTCTCTGGGGATTCGTACGATTGCTCGTATGGCGCGCTTCTGCATGCGGAAAGCGCGCTCCCACTCGGCGGCGCGCCCCCACAGCTCCGTACCATACTGCAATAGTGATTGCACTGTGGCAAAGTAGCAGGACCGCACCACCTCCCTGGGATGGAAGAGAGACAGCCGCTACAGAGCGAAGCACGCTCCGTCCAGTTTCCCGCATAGTTTATCTATGTGAGATTCCCAAGTGAGGCCACGGTCTATCTCGAATCCCAGGAAGGTCGTCCGATCCGCTTGTTCAATTTTAATACCATCAGCGAAAACCACTAGTTGTCTGACTTGATGCCCAGATAGGCAAAAGTGGATGTAGTGGGTCTTCGTTAGGTTTAGCACGAGCCCGTTTACCTTAAACCACCCCGCTAGTTGGGAGGCCGTGGTGTTCAAATTTTGTTCAAGTTGGTCGATAGATGGCGCTGTTACCACCGCGGCGACATCATCAGCGTACACCATAACTTCAGCAGCGGCCACAGACTCTGGTAGATCATTCAGAAGTAATGAGAAGAGAATGTTTGAAATGGATGACCCCTGCGCCACGCCCATTGTTGTTGTTAGTGGGTCAGACCTCACCGTACCACCAGCCCCCCACTATTTGGGACCTGGCACGCATCATATTAAGTAACATGTTCAGTGGTGTATTGGCGATGCCGTAGTGACGCATTTTTATCGCCAGGACCTCGTGGTCAGCCACATCAAAAGCTTTCCAGAAGTCGCAGCACAGTACCGCTACGTGCTGTTTCCTCTCACGCGCGTCCATCACGCGGCGAATTACTTCGCGCGTGAGTGACGTGGTCGACCGGCCCTCGCGATATGCGTATTGGCGGTCAGACAACGCTTGCACGGACGTCAGGTATTCCACGAGTCGAGTACACAGTCCATTCTCCAAGATCTTAGTCACCGCTGGTATAATGGAGACTGGTCGGTACGCATCAATATCATGCGGCTTACCTTTGCCTTTTAATAGCGGTGAAACCTTGCTAAGTTTAAAAGGCTCAGGGTATGACCCAAGTTTGATGCAACGGTTGAACAGGTCAGCTAGTACAGGGGCCATCGGGGCCGCAGCCATGCACATCAGCCTCATCGAGATGCCGTAGGCGTCTTTCGACGGCTTGGGTGGTATCCGCGAGACGATGATGCGGTGTACCTCGTGTGGGGTAAACGGGCGCAGCTTCAGCGAGCGGTCAGCAGGCACGCGGGCCGCGCCAAGCGCGCTCAGCACGTGGTCGGGATCAGCAGTGGGCGCTCCGCAGGCGGCGGCAGCGTTAGCGAATCCAGAGTTCATGGCATAATTTTTTTGTTGGAATGTGCTCTCCACTAGCACCTCTCACGATATCTGTAAAATCAGTGTTTACGGTTTTACTTTTTCCCCTCTGTTGGTTCACTATACCCCATACCGTTTTTGAGGTGTTTTTACTCCTACAGAGTATGTCACCATTAAATTGTATTCTCATATTCATATTCATATTCATTTATTTCACCTTATAACAATGGCTGTTACACTAGGCAAGTCAGTTTTATAAAATATCATCATTTAAAAAAAAAAGAAAAAAAAAGACATTAAATAAAATTTACAATCTAAAACAATTAAAATTTTAACAATCAAATACATGTAAACATTAAAAAAAAATAGTTATAAACATCAATGATCAAATAAAATTCCATAATTTAACTTATACATAAAATTAAATTACAATACAATTTAGAAATTCAGTAGATATGTCAAGTAGATAATCAACTAGAGAAAAAATAATGTCAAAATATAAGTCAAGCAATTACAGTTTCATGGTCTTGAAAGAATGACGACTCCAACAAATTTAAGTTCATGAATTCGCTTAAGTTGTATAGTGCAATTCCTTCTAAGAAGTATTTTATCTTCCTTTTGAAATCTGACATGTGGTCCAAATTAGTAACTTTAGATGGTAATTTACTATACATTTTTATCTTAATATACTCCCCTTGCTTTTGAACTTTTGCTAGCCTTACCTTAGGTAGACGGAGATTGTCCTTATTCCTTAAATTATAATTATGTACGTCCATATTCTTTAAATAACTATCTTTATTTTGATGTATTTCTAATAAGCTCTTATATATAAACAATGATATCACCGTCATTATTTTATTTTGCTCGAAATGTTTCCTTGCCGATGTTCTCCTCCTAAGCCCACAAATTATTCTTAGAGATCGCTTTTGGCATATCAAAACTTTGTTTATATGGGAACTATTTCCCCAGACAGTTATGGCGTAGCTAATTATTGAATGGACATAAGCGTAGTAAACTGTGATTAGCGATTTTTTGTCAATAATCGGTTTTAACTTTAAAAGTGCATAATTAGCACTTGCAAGTTTTTTACATATTTTTTCAATGTGCGCTACGTGACTAATAGTGTGATCCATTGTATATCCAAGGAAAACATGTTCCTTGGTCCCATCCCCATCCTTTAACTTCATATTTCTTGTTTGATACCTCATAACTATACTTTTATCTGCGTTTAATATAATTCCATTTGCTTCAAACCAATTTGTCAATAAATGGATTTTTTTAAATAGTAGGCAGGATGCACACTGGCCTGTAATTATTAAGTTCGCAGCACTCTTCTTTTTTAAATAGTGGTATTACCCTTCCAGCTCTCAGTACGTCAGGGAACACTCCGTCTAGTATGCATGCATTTATGACACTGCACACTAATTTCAGTAATATGTCATTTCTTAAAATCAAATCTTTAACTATTTCGCTATTCATGTCGTATATATCTACTGATGTTTTACTTTTCATGTCCCTAACTATTTGTCTAAATTCTGTATGTGTAACTAAATCAAAACTTATTTTATTAACGGGTCTCTTCATATTATTTAAGTACTCTAAGCATTTATTTGTGTCAATATTTGCATTTTTGGTCAGATTTCCCGCTATATTTCGAAAAAAAAAATTGAAAATTGTTGCTATTAATTGAGGGTCTTCAATTTTGTCATTCGTTTCATTAATAATGGCTTTGATTGTTTTATTTTGCGTATTTTTTCTATGTGTCTGTTCACTTATAATTTTCCAAGATTCTTTGATTTTGTTTTGTGATCTTTTGATTCTATGTATGTACTGTATTTTTTTTGCACTTAACATTACTCTTCTCAGTACCTTTTTGTACATTTTTATTTGAGACTTTAACTTCTCATCAAGCAGGAGCTCTCCTAATAGTTCCATTTTTTCTAATTTTTGTTTAGATACCTGTATTCCTGTTGTAGTCCATTTTTTTAGTGTAGGTGTACGCGCTTTCTTTTTTGGGAAAGCCACATTAAAATAAAACAGTAAAGCGTCTAAAAGAATACTCATCTTAGTATTCGGATCCCAGCTAGTGTCTAATTCACTTTTCAACTTCACATAATCCTGGCTGAATATGAAGTGAAAATAGTCACAATTTTGCTTCGAGAAAGATCTAACTAAAGGTTTTTCAGTGGTTAAACATGCCCTTTTTTGTCCGACTTTACAATTGAGTTTAATAACATTGTGTTCCGATATTTTGCATTCTAATACAAATCCTTCACCATGGTCAATATTAATTATGAAATTGTCTATACATGTAGAACTTACCCCTCTTTTCGTGCTTTTTGTTCTAGTAGGTCTGTTGATAGCAAACCTACATTTAAAATGATTAAGTATGCCATTGAACTTTCGTATTTTACTTGTCTCTATCAATATATCTAAATTAAAATCACCAGCTACTACCATTTTTTTACCTTCTCGGCAAAGTCTATGTAGAAGTTTTGTCAGTATGTCAAAAAACAATGTAACATCTGTACCAGCTCTGTATACACAAACGACTACGATTTTTTGTTTCCTGAGCTCTATCGCAGATATTTAACAGTTCATTTCTAAAGATAAGCGATTTAAATCCTTTCTTACTTTATATTCTGTACCTAGCTTTGTAAATATAGCAGTTCCGCCGTGCTCAAATATTTGTCTACTAAAATACGTAGCAAGCTCAAAGCCTTCTAATTGCATACTTTGAACTTGATGGTCATAAGCCCAAGTCTCTGTTAGACATAAAATTTCACATTCCGTATCATTCAATAAACATTCTATTTGTAAATATTTTTTGTGAATACTTTGCACGTTTGCATGTACAATTACTAAAGACCTATATTGAGCACCGGCGTGTTTTGAAAATTTTTGGTACACTTATCTGCTTCCGAATTTACGGAAGCCACCGTTTTTATAAATTTTAAACATGAGGATCCCTTAAAATTTTCTTCACTAATGGATCTTATTATTTCTGCTGTTAAACGTTGTTTACTTTCCGCGAAGTTTTCACAATTTAGATTAGGGTCTATATATGCCATGTATGCCATGTCTATATATGTGTCTCTCATTCTTAATCATGTCATATTTAAAATTAAGGTCATGGATTAAATTATTAATTTGTTCATTATATGGGGTCAATTTACTAATATCTATAATGTCAAACAATAATATTCTAAATGATTCAATGTCATTAGTTATCCAGGATTGTAATTTATTGCTATGATTTACATTTTTTAATGGGAAACATATATCAATTTTGTTTACATATTGCCATTGTCAAAGAGTTGAGGTCATTATTATACTTTTTGTATAATCAACCCAATCTACACTCAAGGGAGTCCACGAAATTGTCACAATTTAGGTTAGAGTGATCTCTCGCCAGTCTAGTCTCACACTTACACGAAGTCCGAATTCGCATGATCTCACTGCGAACTGCCAAGTGGTCACTTAGGTTCGTTACCACAGGTTTTGCGGTGACAGGTTCCGGGTTTAAATTCGTGTAAATATGATCAAGGCTGGTAGAGGAAATTGATGTCCCCTACTACCATGCATTCCAAATCAAGTTCGCATATCTTATCCAGCAGACCCTCCAGATAGGGTAAGAATTCAATAGTACTTACTAGATTTATCCTGTATATACACATACTATCGTCACATTGAGGTCGATGAGTTCAACAGCTGAGATTTCACAGTAGCGTTCTACTGAAAGCTTAACTAACTCCGTATTTTCTACACAATTATGCTCATTCTTCACATAGATACAAGACCCGCCGTGGGTAGTGCATTTTCTACAATACTTTGAGACAAGCCTATATCCATCGATATGAACACAGCTCAACTCTGGTGCAGTAAGGAAATGTTCAGTTAGCGCGAGCACATCACATTTCAGTTGATTACGGAGTAACACTTCGATTCTTTGAGTCTTCTTGCTAATTGACTGAATATTTTGATGACACACTACTAGACATTTAGACTGAGGGTCTCGCACTGCACTTTGAGTCTGTAAAATTGAATGACACAGTTTGTTATTCCTGCTGTGAACTCATTGTTCATTACAAAAGACTGAATAAACACAATTCTTCAAAATAATCTAGGTACACCAAAAAATATCAGAGATAACTAGAAAAACAACTGATACAGCAACTTGTATAGAATTACTATTTACAAACTACTCAAATGTATAGCACGATATATACGAATAAATAATAAATAAATAATAAATAAATAAATAATATATAAAGCTAGACAACGGTGACTCACTCACTGACTCATTGACATGGTTGTTCTCCCAGAAGGAGCCGTTTTAGTGATTCGACCAGGAATTAGGGATTGACATTTTGAAAAATCCAAGATGGCGGCGGTGACAAAAACCATTTTTCGAAAGTTTGTCCGATCGGATCCGTTAAAACGGCGCATCCTATTGCTTTTACGGTGGGATTTACAAAAAAAGCAATAAAAAAAAAAAAAACAAGATGGCGGATCCAAAATGGCGTCTTTAATTTTTGCACTTTTGACGACTTAACTCTGGCGAGTTTTAGTCTTTTACCAAAGTTGCCACTCGAAAATTGTGTTTATGCAGAAATGTTGCCAGCATCCTGGTGTATATGGGAAAATCCCAACTTTTTTAAAATCCAAGATGGCGGATGGTGTGGCGGCCATTTTGTAAAATCGACAAATTTTGCCAATGTTTCAAATCGATAAAAGGTACTGTTGGCAACTCCTGAGCCGGATGACTTGTATGGGTCGGTCGTGTGATAGGACAATTGGTGTTGCCTGGTGTAATAAAATTTCCCCATTTTTAAGGTAATTTCCAAAGTTTTCCCCAAATATATGAAAAATTGAAATAATTACATTTTGAATCAAATTTTGATGCGGTATTGTGGGAATGCTCCATTCTAATGACATTTGGCCATTTTGGAGTTTTTAAGCTGGCAACCCCGGGAGGAATCGTTGCTTGTATTTTTGGATTTTGACTCCTTATTTTGACGAATAACTTTCTTCTACCAAAGTTGTCGGACGAAAATTTTGTCAGAATAGAAAAGATTGCCAGTGTCCTAAGGTGTTGCCTGAAGAAATAAATTTTCCCTATTTCATGGGAAATTTCCAAGATTTTTCACCAAAACCTGAAAAATAGAAATAGAGACATTTTGGATCAAATTTTGATGAGGTATTGTAGGAATGCTCCATTTTAATGACATTTGACCATTTTGAAGTTTTTAAGCTGGCAACCCTGGGGGAAATCGGTGCTTGTATAATTGGATTTTGACTCTATATTTTGACGAAAAACTTTCTTCTACGAAAGTTGTCAGACGAAAATTTTGTCGGAATAGAAAAGATTGCCAGTATCCTAAGGTGTTGCCTGAAGAAATAAGTTTTCCCCATTTCATGGGAAATTTCCAAGATTTTTCCCCAAAAACCTGAAAAATAGAAATAGAGACATTTTGGATCAAATTTTGATGAGGTATTGTGGGAATGCTCCATTCTAATGACATTTGACCATTTTGGTTTCTCTTAGCTGGCAACCCTGACTGAGGGCGGAGTTTGAATTTTAGGTTTAGGTTACTTTGTCGAACGACTTTCTTCCATCAAAGTTGACAGATGGAAAATCTGTTTTCACAGACTTGTTGCCAATATCCTACAGTATTGCATGTGAAATAAAATCTCCCCATTATTAGGGTAATTCTCCCACTTTTTTGATAGTTTGTAATATTGGTGTCGTTTTCGAGTAATATGGAAGTGCTGAGCACGAATATTACGTCAGTTTTTCGGTTGTATGGTCGGGTCGGGTCGGTCACGTCACTCGGCTCAACCAAAGTCAAAGTCAAAGTCAAAGTCAAAGTCAAAGTCAAAGTCAAAGTCAAAGTCAAAGTCAAAGTCAAAGTCAAAGTCAAAGTCAAAGTCAAAGTCAAAGTCAAAGTCAAAGTCAAAGTCAAAGTCAAAGTCAAAGTCAAAGTCAAAGTCAAAGTCAAAGTCAAAGTCAAAGTCAAAGTCAAAGTCAAAGTCAAAGTCAAAGTCAAAGTCAAAGTCAAAGTCAAAGTCAAAGTCAAAAGTCAAAAGTCAAAAGTCAAGTCAAAAGTCAAAAGTCAAAAGTCAAAAGTCAAAGTCAAAGTCAAAGTCAAAGTCAAAGTCAAAGTCAAAGTCAAAGTCAAAGTCAAAGTCAAAGTCAAAGTCAAAGTCAAAGTCAAAGTCAAAGTCAAATTCAAAGTCAAATTCAAAGTCAAAGTCAAAGTCAAAGTCAAAGTCAAAGTCAAAGTCAAAGTCAAAGTCAAAGTCAAAGTCAAAGTCAAAGTCAAAGTCAAAGTCAAAGTCAAAGTCAAAGTCAAAGTCAAAGTCAAAGTCAAAGTCAAAGTCAAAGTCAAAGTCAGTGTCAAAGTCAGTGTCAAAGTCAGTGTCAAAGTCAGTGTCAAAGTCAGTGTCAAAGTCAGTGTCAAAGTCAGTGTCAAAGTCAGTGTCAAAGTCAGTGTCAGTGTCAGTGTCAGTGTCAGTGTCAGTGGTCAGTGTCAGTGTCAGTGTCAGTGTCAGTGTCAGTGTCAGTGTCAGTGTTCAGTGTGTTTTCTCTCTTAAAATTAGCTTTGTTGTAGCTTACCGAGCTAACGATTCGATGTCGAGACGAGTGACTGAGAAGGGGCGACGTTTTAATAGTATTAATTAGTTTGAGTTTACTGATTACGAATGTTACGTTAGTTTTCTATCTTCAAACTAACTTTGCTGCAGGTTATCGAGCTATCGAGACCATCGTGACACGAAGGGGGGAAGTGGCGAGCGAAGCGAGCCACTGACCCCCTGAGTGGAATGATGGTCGAGTGACTGAGTTTAACGCAGGGGCGACGTATTTATCGTATTAATTAGTTTCAGTGTACTGATTAGGAATGGTACGTCAGTTTTCTATCTTCAAATTAACTTTGCTGCGGGTTATCGAGCTATCGAGACCATCGTGACACGAAGGGGGGAAGTGGCGAGCGAAGCGAGCCACTGACCCCCTGAGTGAAATGATGGTCGAGCGACTGAGTTTAACGAAGAGGCGACGTATTTATCGTATTAATTAGTTTGAGTGTACTGATTACGAATGATACGTTAGTTTTCTATCTTCAAATTAACTTTGCTGCGGGTTATCGAGCTATCGAGACCATCGTGACACGAAGGGGGGAAGTGGCGAGCGAAGCGAGCCACTGACTCCCTGAGTGGAATGATGGTCGAGTGAGTGAGTTTAACGCAGAGGCGACGTATTTATCGTATTAATTAGTTTCAGTGTACTGATTACGAATGTTACGTTAGTTTACTATCTTCAATTTAACTTTGCTGCGGGTTATCGAGCTATCGAGACCATCGTGACACGAAGGGGGGAAGTGGCGAGCGAAGCGAGCCACTGACCCCCTGAGTGGAATGATGGTCGAGTGACTGAGTTTAACGCAGGGGCGACGTATTTATCGTATTAATTAGTTTCAGTGTACTGATTATGAATGTTATGACAGTTTTCTATCTTCAAACTAACTTTGCTGCGGGTTATCGAGCTATCGAGACCATCGTGACACGAAGGGGGGAAGTGGCGAGCGAAGCGAGCCACTGACTCCCTGAGTGGAATGATGGTCGAGTGACTGAGTTTAACGCAGAGGCGACGTATTTATCGTATTAATTAGTTTCAGTGTACTGATTACGAATGTTACGTTAGTTTACTATCTTCAAATTAACTTTGCTGCGGGTTATCGAGCTATCGAGACCATCGTGACACGAAGGGGGGAAGTGGCGAGCGAAGCGAGCCACTGACCCCCTGAGTGGAATGATGGTCGAGTGACTGAGTTTAACGCAGGGGCGACGTATTTATCGTATTAATTAGTTTCAGTGTACTGATTATGAATGTTATGTCAGTTTTCTATCTTCAAACTAACTTTGCTGCGGGTTATCGAGCTATCGAGACCATCGTGACACGAAGGGGGGAAGTGGCGAGCGAAGCGAGGCACTGACCCCCTGAGTGGAATGATGGTCGAGTGACTGAGTTTAACGCAGGGGTGACGTATTTATCGTATTAATTAGTTTCAGTGTACTGATTATGAATGTTATGTCAGTTTTCTATCTTCAAATTAACTTTGCTGCGGGTTATCGAGCTATCGAGACCATCGTGACACGAAGGGGGGAAGTGGCGAGCGAAGCGAGCCACTGACCCCCTGAGTGGAATGATGGTCGAGCGACTGAGTTTAACGAAGGGGCGACATATTTATCGTATTAATTAGTTTGAGTGTACTGATTACGAATGTTACGTAAGTTTTCTATCTTCAAATTAACTTTGCTGCAGGTTATCGAGCTATCGAGACCATCGTGACACGAAGGGGGGAAGTGACGAGCCAAGCGAGCCACTGACCCCCTGAGTGGAGTGATGGTCGATTGACTGAGTTTAACGAAGAGGCGACGTATTTATCGTATCAATTAGTTTGAGTGTACTGATTACGAATGGTACGTCAGTTTACTATCTTCAAATTAACTTTGCTGCGGGTTATCGAGCTATCGAGACCATCGTGACACGAAGGGGGGAAGTGGCGAGCGAAGCGAGCCACTGACCCCCTTAGTGGAATGATGGTCGAGTGACTGAGTTTAACGCAGGGGCGACATATTTATCGTATTAATTAGTTTGAGTGTACTGATTACGAATGGTACGTCAGTTTACAATCTTCAAATTAACTTTGCTTCGGGTTATCGAGCTATCGAGACCATCGTGACACGAAGGGGGGAAGTGGCGAGCGAAGCGAGCCACTGACTCCCTGAGTGGAATGATGGTCGAGTGACTGAGTTTAACGCAGAGGCGACGTATTTATCGTATTAATTAGTTTCAGTGTACTGATTACGAATGTTACGTTAGTTTACTATCTTCAAATTAACTTTGCTGCGGGTTATCGAGCTATCGAGACCATCGTGACACGAAGGGGGGAAGTGGCGAGCGAAGCGAGCCACTGACCCCCTGAGTGGAATGATGGTCGAGTGACTGAGTTTATCGCAGGGGCGACGTATTTATCGTATTAATTAGTTTCAGTGTACTGATTACGAATGGTACGTCAGTTTACTATCTTCAAATTAACTTTGCTGCGGGTTATCGAGCTATCGAGACCATCGTGACACGAAGGGGGGAAGTGGCGAGTGAAGCGAGCCACTGACCCCCTGAGTGGAGTGATGGTCGAGTGACGTGAGTTTAACGAAGGGGCGACGTATTTATCGTATTAATTGTATCGTATTAGTTGTTGGCAACTCCTTAGCAGGATGACTTAATGGGTCAGTCGTGTGATAGAACATTTAGTGTTGCCTGGTTTAATAAAATTTCCCCATTTTAAGGGTATTTTCTAAAGCATCCCGGAAACCATTTTCAATGCAACAACAACAGCAAGAAAACGGTCACGCGAGCTGCTTGCAGCTCGCGCACCACCGACCCACTAGTACGAATATATAGCCGCAGTAAAAGATTTTGGAATATCAGAGACATTGTACTATAAATTAGAACAAATGCGTAAAACTACCACTAGCCTAACCAAAAGATCTTTTACGGAAATCAATCAATCAATCAATTTCATTTATTTCAAGAGGCACATATTAATATTGCACTTAGAAAAGTCAGTAACTACATACAAAAGGCATATTACAGAAGTCTTTGGCAAAACAAAAATGAATAAAAACAGGTACATACAATAATAATCAAAAAATAACAGAGAACAATCAAAACTTGAAAATTAATCTACAAAAAAATACTACAGCTATACTTAGTAGGTACCGTAGACGCGGGTTACTTTAGCTCTAGCTTGAGCGGGTAACTTGATCCCATGTTACCATGCTACATGACAACGGGAAGTCAAAAAATCCCTTCCCGTTGTCCACATTAGCTGTCTCCGCCAACGTGGACAGCGGGAAGTCACTAAATCCCTTCCCGTTGTCCACGTTATGTAACGCTTCTCCATAGGCTTCAACTATACAAAACTTAAAAAAGCGGCCAAGTGCGAGTCGGACTCACCCATGAAGGGTTCCGTAGCATCAAGTAACATAATATACAAGTTCTTGAACGGATTACGATTAATGACGTATTAAAAAAAAACTACTTACTAGATCACGTTCAAACCAAGTTTCGTTGGAAGTTTACATGGTAATGTATATCATATATTTTTCTTAGTTTTATCATTCTCTTATTTTAGAAGTTACGGGGGGGGGGACACACACACATTTTACCACTTCGGAAGTGTCTCACGCACAAGCTATTCAGTTTAGGAAAAAATGATATTAGAAACCTCAATATCATTTTTGAAGACCTATCCATAGACACCCCAAACGTATGGGTTTGATGAAAAAAAAAATTGAGTTTCAGTTCTAAGCATGGGGAACCCCAAAAATTTCTAGCTTTTTTTCTATTTTTGTGTGAAAATCACAGAATACATCTTCTTACCAAGTTTCAACAGCATAGCTCTTATAGTTTCGGAAAAAAGTGTCTGTGACATACACGGACAGACAGACAGACAGACAGATATGACGAATCTATAAGGGTTCCGTAGTTTGGTTACGGAACTCTAAAAAGACATATACAACAAAGAAATATATTACTTAATCAAAGTCAATAACATTAAATGTAGGCAAATTAGTACGGTAAAAAGTGAAACAATTTTATACAGTAATTTTATCTCATATATATGTTACAAAATTGCTCGTATCATAGAATCATCTTGCAAGGAGTAAGTCCTTTAGTCTCACAGTATTACATTATCAGCAGTCAGTCTAATTATAATATTGTATCAATATTATAAGGAGCCTAAAATTCAGACAACTCAGGAGAATATGTTTTTAATACTACAGCTGAGATACCGTCTGGTCCGTTAGCTTTATCCACATTCAGTGTACAAAACGTTACATTGTAGCGTTTTATGCACTTCTTTTCCCTGTATGCGAATATCCTGCATTAATAAATAAAATAAAATAATAAATAATACTGGACAAGTTCACACAACATTATCTAGCCTAGAGCATGGATACTGAATTTTCGATAGTATCGAAATACCGGAATATCGAACAAATAATCCGATATATAAAAACCGGTATTTGCCTGGACTAATACCGGTATTTCGATAGTAAATTAGAAAAATATGAGATACAAATAGCGGCGCTACGTGACCAACTTTAGCTAGGCTAAGGTTTAATTTTACATTTCTTGTTTCAATTATGCTGCATAACCATAAATATAGTAACACAAGGTGTCATAATTACTTTTGCCCACTTAATACTTAATATTAAGACGCTTTGTTAAAATTTTGGAGTCGTTTCGTTACTCACTCACTATCAGTAAAGGTTACAAACTTGACACAGTAATTACTTGAGGATGTAATCTAAATAAATTATAGACTAGAAACAAGATTCGCGAAACTTTTCTCGACGGCTTTATTTTTTGAAATTGGCTCTTCTAAACCCCTTTTTAGGTCCCTCCTTCGACTAGAGAAAGTATTATGCATATTTTTTTTATACTATTCAGTAGGTAATCACATTACTTACATTTATTATAGATAATTTATTTTTATATTTGCTACTTTAGAATCTAAACGAAGTTTTATCACTTGTCGCTTACGTCAGTTACTTCCGAGCGGCAAAACTCTATACCTCACCTTTTCCCGGGTTCAAGTGAGCAATAGCGCTGTCACTGTCTTACAGCTATTGTTTTCTTGCTAGACTCCGCCCATTCGGTATTTTGACATATCGCCTTAATAGGTTTTCATTAGGTAGGTCACCTTCCTAATTTACCTATCTAACTCCCGAAAGACGTCTTAGCATTGCAACCATTTTACAAAACCTTTATTATCATGAAACATATATCAGTGAGTGAAGTTGCTACCCATGAGTTCCCAAAATTACCCAACCAAGAAATGGTAGAGGAAATTGGCTCGGTAACTCGGTAGGACCTCTGCTGCAATTTATGTCAATTTGGTCGCAGATAGCGTTAGTGGCGAAAGTGTTGAAGACTTACAATAAATTAAAGAGAAGATGAGGTGATGGTGATGAGAATGAAAATTCATACGGATTGAGATGGCGCTATTTTAAAACGGTGATAATCGTGGCTTCACAATGCGTCATCACAATCATCATCGGGAACGTTTTTAATTATTTTATTCATTCCCGTTGTCCACGTTGGATTGGACGAAGCCAACGTGGACATCGGGTTTTTTTAAATTATTTTATTATATTCCCGTTGTCCACGTCAACGTGGACAAGCTCAACGTGGACAACGGGAATGAACCGATTAGCGGTGTAGACAGTGACAAGTTTGTGACTTTATTATTCGTGTCTAAGTAGTATAAGTATAATCCTATATTGGGGGGAGCGGGGGTTTCTGTATGCTGATGATGATGATCACACAAAAATAATCGCACATGGGGCAATATGCTTCACCTCCTCCAACTGGTGCGCGGTTGATGTGGGTGTCCCTCAAGGAGGCGTGCTCTCACCTCTCCTTTTCTCAATTTTTATAAACACCCTTGTCAGCAAAATAGTTTTCTCGTCTTACCATTTGTACGCTGATGATGTCCAGCTTTATCTCAGTTTCGAGCCGAATGATGTTGTCCTGGGTATTGAAAATTTGACGAGAGATCTTGATGCTGTCTACGGCTGGACCCAGAGTTTTGGACTACTTATTAACCCGAACAAGACACAGGTTATGATCGTTGGTGGTAATTATTTCATCTCCAGACTTGACCTCAACTCTCTCCCTTCTGTTAATTACAACAGCTGTCCGCTACCTTTCTGTACAGAGGTTAAGAACCTGGGTCTATTTATCACCAACAATCTGTCGTGGGACCATCATATTGCCATGGTCAGTAAGAGAATGTATGGTAGCATGCATTATATGAGGCTGATGATAAATTTTCTTCCTCTATCAGCCAGCATAACGCTGGTAAACGCGCTGCTTCTCCTTCTTCTTGATTATGCTGATGTTGCTTTTTCTGATGCTACTGAGGTGCAACTAAATAGACTAAAGCGGCTGCAAAACCTTTGCATACGCTTCATACATGGGCTTCGCAAGTATGATCATTTATCTACTTTCCGCGCTCAGCTGAGGTGGCTGGAAATCAGACAGCGTCGGAACATCCATATACTAAGCCTTCTTTTCAACATCTTACATGATCCCTTGTCACCCCACTACCTTAAAGATCGTTTTTTCCCTCTGTATGGCGCGGACCATTCTGTGCGCCCCCAGCAGCAACTCCAATTGTTAACCCCAACTCACAATACGTCTGGTTACTCAGATTCATTCACAGTTACTGCGATTCGGTTGTGGAATAGTATCCCACACCATATTCGAGATGTTTCGTCCATCGGTGCCTTCAGAGTTGGAGTGTTTAATCACTTTTTTACTCTCATGATTAACTCATATAAAGTAAGCGGTATCCTGAAATAATACTTCTCAGTTTATTTGGAAATACCTATGTATTTATTGATATGCATAATTTTATATCCAAGTAACGTAGCTTTACGTTTAGGCATATTACCTATACTTACTATTATTTATTTTAGTACTATGTAATTATATTATATATTTATATTATACATTATTATTTATTTTTATAATATAATATTATGTTACTTACTTATCTTGTATTGTTAGACTACAAAGGTCTAGTTTTTTCTTCTCTTTATTACGTTTTTTTGTGCACTACCTACATAAATGTATCCACAATACACAAAGGTTAGCTGATAGAGAATGCTTCTTAGCATTAAGTTCGCCTATGTACATTGTTTGTTTTGTGCAATAATTTTTCTTCAAATATGTAGACGTTCAGAGTACCTAGTAATAAGCATAATAAAATATAATGTAGAAAAAAAACACGAATTTGTATGCATTTAGGTCTATGTATAAGAATACCGTTAGAATCATAGACGTAGAATTTTTTCGCTACGCTAAATAGACAAAGATGCGTGGGAGAGAAAAGTCATTTTTAAATGTACCCCGTGCAAGAAGAAAAGGTGACAGCAACAATGTATTGAATGTGACATGTTTTGCTTGAGTACATGCCCATACCGGACGGTCTGTTGTGCAGTTTAACTAATTTCGTAATTTTTTTAGTAATCTTACTATTAAATAACAAATATTACTTTGTATGACAATGGTGTCGTGTTCAGTTTGTGACTGTGAATATACAAGACGTAATTATCCGGGAAAATACACGTTTCACAGGTAAATAAGAGATTGTTGGTAGTTCGATTGTATTGCTTATTTTATCAATTCTGTTTTAGTAAATGGCCTAAAAACCAGTTTCATTCGTAGATTAGGACTTTCCTTTATATTTTTTAATAATATTTCGTTGCTGCACCTAGAAATAAACAATATTTTATGTAAAATATAAAAATGTTTGATTACGATAGGGCTTGACCAAGTAATGACGTCAGAAATATCGATAGTCCTGTTGCAGTCTATATCGTAGTATAATGCGCATCATGTAAAAAGAACGCTGGCGGTCAAGATTCTTCAGGCGTTCCAGCGTTCTTTTTAAGAGATTACTTACTTTTCTACTTATTTAAGAGATGTATACCTATGCATTCAATGAGTGCCTACCTAGTTTACTACAAATAATGTACAATTATAGTACGCGTCATGTAAAAATAACGCTGGAAGCCTGTAGAAGCTTGACCACCAGCGTTCTTTTTACATGACGCGCACTATACCTACCTATAAATTAAATTTGTGTCCATCCTAGAATGGAGGTTTGCTTTGTTTGGAGTAAATATGTGTGCTCTTTTAACATTTTACCGTTTTTTTCAAAATCTATAATAACCAGGTGGACATTGAGGTGTGCGTTTTTGTATTGTATATTGAAAAGGTAACTTTAAAGCACCACGGGTGTTTTTATTGCAGTTTGTGTAGTAGATATTTTGGAGTAAATATTTACGTTGTTGTACACACGCCTTTTTCCCGAAAGGGTAAATTTATTTTTTATTTTTTATAAATAAATATTGTTTATTTCTGCTTGATAAAATAATAGGTAACAAATTAAATTTAAACATACCCCAAAAATTCCGTTCCAGCGGGACTCGAACCTGCACCCTCGCCTGTGATCAGCGATGCCTTTACTTTCGAACTTTAAACAGAAGGTTTCCAATGAAACACCTGTAGATACAGCACTATCAACTTGGCGCTATAGCCGAGTTGATAGTGCCCACAAATTTCGTCTCCAGCGTCATAGCTCGATCTATGGCTAAATTGTTTAAGGCATCGCCGATGACAGGCGAGGGTGCGGGTTCGAGTCCCACTGGAACGGAATTTTTGGGTAACATTTAAATTTAATATTATCTATAAAGCGTGGTTTACACTTGAAAAATAATAAACTTTGGGGTAACAAATTGTCTATAGATAAAGTAACAGAGTGAAAAATTATATGGGCGTAGCACGGCTGATATAAAATGTTTTTGTGCTTTCAGATTTCCAAGTAATCCTTTGCTACGAGAAAAATGGTTATCGGTTATAAGAAGAGTGGGATAGACTCAAATAAGAACTCCACTAGGTATATGCAGCAAACATTTTAAGTTTAAATTTAAAAGGGAAACTCTAAGATCCCACCTATAAATAAAACTGTAATATTTAGGGGTCAATAAATAATAAAGGTTTATTTATCAACTGTATTCAAAATTGGAATAAGAACCTTATTCTCTTTATGACGTCAAATCTGCCAAACTGTGTTATTCATGAAAGACTTAATCTGCATTAAGATGTATTTATCTGCCACACACATCACGGACGGATGATGAATTCTATCGACAATGTAAAAGTGTTGGTCGAGGACAACACTATTTTTAACTCGGACATAGACTTTCACCAACACGTGCACATATTTTTTTTGGTTTCATCTTCGATCTCTGATTGTAGATCTAGTACATATACTAAATCTATGGTTAGAATACAAAAAACAAGTTGTTTGGTGAAATGATATAGTTTCGGACTAATAAAATAAATCATAGTTATTATTTTATTACTTTCGTCACAGATAACATAATACTATACTAGTACTTTCGTGTACGGCTATGTTGGTTCTGTAATTTTGCTATTCTATGTCGCGGAAATAGCGGAACGCGCGTGACCGAAAATAATAGGCCGGCAGAGTTATAAATGTTGCGATCTTTTAATGCGTGTGGTGCGCGGGGTGAGGTAATAAGCTCCGCCCAACTCCTCAAGCTCCACCCAACTCCTCACAAGGTTATTGGCATGGTAACAGGCCTTAAGGGAGACTATGTTCTGGTTAAGTGGAACTCGCGAAAGTTTCCTGGTCAGATTACTTCTCTCGTGAGTGAAGAGGGAGCCTGGTGAGCTGTAGGTATGAAAAGAGTAAAATTCTTGTGGAGATGGCCAGTAATTAAAGACGACCAACTCTGTACTTGGGATAACATTATCTAAGAGATAGATGTCCCCAAATTGGAAAAAAAGGGTTTCTTCAAAAATTGTTCATATATTTAAATGATTTTAATATTTTTTCAAGTTCCAGAATGTTGTCTATGCAAAAATTCAGCTTTATTCTAGTTTTGTTTGAAAATTAAACTTTTTTGATCTTCAATTCATCCAATTGTTTTATTCTTTTATTTGAAAGGACCTAAATTGGCTCTCAACACTTGTAAAAGTTTAGTTTTTGGGTTGAAAATTTCTGAAAGCCAAAGCAACCCTCTTTAAAGAACATCTTTGGCTCAAAGTTATAAAAAAAACAAAAAATACTTAGACATACTTTTTTAGGCAAAATTGTTTATTACTGATTAGCTAATAGGTATCCTCATAAATCAAATAAAAACATAAAAGCATTAAGAAGTCTACCGCAATCCCTGCTACAGCGCAATTTATAAAAATTTATGAAAAAAGTAGCTAAAGCAACCTGCATTTACGGTACCTACTAAAATAAAAATATTTTGTAAATATATTATATTAAATCGATTTACCTAATAGTATGTATAGTATGCACAATTTTTTTAAATTGTATGTAAATCAATATTTTTCCATGCTTTGTGATCAGTGAGAAATTCACAAAATTCATCTATGTCATAATATGCTTTGAATGCCAGTTGCTTTTTTATTGTATTTTTGAAATTTCTCTTAATTAAACTAGTTGAAATCTTGTACTTGGTGCCCAGACTAGAATAATATAAAAAAGGTCCATACTAAATGTCAATCAAAATATATAATAAAATACCGATATAAATAAAAAATAATTTAAAGATATAACATTTAGAAATCGCTCAGGGAACGGCTAATATAAAAGTACTATTATAATTTAGACGACTTTTTAGAAGACAAGATGTAAATATTACCTAAATTTGTATAAAAACGAATGTAGAAAAACGAAAAAGAAAGAATGTTAAGATTATTAATGTTATTATTTGCATTTCAAAATGGGTATGTAAGTTTTTTAGATTAAGTTTTATGTAGGTAATCTGCTACGCCCTAATAAAATAAATATCTAATCAGCGTACCTACCTATTCAAAGAGCTCTCAATTTAAGCGATGATTGTTAAACTGATAAGTAAATAATAAGTATGGTACACATTGGTTTAATCCACATAGGTAATACCATAAGAAATCGTTAAAAAAAAGAATCTGAATCAGAACAGGAAAAAAACAGAACTAAATTAGGATCAACGCAACGAATAATTTTATGAGTCTGGACCTACCATCGAGCAACACGGAATGGAGACGCCATTAAAGGCAATCCCCGCTGTAGTTCCCCTCTGAATTTAATGCCCTCGTGGGCATACAGCTTTTAAAAAACTAGCTGTCACCGATTGCTCTGTCAGACTGAATCGAATCGCGTGGGAGATAGTGCTCCAAGAAAAATGGCGAGTTGTTCAGTTTTATGCTGTAAAAAAATGATTGGATCATCAAATTTACAAGAAGATGGTGTTTCCTTTCACGTGTACCTGAATTTCAATTAAATTATTATAATTTATTGCATAAAAATTGACCAAGTCAAATTAAGCCGTATAAAAACAAAAAAGGCCATCTTAGATTTTGTAAATTTTGAGTTAGTGTTCGGGGTAAAATAATAAAACTGAACGGTTTAACAAAAAAAAAACCGTGAATATTTTATTCAATAACAATGATTCACTCTTCACTACGACTGCAATTCAGTACACTGGTCATTCATTACTCTAAAATCACTCCCAAGTTACTTGATTTATTTGTACTGGAAGCCAATTCCCTTACGACTACCCTGCCCACTCTTTAACCGAGCTCCACTTAAGCGTGTGATAGAGGGGCGACATAAAAGTGACCAAAACAATAGATATAAATGTGTATAATACATCAATGTGCATGTCAGGATGTATTCTGCTGACGTAAACATATATATAACGTGTAATGTCAGTAAGCCAAGAGGTGGATGATTACTTAATATCATTGATTACTAAATACCATTCATTAAACACGTTCGACATCATGTGACATGTGGCATAACGAGTATCGTATTTGATGGCTATGTAACCACTAACTAACCGGTAACTACTAACTACTACTACTTCGTGTCACGGGCTCTTTCTTGGTTCAGTGACCAACTTGAGATATAGTGTCCCTGAAAGTGGCCTAGTGACCAATGGTGAAAGAACAAGTGTGGTAAAAGGATTAAATGTACATCGCAGAGGTGTATTATATGATATGTCAACGTAAGTGTCATGTGAAACTATATTTAGCGAAATAAAATGAAATCACACTACTATTAACAACAAGTGTAACATCAAAAAGTTTGTACATTTGAGAACTTTGATTACAAGAGATGGCAAGCATCAAGATGATATTTAAATGAGTGTAAATTCTGGTAAACCTAGTGAACTTAACGCCTTATTATCAGCCGGAACGTATCCAAAAGGCACGACTGGATGTGCATAGAGGGGTGTTAGTGCCAACACTAATGTATCTGGTGGTAGCGAAAGTTGCTAAGGCAGAATAAACATGAAAGTAGAATAAATGCAGTGAAGATGAGAGGTTTGTGAAGTATGTATGGTGGACTTTTAGAGAGAATAAGAAACTATGTGTTAAGAGAGTATTGTAAAATGAAAGAGCACGTGTATAGTGACAAGGATTGAGAAAGGTATGCTTGGATGGTTTGGGTATATATAAAGGATGAATGATAGTAGATTGACGAAACTAATTCATAAGATGAGCATGAATGGGACAGTTGGAAGGGGGAGACCTCGGTGAAGGTATTCAGACTAGATCAGGGTCGATCTGGAGAATGGCCAGGCTAAGAGCGCCCTTAACCAATGAGCATATATGAAGAATGTGTTGTGAGTGAATGAAGCAAAACAGGTATGCCAGGATCGTAGCAAGTAAAAATTCATGGTCTCTGCCTACTTCTCTGGGAAACAGGCGTGAGTTAACGTATGTGTGTATGTTTGTAATATTATAAATGCTAAATTTTCTGAGGGTTGGATGAAATTTAGAACGGCAATAGCTGAACCACTGAAATAGTTTTAAATTTTAATTAAATGTTCCCACAGGATCAAGACTTATGCGAGTGAAATCGCGGGTTGATTCTAGTTTATAATAAGAATAAAACTACGTGGTTAATTTGATCAAAATCGGCTATATTGATCATACTTAAATAACTTTACTCTTTTCAGTTAAAAGTAAATAAAGATGCTTTAAAAAAATCGTTGATCGCCAATTGTTAGGTGACTGTACAATCTTTGCACGTTGTGTTTGCCTATAATGAGGGGTTTTCACGGCCATACCAAATCATTTATAAACCCTTGAAAATAGATGTCGCCGCTGTGTACTTAACTGTAAAAATAAAGTGAAATGTAAAAGTCAACAACGTAGTGATATCTTTTCGTTGTATGTTGTTACTATCACACAAAATAACAGACAATGCATTTGTTAATTTTGACAACCAAAGTTGAGTCAGGGCCATCAATTGAGCCAAATGGAACTACATTTTTGTTATTCGAAAATGAAAAGCCCTCATTGGTTTCTCCTGTAGCTAAAGATAGGTATATAGTTTGTACCTCTTCATATATACATGTCGGATCCCACCGAGCGGCAAAAGGCAACTTAGGGGCTTTGCTCATTATTACATTGTAATAATGAGCTCTGTCTTTTTTTTTCGAATGGAATTTAATGTAGTTGACCGCCTGGGGCCATGACTGCTTTACCAGGCTTTTGGTGAGCGCAGATGGCGCTCAACCTGTAAAGTGAGGTTGAGGCAACGAGCACAAGGGCACCACTAGGTACGAACCTCGGCTTGGGCTGTTGCCAGGTTGGGAGGATCGAACAGAACGCCCCGGAACATGCTTGTACCAGTTTAGGCGAAGATACAGAAGGTACTTAGAAGGTTCTTCGACCTCGCCGGCGAGGTCGGTGTAAGGGTGTAGTGTTTTCTCTGTCTTGACTGGATGACGTCACTACCGCATTAGCGGCAGTGATAGGGTCATCGGGATCACCAAGAACGTGTCTTGGTCTACGGAGGGACTATGAACTCTGTCGCTTTCGTACGTTCCTTTTATATCCGAGCGTCGATCGCTTTGCGTCTTTGCATCAACAAGACTCGGGCGCATTCGTTTGGGTGGCGTGACACGACAGAATACGACTGTTCGCAGCCGTACACGTGGTGTTTATAAGCCTTCAATCTCAGTAGATCTATTCTCCAGATTCATCAAATGACTTCTCTCTCCGACATACATGTGTAGACTGTTGGTAAACCGTTTTTTTTTAAATTAAATAAGCAACTGCTAACAATAACAGCCTCAATGCACACTGAAATAGCTTTGTGCTCATTTAACAGTTTTTTTATTTCTCAAAAATTCCTGAAAGTGAGTTGCCCGTGTTTTCTTTTATACTACTAAATTAGTGATGTGCCTCAATAATAAAGTAGAATTTTTATCGATAAAATAAATGCTCGTTTAATATGTTTTACAAACTATTGAAATTTGATTTATATTATTCGGGAGCCATAGCCTAGCCCAACCTAACTTTCTAACCGTTAATCAAATCACCATGAAGGTATTGGTATGTAACAACGTAGGTAACTGTTATGATTTTAATTTTAAATTATTCATTTTATGCCATAAATTGACGACCTCTGTGGCGCGGTGGACGAAGGTTCGCCTGTGACGCAGGAGGTTGCGGGTTAGATTAGAACAAATATTTGTACGATCTGCAGATATTTGTTCAGGGTGTTCTGGGTATTTTCCATGTTAATACAAAATAAATACTATATTCCACGATGGTGCAACCCACTGTGAAAAGAGGCCCATTGAGGCTCTGCCTACCCCTTCGGGGAAAAAGGCGTGTGTCTATGTATGTATGTATGTAAATATCTATGTAATGTACTGTATTAGAGATATCAGTTATCTCGTGCATAACACAAGCTGTGCTTGGCTTGGGGCTGGATAATCTTGTGTGAACTGTGACCAGCATAAAAAAAAAAAAAAATATATATATATATATATGTATATAATGAAATTCACTTAGGTACAATGGTTTAAGATTATTTATTTCTCATAAGAATAAATTCACTTACACGAGAACACACAGATAAACTTAAATTTAACAGCTTAGTCGTACAAACACAGAAAACTAGATTATAACTTATTAAAATTATAAATAGCAACAAATTTTAATAGTTTGAAGAACTCAATATAAATAAAGTGGGTAGATGATAAACAATGTTAGATCGGCCGCTCACTTGCATAGCTAGTAACACAGAGTAAGCGCAACTGTAAATGGCATGCAAAGATTTCAATATCGTAGATATGCCCAGACACCGAAAACTGTTGCATTGTATTTGAATGTGTGCGTTAACAAAGTGCTGACGCACACACACGTAGTGGAAAGTAAAAATCGTGATTTTGTCTATAAACTTAACTCTTGATATTACCATTTCCTGTGCAATCATATTGCACGCACTTTTGTGAAAAAATAAACGTCCTCTAAGCCCTGAAATTGAAAATATGTATTATTGTCTAAAAAGTGTGCAATCTATGTACAGTCAGCAAACTCATCAGATAGCAAGCAAAGTAATAATAATTAAACTGTAAAATGTTGTGGAGTGGGTAAGTAAATTAAAACACGTTATTTACAAAGAACGTCTATTAATTGGCACAGAGATGGCGCTGCCATACGTGTAAACATTGAGCTACGTTATTTTCGTTAAAAAAATGAAAAATGTGTCTTTTTTTTACCATAAAACTCATTATAATCATTATTAAACGACCTCTGTAGTGCGACGGGCGTAGGTTCGCCTGCGACCCAGGAGGTTGCGGGTTCGATTCCCGCCTCGGAACAAATATTTGTGCGATCGCAGATATTTGTTCAGGGTGTTCTGGGTATTTTCTATGTATAATAAAAAAAAACTATCTATGTGTTATATTGTATTAAGTAGATATATCAGTTATCTAGTACCTATAACACAAGCTCTGCTTAACTTGGGGCTAGATAATGTTGTGTGAACTGTCCAGCATTACCTATTTATAAAAAAAAAACTAGAAATAGTAACGTGTTTCGAGTGTACAAAAGTTATCTAATACTAAGTTTACTGATAAACAAAGATTTTGTACAGATAAAACAGTGAGAACAAAGTGATGTTGAACAGTGACAAAGTTATTTGATTACAGTCTACTTAACATAAAAGACAGTGAACTTAGTAAATAGTGTCCTAAATTTGACTAAACTTTATATCAGTGAAAAAGTGCATCAAATTAACAGATAACAATATTTTCGTTGTTTCTAAAAATACTGTTGACGGCACCGTATTACCTACCTACATTAAAAAATAAATAATTGTACTTTGGACTTATAAACAACAATCTATCAGTGTATCACTAATTTTGCCTATGCATTCTAAACGCTGGCCGTGAGGTATTAGGACTTCGGCTGCCGATCTTGAGCCCCTAGTTCCAATCTCTAAGAGGTTCAACTTTTTTCGCTCAAAGAAAAAAAAATGTGAAAATAACAGTTACAATAAAAATGTAATAATAATTAAATTATTAATCTTCTAAAATAGAATGAGAAATATAATAATTTTTTAAAATGAAATACGCATTTATTCATTGGTATTAATATTATAATATTACATGCAATAAATTAAAACTCAATGACGCGGACGCGGCGCGGCGCGGGCGGTGACTACGCTCTTGAATCGGCTGACGCTACCGAGCATATTTCTATATCCATTGGTTGATGATCCCTTATAAAGCGCAGCCTCAGTAGACCCGCGTGTCTTTATATATTGGTTTTAGATCGCACCGAGTCGGTTTTAGAATGTACCGAGAAAATAGTGTCATTTCTTTTTCTCCTGAAGTGGTCGTACACACTACTGTCTCTTTCGTGCAATTTGCGTGCAATCGCCATTTTAACTAGAATATTTAGCGCAACGGAAAGAAAAATTAGTTATTTAATCAAATCACAATACTTAGGAGTGAAATGGTACACCTTTGGCTTTATTTGTGTTTTTGGAGTTGTTGTTGCACTTGCGAAATGCACACGATGGCATTTTGTGACACTTCTCATAGAAAATCGTCAACATTACAACACGACCAGCTGGCACTGTGTCTAGATGTGCACTGAGTCCAAATGAGCGAGCTATCTTATTTCACGTGGAAACATTACGGCGCGGTCACTCAATGGTAAGGGCATATCTACGATATTGAAATCTTTGATGGCATGTAGTATAAGTGTGTACGATGATTATTTGAATAATGTTTATATGGTTTTTTACTTGTTTAAATGTTTTCGTAATTGGTAAGATGGTTAGAACATCAATAGCTTGTGGTGTGAGTCACTTCATCATCAACATCACCATCATCATTATTAGCCAGGTACTTCCAGCACGCTAGGTTTTTGGGAGTATTTTTGTTATTTTAGGTACACCCTTGAAATATTTGATGGTAAGTTCTTTATCTCCAGCATTACATCGTTGTTTTAGCTCTTCTCTTAAATTTTTCATATAGTTTTGTTGTTGAGGTGTTTGATCAGCAAACATGTTAATAGCATCTGACTTGACATTGTTTCTGTTACGCAGTATAGATACCACTATTTCTTGGGTTTTATAGCATAATTTTATGGGGCGGGCCTTGTCTTTGTTGTATTTCCCAAGTCAAGTGATATAAACAGGTTCAGGGCAATCAGATTTTGCGATTCTCGTAATCCTTACAACTTCATTTTTGTCAAGACTTTTTCTTCCATCCTTGTTGTCTGAAACTGGTTCTGGAACTCCAAAGAAGATGATGTTCTTGCCTCTTTCTTCACGTTCTTTGATTTCTGACATCATCATCTCTAGCGTACCAGCTGTAGAAGGTGGTGACTGATTGGTGGTTTTCAGTAGTACAATATCTGATTTCAATGAGTCAATCTTTATCGCAGCTTCTGTGTTTGTTGTTTTTAGTTGTAGTATGTCAGATTTTATTATATTTTGCTCCGTAGTTAGGTTATTGGTTACGTCTCTTATATCGTTCACTTTTTCCTTGATGGCTGTAATATCACCCGAAACTTTATCCATAAACTCTTTCTGATTTTGGGTTAGTGCCGTCATCAAGTTCATTATTTGCGATAGTTATTTACGAATTTCGCTTAGTTCTTCTTTAATAAGGCTCTTATCGTCAGTTTGTTTTCGCTTATTGCGCAATGAGATTCTGTTACTCTTTGAAGCTTCTAAGAATGAGACTCCGCTTACCAGATTTTGTTGTGATCCACTGAGCCCAGTGGCTACGCCACTTCCAGTTGATGAGTCCGTTCCACTCATGATCCGTGTTCTAGACGTAACTTGTTTTCGAGCGACGAGTTGTTGTAAGAGCTATAACAGCTTAAGTGACACACTGAGATTCAGATGACTTTATTTTTTAACTTGACCAAGCTTACATCGAGTTCAGCTCATAGATATTTAGAATTTTAAGCAATAAGATTTGCGACACGTCTGGTTTGTACGACGCCGTATGCGCCGTATGCGTACAATGTGAAAGTAAACACCATCTTTTCGTAAACTCGATGTTCCAGACCTTGATTTACAGCAGAAAATGTAACAATTCGGCATTTCAGTATTTGTAGCACTGTCACACTGTTTTACTCTAAGCGTCACACGATCGGTTCAGTCTGACAGAGCAATCGGCCCATCATGATACAATTTTATTACTAGCAAAAGCAAAACATGCTTGATGAGGGCTAGCAAGCTTTTTTTTCCTTGATTATTTATATTTAAACACAGACATGAATTTAAATTACTATGCTAAATTAAAACGGAATTTTTTTTCGTTAAGTGTACCACAAAATTGCATGGGATAGTAGAGGACACGCTTCGCTCGCCCTAATGATCGGGCGAAAACAATTTAACTAACGCGTATGCCCAAATGAAATTGTGCATAGCCAGAGGGGAACGCCTTTACTTGATGTCGTCCCCCGCCGCGACCTCTTCGTGTCTCTCTCGTGTGACCTCCAGCGGCGGCCGTGTTGCTCCAAGATATTACTAGCTAGGCTTGCAAGGGCTTCTAAGTTATTTTTACTAGTTTTTTTAATGTGTGAACTTATCTTGACATGAATTTAAATTACTATGTGATATTACAAATCTAGAGGTGTGATAGTTTTTCGTAAAAAGTTTCATGCCTACCTAGGTTGTGGGATACGTGATCACGATAAATTAACAAAAGCATTTCCCAGTTTGAACTCGTTAACTCATTTTCAAGAAAAGTCGTGTCATAAGTGTCCTTACTGTGTCGTGGGATTTTCCTATTCAAATCCTATTCTTAGATTGACCAAAGAATTTAAAAGAAATATAGCTAGGTATAATTTTTTCAACGCTATATTCTGTTCACTATATAAAGCGCTAAGTACTTTACCTACTATTGTTTAACATTAACATAACTTAACACACCCAACACATACCTACATAGTTCTGATCCCACACTAGGATCCCATGTGTCGTGGGATAATTATGCCTGAAATTTTAAAAAAAAAACTATTTTTACATTTTAATGACTAATGTAGTTTTTTGGCACTTAGGGTCGTGATTTTTGGTTTTTGACAATAACAGTGACTGACAGATATAATACATTGTATATTTCGAGGCCAGAACCGACATGGATTATGTAGGTTAGAACGAAGACGGGAGCTAAGTAAAGCGTTTTTTCCTTTCCTTTCCTTTCGTCTTTTGACTTGCCTACCCATAGTTTTATGAAATTATTGTATGCTTTGAACAAAATTCTAATAAAATTTTCCCAAGAACTAATCATCTCATGAGCTAGTGGTTGTACCTGGGGTATTCAAAATTTTCTTGATTTTTTCTCTATACTCTAAGTTTCCGGGTTTACCCCCCTGTCTCTCCAGCCTACTACTACCTTTTACTAATCTAAAATTTCATAGTGATCCACAAAATGATCTCTATGTTATCCTCGATAAGTGGGGCGGTTCCGCAACTCCTCCTTCACAGAGAGCGTTCAACCCTTCCCCCCCCCCATCCCTAGCCGCCCTTAAATCCCTTAAATTACCCTTGATGGTAGGCAAAGTAAGTTCCTAGCAAAAAGTTATCGATACCATTAATTTATCGACTTGAGTGCTGGAAGTCCCTAAAACGGGTGTTACTGTCAATTTTGTGACATAACATGATGTTTGTACACAGAAAGCATCTATATGTGTATAAAGATTTTTGATGTGTTGCTGTTTATAGATGTGTGCGTTTATAGCGATAGAACGACTGGTTACAAAAGTGTGCAATGAAGTGTAAGTGAGTGCGTGAAGCCCCCCCCCAAAAATTTCTGAATAAATATGTATCGGTTGACAGCTGTAAGGCGTCTCCCCTCCGGTACGGAGGCCTGCGTTGCTCGATGGGACCTACGACGACTTATGAACAGTGGGTCTAACTTTTTTTCTAATGGCCTCTTTGGATTATTCCAAACAATTTATTCAATGTCAAGAGGCTTTTAGGTAATAATAAATTCGAAACTTTTCCGAAACTTGAACATATAAGTATGCTATTAAGTTCTTCGGAGAATTTTAGCATAATATGACGTGTCTCTCTTCACTCTTTCCAATGATTTATACAACTATCCTACTTTTACCTATGATACTACATATCCTACTCTAATCTATAGTCGCGATGAATCGAAAGTACATAGATTAAATTGTTAGATACTCAATTTTCAGGAATGACTAAAGAATGATTGTCAGCCAATGGGGAAGATTACCAAAAACTTTTCCGGCAGAGGGCGCTGTGTGTTTGTTACCTGACAAAATATCTTGGTAAAAAAATTCCATTGCTTTTAAGATTTTCTATGCATTGGTTTTGTTTTTGGCGAGCTTTTTAATAGATTTTGTGATGTATTCCACCTTTTTTTTTTTTTTTTTTTTTTTTATGAATTTAATAGGCAAACTAGCTTACGGCCCACCTGATGTAAAGTGGTCACCGTCGCTTATAGACACCGGCAACACCGGGGGTATTGTCGATGCGTTGCCTACCCTGAAGGAGTTTATGAACATTTTTCTTGAAGCGACACATGTCGTAACCAAGCGGGAAAACTTTAGATGGAAGCTCATTCCAAAGTTTATAGGTATGGGGAAGAAATGATCTCGTGAAACGAGTCGTACGAGAAACCCAGGGATCTATGATGTGTGGATGAGCTTTGTCACGGTGCCGGGAAGAGCGATGGTAAAATCTCGATGCGGGGATGAGATCGAAAAGCTCGTCAGAACATTCCCCGTTGTACAGGCGGTAGAACACGCAGAGCGATCCAATGGCTCTGCGCTGGCTAAGCGGTTCTAGAGTATTGGAGAGCTTAGGGTCGCCGATGATTCTAATGGCTCTTCTCTGTAGGGAGTCAAAGCGAAGCAGCTGGTACTTGGGTGCCCCGTGCCATAGATGGGAACAGTATTCAACGTGCGGCCTAACTTGTGCTTTGTAAAGCAACAGCCGTTGATTCGGCGTAAAATACTGCTTAGCACGGTTTAGCACTCCAAGTTTTTTAGAAGTCAGTACAGCTTTTGCTTCGAGATGACTCCCATGTTGGACCTCATTAGATATCTCGACCCCCAGAATCCCGATACTTGCCGAGATGGATAAGGGAATGTCTTGAAATCGTGGCGACACATCGAACGGGGCCTTCTTAGAAGAGAACGCACAAACCTGTGTCTTTGTTGGGTTAAAGGTAACCAAGTACCGGTCACCCCAATCGGAAACATGCTCTAAGGTGCTCTCAACATCAGACACAAGTTTACGCCTGTTCTCATCAACCTCAGAACGAGAGGCGTTAGCACGGCCAGAATAAAAGGTGTCACCCGTACTATCATCTGCATAACAATGAAGACCACTAATTTGCAGCATATCATTGATATGCAGAATGAATAGCGTAGGCGACAACACTGATCCTTGCGGAACACCGGCATTGATAGGCTTCGGGTCTGAGCATGACCCATCAACAACAGCCTTGATGCTCCGCCCGGATACCTGGCGTATCGCCCAGTTGAAAGAGGAGTTGAAAATAAGAGGTGCATCGCTCCAAGGAAAGAAAGCGGAACTAGTCGAAACTTACATTTTAATTACCATTATACTAAGTTTAAGCTGTTTTCAGGACAAAATTTTAGTTAAATTTGATTTTATTAATTCTAACATACACTTATTCTTCAAATGTTAGTTAAATTTGGTGATAAAATTGATTTAAAAAAATGATCTAAAACAATGGGTTATGTTCAGTAACATTGAAACTTCGTTTATAATGGATTACCTACTTAGTAACAGACATGTCTCACAGTAATACCTGTTATCTTAGAAGTGGTCTCATAGTCAGTTTCTGTGAAGTGTTTTCCACATAATCTCGAAAAATCACTTGATTTATAATAAAGTCTTCTCAATACTTTTTCCCACTTTCTCCTTAATGCTAAATCACTTGGGAATCTGTGTACTGGCCTGTACACCTATTTCTGCACAGGCAAAAGCTACACAACGACCCATATTTCAAGTATTACGAGAAAACAAGTTAAAACCATACAATTTAAATGTAGATTGATAGTTCGCGGGGAACAAACATTTGGCGCCCTCTACATGGAACTAATTGACAGAGGTCTTCCATATTCACAATACAGTCTCAATCATATTTTAATAGCGAAAATTCTACGTCTATGGTCTCGATTCAGTCTCAATCATAGAGAAAATTTGTCTCAATTCGTTCAACGTTCATGGAGGTTTAAAATAAATGAGGGAACTAGGCTTGGTCTGTGATCTAACCATAGATTTAGTATATGTACTAGATCTACAATCAGAGATCGAAGATGAAACCAAAAAAAATATGTGCACGTGTTGGTGAAAGTCTATGTCCGAGTTAAAAATAGTGTTGTCCTCGACCAACACTTTTACATTGTCGATAGAATTCATCATCCGTCCGTGATGTGTATGGTAGATAAATACATCTTAATGCAGATTAAGTCTTTCATGAATAACACAGTTTGGCAGACTTGACGTCATAAAGAGAATTTTGAATACAGTTAATAAATAAACCTTTATTATTTATTGACCCCTAAATATTACAGTTTTATTTATAGGTGGGATCTTAGAGTTTCCCTTTTAAATTTAAACTTAAAATGTTTGCTGCATATACCTAGTGGAGTTCTTATTTGAGTCCATCCCACTCTTCTTATAACCGATAACCATTTTTCTCGTAGCAAAGGATTACTTGGAAATCTGAAAGCACAAAAACATTTTATATCAGCCGTGCTACGCCCATATAATTTTTTACTCTGTTACTTTATCTATAGACAATTTGTTACCCCAAAGTTTATTATTTTTCAAGTGTAAACCACGCTTTGTGGATAACTTTAAATTTAAATGTAACCCAAAAATTCCGTTCCAGTGGGACTCGAACCCGCACCCTCGCCTGTCATCGGCGATGCCTTAAACAATTTAGCCATAGATCGAGCTATGACGCTGGAGACGAAATTTGTGGGCACTATCAACTCGGCTATATTGATAGTGCTGTATCTACAGGTGTTTCATTGGAAACCTTCTGTTCAAAGTTCGAAAGTAAAGGCATCGCTGATCACAGGCGAGGGTGCAGGTTCGAGTCCCGCTGGAACGGAATTTCTGGGGTATATTTAAATTTAATTTGTTACCTATTATTTTATTAAGCAGAAATAAACAATATTTATTTATAAAAAATAAAAAATAAATATACCCTTTCGGGAAAAAGGCGTGTGTACAACAACGTAAATATTTACTCCAAAATATCTACTACACAAACTGCAATATAACACCCGTGGTGCTTTAAAGTTACCTTTTCAATAGTCAATACAAAAACACACACCTCAATGTCCACCTGGTTATTATAGATTTTTAAAAAAACGGTAAAATGTTAACAGAGCACACATATTTACTCCAAACAAAGTAAACCTCCATTCTAGGATGGACAAAAATTTAATTTATAGTTAGGTATAGTGCGCTTAAGGGCGTACTATTCGCCAAAGTGAGGTTTTCTCCACGTAACTCTTCTTCGAGGAATGAATATAAATGCACAAAAAAAATATATGTTGCTTATTAGACATTGAACTATAAAAACAACATATGAAAAAATTCTAAGTATACTATAACTATATGAAAATAAAATCCAAAGAGAAGCTGTTTTTATTTTTAAATTTGTAACTACTTCTAAACGGCATCGAATGTTAGTATTTTTCTTTCACACAAATATTTGTAAAGGTTTTTTTCATAAAGTGAACATTCGGCAAGTCAAACAAATGATTAATCTGGCTACAAATAATTATTGTTTGTTTTCGATATGAAATTTACTCAGCGGGTCCGTGCACGGGCGACGGGCGGCAGTGTAACTCAGACTGTCGGACGTGGAGGTTGTGTCGCTTGTTGCTCCGAAATAGAATTTTTGATACAGCTCACATTTATTAGTAGTTCCTACTTGTAGGATACCTGCTATAATCGTTATTAGAGAGCCACAGTTCGCGCATGGACGCTGGAGTGTTAGTTATTATTTTAGTTTTATTGTTACTGGATTTGTAGAAAGGTAGTTAGGTTAGACGACCTATATAGCGCATCGGGCGAGTAGCCGGCTGAGATGAGAATGGTTGTGGGTTCGATTCCCGCTGCGGGACAAATGTTTGTATGATCTGCAAATATTTGTTCCGGGTCTAGGTGTGTGGTGTTACCACGGTACTCGTAGTTTCTGATACCAACGACACACAGGGGATCCTAGTGGGGGATCAGGACTATGTATGTGACTGTTGGGTGTTATTTTATGTTTTTGATGTAGGTATTTTTTCGCGCTTGACGCTTATTTATTTGTGACTATACAGTTCAGTTAGTATAAGGTTATTATATTGTAAATAATGTGTAGTATAGTTTATAGGTAGGTAATGAAAACTACCGAAGATAATTCTTTAGAAAAAAATCCGACTTCAATGCTAGAAATTTATCCCCAATACCTACAAGATTTTATAAAATAATAAAGTACCGCGTAGAAAAGGAACCAAAATGAGCCTAAACACGGCCAATCTACTATGATCCATCTAGTAGTTCCGATGTCTACCTTCCGTCTCCATCATCAGATCAGCTCGCAGTCATCATCATATTGTATTCTAATCGGAACTAGACATGTTTGCCAAATTTCAGCTCTATCGGATATCGGAAAGTCGCCACCCGTGAAATACTTTTTTGTGGCATTGCACTGCGCTCGCCACCCTGAGACTTATAGATAAAAAGTCTCATGTGCCTGTAATTTCACCGGCACCCTTACCCTTCAAACCGGAACACGGCAATGCAAGCACTATTACTGCTTTGCGGCAGAAATAGGTATGGTGGTAGTACTTCCCCGGACGAACTCTTTCACAAAAAAGCTCTACTACTACTAAAAGGAGAGTGGAGTTACAATGGCCATATCTGGTCTTCTTTATCAGTTCTATCACATCACCAAATGATACTTTCCGAATGCACATGCTTGATTTGTTGCTGAAAATACTGAAATCGCTATGTGTGTACAATACCAATAATATTTGAGGAGTTATCTAAATTCCCATCATCAGAACCAGATTTGATTTTGGTTATCTTATAAATGGCACCAATTTGTAAGTATACCGTGTCAACTAAAAGAAAAAAAAATACAAATCGGTTCATAAATGTCATATGAGGTAACAAGATATGGGGTTGCAAACATAAAATAAGGACACAAATTGAGAAACACCTCCTTTTTTTTGAAGTCGGTTATAAAGTCACATTGGTCCTCCTGACCACACCAACCTTTACTTTTTTTTTAAAAATCTTTGTATATATGTTAGTTGTAAGGTATATATTAGTATGGGCCTTTGTCTAGGTACAATGTACATTTTTCTCTGTCGTCTGAAATAAATGTATTGAATTGAATTTACTAAGCACATACATACCACACACCTAGGTACCTAGTGTAAAATAGTCACATTAGTTCTCCTGACCACACCTACCTTTACTAAACAAATAAATACGACACGCCTTGGAACCTAGAGTAAAAAAGTCTCATTATTCCTTTTGACCACACCTACCTTTACTAAACAAATAAATAACAAGCACCTAGGTACCTGGTGTAAGAATGTCACATTGTTCCTTGTGACCACACCTACCTTTACTAAACAAATAAATACGACATTACTAGGAACCTAAAATAAAAAAGACACATTGTTTTCCTGACCACACCTAAATTAACTAAACAAATAAATACGACACGCCTAGAAAACTAGAGTAAAAAAGTCACATTGTTCCTTCTGACCACACCTACCTTTACTAAACAAATAAATACGACACGCCTAGGAACCTAAAGTAAAAAAGCCACATTGTTTTCCTGACCACACCTACCTTTACTAAACAAATAAATAACAAGCACCTAGGTACCTGGTGTAAGAACGTCACATTGTTCCTTCTGACCACACCTACCTTGACTAAACAAATAAATAACTAGCATCTAGGTACTTAGTGTAAGAAAGTCACATTGTTCAATCTGACCACACATAACTTTACTAAAACAAAAACCGACACGCCTGGGAACCTAGAGTAAAAAAGTAGCATTGTTTTCCTGACCACACCTACCTTTACTAAAAAAATAAGTACCACACACCTAGGTACCAAGTGTAAGAAAATAGCATTGTTCTTCCTGACCACACCTACCTTTACTAAACAAATAAATACGACACGCCTAGGAACCTAGAGTAAAAAAGTCACATTGTTTTCCTGACTACACATACCTTTACTAAACAAATAAATACGACACGCCTAGGACCTAGAGTAAAAAAGTCACATTGTTTTTCTGAACACACTTATATTTACTAAATAAATAAATACGACACGCGTAGAAAACTAGAGTAAAAAAGTCACATTGTTCCTTCTGACCACACCTACCTTTACTAAACAAATAAATACGGCACGCCTAGGAACCTAGAGTAAAAAAGTCACATTGTTTTCCTGACTACAAACATCTTTACCAAATAAATAAATACTACACACCCTAGGTACCTAGTGTAAAATAGGCACATTAGTCCACCGACGCTGCACCCGACATGTTTATAGGCCTGTTTGCATAGATAGGTACCTACCTATATACAGAGTGTATCAAGATATGGAGACTGGAAATGGTATGTACATTTTGTGATGTTATTAGAGAGGTTGATTGAAACAATTGCCACAACCTGCATACCTCAGAAGGTACTTACCTAGCTTACTACGCAAACCAAATCTTTGCTCATTCCGGCACCTGTTCTGGATGAACGAAAAGTGGGCATGTAGGTATAGTTTTGCGTATTGACCAATTCTGAAGATATCCATGGTGGGGAAAAAGTCGTGATTATGTGATATTTGTTGTTTTTTTCTGATTACTTTAGTGAGGCATAGCGATTTTGACAAATGAAGTGTAAATCAGTTCATCTTTATCATGAGGTGGTTTTTGAATTTATATTTTTAAAAACACAATATGGCGGCCGTGCGTATCTAGAAGGGGCACGACTTTTTTTTGTCATGAAATATGTCGTTTGAAAGGTCTTTCAAAATAAGGTAAATAAAGATTAGAGTGGTTAATGGGAAAAACTAAATTTAGAAAAAAGTGTCTTCATAACTAATCTTGAATTAAAAATCCCGAAGGAAAAATTTCGAATGAAAATCTGTACCCTCTGTCTTTACGTTCAAGATTTTCCAGATTTATTTTCAAGATTTTTTGATTTTTGGAAGACCTTCATACTACGTATTTCACGACACAAAAAGTCGAGCCCCTTCCAGATACGCAAGGATGTCATATTGTGTTTTTGAAAATATAAATTCAAAAACCACCTCATGGTAAAGATGAAGCGATTGACACCTCATTTGTCAAAATTGCTATGCCTCACTAAAGTAGTCAGGAAAAATAAAACAACAAATATCACATAATCACGACTTTTTCCCCACCGTGGATGTTTTGAGATATTGGTTAGTATGCAAAACTATACCTACACTTTTGCTCAGTTCGTGCAGAAAAGGTGCCGGAATGAGCAAGGATTTGGTTTGCTTTGTAAGAGACTAGGTAGGCAATTCCACGAAATATTTTGTTTTTAGTACTTCTATGGCTATATTGTTTTCTTGTTGTAAATTCTGTTTCCTCGACTTTCTAAAATAATATACTAACATGAAAATCATAAAAATGTTATCAAATGGTAAGGTACTAGATACTTAGAGATGGTTATTTTATCTATAGGCTAGATACTTAGGATGAAATATTTTCGGTCGCACTCTTATAAGAAACAGAGTTGCGCATGTGTTAGGTAGGTAAGTACCTACCGAGGTAAGCATGTTGTGACAATTGTTCCCTAAGAACCAACCTCTCTAACTACACCAGACAATGCACTTATCCTGAGAGTCCCAATATCTTACACCACTCTGTATATAGGTGGGTACCTACTAGCTACCTATGAATACAGACCTATAAGTAAATAAATAAATAAATAATGCTGGACAGTTCACGCAACATTATCTAGCCCCAAGCTAAGCAGAGCTTGTGTTATGGGTACTAGATAACTGATATAATTAATACAATATATAACATAGATAGATATTTTTATTATGCATAGAAAATACCCAGAACACCCTGAACAAATATCTGCGATCGCACAAATATTTATTCCGAGGCGGGAATCGAAACCGCGACCTCCTGCGTCGCAGGCGAACCATCGCCCGACGCGCCACAGAGATCGTCATAAATATAAGGTGGTGCAGCGTTTCTGAGTGCTTTGCTAAGAAGTGAGAGGTAGCGGGTTCATTTTCCGAGGTGGGGCAATGTTTATATGATCTATGTCGTATTTATTTGTTTAGTAAAGGTAAGTGTGGTTAGGAGGAACAATGTGACTTTTTTACTCTAGGTTCCTAGGCGTGTCATTTTTATTTGTTTAGTAAAGGTAGGTGTGGTCAGGAGGAACAATGCTACTTTCTTACACTGGGTACCTAGGTGTGTGGTATTTATTTGTTTAGCAAAGGTAGGTGTGGTCAGGAGGACCATGTGACTATTTTACACTAGGTTCCTAGGCGTGTCGTATTTATTTGTTTAGTAAAGGTAGGTTTGGCCAGGAGGACCATGTCACTATTTTACACTAGATTCCTAGGCGTGTCGTATTTATTTGTTTAGTAAAGGTAGGTTTGGTCAAGAGGAACAATGCTACTTTCTTACACTAGGTGCCTATGTGTGTGGTATTTATTTGTTTAGTAAATAAAGGTGTGGTCAGAAGGACTAATGTGACTATTTTACACTAGGTGCCTATGTGTGTGGTATTTATTTGTTTAGTAAATATAGGTGTGGTCAGAATGACTAATGTGACTATTTTACACTAGGTACCTAGGTGTGTAGTAATTATTTATTTGGTAAAGATGGGTGTGGTCAGGAGGACCATGTGCCTTTTTTTTTCTAGGTTCCTAGGCGTCTCGTATTTATTTGTTTAGTAAAGGTAGGTGTGGTCAGGATGAACAATGCTACTTTCTTACACTGGGTACCTAGGTGTGTGGTATTTATTTGTTTAGTAAAGGTAGGTGTGGTCAGGAAAACATTGTGACTTTTTTACACTATGTACCTAGGTGCATATTATATATTTGTTTAGTAAAGGTAGGTGTGGTCAGAAGGACTAATATGACTAATTTACACTTGGTACCTAGGTGTGTAGTATTTATTTGTTGAGTAAATATAGGTGTGGTCAGGAGGACTAATATGACTATTTTACACTAGGTTCCTAGGCGTGTCGTATTTATTTGTTTAGTAAAGGTAGGTGTGGTCAGGAGGAACAATGCTACTTTCTTACACTGGGTACCTAGGTGTGTGGTATTTATTTGTTTAGTAAAGGTAAGTGTGGTCAGGAAAACATTGTGACTTTTTTACACTATGTACCTAGGTGCATATTATATATTTGTTTAGTAAAGGTAGGTGTGGTCAGAAGGACTAATATGACTAATTTACACTTGGTACCTAGGTGTGTAGTATTTATTTGTTGAGTAAATATAGGTGTGGTCAGGAGGACTAATATGACTATTTTACACTAGGTTCCTAGGCGTGTCGTATTTATTTGTTTAGTAAAGGTAGGTGTGGTCAGGAGGACCTATGTGACTTTTTTACACTAGGTACCTAGGTAAAAACTTCTAACGATAGATAGTAATGATATCTCTGTTGATATCACCATTTCCGCGCAATCGAAGTGAAAAGCAGAGTGTATATCTTGTTCATAAAACCCATTTTATCCTCGAATTCAATATCCTCGCCTTCGGCTAGGGCAGATATGTCTTGGATAAATGGTCTTGTTTTATGCACTTGGTATACAGTCTACTAAAAATCCTATACTATAATTACTATACTACATATCCTTTACGTATAAAACAGTTTTATTTATGACTAGCGAACCGCCCCGGCTTCGCACGGGATGTGAAGTTACTACCCGTGCGAAGCCGGGGCGGGTCGCTAGTTATACATATAAAACTTCCTCTTGAATCACTCTATCTATAAAAACCCGCATCAAAATCAGTTAGATCTAAGCATACATAGGGACAGATAGACAGCGGAAAGCGACTTTGTTTTATTCTATGTAGTAAGTAAGTAAGTTAGTAAAAAGTTAATTTTGATACACCATACACATAGTTATTTTTACATACAGTTTACAAACATATGATAGATATGTTTAGTGATGTAGGTACCACAGATACCTACCTATCACTGCAATCATACTAATAAAGAAGTATATTTTTGTAGGCAACTTAGTTCATACGTGTGGAAACCAGCGCTACTCCTCTAAAATAAAAATCTAAAATTTGTGAATCAAGTTTTGCGTCCCAGCGCGACGCGGCTGGCTGCGTTGAGTGAGCGCGGAGCGAGCTCTGCGCGCGTAAATATGTTACGAGGAAATGTGTCTGGTGCGGGGAAAATATCTGACTCCGCCCAGATCGTCAAAGCCGTTGGCAGGTACCACCACCTTAATGTAAAAAGTAGTAAACTAGGTAGGCACTTATTGAATGCATAGGTATACATCTCTTAAATAAGTAGAAAAGTAAGTAATCTCTTAAAACGAACGCTGGAACGCCTGAAGAAGCTTGACCGCCAGCGTTCTTTTTACATGATGCGCATTATACTACGATATAGACTGCAACAGGACTATCGATATTTCTGACGTCATCACTTGGTCAAGCCCTATCGTAATCAAACATTTTTATATTTTACATAAAATATTGTTTATTTCTAGGTGCAGCAACGAAATATTATGAAAAAATATAAGGGAAAGTCCTAATCTACGAATGAAACTGGTTTTTAGGCCATTTACTAAAGCAGAATTGATAAAATAAGCAATACAATCGAACTACCAAACATCTCTTATTTACCTGTGAAACGTGTATTTTCCCGGATAATTACGTCTTGTATCTTCACAGTCACAAACTGAACATGACACCATTGTCATACAAAGTAATATTTGTTATTTAATAGTAAGATTACTAAAAAAATTACGAAATTAGTTAAACTGCACAAGAGACCGTCCGGTATGGGCATGTACTCAAGCAAAACATGTCAAATTCAATACATTGTTGCTGTCACTTTTCTTCTTGCACGGGGTACATTTAAAAATGACTTCTCTCTCCCACGCTTCGTTTGTCTATTTAGCGTAGCGAAAAAATTCTACGTCTATGGATCTAACGCAAAAAGAACAAGCAATACAAAGTGGTGATGGTGGTATAGGTACCTACATAAAATGCGCAGGTACCAACCAAGAAGCAGCTGTTCAAGGAGTTCGTCGCAGAGCGTCGCCGGCAGGAGTTCCGCGAGCAGATGGTGCAAGATGTGGTGGACCGCTCCAACACCGTCAACTGGACCTCGATGCACGACGAGCCTTCCGCATGGAGGAGACGCTTGATATTTGACGTGTTCAATAAATTACTCACTTTACCTTACGTTATGTTGTTTTCTTCATGTCAATTCTCCTCATCTTCAATTACCTCCACTGATAAACTAGGCCGAGACTAGACTACAGGTCAGTCCCTGAGGTATGGGAGCGGTACTGGAGGGGTGTTTTCGTCGTCGTCGTCGTCATTATGTCACATGTCACATGTGATTTTTGAGAGTCATCGAGTGACTAATAGTCAGCAAAATGACTATTAGTCACTGATTTCCAAAAGTTCGTATTATTGGAAGTCACTGGTGACTAAAATTCTCATAATATGATATCAATACGAAGGCCACTCGATTTGAAATCACTCCGTGACTATTTTTGGCACTGACATTTATGAATAGTATTTACTCAATTTTACTCTTTATCTTGTGGCGTTCCTATTCCACCCACACGTAATATTTATCATGTATGCTCCGAACGCAGTACACTGTTTTGTCTGTGGAGAGAACCATGAGAGAAGAGATGTTCGATTTTATTGTTAAATTACTTTTCAATTATCTATTGTAAATGTTATGTTAATCTAGATTCCTTTTAACTATTCGTTTCTACATATTTTCTAACTTAAACGAGAATTATCATATTACTGTAAAAACTGTCTATGACTTTGTGAACTGTTATAATACCTACTATACTCTATCTACGGCTAAAATAAACTAAGATAGTGGAACAGACAATTTAATAATGGATAGATACGTTAAGTTTTAATTCAGTTCAATTCATTTATTTATTTCAGGCAACAGTGAAAAATGTACACTGTACCTAGACAAAGGCCCATAGTTTTTTTTTTTTTTTAAAACCTTACAACTAACATACATAAAAAGATAAAGATATACTTAAAACTATCACTTAACGACAAGGGGATTTTGTTTCGAAAACGCTTCCCTATAGCGTCGGTAAACAATGCCAGCTGGCCAGAACTCCGGATCTAGGAGCACATCCCTGTACTTCGCCTGGACTTGGAGAGCATATGACTTGAAGTCAGTGGCAATGTTAGTCTGCAGGCGCTGAAGAGACAGTCGAATCTCCGCCCCCTGAATCCGGCCCTGGCACCTCTCCTTCACGAACTGGAGTATATCATCTCCTGATGTTTTCTCACTTATTTGGGAGAGGTAGATCTTGATAGTCGGCTCAACTGCATGCAGTGTTGCCGACTCAGCCAGTATCTGACGTGCCGCGTTGATTGCGGCACGATCTTGGTCGTCGTCTCTTCTCCGCGATGGTGAAGCCGTCCACGTTGACTCTCTGCGTTTTTTTTAGGGTTTACTGAAAAACACCTTATCCATACCCTATTTTATGATAAGAAAAACTGGTACAAACTGCCTAAATTGGAACGCATGTCAAAGATAACGACTGTGAAATATTTGCAAGTTGGTAGACAGAGTACCTTCAGTATACGATTTTTTAGGATAACGGCGTCTCAAACAGTTGAGACGATCTCAATTATTTAAGTAGCGTTTCAGTATTCGGGCGTAAAACTACTTTAAAGAGGTTCGGAGAGAGCGGATCTCCCTGTTTCACTCCTCGCTCTATTCTGAATGGTGTGCCTGCCAACTCTAGTCTTATTCGAGCTGTGCTATTTTTATATATATCCTTGATCAAGTCAATATAGTCTTGATTTATACCGTGCTCTGTCAGAGATTGCCAAATAGATGAGTGTGAAATAGAGTCAAAAGCTTTGGAGTAGTCGATGAAGCCGATGTATAAAGGTTTGTTATATTCCACGTATTTTTCTATGATCTGCTTCAACGTGTGTATGTGGTCGACGGTAGAGTAGTTTTTTCGGAAACCAGCTTGTTCAATTGGTTGAATTTCGTCTATTAACTTTGAAATTCTTCGTAGTAGTGTCGAAGTAAATACTTTGTAGAGACAAGACATTAAACTGATAGGTCTATAGTTTGTAATTTGTTTGGGGTCTCCTTTTTTATAGAGTAGCACTATTTCTGAACCCATCCCCTGCTCTGGAATTATTTTCTTTTGTAGAATGAGGTTGAATAGACTTGTGAGAGGTCCAGTCAATTTATCTTTACCTGATGCTATTACCATTTCATTGGTCACTCCATCTGGGCCGGGGCTTTATCTGACTTTAGTTTTTGAATAGAGAGCTCTACTTCAGATTCCAGAAAAGGTAGCGCAGCATCGGTGTTACCCTATTATGAACTCTTTGTGGAAAGTCACATCGCTATTCCTACTTCAGTACAATGAAGGAGGTCGAGTGTTTTTTTATTAAAAAGCTCATGTCATGTTAATATGTCAGTAAGATGTCTATAAAAGAAAATAATATATTCCACATCTAATTTGCGTGGTTTCTTTCTAATATATATTTAATCTGGTAAACGGATACTAAATATAAGCGGCAATTATAAGAGGTTATGGTCCCTTAGCTTTCACGCCAAAATGGCAACGGCAAAAATGCATGTGAGTATTGAACCCTTGAACCGAAACAACTCCGACACATGGAGGATTCAAGCAGCCGCAGTACTGACAAAAGCAGGACTGCACCAATGCCTCGAAGGAACAGACGACAAGCAGAAGGATCTATTGGCCAAAGCCAAACTTCTACTACTTATGTCCCCATCCGAACTACGGTTAGTAAAGTCATGTAAAACCGCAAAAGAAATTTGGCAAACACTAGAAAAAGCCTATCAGAGCCGAGGGCCAGCAAGAAAAGCGACCCTACTCAAAAAGCTGATAAAAAAAAGCTAAAAGCCAACGAAGATGTGAGAGACCATATTAATGAAATGATGGACCTCGTAGATAAACTAAAAGATATGGATATCGATATAAACGAGGATCTTTTAACTATTATAATGCTGTATAGCCTACTAGAATCTTATGAGAACTTCAGAATCGCCATAGAGTCCCGAGATAAACTACCTTCAACAGAAGAGCTGAAAATAAAAATTATTGAAGAAAGTGAGGCTCGAGAAAACTCTAAAGAAAAGGCAGAAGAAGAAGAAGAGGCGCATTATAGTAAGAGAAATAAAAAACACAAAAGCAACAAAACTCCTACAAACAGGAGAATAACCAAACACACAATAGACGAAAGAACTTGAAATGCGATAACTGTCACAAAATTGAACATCTAAGCAAAGATTGTTGGTCAAAGCCACAAAATGATAAAACTGGATTTGCTGAAGAAGCATACCTATCTAAAAGCATAAATTCTAAAAAATGGTGTTTGGACAGTGGATGCACTTCACACATGTGTAAAGATAAAAACTTGTTCAAGTCAATGACTGCTGCTAATGAAATTTTAAAACTAGCATCTGCAAATAAAACTGAAACTATAGAAGGAAAAGGAAATGTTTAAATAAAATTATTAAATGGTGAGAAAGTATACGTGAATAATGCCCTGTATGTCCCTGGATTGTCAATGAATTTAATCTCGATAGCCAAAGCAACAGACAATGGATGTAAGGTGGTTTTTAAAAACAAAATTGCTACCATAATAAACCATAAGGGAAGTGTTATAATGAAAACATACAAGGAAAATGGTTTATTCTACGTTGTTACATATAAAAATCTCGAAGTCCTATCAGGTGGCAAAGGTCTTATTTTAAAATAAAATAGTTGGTTGAGAATCACAATCTAGTGTTATTTATTCAACGTTCTTATGTCTAGGCAATTTAAACAATATTAGTTACACAGTACAATATGAAGTTAACAGAATACAGTTCCACACCGTTGAAGGTAGTAAAGATCTTATACTAGATGGTTACTGTTAAAACACCCTTGGTTCATATCACCACTAGGATAGACTATCACCTAACCTACACGTTCCTGGCTAGCTAAACTGCAGTAGGTCTGGGAATGTGGGCGATCGTAAGTGAGCTTGAGACTATGTATTTCTTATTACTGGTTTTATATTGAGACTTTTTAAAAAGGTTTCGATGAGATGCTGGGCGCCAGGGCTGACACTCCGGGGAGCATCCAGCCCGTAAGTTAGTGGAAATTACAGTGCTCCCTCGAGCGGAGAGTACGTTCATAAACAGGTCACTCGGAAGGTGGTACAAGAAGAACTTAACTGGGTGATAGCTGAGCGTAGAAAACGGGCCGCAGACTGCTCGGACTCTCTGGTCAGGTACTGGGCTGGGTCCACCTCCGGGCCTCGTTGAAGCCACTCGAGGAGATGACTCACAGGAATAAAATCCCTCTCCGGCCGTAGCAGCGGTGGGGTTTAATAATGTAAGCCGAACACCTCCTGGAATTGTGTGAAACAAGATGTTAGAATAAGCACAGAGCCAGGCGGTTATGTTTTAGAAATCCTTGGATGCCCTATGCAAAGGCGGGTAAAGATTTTGCAAGAGAGATGCCTTTGCATAGGCCCAAGGCGATAGATTATATTCAAAAGCAGTCAATTTATGGCAGAGGAGGGCCTTGCGAATTGGCAGCAGATATCATCACATGGTGATTTAAAATTAACACATGTGGTCGACCAATCTGTAGGTTGTTTTCCATCGGATTGGTCGGTTTGCCACTATAGTAGGGTGATACGGCTTGTATAGCTTTAGTTAAATGGAAAGAAAGAATAAATGAAAGAGATGAGCGGTTGAAAATCAAAGGTTAGGTTATAAATTTGTAGGGTCATTGTTCTGAAATAAATGGCATGTGGCATGTTAAATGTGTCGGCATCTCAGGAGGAAAGCATTGGTGCTTCCTCCAGAAGAGTGGGACCGAGGTTATAGATAATTCACACACATGGGATGGCAAATGCAATTGAGCGGGCAGGTTGACACCGAATGGTGACAACGTGGTATTTTTAACAAAATAATAGTTATTGCGATGGATTTGGTAGGAATAATGTAGGGCGTAGTCCTTGGGCTTACCAGTTAAGTGAAGGTGTCGGTAGCCAGTGGTTACGACGCGTGGCTAGATGTGGGTCGGCTCAAGGCTTTCTCAAGATGTCCTCGGCGGCGTGGAGCTCGTAGGCGCAGATAAGCTATGCCGTGGTCTTTTCAAAGGCTGCAAGAATGTTTAATGGGCCTCTGCTTGATGGTAGTTTCCAGAGCTTGGGTTCGATGGGTACTCACCGGGACGGAGAAGTGACCGGGTTTGCAGCCGATGGAGGTCGATGAGAAAGGACTATTTCTGGCACCACCTGGCTATTTAAGTGCAAACTCCCAATACTACATAAATTGGTATTACTCGGTGGGGCAGAACATGAGTTTGCATTTTCGACAAACTTTGGCTGGTACAAAGGATTGAAACAAACGTCAAAGACAAAATTAACAAACTAAACTGTTTGCTTGCTTGATAACTTCAAACTCATACAAATTAAATAAAACGATCCTTTCCACTTGGAAGGCTTTCCTGAAACGATTTAATTAAGAATTATAATTAAGTAAATTAAATATATTATAATTGGTTCAAACGATTGCTTTCGAGAAACGTCGCAAAAGCGCCATCTAGGAGAAATCAGGAGTACTAGGAGGTATTCTTTTTTATTTTTAGTGAGCTTGGCAACCAACAGCGCCATCTCTTGGTTATCGAGCGTGCTACGTCGAGATGTTAAATAAAGTTGTAACAACGTTAAAACTGAACCATTTAAGAAAGAAACATCTCATTTAGCAGAAAGCAATTTAACTGACATTTGGCACAAAAAGTTAGGCCACATTAATGAACAAGATTTGAAAAATGCATTTAAAAATAAAACAATGAATGGTTTTGAACTGAATGAAAATAAAAAATTATCGGAATGCGAAACATGCATTAAAGGAAAAATGGTAACATTACCATTTCCTAGTGAACGTAGTGGAGAAGTAAAAGCAAAAGAGAGGTTACACACTGTCCACTCGGACGTTTGTGGACCAATGCCCACCACGAGTAAAGGAGGTCATAGATACTTCATTACATTTATTGATGAATACAGCAGATACGGCAGAGTTTATTTTCTAAAACAGAAAAGCGAAGCACTACAAAAATTCATCGAATTCAAAAAGGAAATGGAAAAGTTCACTCATCAAAAAATAAAAATCTTACAATCAGATAACGGCACAGAATATTTGAATAAAGAGTTTAATAATTCTCTGAAGAGTAATGGAATAACGAGAAGATTATCGGCACCGTATACGCCTCAGCAAAATGGATTAGCTGAAAGAAATAATAGAACGTTGCAAGAAAATGCACGATGTATGCTGATAGACTCAAACTTACCAGAAGTTTTCTGGGCCGATGCAATAGGCACAGCAAATTATATAACAAACCGATTACCAACAAGAGCAAATGACTCAAAAACACCATTTGAATTATGGGTTTGATATAAACCGTCTGTTCGACACTTCCAACAATTCGGTACTAAAGCGTTTGTTTTAAATAAAACAAAAAGAAAGAAGTTTGAAGCAAGAGCCCAAGAAGGAATTTTCTTTGGTTACTCTGAAACAACAAAAGGATACCGAATTTGGGTAGAAAGCCTACAGAAAGTTGTGATCAGCAGAGACGTAAAGTTTCTAAATAAAATGTTTTTCGAAAATGATTTTTTATCCAATCAAGAGAAGAATCCTGAAATAAAGAAAACAAACATATATTTGGAAGTAGATGAGGATACATCTGAAACAAAAGAACATGAATCAACACAAACCAGGGAAGTTGATCAAAGAGAAGAAACTCATTCTGAACGATCATATAGTGAAGTGTATGAAGATCTTGATGATGATGTTGCTGAAGAAACAGAGTTACTTTCTACACACACCGGTAAGAGTGGAAGACCACAAAGGCAACGAAGACTACCGGCGTGGGCTAAAGACTACGAAATTGAAGAAAATATGCAAATAACAGAAGTAACTAGTCTCTCTGAAGACGCACACCATGAAGAGTGGCATGATGCAATAAAAACAGAGATAAAAGCACATATCAAAAATGGTACCTGGAAAATAATAAAGAAAGAAAAGAATATGAGAGAAGTTGGTTCCAAAATGGTATTGAGAAACAAAATTGGACCGAACAATACCGTGATCAAGAAAGCGAGATTGGTTGCCCGTGGTTTCACCCAAAGACCTGGGATTGATTATAGTGAGACGTTTGCACCAGTCGCCAAATTAAGCTCGGTGAGATCGCTTATAGCATTAGCTGCAGAAAATGGTTGGAATTTACATCACATGGATGTAACAACAGCGTATTTAAATGGAGTCTTAAATGAAGACATTTATATGAAAGCTCCTGAGTATCTCGAAAACTATATAAGAGAAATTATATTCGAGGAACGTGATAAAGACCTAATACAAAAGCCTAAAGAAATGCTTGAGGACTCAATAGCATTTAAAGAAAAGGTCTGCAAGCTTCAGAAATCCTTATACGGCTTAAAACAATCCGGAAGACAACGGAACAAGAAGCTAGACACAGATTTCAAAAATATTGGAATGAAACAATCCAGAGCTGATCCCTGCGTTTACACGCTAGAAGGAGATAAAATTAGAGTCGCAGTTTATGTAGACGAAATGTTGATTGCATACAAATCCAAGGAAAAGTTGGAAAATTTAAAGAAGATGCTAAGGCAGAAAATCAACTGAAATACTTGGAAACTCGGAAGATGGAAGCAGACATGTTCACGAAAGGTTTACCTGGACCACGTCTGCAGGAATTAAAGTATAAAGCTGGCATAGCTCGTTAGAAGGAGTGTGGACAGTCACATCGCTATACCTACTTCAGTACAATGAAGGAGTTCGAGTGTTTTTTATTAAAAAGCTAATGTCATGTTAATATGTTAGTAAGATGTCTATAAAAGAAAATGATATATTCCACATCTAATTTGCGTAGTTTCCTTCTAATATTTATTTAATCTGGTAAACGGATACTAAATATAAGCGGCAATTATAAGACTCTTATTCCCAGACAGTTTACGGCGTAAATTGAACTGCCTTGTAATTTCGTATTATGAACGCCAGTCAGCGGTCACGTGACACTTGAACCGTTTTCTGCATGGATCTTGGCTGGCTATTCCGTATTACGAGCTTACATTTGACATAAGTTATATCATGTTAATATGTTAGTAAGATGTATATAAAAGAAAATTATATACTCCACATCTAATTTGCGTAGTTTCCTTCTAATATATATTTAATCTGGTAAACGGATACTAAATATAAGCGGCAATTATAAGACTCTTATTCCCAGACAGTTTACGGCGTAAATTGAACTGCCTTGTAATTTCGTATTATGAACGAACAATACCAGCCAGTCAGCGGTCACGTGACACTTGAACCGTTTTCTGCATGGATCTTGGCTGGCTATTCCGTATTACGAGCTTACATTTGACATAATTTAAACTGTCAAAAAGTGACAACGAAAACCATTCAAGTACCGGTGCAGCGGAGTAGCTTTTATTGAATTGTTTTCCAAAAAACTTGCAAAATATCACGATGTGTGATGAATATGAAGTGTTTGAGTTCCTAGAAAGTGAAGCTTCGCATGAAAATAAAAAAAGAGTTCAAAGAAGGCGACTTTATGATCAAGCTGCATCATGTTCGATATGGATGATGCTTGGATGATGACCAATTCATCAAACGGTCATCGATTATCGTCTCATTATGGAGTTGGTGAATAACCTATGTGATGAATTTAGGCCTCATATGGCGGGGCCTACAGAATCCACAGATTTGTCAGTCGAAACTTAGATTATCTATTATTTTACTAATTCATCATCATAATATTGTGTTTGAATTGGCGATTTGTCATGATGTGGTGGTTAATGTGTTTCTAATACTCCCTCAACAAAACAATCAAATGTACCGCGGAATTATTATACAGAATTTCGTTCGGACCTTTTGTAACGCTAAATATCAACGAAAAATAGAATATAAATTAGAAATATATTAAAATACGTTTTACATGATACTAAAATAATATAATTATAATAATAATTGTGTCGTTATTTAGTCAAAAACATGTAACAAAAAGAACCGGTCACTTTCCGGAAACAAACCAATAACATTTCCGAACGATCGTCAGGGAAACTGCACACCAGTCATAGACAATTTATCCAGCCAGAAGTTGGTTTGATTATTCTATGTCATAATACGAAACAGAACAAGCCAGTTTAAGGCCGTAAAATGAATTGCCTAGAACTTGCCTGGGTTTAGATAAGCTCATAATACGACCCCACAGCTTAAATCAGTTACATTGGCAAAGCCTAAACAACTGTATAGATTTTGATAGAAGTTTGTGGCAATCTTCAGAATGTCGTTTCTATTTGTAATGGCAGAGCCTGTGTTACGTAAGTGTGTCATTAGTTGTTTGGTATTATTTAGTTTTTTGTAAGCTTTTTTGACACCTCCAGTTTTTTCCAAAATTATTTGTAATGTACTTAATCTGTGTTTCTTTAGGTTTTGTTTTATTTTCTTGTTTATTAATCTATACAGTTTGCTTAGATTCTGTTTCGTACAACTTACAGTGTTCAAAATAGCGCCAATTTACTAATCACAGCTTGGAATACAAAACAGTTTTTATTCTAATGCTAAATTCCTTGTTGAAAATGTCGACCAATCAAATCTCGAGGAGTTATTTGCACAATAAGTTTATATGTCGAGTTTTCTTTGCACATGGATTTTGTATAGAGTATTATTTGCGCAAGGAGGTTGTCTATAGGAGTTGTTATTGGAGGGTTTTGCATTGAGATGGATGCTCGAGTAGGTATATTGGTATGTTCTAAATTCACACCAAAATCGTGATTAAAAGTGCTTTTTATTCACTGTTTTCAGTTAATAAAATAAGCTTTTTAGAGGGGGAATCGAACCCGCAACCACAGAGTAAGGAATAATACTAACGTACAACAGAGAGACAATCTTAGTACTACGATCGTTGCCACGATAAGTCGCGCAAGAGCAGCGCCCGTGGCGCGCGCTCGGTACTAACGTACTAATATGCATTCTTACTTGTTTTCTTAACAGGGTACTAGATGGCGCTTCTCCCTTGCCTTCTTTACAGCGCACTAGATGATACTTGAGAAATCAAGCGTATTTCATCACATCATATCATAGAGTAACACGTTAGTATTCTTACTACTCTGTGGAGTAACTATCGAAATATTATCGTATAATTTTATTCTTTTTTTGCTGCTCCGAAACATGGTTTTATTTCAACGCCATCTATGTGTTCCTTGACCAAACTTAGAACCTTAGAACCCAATCAAAATGTTTCGGTTAGAAATTGCTAGATGTCAGTAAAAACATTGAAAAAAAAAAACTATTTTATAACTATTTTTGTCATTTTATTAGTTAAAATCACATAAAAAGTCTTCTAGAGGTACTATTTACGCAATGCCGTCAAAAAAAGTGAAAAAATAATCTAATTAATGTGTTCAATATTCCTAGCGATACCAGTACTGCCATCTATCGATATTTTGTGTGAACTAATTCTAAAATGTATGGAATTAACCAGACCTGCCGCAACCATCACTGATCGTAGCTGTACGTGTGACACCATCTATAACTGTCAATGTAATTATTAGACAACTTTTAAAAAAGGGGATATCTTAGCCCTTAAGCACAGAATAAATATAAGTCAGTAATACGGCTTCTGGGATGGGTTGGGAATGATGAGGGCAAGATTATTTTCCCATAATTTTGAGGATCGGATGTCATTTGATAAGTTAGTCCAATCTATTAGGTATAGTTATTGGAAATAATCTCGTCCTCATTTGTAACTATGATCACCGATAAAATAATACTATACTTTAGTACTATGATAGATGTTCAAAGATGAAAGTTGTGCTATTAATTCACAAAGATATTACGTAAATATACTAATTTCAAAATAAAATGGTTCATTGAAGAAGTTCATTCATTTTAAACTTATCACTATGAACACAAGCAATTAAAAAACTTCATACGGTCATAATAAACAGGAATTACACTTCTATGGAGCACACAACAGCATTAGCAAAAACATTAGGATTAGTAACAGTATGTCGTAAAAACGAGCAAAACACAAAACACATTTAGCCGATCGAATAATCCTTTTTATTTAGATATCTATTCATGTTGAAGAACCGCTATAATGCGTACCTATTTAATGGAAAGACGAGGGTGGATGCCCATTTGTGCCCATACATGATGCCAGTGGGCTGATGCGTGGAATAGGATTGATTGCTGACTCTCGCTCGATGGACCAACGACATTTAGGACATGAAGGTAGCAAGAAATGAAAGAGGGGAGGCGGCTTTAGACCGTTCGTCGTAGCATTAGTCATATTTATTTAATACCTATGTTAATTTGAAACATGAAATTAGTCACAACTTAGAAGTATTCTCAGTTACGAGTATATAAATATACTATAGAAGTTCCCGCCACAAAACGCTATAAATGTAAACACTAAAATATAAAATTTTATAAATAAATAATGCTGGACAGTTCACACAACATAATCCAGCCCCAAGCTAAGCAGAGCTTGTGTTATGGGTACTAGATAACGGATATACTACAATACATTGCATAGATATATTTTTATTATACATAAAAAATACCAAGAACACCCTGAACAAATATCTGCAGACCGCACAAATATTTGTTCTGAGGCGGGAATCAAACCCGCAACATCCTGCATCGAAGGCAAACCATCGCCCGCCGCGTAACAGAGGTCGTCAACCCAAAATAACCTGACCAAGTGAAATTGCTCGTTAGTTTCATATTACACGTAAGTTACTTTGAGTTGATTTAATTTGGAATTATTTGTTGTTGACTGAATTGTCGCTACGTAACTTTATTTACAAAACTTATAGCTTCGTCGTCGTCGTCGTTTCGTATGAGGTAGTGCTGGCCTCTGGTGTCAGAGTTTGTCAAGCCAGGCCGCCCGAGGGCCTCTGACATGGCTTATCGACTGCTATTAATCAATAACAGCCGGGACCGACAGCTTAACGTGCCTTCCGAAGCACAGAGCGATGGAAATCCACACATAACTTAGAAAAGTCATTCGAACCCTATCGTTGGATTCTGAGTTCTGGTATTAAACCGTTAGACTACACACGCTCCACTTCTAGCTTCTCATGGCGGGGACTTTAATATAAAATGATACCACGTGAGGTGTCGCAAGAACTAGTAGCGTTTAGTTACTTATTAGGTTAAAAGTATTAGTAGATACTTACCAACTTCGTTAAAAACGGTAATGCGCTAAATGCCTAACCACAGAATTTCCACCGAACATAGCTAATAACCATCTCGCAAAAACCATCTTTCATTTGATTTTATTTCTAAAAGATAACATTACCTATATAAATCAGTCAAACCGTTTTGGAGATAAAATGGCAACATTCGTTTGCAACACAAAAAGCCTCTTAACCAAAATGCACATACCTCCTCTGTTCCATCGTAGGTAAAAAGATAGCTTGTGACATAATATCTAATCAGAGAGTCGCGTAACTAAGGCAACCGGTTTTGGCGGGAAGCACTCGCGAAGACTCTACCAGGTCCATTCGACCGCAGTGCACGCGAGAACCGACCGCGCGACCGACGACAGTCCTAGACAAGGCTGATCGATTTTACGAATCATATTCTCTAAATAAATAACACTTCTCCTTTGACATTTACACTAATCCTTCGACGTCGACGACCCATCAAGTGACTTTTTGGAACTGTGACGAAATTAGCAGGTGAGTTATTTTTTATATTACGTTTTGTATGGGACAAATGATCAACGAGTCTCATTATTCATTGTGTGTTAGGAGCCACCTCTCTCTACCTACTCTCGACTTACCTATTTGGAAGCATTCGAGTGGGTGGAATGTGTTATTATCTGGAAATAGACCCATGATACAGCATTTCATAACAGTCATCATCAACCTATAGAAAACTACTGTTGGACAACCAGGGCCTTCATCAGAGAATCTGCGACAGGCGCAGCGTGCTAAAATAAATCAAGCCAAATCAATTTATAGGTAGGTACTTCGACCAAAGTAAAATAAATGGACTGGCCTTATCCATACAAAACGTCCGTGAAAAATAAGACAATTCGGATTTAGGGTACGGTCAACAAATAAACTATCTATCTATCTATCTATCCAGCCACTGCTGAGTAAAGGCCTCTTCTCTATAGCCCTACTCCTGGCGGTCTTGTAAATAAACTAGGTGAAATTAAATTATTGAACTTCTTAAAAACTGTATTTTTTTAATACTTAATACTTTAACAGATGCAATGTGTTTTCTAAAGTTATTTCAGTAGGTTTAAAGTACAAAAAATCGCCGAAAAAAATGCAATTATTGAACGAAACTTTTACAAAAATACATGGTTCCCTTCTGTTTTATATAGTTACGTATCTATTTTTCAGCTCTCAAACATACACAATATAAATCAATAGAAAAGCAAGTCCACCTAAGGTCTTCAGGTATTTTTCATCACTCAATAAACTAAGAAAATATCATAAAAATCGTACGGAAACATAAATGTATAAAATTCCAGTATTTAAGAAACTGCAGAGTGCATTTTTAAGACTTTTGCACAATGAGTTTTTTTATACTACTTGGAATGACAGATCAAGAAGATGGCCCACCTGATGTTAAGTGGTACCCTCTGCCTATGAACAGTGCATTACCTCAGGTCACGTCCACCTAGGACGCGCCCTATGTGGCATTCCACTGCGCCCGCCACCCTGAAACATAAAGATGAAAAGTCCCATGTGGCCGTAATTTCATCGGCACCCTTACCCTTCAAACCGGAACACAGCAATGCGAGCACTACTGCTTTGCGGCAGAAACAGGTATGGTGGCAGTACTTCCCCGGACGAACTCTTTCACAAAAAAGCTCTACTACTACTAACCGTTTTTTGGCGTATTAAATTCATTGTGTAGAAAATTATCAGATCAAATACGGGAAAATGTATTCCACTTCCAAAAGTCGTCTGTTCTTGCTCGTCTTATGACTTCTATCCATTTTTGTTTACCTTAGATTTCTTTTGGAAAGCTATAAGGTTAATTAACATGCCATTACATATTATATGCAATTACCTAAAGCGACGTGCTTAGCAATGTTTTGACGTAAATAATGCAAATTACAATTATAAATCAATACGATACCCCTTAGGCATCAGATTTTTTTGCAGTCTGTACCGGACCATCCGTCATTCGTGAAGTCTTGTCAAATATTTCGTCGCTGTAGTTGGAAAACTAAATAACTAATAACAACAACAAAACCAAAATCGCGAGAAAAACGCGATTTACTGTTTTATTGCGTCGAAAATGGCAATAACTTTTTTATCGTAACTAATTTTGCAGTCCGTGTTTTGATAAGTTATAGATTGGTACTGTATCTATTTTTGAATTTAATGATAATACATTTTAGTTCTTTTGATTAAGAGAAAAAAATAAAAAAACGACTATGTATTTTCCCTCGCCAAAGTTTTGAATAATTGATGCAGTTATTTATTTATGCATGTCAATTGTTTAGGTTTCCTTCGTCAATGATCTCCACTGAGGTTCAAAAAGCTAATGATAAGTGCCATTATTTAATTTTCCCATAATAGTGAAATCATGAAATGATCTATTATTTACTTATTTGAATATGACAATCCTATCCATGGGTATAGATTTAAATAATATTAAAATACATTTTAAAATAAAACCAACTTATAATAAATAAATAAATAAATAAATATGTCTGGACAGTTCACACAACATTATCTAGCCCCAAGCTAAGCAGAGCTTGTGTTATGGGTACTAGACAACTGATACACTTAATACAATATTAACATAGATAGATATTTTTTATTATACATAGAAAATACCCAGAACACCCTGATCCAAATATCTGCGGATCGCACAAGTATTTGTTCCGAGGCGGGAATCGAACCCGCAACCTCCTGCGTCGCAGGCGAACGTTCGCCCGCCGCGCCACAGAGGTCGTCTTCATAATCATTTCTTTTTATCAAGACTGAATATTAGAAAACTACTGAAACACCTACATTATTTTAGCAGACTTATAAATTCAAAGTAAGTGACATAACAAACTTATCATACGACTAATGCTTATAAAATCAACAAAATGAAATCAATTTGTGGAACACAATAATTCTAAGTATCAAAAAGAAAAAGGTATGTCGACTAAAATCAAAACTATCTACGAGTATAAACTTGTGTCTGTTAACTTTCATTCAGAGTGGGGAACATTGAGATAATGTCCTGGGGCGTAGTCCTCCTTGTCGCTCGTCCTCTAGAGCAAGACGTGTCCATCGACATGTATGGGCCATCATAACCATGCAATAAAGTCGATTTCGCAAAATGTGTTACTTATGTAGTTTTCCTACTACACGACGATTTATAACTTTTTTATCAATAGATGAAAATTATATTACAAAACCTTTACTTACGAATGAAATGCGATGCCTGAAGCTTTATTTGTATTTCTTGTGTTGTTTGCACTTGCAGAAAAGCACAGTAAGGCATTGTATCACCAAGGTATCTAATTTTGGTATTTTTCAGCATAGCTGTCACTCGTTGCCGTGACAAAGACTGACTGAAGCGAAGTGTACTAGCTAGGTCTGTTTAGAAGCTTCAAAACTATCGTTCCCTAAGGCCCGTCCATTCATTTTATTTACGTCGATGGGTAGGTATATATTTCTCAATTGATATAGCGACATTACACTTAATTGGAACTTAACTCCTTATTTTATAATGACATTATGTTCAAGCAAATAAATTTATCTTTAGGTATCTTTATCTTAGAAAATTAATTATAACAAAACAATATCAAAAATTAAAACTTACACCAAAACTGTAATTCTGTACTTAAACGCATTATTAAAAACTAAGTTTAAAATGAATTCCTTAAACATACATTGGTAAAAATTAAAATATTAATCCACAATTTATTTTATTGAATTAATCTATCTTTTTTGTTTAAACTTATGATGACATTGATTATTGACACATAAGTTATCAATCATATTAACTAATAAGTTAAAATAATAACTTATACTTAACTTATGCTTACCTAACGAAAAAAATTATGTAAGTACTAAATAACGAATACCAAACCTTAAAACTAAACTAATAATAAAACCAGCCAAGAGCAAGTCGAACTCTGACAATGATCCTTAAACAAAATACCATAGTACCTACAAGATTTAACACTATGTACCGTTTAAGATCGAGCAAAAAACGACGAAAAACACAAATCTGTGTTTTTAACTGTCTACCTATTACAAATCATGAGATACAGACTACAGCCCGCTGACAGACAGACGGACTGACGGACGGACAGCGGATGCTTTGTAAAAGGGTACGGTTGGCACCCTTGGGGTTTGGAACCCTAAACACTACCTAATCCCCAGCCGTCACACGACTCTACCCACCATTCTCAAATTGAGACATCTTAGGTATAGTTTAGTTTGATTTCAACTTTTAGTGTTGTACCCTAAGGGTCCAAACGGAGCCCTCATGCTCTCGCTCATCCGTCCGTCCGTCTGTCACAAGGGTCTAGCGGCTAAACCGTTGACGCTTCAGTCTTCATATTTGCATTATTTATGTACCTAAAAGTCAAATATAAATTTAACTAAAACTAGTAAAAACTAGTACAAATAATAATACAAACTAATGTGGGGCTTAATTTTTTAGAGCTCAGTACTTAGAGTAAGTTGTAAGCAAAAGTAACGGAAACAAAGTCGAGTTTTTTCAAAAATGTTGTTACCAATTTCTTTTTACTTTAATTTGCCATAGGAAATGGTAAATTTGTAAATATGCTAAGTATGCACCACTTGTTATGTATAATTTTAACAACAAAAATAATATTTTTGGTTAGTTGAAACATTTCGAGAATTTCCTAATTTTTCTAATACCAAGGAACGTAATTTTGCGAAGTATATATAGTTTAAAACTTCGAGATTTGGTACGGAACCCTGAATTAGCAAGGTCCGACACGCTCTTGGCTTGTTTTTTGAGTACGTGTGATTTTAATGGGGAGCACAACAGGTTTTGTTCTCTATTAAAATAACACTCAGACTTTGACGACTTAGAACGAGTGTAGCGTTGCAAATTACATTAGAACAAAGTAAAAAGATTTTATTAAAAAAAAAAAAAAAAAAAAACTGTCGCGTGACCAGAATGGTAGCTGTATACCACGCTGGATGGCAGCACTTATTTGACAAATAAAAGCCAGCATTCCGGTCATTAAATAAAATTTCATGCCTTTCGATCTTCTATAGGTTACAGTTCGGTGAACGTGCTCAGTAGCTTCAGGTCAAATCCAATCATCTCCCTTTCATCATAGATACAAGCAGACGTACGTCTTAGTACCATCCTTACCTCATTAGCGAATATAGAGTTTTAGAAGGTATTCCATTCACATCTAAACGGTTAATGGTTCCACCTTTGTAATGCGAAAAACCTGCTAAGGTGTGGAAGACAATTCCTGCGTCTGTCTTTCCTGAAATCTATAATCTGGGTCCCTCCAGGGCGAGAGTGACTCCAGTAATATATAAATAGGTAAATAAACAAAAAATACATTAGATAATTCCATAAATAAGTAAGTAATAATAAAAACTAACAATAATAATAATACCATGCTTAAAAACTGGAGACTTTGGAAAACACCGATCGAAGTCTTACCTATTGTAGTTGGCGCCACGGGCGTTGTAGCTAAACTCCTATATATGCTTAGAATATTGCAGAATGACATATTTAAAATTATAGGTAAAGTTCTTGGGGATACAGTTTATGTCCCTAGCGGATAAAATATAAATGAGGAGTCTGAGCAACCTTTTGCCTGTCTCGGGGCGGGTGCTTCGATTAACAGAGTTTAGAAAAGTCTGTAATAAATAAAAATAAGTTTTTCTGGGTGAAACATCTATCTAGATAGGTCTTATCTCTGGGAAAACACGATTTTACAAAAAAATAACTTAATTTTACTGCTACGTAAGGTTTAAAGTGCTATTTTTTTTAGCAGAGTCAATTCAGAGAGAGTCAAGTCCCCCTCCCCCGTGCTAGCTAAATGCTTGTTTTCGGATATGTGAAGCAAAACACGTAAGTAGTTAATAAGATAACGAGTAATAGTCGAACAATTTATAAAATGTACTTAAAAAATTGCCATGAAAGATAAATTAGATAGCTGTTCAGATTTATCTCAGAGAGAAGATGTGGTGGAAAAAGGCAGTTACGTTCTGGCCGGATTCCTTGATGGAGTTCTAAATCAACAGCCGGAAAACTTGTCTCTTGTCAATGGGATATCAGAAATCGTCTCGAAGGTGGAAAATCCCATATGTAAAAGCAGAGTCGCCTGCCGTAAATATGTCAGCAAACCCGCTAGCCGGCGCGTTATGTTATTTGCAGATGAAAACGGCCGGGATATTGGCATAATACTTCAGAAACTACTAGGCGATGAATTTAAAGTGTTTTCATTTATTAGATCGAATGCGTCCACGAAACATGTATTGGAATTGTGTATTAAGAGCTGTGAGGACTATTCCAAACATAATTTAAGGCGGTACTCATAGGGATGTTCTTTGAGTGCTAGTGCAGTAGTGCCATTTTTGTAGCTCCTCGCTGTACAGTAAATTCAAACATTTTCGTGTCTTGCCTGGTTAGGTACTCCAATAAAAAAAACAACAAAGTGAAACTTTCCTTCCATCTTAATCACCTCTCTCTAGCCTCAAAGGTTTGCTGTAAGAAACTCTTTAGGGTTAAGCTCGCCTTTGTAGGTACATAATATCTTTTGTTAAATAGCATTTGTATTTTTTTTTACCGTAAATCTTTATGACTAAAAGCGACGTATTTCTGATAAACTATATGCAAACCACCATCTTCTTCCAACATCTGAAATTGTCGGTGTCGTTTCAACCTCTGCAGGAGTGCAAGAAAGAAAGCGTTAGGATGTCTGATTATATTTAATTGTTGACTATCAGAAAAGTCAACTAAATAATCACTTCCTGAAGAATCACTGTCTGAAGAAGAAGACTCAGTTTCAATTTCCTCTTCTGGTAAGTTGTTGTTATTCTGATTATTATGTGTTGGCTGACCACTGGGACCGCCTATGCTTGAGGATGCATCTGGTGCATCCGTTTGTTGAGTTGCACTGGATCGCTCATGATGAGAAGCATCAGTGTCTGAAGAAGAAAATACAGTTTCAATTTGCTCTTGTGGTAAGTTATTGTTATTCTGATTACTCAAATTCAAATTCAAAATCTTTATTTCAGGCTTACTGAGAAATGCACTAAACCTAAACAGTAAACCCATATCAACATAAATACCTTAGAAACTAACATACAAATAAAAACACTATATTACTTAATCTAACACACGTGTGATCGCCGACGCGTCGCGGCCCGGGGGATCACGTGACAGGCGTCCCTTGAACCACCGGAACTTCACCCCTTTCGGCCAGAAGTCAGGGCTCAAGTAAGTCTTTACATTTTCCGTAGGGACCCTCACCATAAATGAGTTAAAGCTCACATTATAACGAGAGTCCAAATTCATGACCCTCAAACCCACTCCGGCTTTCTTCCTGATGTACTCCACCACCTCTTCGGCCTTCACGTCGAAGTAGACGCGGGACACGTAGATCTGCGTAGTGGGTACCTCCGCTCGGAAGTGCTGCTCACTGGATACATGAGTACCACACTGGTTCCGGCTAGAGGGCTTCCGTTTCTTCCTTATCACCTCGATAAAGCCCTCTGCATCACAGGTCTCCTTCCTTGGAGCCCTAGCGGCCAATATGTGGTTGGTTATTATGTGTTGGCTCACCACTGGAACCTGGTGGTTCCACTGGTGTGCTTGAGGATGTATCTGGTGCATCCTTTTGTTGAGTTGCACTGGATTGTTCATAATGAGAAACATTAGTGTCTGAAGAAGTCGTACCTAAATGGTGTTTTTTTTGGGAACTTTACCTTTTTTTTGAATACCTTCGGTGCGCCGGCGAAATTCAGCGAGGCCAGTGGTTGCACCTACATACAAAGCAAATGCTCTCCCAGCAGCCAGAAATCCATATAATTTTTGTTGATTTAGTTTTTGATTTAATTTTGTTTTTATTTTTTTTGTAGGACTTGTTACGTGATGGACCTTGAGGTGTTGCGTGGGTCAGGATAGATAGGTATTTAAATAAGTCCCTGATTTTTCTTTCTCCGAGTCAGTATGTAAACAGTTATCCCCTGGTTCCACATCGTCCGTGTCAGAATCTTCACACCACTTAGAGATAACCTCGTCAAGAATCGAGATAGTTTCCTGAATGTTAGAACAAGCAAGCTCTTCAGACAACTTTGTTCCTTGCCCAGCTGGCCAATCACTCTATGGCCGATCTTTTCGTATAAACAGATGGTTCCAGGCTAGTTCTGTACTGGCAGCCGACGCGTTCAACGTGTATCTGTATTGGTTTGATTGCATGCAACATGAGAGGACCCAATGTTTGCTTTTGTTTTTCTGTAAAGTTTGTTTTCTTTCTGCCGATGTCGAAAATGAGTTTGAGCAATTTCTCAACGTTTGCGTAGCTGGAAAAAGCCAGTGACGGTGAGCTGTATTTCAACTTATTCAAATTTTCCAAAGATTGGACCAGTGTTTCTATGTTTGACGACATTACAGGAGCAAGTTTTGCTGAAAATAAAAGAAATTAAGTATATGTTAATTTTTAATTGAAAGTAGAAATACTTTAATGGACCTATACACAAAAAAAAACTAGAAAATAGTAGAGAGCCTAGCTCCTAGTTGGCTCAAGCTCAACTTATTAGTTGCCATTCAGCGTGGCATTGCAGCCAGCATCTTAGAGACGCTTCCATCTGGTAGTGATTTGAATCAGTTGAGCTACCATTCCTTTAGATCCTTTTACTTTTCCTTTGGATCATTGGGCTCAACTGTTCCATTTATTTTTTTGAAATGTTGTGCATACTTGTATTGCTGGTGACCTGTGCCTTGTGGCACCGGTTTTTTAATAAACCTATTTCAGGCACCAGCTCTCACTGAACTTGTTCAAAACTTGAAATTGTTTCTAAGAAGTTGTTTCTGTGAAGATAAATTAATGAAATTTTATTAATATTGTATTATTATTGCACCTTTTTATTCTAAAACTCGTAACAAAATATATTTTTACGCTAAATAAATGGGTACTATCTACAAAAACCAATAGTATAAAAATCATTATAGTAAAAATATTATTATATCAAAACGGGGAACCACCGACATTATTATTATAACTATTAGTTGTTTATTATTTCTGTAAAACCACAGATAAAACATACATTTATTTACAGAATGAATCATACAAGGTATGTACAAATAACCTACATATGAAACATTGTGCTACCTGAAGACCGCTGCAAGCGATCTAAAGGTAGCTCAACTGATCCAAATAAATACAAAATCTGTAAATAAATATATTAACAAATATAAAGTTTAAAAAAACTATAGCCTGACTACGGTGAACCATAATATAAGGTACTTATTAAAGAACTTACTACATTTTTGTAATGTAGATATGTAAGTATATACATACAAAAAAAAAAAAACTCTAATTATTCGCCTCAGAAAAAATATTTTTACGATCTGCAGATATTTGTTCAGGCTGTTCTAGGTATTTTCTATGTATAATAAAAAATATCTATGTAATATAGTGTATTAATTTTAACAGTTATCTAGTACCCATATTACAAGCTCTGCTTAGCTTGGGGTTAGATAATGTTGTGAGAACTGTCTAGCTAGCATAATCATTTTATTTATTTATTTATTTTATTTTCAAATTTCATTTGTCAAACAAAAATATGTCAAAAAACAGAAATTCCCCATTTTTGGTTGTAAAATCCGTCATAATGATTTTGTACGTATATTTAAAATGAAAACTCATTGAACTCAAGAGTGTTTTCCTATTTAATTTGTCAAACAAAAATATGATAAAGAAACAGTAATTCCCTTTTTTTAGGGTTCCGTAACCAAATTACGGAACTCTTATGGATTCGTCATGTCTGTCTGTCTGTCCGTGTATGTCACAGCCACTTTTTTCCGAAACTATAAGAGCTATTCTGTTGAAACTTGGTAAGTAGATGTATTCTGTGAATTGCATTAAGATTTTCACATAAAAATTAAGAAAAAACAATATATTTTTTGGGTTCCCCATACTTAGAACTGAAACTGTTTTTTTTTCATCAAACCCATAGGTACGTGCGTGGTATCTATGGATAGGTCTTCAAAAATGATATTAAGGTTTCTAATATATTTTTTTCTTAACTGAATAGTTTGCGCGAGAGACACTTCCAAAATGGTAAATGTGAGCCACCCGTAACTTCTAAAATAAGAGAATGATAAAACTAAAAAAAATATATGATGTTCATTAAATGTAAACTTGCAACGAAAATTGGTTTGAATGAGATCTAGTAAGTTGTTTTTTTTAATACGTCATAAATCGTAAACCATTACTGAAATTACAGGCACATGAGACTTTTCATCTTTATGTCTCAGGGTGGCGGGCGCAGTGCAATGCCACATAGGGCATGTCCTAGGTGGACGTGAACTATGAGGTAATGCACTGTTCATAGGCAGAGGTTACCGCTTAACATCAGGTGGGCCATCAGCTTGATCCGTCATTCAAGTAGTATAAAAAAAAAAAAACCAAGAACTTTTATATTATGTTACTTGCTGCTACGGAACCCATCATGGGCGAGTCCGACTCGCACTTGGCCGCTTTTTTGGCTGTAAAATCCGTCATGATGATTTTGTTCGTATGTTGTAATGTTGTACTACTTGTCACCCGCACCATAATTAATAATTGAAACAAATGATTCTGAAGACTGAAGCACACATTGTGAAACTGTGGCTGAAGGTAGTATCGCCAACGGATCTTGTTCCTGCATAAGGAAGCCAAACTACTCGTACTATTAAAGCTTGTATAGGTAGGTATGTAGGTATTCGCGAAGGTTTCGACACGGGGATAAAACAAAAACGATTTTTCAGGGCGACAGTGACTCGTACGACCTGGCACTGAATTTTTTTCATGAATCGCCTTTTTTATAGCCGGGTATAAATATAAATAGATAGGCATTTTGTCATGCTGTTGAAAGGCTGTTGAATGAAAAAATAGATTGTTATTTAAAGTGGATTGTGTTTTTCTGCTTATTTCTTGTGTCTCGTGTTAACTGTTTGAATTGAATATGCCTGTATTGGTAGGATTTTAGTATTACCACAGAGTAAGGAATAATACTAACGTACAACAGAGAGACAATCTTAGTACTACGATCGTTGCCACGATAAGTCGCGCAAGAGCAGCGCCCGTGGCGCGCGCTCGGTACTAACGTACTAATATGCATTCTTACTTGTTTTCTTAACAGCGTACTAGATGGCGCTTCTCTCTTGCCTTCTTTACAGCGCACTAGATGATACTTGAGAAATCAAGCGTATTTCATCACATCATATCATAGAGTAACACGTTAGTATTCTTACTACTCTGTGGAGTAACTATCGAAATATTATCGAATAATACACTGCTCCGAAACATGGTTTTATTTCAACGCCATCTATGTGTTTCTTGACCAAACTTAGAACCTTAGAACCCAATCAAAATGTTTCGGTTAGAAATTGCTAGATGTCAGTAAAAACATTGAAAAAAAAAACTATTTTATAACGATTTTTGTTATTTTATTAGTTAAAATAACATAAAAAGTCTTCTAGAGGTACTATTTACGCAATGCCGTCAAAAAAAGTGAAAAAATAATCTAATTAATGTGTTCAATATTCCTAGCGATACCAGTACTGCCATCTATCGATATTTTGTGTGAACTAATTCTAAAATGTATGGAATTAACCAGACCTGGTATTACGCCTATACTAAACATAAGAACTGCCTTGTACCTAGCTAAAGTTCTGACGAAATTAATATATTTGTAATATATATTTGAATCATAAAAACATTGAGTTAGTAGGTATTCGCAAGTTCAGGTAGAGCCAGGGTCACTAGGTACCTACACTGATGTTTCCTTGCTACCAAAGCATAAACTTTCTAGACAAAATGATAGGTACCTACATATCTTTGCTTATTAATAAATGCACTTGTCACTATCTAGGATTGAAAGAAAAAGAACAAAAGAATAGTATATTATGCAATTAGTGAAAAAAAATGATATTAGAAACCTCAATATCATTTTTGAAGACCTATCCATAGATAAACGTATGGGTTTGATAAAAAAAAATTGTTGAGTTTGAATTTCAAGAGTTTCATTTCAGTTCAAAGTATAAACCCCAATTTTTTTTCTTATTTTTTTATATTTTTTTGTGAAAATCTTAATGCGTTCCACAGAATACATCGACTTACCAAGTTTCAACAGCATAGCTCATATAGTTTCGGAAAAAAGTGGCTGTGACATACGGACGGACACACAGACAGACATGACGAATCCATAAGGGTTCCGTAATTTGGATACGGTACTAAAAACCATAAATACCTACATCAGAAAATGTACATCACAATACATTATAACAATTGTAATTTATGTCAAATACCTATACAAATAATAATCGTAAAAAATATATATGATAATCAGTCTAAAAAATAATAATAGTAATGTCAAATAATGAATGTCAGAAAAATAATAAAATATTAAATTACATTCATTTTAAATAAATCTTGATATTGATAGTCCTGATCCCACACTAGGATTCCCTGTGTCGTGGGTATCAGAAATTACGAGTACCACATGGTACCATAACACCCAGACCCGGAACAAATATTTGCAGATCATACAAACATTTATCCCGCAGCGGGAATCGAACCCGCAACCTTTCGCATCTGAGCCGGCTACTCCCGACGCGCTACAAAGGTCGTCAGATATTGCTGGGTTTATCAAGGAGAAGTGGAACAGGAGAGAAGAGGACGAGAAGGAAGAGGACGGGGAAAGGGAATTGAGCCTCCGAACACAACAGTAGTCATACTGCTGTTTGAAGTCGATTTTCTATGAGATGATAGTACTTCCCCGGTCTAGCCGCCCATTCATGCTGAAGCCACCAGTTTGCTAGTTCCAGCGAGGATCTTACTACCGTTTTTTATCACTGATTAATTGACGGCTTGATCTTAAAACTATTGCCGCGTTTTCTTGTTCGGTGACCGGGTTACGATAGCAACCCCGAGTGGCGACCATATGATACTTCGTCATCTGATACAAAGATAAGACACATGGCACATTATTATAAAAGTGATGCTTAGTTTAGGAAAATACTACTATACCACAGAATAAATATTAGTACAAGTAACTATATTACTATATTATACTATCGCACGTACTATAACTATTTACTTTAAAATAAAAATTAAATGTAAAAAAAATAAGAAGTAGGTACCTATGCATGAGAATAAAATCCATAAAGTAGTTTTATTTCAATAATGGTATAATCTAATGGCGTACGGAGGCCTGCAATGCTCTAAGAATGGCATAAATGGTTCCCACTAGGTGGGACAAGTAAAGACCATGTATAGATAGAAAGATAGAAAATTCTTTAATGCACAAGACAAAAGCAGTACATAGGCGAACTTAATGCTAATTAGCATTTTCTTCCAGCTAATCTTTGAGTAATGTAGAGTGGGTGGTAGTGCTATTAAAAATAATTATGGGTTGAGATTAAATGATTAACATAATTAAATAACTACTCTAAATAACTAGCTATATAAATACCTAACATAATATAATAATATATATAAATAATACAAGAAATAACATAAGCTCAATTTTGTTAGACATTTTGCAATGACAAAAAGTATTGGTACAGTTTGGACTTGAAGACTCCCATGGAAGCGGCTTTCCTGACTTCTACTGGAAGAGAGTTCCACAAGCGGATCGAAGTGACCGTAAGAGAGTAAAAAGAGGTCTTATGAGTAGAAGATGTTGAGAGGATCGAGATAGATGGTCAGGAGATAAAAGGGGAGGGAAACGTTCTTTTAAATAGTTCGGAGAAAGAGGATTGTGGAGGATGTTGTAAAAGAGACAGAGTAAGTGTGTATCCCGACGGTATCGAATTTTGAGCCATTTTAACTGTGAGCGGTAGTGTGAAATGTGGTCGTACTTACATAGACCATAAATGTACCTGATGCAGAGATTCAACAACCGCTTAAGTTTGTTAAGCTGTTCTTCGGTAGCGTCGGGATAACACACGTCTGCATAATCTAGGATAGGAAGTAGAATGTATACCATATGATGTAGGTATACCTCGATGTATCGACCTCTGTGGCACGACGGGTGAAGGTTAGCCTGCGATGCAGGAGGTTGCGGGTTCGATTCCCGCCTCGGGACTCATATTTGTGCTATCGCAGATTCAGGTTGTTCTGGGTATTTTCTATGTAAAATAAAAAATATCTATCTATGTAATGTATTGTATTAAGTATATCAGCTATCTAGTACCCATAACACAAGCTCTGCTTAGCTTGGGGCTAGATAATGTTGTGTGAACTGTCCAGCATTATTATTTATTTATTGAATTGTTCACTCAGGCTCTTAGAGCATTGCAGGCCTCCGTTCCGTGTTGCTCGATGCTCAGGCTTCGACCAAAAAACCTGTTTCTATTTGGTCGAAGGTTACAGGATAAATAGGACAACTTAGTACCATTTGTACCATTATTGTATTAAATAACTGGTCCCGAAGCGAAAAATAGGCTTTCTACAAGTAACATAGAGCAACACGTAGGTATGGAGGCCGCATTGCTTAAGCGATTTTGCGTTTGCGACGTATTGATGGAACTTTTTTTATAAACCTTCCACGCAGTACCTGTAGTACTTCAAACTCTTGTTGTACCAATAAAGTTTGCTTGACTGACACTTTACCTCTACTCCATAGAGTATTTTTTATATATCATGGACTTCTAAGTCCATGTTATATATAGAAACTCTATACTCTGTCCTTCTCTATGACTCTGTCATCATAGACTTCGAATTTTCGCTAATATATTCTTAATCTATGGGTACAATAGACATGGTAAAGCTGTTCTATGACTCTGTCATACTATTTTTTTAGATTATGTTGAATTTCAAAAATAATTGCAGATAAAATACAATTTTATATGTTTATTTAATTTTTGTTATATATTTTAGCGAGTGGTTTGTGAATTTGAAGCTGCAATGCAGTCTAAGGCGGCAAAGTCTAACATGAGTACAGCCAGATCGGTAAAATATCAGTATATAATAAAAACTATATGTATAGTGGTTCGCCCCGAACTAAGACCTCGCGAATACACGCGATGTAGGTTAGGTACTTTCTTTACCTTTCTAACCGACTTCTAAAAACATTAACTGAGATAAAATGTTCACGAGACTATCTCGAGATAATTTCCTACACATCATCGTAAGGACCTTTGAACCTAAGCAACCGGGCGTAAATACACTCACAGGCACAATTAAACGCCCACCTTTAATTTTCGTCACCCTGATTGGTTGAGTAGTTCCTGTTTGATCCATTGAGATTGATGCATTGGAGTTTGATCGTCCTGTTTGATCCATTAAGAGGCCTCAAGTCGATTTGAACTAAAATCTTGTAGGTTCGTACAATTCAATTTTTGAAAGAGAGGCACTGTGTAAAATGAGAGCTATTGCCAGATCCATATGTTGGAATTCAAAAAATTAAGCTACTTACTTGCGAAACGGCAATAAACGCGCAAAATATTCTAAAACTTGTTCCAGCACGTACGTTTTTTTGAGAAAGTCTTACAAGATTGTGAATAAAATGCTTATAATTTAGATTCTACAAAAGCGAGATACCTGATAAGCTTTTTTTTACTTTTCTGTAAAAGTAAAAAACTGTTTTATAAGTACATTATGAACATCCAAAGTTGAGGTAAAATAAGCTGATTTTTGAAGGCTTACACAGAATTTAGAGGATAACAAAAAAAAACAAAAAAACATCACGTACGTGGATATGTTCTTCAAGATACATATTTGTACAAAACATCTCACGAAAAAATTGTTACAACTTCATAATCACGTACGAGCTGAGCACCAGCGTTTTTATCGAAAGTACTGGACTTGACGGCTCTTAACATTTTTAGACAACTTTCAAATTCCTGTTGGATCCCTTGTCGATTTTGTTAGTGAAGTACAGTCGGCGTAAATATAATAAATATCTATATGTAGGCCAATAAAAACTTTGATGAAATTATTTTGATGAAAAATCACGAGCAAAAATTCAAGAAAGAAAACTCATGATTGAAAAAAATTTTGAGGATCAGTTCTAAGTATGGGGTACCCCAAAAATAATTGTTTTTTTTTATTTTTGTGTACAGAATACATCTACCTACCAAGTTTCAACAGTATAGCTCTTATAGTTTCGGAAAAAAAAGGCTGTGACATACACGGACAGACAGACAGACATGACGAATCTATAAGGGTTCCGTAGTTTTTTTACGGAAGCCTAAAAACTTACTACCGAGGACTATTACTTATGAGGAAAGCTCATGATGATTTCATTTAGCAATAAAAATACCATTACTTTAACTTGTATACCTATAGGTATGTACGAAACCCACTGTGCGCGAGTCCGAGTCGTACTTGGCCGGTTTTTAGTTAATCTTTTAAAATAACTTATTTCTTTTTTGAGATTGGATATGAGTATAATATGAGACATTTGGCGTATGTTTTATAAAAATTTACTAAGCCATCTCCTACCTGGAAGAGCCCAAACTTGGTATGTTTTGAAAATATTTCTTATGTTTTTAGAAACAGGTCACCATTAGGTGTAATATATTTTTGGAACTGGCTCATGAAGCCCGTTCATTTGATGCCACACAGGATAGGTAAAAGAAAGAATAAACAATTCCCATACAAAAAAATAATGACGTTATTTACTGCCCGACACATGGAATATTTTTAAACTGTACCGCTCAACATGATTGTTTTAACCAAAAGTATACCAAACGGCAACCCTGTACATCGAGTTACGGTTTTCTATCAACATTTGCTTTGTACACCATCCACTATTAAAAGACACAGTTTTTTTTAGCTTAACAGCATAAACAAGTGAAGGCGTATAAATCAAACGAAAAGCTCGAAAACACCACGTGCCATTCGAAACAGGAATTTTATTTGAATATCACCCTTAGCAAATTATAGGAAATTATTATAGTTAGCGGTGAGCGATTCTATCGATGACAATTTGCATCTGATAACCAAAAAGGATAAAGCCGATTTGCTTAGGTAAAATTAAAATCTACGATTATTAATTTGCTTTGTACGCACTCATTTGGGAATTAAATATTCAGAAACAACATACCTTAGCTTCACTCACATTCACATCACCGATTTTAGTTAACACTTTCACTAGGTCTAGGTGTAACGATTAACTAAACCATAATTACGTTTGGCAAGCCACTTGTCTGTTTGAGGTCCCTCCTGATTGGTCAAATAATGTAACAATAGGGAACAGGTTGCCCATTGCCACAATATACATAGTACCGAAGGTCAGCTCAGTACAACGAGCTATAACAGGCGAACCTACATATATACGCGTATACAAGGCGATCTCGGTGAAACTTGGTCAAACGCCAGTCGCGAGTGCCCGCGTTTTGGCGATAGACGACATTATTTTGGCACATATATATTTTGTATCTTGTGACTTAGGTATTCTTGAAGTTTTGTGACTGTGAATTCTGCAATGTATAAACGATCGTACATGAATTGCTCTGTGTTTGGTGATCTAAATACAATACTGATTACAAAAGAATTGTCTTTTTTTAGCCAGCCCTAGTGCTACGGTTGACCGTAGGTAATTACAATTATAAACGGCCGGAGCTGAAATGGGTTTTATTGACGTTCCCAAATCTAAACTTTAGCCTTTGCAAGCCCTAGCACTACGGCCGAGCGTATGTAATTAAATTCAAATTCGGCCAGAACCGACCTTCTGCAATATGTATTTTGTGCCATTGCGCCGCAAATAGATTCACGGCGGGTCCTGTTTATGTTGTTCTGTTTATAACGGCTCTTTCTACTGTAAATTAGTGGCTACAAAGTTAAATTAAAGTTGGCTAGTGTTTGCGGCTTCGCTCGCGGTAACTTTTGAACTGCAATGGATATGGCAACATCAATGGTATTACAATAAATCACTGGAAAACCTTTGCACAATGCTCAGGGACCTCAATAATGTCTCCCATAGCGAAAGCATCCCAGTAGAGAAGTAATAAGGGCAATCCTACTCCACAACTGATCAGTTTTTTAGGACCAATGGATATCAACTCTCGCTCCGCTCGTACTGAAACAGTAATGTACGTCTGCGTATTATATCGATAAGCAAAATGGAAGACCCAAATACTCTCATAATATCGTACTTTTCTACACTGGTGTGGGGGAAAACAACAAAAAATTAAGTATAAAACAGACCGAATCAAATTTAATTGGTAAATAGCAGTGTACATAATATGTTAACTGGGGCTTAGTTAATGTTTTTTTTGTGAAGTGGGTACTTTAGCAATAAACTAAGTACTTACCCTCAGATAACTTTAATTATCTAAGCCTATTAACCTTATTTCGATGAATAATTTGGATAATTTGCCTTTTGGAATTTATTCGTTGTTTGAAATAGCTGCAGTTACGTTCCTGTGTTTACATTTCTTGTTCTTTTTTGCCATCGTGTGCGAATATTGTTTTATTTGAATTTTAAGTGTATTATTCTTTGTGGCTGAAAAAAACGCATCTCAATGCAACTGGTGCTGCTAGGGCAGTGGCTTTTGCTGACGCTGGGTATAGCCAACGTCGCATCGCTCATACACTCGGTGTACCTCGAACTACGGTACGGGATACCATCAGACGCTTTCGGGAGACTGGAGACTTCATACACGAGGAAGCCAGGTCAGGATCGACATCGGTGCACTTCAGCTCGGGATGACTGCTTTGTTGTCAGTAACGTGCTAAGAAATCGCTTTAGCACCGCTCTCTCTCTCCACAACTGCTCCAACAGCACCGTAGAGCTAGACTTGCCATTGCGCGAGAATATGCTGACTTTACTATGGAGGAATGGAAGAACGTACTGGTGGGTTACGATGAGCTCTTATAGCCATTCAGTTCAAAAACTATTCAGCACAAAATATCTTTGGGATATTGTGCCACTCTTCTACCGCAGCCGTCTAGGGTCGTAGGGGCGCCGGTACTCTTGCTCGGATACGTCTCTTTAGGTTGTCCCAAATGTTCAAATCAGGACTGCGTGCCGGCCATGGCAAAACTTGAATCCCGACCTCATCGAGATATTGAGCGACAGATCTTGCGGTATGGCTCGTTGCCATACCGTCAAGTTTTGCCATGGCCGGCACGCAGTCCTGATTTGAACATTTGGGACAACCTAAAGAGACGTATCCGAGCAAGAGTACCGGCGCCCCTACGACCCTAGACGGCTGCGGTAGAAGAGTGGCACAATATCCCTCAGTCGGATATTCAAGCCATCATGGATGGATTGTCAAACCGGCTCCAAGAAGTCTCCGGCCCGAGGTGGTAACACCCATCATAATATTTACCGCGATATCGTTTTTTTGGCATATTTTTTTTATTAAATGGATTTTTTCAATGCTTGTAGGTTTATTAACATACTTTCCATCAAATATGGTCCTAATTTGACGATTACTGTTAGCTGAAAAAAATACAAGGTGGGTGGTTAATTGTTTCTGTGAGTGTACATAATAATATTCTGTGGTACTATACAAAATATACAATGGACGTCCAACATAATCAGATATATTTCAATATGATTGTTTTTTAAAGTAATTAGGACTTTCAGCAGGAAAAATATCCAAAAAGTACGCTAATTTTTCCTATGATTTACGCAACAAAAAAACCCTACTGCTTTCAAACGTCTGAAGCGATTTTAATGATTGTTTCACAATTTTAAAGGCAATTTATAGGTTTATAAAAATATGTTTAGATTATAGCAAATAATCATTTACTTGGGACGATGAGATGGTTTTTCGTGATTTTCGCTCTTTTTTTGTTTCGCGTGCTCTATTCTGTCTCTTTCTTACTTATCTGAACTTAGTGAGTTAGAATTTGGGGTGACTAATCACCTAACGCGTAATTTATCTTCGGATAAACACTATAATGTGCATCTGCAATCCATAGAAAGATTTGTCAAAATTAGCTGTGGTTGCGATGAGCCTTATCTTTGAAAGTTATTTCTTCCCGGCAACCTTAACTGTGTATGTAGATACCTATGTAATTTTATGGAGGTACCCATGTACCTATCCAGTTTGATATTTGGGTACCTACTACATAAATAGCTAAGAGTACGGCCACAGAATATATAATAGTTACGACAGAACGCTTCTTATTAACCCAAATAATAAAGGCAAACACTAAACACCAAATGTGACTAGTTTTGTTCGTAGATGGTGTTAAAACAGTCGGTACTATTGATAATGACGACATTGAATTTTTGTTCGTAGATGGTGTTAAAACAGTAGGTACTATTGATAATGACGACATTGAATTTTTGTTCGTAGATGGTGTTAAAACAGTAGGTACTATTGATAATGACGACATTGTTTTTTTTTTCGTAGATGGTGTTAAAACAGTAGGTTCTATTGATAATGACGACATTGAATTTTTGTTCGTAGATGGTGTTAAAACAGTAGGTACTATTGATAATGACGACATTGAATTTGTTGTAGGTGTTAACCGGACATCAGTTAACGAGGACATCTTCGTCGCTGCCCAAGAGGCCGTGTGAATCTCTGATGGGCATTCGACAGAACGCTTGGAACCCGACGAAGAGACGCGGCCCCATCGCTGCTGAAGCGGCCAGTCCTGGACCAGCAGTTGTATCTCTGCCTACTCTTATAGGTACCTAATATTTTATTTTATTTAAAAGCATGTATTTGTTGATACTTGACCTTTGATATTTGTTAATCCGTACTTGTTGATAAGATTCGTTGGTATTATAAGATTTGTCTTGGCTGCTAGCATATTATGGAATATATGGCAATGGCAGCGATGAGCTTACCACTTGTCACGTCTAATAAACCACGATGGTGCAACCCACGGTGAAAAGAGGCCCATTGAGGCTCTTCCTACCCCTTCGGGGGAAAAAGCGTGTGACTATGTATGTATGTAATTCTTCTTAAAAAGTTGACGTTCCTTATTTTTTTTAAGTTTACATTAATTTATTTATTTTATGAGACAAAACTAAAACCACGTTTTCTTAATTTATTTATGAATTAAATTCCATAAATCCATGTGAATCTGACTGGCGATGGCGAGCAGGGTCAGTCATGTAGTCAGTCAGCAAGAGTGTATTAGGGAGTTGGATAATACCGCGCGCTTATATCTCCGCGGCCTAATATAATTATAAATAACTTCTTTTTTTTTAAAGACATTTATCATTTAAACTTAAAACTAAAACAGATATAAACAGATATAAACAATTTATTGGTAATTTGACAATTATACGTCACATTATAAATACATTATTACATTATTAGATAATTTACGAAAAAACATAATTATAATAATAATTAGTACCTACCTATTTTAAAACAAAAAGGCACAAAAAACAAAAAAAATACATATATATATATATATATAATTACTGTATCATTCTGATCTCATTGTGTTCTCGGAATTCGTCAAAACTGTAGAACACCTTTTCAACGAGACAGTTTTTTAGCTTTAGTTTAAAATTCGATAAGCTTGGTGCGTCCTTCACCTTGTCAGGCAGTGCATTGTATACAGCCGGGCCAACACAGCTTGCCCGACCTGGCCAGCCTCCGCGGCGTCACCGCCAGCCTGCCGGCCGCGACAGCGCGCGTATTGTAGCTGTGAATATACGACTGTTAAGGGAATGAATCCAGGTTTTGCTGGACATACGAGAATATTGGAATATTACGAGTGACGGGAAAGTGATGATCCCAAGTTCACGCTTCAGCTTGCGCTAGTTCTACGCGACGTCATACGTGCAATCGCCCGAATAGCCCTTTTTTGCATTCGGAAAACGCGCACTCTTTCGGCAGCGCGCGGCCGCCACGTCATCAGCGTACATGAAGATTTCGCTTCCCAGAGCGGAGATCAGCAGGTCATTAAGGAGCAGTGAAAAAAGAATATTCGACACAGAATAACCCTGTGCGACACCCATCGCGGGCGATAGGGGGTCCGACTTCGTCTCTCCTCATCATAAAATAATTCTAAACCAAATAAAGTCTAAACCAGATTACATAGATATAGCACTTCAAAAACAAATAAATAATGCTGGACAAATAATGCTGGACAAGTTCACACAACATTATCTAGCCCCAAGCTAAGCCAGAGCTTGTGTTATGGGTACCTACTAGGTAACTGATATACATAATACAATACATTACATAGATAGATATTTTTTATTATACATAGAAAACACCCAGAACCACAAAAACCACAAAGGTTTGTAAAAATATTGCTATAAGCGAGTCCTATTGAAATCGCTACAATCGATCGAGTAAACAACCTGTGGCTCTGAGTTGTATCCATTATTAACGCGACTTTTCCGCCACTCGAACTGGCGAAGTCCCTAAATCTTGGACGCTCTCTAACGTGGAACCCACGAAAGGCAGTCGTGCTGACCCTTCAAACTACCGCCCTATTTCGGTCACCTCCCATTCTTTGTAAATGTATGGAGCGTGTACTGAATAGGAAGCTCCTTGCATACCTCGAAGGTAACGACCTCCTAAGTGATCGCCAATACGGATTTCACCGAAACCGGTCTACTGGGGACCTTCTTGTGTATGCCACGCACATTTGAAGCGAGGCTATCGAGAAATATGGTGAAGCACTGGCTGTTTCATGAGACGTCTCGAAGGCTTTTGATAGGGTTTACGCTATCCTTATTGGCAAGCTTCCTGCCTACGGACTGCCAGTTCAATTCTTCTCCTGGCTCGCAGTCTTTCTGAGGGAAAGATCCATTCGAGTAGTTATTGACAGCTGCTCGTCAGATCAATTGGCTATTAACGCCGGGGTACGTCAGGGGCAGTGCTATCTGCCATTCTGTTTCTGCTGCACATTAACGATCTGCTAATGCCCGGTATCATTGGGTATGCTGACGATAGCACAGTTGTGGAGAGATATGTTTCCACTGCGCGAGATAGGCAAAATAAAATTCAGGAGTTAAGAGATGAGATGCTGCAGCGTCTGAATTTGGCTCCTTTTAGTCTAAGGCAAAAACAGCTGCCATGAAGCTAGGCATCCTGAATAAGGTAAAGCGTTACTTCACACCAGGACAGCTTCTCAGTATATATAAAGCACAAGTCCGGGCTGGTATGGAGTACTGCTGCCATGTTTGGGATGGCTCGGCCAAACACCAGCTTGCTGCCTTGGACTCTATTGAAGGTAGAGCTTTCAGGCTTATAGATGAGCAACATGGAGGAGACTAAGATCCAGAGTCTTAAGCCACCGCCGTAAGGATGCATGCCTTTCGATCTCCTACAGGTTACATTTTGGGGAATGGTCCCAGGAACTGCACGATCTGATCCCACCATGTCATTTTCATCATAGGACGAGCAGGCGTACGGCTCAGTACCATCCATACCTCATTAGTATGCCTTCTATTCGCACTAAACGTTTCAGTTCTACCTTTATGCGACCTTATAATGCGAACTACTAAGGAGTGGAATACACTACTGTAGTCTGTTTTTCCAGAAAACCATAATCTGGGTCTTTTCAAGGCTAGAGTGAATTGGTGCCTTCTAGACCTTTGTGCTCCATCTTCGGCCACATCGTCACTTACAAACAGGTGAGATCGCGTTCAAACAAAGGTCTATAAATGTTAAAAAAAAGAAAAAAATGTGCAGTTCACCTCGCATTAGCGCTCAATGCCTATCGCGATATTTACCTAAACATCCCACTCTCTTCTAACGTGTTACCCTGTCGCTGTCTTGCGCGCAGTGTTGCGATTCGTAGGGGTTGACGACTAGTCGCTTACTATAACATAATTATCTAATGGCAAATGGCAAACTTACTTTTCTAATGGCTTCTTTGGATTTTTCCCTACAATTTAGTCAATGTCAAATAATAATAAATTCAAGAGATAAAACGAAGTTAAGTCGTCAAGAGTCTCCGTCAAGACATAAGTAAAAATAACCAAGGTTAATATGTTGAAACCAAAGTTTTGGAGGACTAAATCCACCATTCCGAAAAGACACGCAATAGGTATCTACCTACAATTCTATCCGTCTACAGTCTACACCATACATGTGCTCCTTATATTATATGTATGTTACATACACCGGTTAAAATGACACCAAAATTACACGATATACTTTAGCACGCTAGCTGCGGCAAAAAAATCATAAACTTTCATCTGGTGCGATGGCAGTCGAAATGCGCATCCATCGACTGACCTTAACGACAGTGCGTAGCAGTCCTTTTTGACCTGCCACCACAAGGAAAGATTAAAGCGCTATAACTTTGCGAATACATGGTTTACACTGCTGTTTCCTATACTGTTAAAATTAACCTTAATCCTATTAAATTCCTATAGAAATAGCTAAAAAAGAGATAAAACCAAGGAGTGACAGAACCTGTTCCAGTCATGCTCTAAGGCTGGCAACATGGAAGAATAAATAGGTACAAGCTGGCAACAAATAAATATGCATAGGTACATAGGTACATACAAATAACCCCGCACAACCAATAAGCTCCAGCCTCCAACCCAAGGATGACAGTGACAGAGTGTTCTAATTTTTGCAGTCGTGACATCTACTTTTAGCTAGAGTAAACTTCGGAGCTCTGCCGAAGGCGTGCTTTGAGACATACTTAAATATTATTTAGCTACATGTAATGTCTGGTTTCCGAAAACGGTATTCCCAGGGGATCAAGACTTATATAAATAAGTATATAAAACAGGTCCTATAAAACGTGTTTGCGGGAGCAGGACAGGAAGCTACCTATACAGTATGTGGGAGCATGACAGGAAGTAGGTAATAACAATCGTATCGACGTCTAATAACATGATAATTTCAATAGATGGCGCTGGCAGTATTATAATTATGAGTTGTACCTAATTCGCTTACCATTTCATGTCTTGTTGTTTTCAAAAGTTTGTTAGATGACTCAAAAATTGAATTTTGATCTAGATTCCCTGTAATTTGGCAGCTAGCAGCGTCAGCTCGTTCCATGGCCAGATTGTTCCAGGCATACCTCCATGAGCCACTAGGCAGCTGATTAGTAGCTTCTTTGTGAAAGAGTTCGTCCGGGGAAGTACTACTACCATACCTATTTCTGCCGCAAAGCAGTAGTGCTCGCTTTGCTGTGTTCCGGTTTGAAGGGTGAGGGTGCCGGTGAAATTACAGTCACACCAGACTTTTCATCTTTATGTCTCAGGGTGGCCGGCGCAGTGCAATGCCACGTAGGGTGCTTCCTAGGTGAGCGTGACCTGTGAAGTGATGCACTGTTCATAGGCAGGGTGGGCCATCTGATTGACCAGTCATTCCAAGTAGTATAAAAAAAAAACTTCCTATCAAAGAAGGTTCGAGTTCCGTTGGATGAGAGGTGCGTCTTATTATTACCTACCTGCTTGTGTATGAAATAATTTTAGTTAATTTTCTCTCTTCCTCACAACGTTTCGGTTATAAACTTACCTTGAAAGATTAGGTATAGGTAGGTAGGTACCTACGACAGATCTACATAGGTACCTAGTAGGTACACCGGAATATTCTCGCGCGCACAAATTGTGTTGATACACAAAGTGACATGCATGACATCACTGTGTTAACACTGCTCGGTGAATAAGAACGTGGTTGGTTTCGCACATTCAATACCAAACCCGGTTATATTTCTGCCTAGTCTCATGTTTTCGTTACCTATTTAATTAGGGTACCTACGGAGTGTAAAAATAAAGGTGAAGATTTATCTCTTAATTTAATAAATCGTTGGGTAGGTAGGTACCTAGGTACCTACGTGCAAGTATTTCGTAGGTAATCGATTTTATTAGACCCATGTCACCCATACCCACCTAATCCCAGCTTGTGAGTGAGTGAGAAGAGGATAGATCAAACTATATCTGTGGTTGTGTAGGTAAGTACCTAAGTAGGTACGTGGGCAAAACATTGACATTGTTCAAGGTGAACTGAGCCGCTTGCTATCAACACTGGCCGGTTGTTTTGTTATGGCGTGGGATGTGGTATGGATACTACCTACCTAACCTACCATATGATTGTTTTTCTGCTTTAATAGTTTGATATTTGAACGAGCGAAGCGAGGTCCCCGTGTCTAAATGTAGGTAGGGGAGAAGGAGGTAGCTTACGTACCTTTGGACATTGGGGATTCCTCCAAAACCGTAGACATTTTTTTGGCAGAAAATGCATTTTTTGTATGGCAACGCTACTACTACAAACCATCACATGTCATTCGCCACGCTGTCAGCTGTCAAACTGACTTATTATCAGGGCGGGATTTTCAACTGACCTATTATCAGGTCGGGATTTTCAACTGACTTATTATCAGGTCGGGATTTTCGGTGGCTGGTGTAATTTTTTCATCTGAATTACGTAAGTGTTTATTTGCTCATTATGAGCATAAATAATATGTTTTTTATAGTTTCTGTTAAGTTTGGGTATCTATCTATGCATGGATAGAGCTAAACGTATTAGTTTCAAAATAAATAAAAATTGTTTTATGACACAAAGATTTTAAATGGTGCCTTGGGGTAGGTTTGGTCATATTTTTTGGGGCACTTTATGACATCTAAATCCACGGGAGGAGACGGAGGGGTCTAGGCCGGCGACCAAGCATAGTACACCACACTTACTTTGCGTGTAGTGCTGTATATATTCTGTGGTAGTGTATGCGATAGTCAGGCCAGATTGTCGCGCCATTACATAAAAAAAAAAAAAAAACTTGTTTACTATAAGTTATATAACATATCAATCCCTGTTATGTCTGACGACCTCTGTGTCGCGGCTGGCGATGGTTCGCCTGCGACACAGGAGGTTGCAGGTTCGATTCCCGCCTCGGAACAAATATTTGTGCATTCTGCAGATATTTGTTCAGGGTGTTCTGGGTGTTTTCTATGTATAATAAAAAATATCTATCTATGTAATGTATTATATTAAGTATATCAGTTATCTAGTACCCATAACACAAGCTCTGGCTTAGCTTGGGGCTAGATAATGTTGTGTGAACTTGTCCAGCATTATTTATTTATTTATTTGTTTGGAGGTACCTTTATAATTCTCAAATCAATCTTAAAAGATAAAACCGGTTGAGACAGAGACAGGTTTAGCCATTACGGTGACGTGATGTTGGCGATTGAGCGACGAACAAACAAAACTTTCGCATTTTGGTCGGTATTGATAGTTGTTACTTGTAAGGTTATTGTTTTGACAATGAGCAGGAAGGACTTACTCAAAATTTTATTGTTGAGTTGATCTGTTACTCCTCTGAAATCGTCACATTCACTATCGACACGAAGACAAGACAAGAAGAAACAGTTGATATTCACTAGCGTTGATGTAATTTACTTACATCTACGTTCACTAGGCTCTGCTAGTATTTAGATAATTACACTCAGTACCGAAGTCCGCGCACGCAATGTGATATCAATCAAACTGCGCCGAAATCGTCTCTGTTGGTCAAGCGGCTCGCCAGTGAGCAGGGTCAAGACGCCCCGTGCCTTACAATTTTACTACAAAATGCCGTACCTTTGCGGTAATGGAGGATGCCACAATACCTACATCAGGAAAATACAAGAAGGCTTATAGCATAAAATTTCACATCACACATAAATAAAATTGTTTTGTGAACACACTTCTGACAGGAACTTCTTTGCATATTATCTACCGCCATTCTTCTTTGCATTCTTTGACGACCTCTATGGCGCGGCGGGCGAAGCTTGGCCTGCGACCCAGGAGGTTGCGGGTTCGATTTCCGCCTCGGAACAAATATTTGTGCGATCGCAGATATTTGTTCAGGGTGTTCTGGGTATTTTCTATGTATAATAAAACATATCTATCTATGTAGGTAATATATTGTATTAAGTATATCTGATATCTAGTACCCATAACACAAGCTCTGCTTAGCTTGGGGCTAGATAATGTTGTGTGAACTGTCCAGCATTATTATTATTATTTCTTATTATTAAAAAATCCATTAAAAATAATTGCTCTCACTACAGACAGAAGACGCTATACTACCTATGCTCATTCAGAACCCACGCTCCATTTTGCGACAGGAATCCATCAGCGAATTTTTGCTCAGTGTTGTCTGTCAAAAACTTGTGGTGATAGAACTGTACTTTTTCCAGGGAAACCTCCTCAAGAGTCCCGTAAACAGCGCGCCCCAGCCTTCACCTTCGGGCACAAGCTCGAGCCACCCGGCGCCAACGCGAAGGCTGGACCTGGCCCGGACTCCTACAACACGGAAGGCATGACGTCTAAAGGTATGCTGCCTAGAACTGAACACGCCACAAATAAAATATTCCATAATCTATAAACACAAGGATCATTTTGAAACGTCGATCTTGACGTGTCAAGTGCCAAGTAGGTAAAAGAGATCGGAGCGTGGATTTTAGGCTGACGCACTATGGACGCACTCGGTACTTTTCTCAAATATGCTTTGGTACATATTTTCGAGAAACTTATTTCAGATAAATTTACTTTGCTGGTCTAGGCAGCAGCTGGCAATGGTAGTATGAAAATCATAGATCTTGGCATCCGAGATGATATATATATCTACTAGATTACTATCTATGATGAAAATCCATATCTGTCGTGTTATTCTCGAAGACATCTTCACTATGAAATAGTCAAATGTAATTCTGTAATTAGCAGTACTTAAAGCACTTAGTTGACGGCTGCTAATAAATGAACAGGGACGACCGTCATCAAAATCATAATAATATATAGGTAATATACTAACATCAAACCTTTATTGGAGTATATATTTCAAGTGCAATGTGGAGCCCGTATTTCCTCAAAGATATTTACTTACTTGAAAGCGTGCAGAGGAAAGCAACCAAGATACCTACCTCAGGCTCTACGTCGCAAATCTTGTGAAGAAAGATTACATGCCTTACGCACTACCCTTGAAGAAAGACGCCATGCGCCATGGCGGGGACCTCATAGATACATATAAAATCCAGACCTACCAATACAACCTGCGAGACCTACATGATATATTTGTGAAGACAGAAAGATCATGTCGTGGCCACCAATTTAAACTGGCTAGAGAACCTTCCAACGCACTTGTTGCACATCACTTCTTCAGTAACAGAGTGGTCCACAATTGGAACATACTACAGCAGATGATGTTGTTTCTGACACGTCTGTAAATGCTTTCAAAAAACAAAAAACTCGACAACTGGCTACGAAAGGACAATTCTGAACTTAAAAAAGTGACCCTAAATAATTAGACATTCCACATTGTTTTGATGTAAATCTTAGATAATATAATTTATCAAAGATGTAGACATATCAGCGAAAGCTGCTCATCTATAAATAAATAAATATAATTTATGCATTTATTGAATTGAGTTTAGGTTAGTCCAAGGGTGCCAACGGGACCCTATTACTAAGCCTGCGCTGTCCGTCCGTCCGTCTGTCTGTCAGCGGACTGTATCCCATAAACTTCGTTATCTCTATGGTACTTAGTATGTGATTAGTATGTATAGTATGACAACAGATCGCCACCGCACGGCACCGCGTGTAGTAAATGTGACTCCACGTTATGTATATAGCTCGGCACATCGAAGTAAGAGTCGGAAGTCTCCAATAGAATAAAATAATTCGCTTAGGTACCTACTAATAGATATCTAGTCTGATTTATTTCGGAAATTATGAGATTTACTTGCAGCCGATTAAAACTCTGATTTAGTCAGAATATAATATACATAACTGTATTATTTTGGTCACGAATCGCGAGTGGAAAGCTCGTGACTTTCTTTTATAAACATAATGCTTTTGTGCTGAATTCGGGTCGCACAAACTGTGGACAAATTGCCCCCTACGACTGCGACACGTGAATGTATGGACGTCACAATATCGTTAGCTTTGTGTGCCTATACAATCTTACATAGCAAGCCAGGTTAGTGGTGGATGGCACAACCTAACACTTCTTCACTAACAAGACCTCTAGCAATGTAAATTCGTATTTATGAAACACATGAAAAATATGCATTTTGTAAAATTTGTGAGATATGTTTTGAAGTTCGGTACGCATAAACTACATAAATAGTCTACCAACTTGAATATTTGAGTGTCGTGTCAACAACATTGGCTTTTGATTTGTGAGCCCCATAAAACTAAAACGGCTATAACATGAACGACCCGATCTATAAAGCCCACGTTAAATAACATGTTAAAAAGTTTATTGTCATTGGTAAAGCAAATATTGGAAAACAGTTTGAAGTGACGTTCTAATAAATCTGCCACTATGTACAAATATTTAATGTATTAGACCTGGCCTCGCCATCCATTACAATAACAATACAAAATATTTGCATACGCACAGTAAATATTGGCACCAACAAACTGAAAACTGTTTGAAAACGATAAACTTTAAACTTATAAACATGCAAATAAAATAAATGAATAAACTTCAACATCGAAAAAAAAAACATTCCTGGCTCCAAAAAACAAAAAGCATTCGGTACTTTTTGAATTTTATAAAGTTACCAACTACGCTACTTACAGACGAAAAATATCCTTCTTGCAGTTACACCGTGTTTGTCCCTTTCGATCGAATTTCAAAATGCTTGTCAATGCAAAAGAAAAAACACTGTGCAACCATTCCAAAGATGGTTTTAATTTTATAGTATCTAACAGGGTAAGGTACAAGTAGGTACTACTTATTATACCTACAGTTCAGATATCCCTAACAGTGAAACACATGCGTTCGGGGATTTACTATTATTCAATAGGATTTGTGATATTCCACCAGAACAGGCTTTAATTACCTATCCCGTTAGATTTTCCATCAGATGTGCTATCAGTCATCAGAGCAATTTATCGATAGCCGCACCTATGAAACTGGCATAGAGTCATCGAAGCGCATCCAAAAATGACGATGTGAATCGAATTGAACGATGTCAAGAACCCTACTCTATATAGGTACTACTTCAGGTCAATGACATGATGAATTGTTTTTTCATTAGGTAGTTTAAGTACCTATCATTGGTGTTACGTGATGAGAGCCATTAGTAGTTTTGTTTTTGTTACGTCATAGTACAAGAACACCGCATTAATTCCGAGTGCTCTGAGGAGCTGTCCAATCTCATGCTCGCATCCAGGTACTACCATCGCACTTCCACACATCATCGACACATTGGGTGCCTCGTACTGCTCGCTTTACGAGATCTTTTCTCCCCCATACGTTCAAGTTGTGGAATGGGCTCCCTCCTGAGGTGTTTCCGCTAAACTACAACAAGAGCCGCTTAAAAAAAAAAGAGTCCTTCAGGGCAGGCTACGCATTGGCAATGCTCCTGGTGTTGCAGATGTCAATAGGCGATGGTTACCATTAGGCGGGTAGTATGCCAGTTTGTCGAGCCAGTACACAAAAAATAAAAATAAAAACCGGTTAGATGGCTCTCACATAGATTTCTTCAAAATTGTACGTTCCAGCATCTATGACGGTAAAAGCTGTTTGTATGTTTAAGCATTATCTCTCCGAGGTGAGAAATCATCACTAGATTCCAGGCTAGGAGCATCTATCAAGTCATTCGAAACTAAGTATGTCAGATACACATGCCTGGTAAACGTCACCTCAATTGGATGACGGGAAGTGCGTGAGCGTGCCAATGAAGTATAGGTACCTACGTCGCAGGACTAACACAAACTCAATAACAGACATACTCTCATTGTATAACCGGTCTGTTATTCACTTAAAAACTTCAATCATGAATGTGATGAGATTAATCTAGAGTAGTGATAGAGATTAATCTAGAGTAGTGATAGAGATCATTGTGGGTAGTATGCTACTGTCGTTTACTGGATAATTGTACAGGTTTCTTGGAGCGAAGGAAATTGCTTCGTGTTCAATTATAGCGTCTGCCGCCAACACACAGTCGTTTGTCTTCATATTGATTTATATTCCGTTTCATTAGTACCTAAACCATTTAGCACGCAAGGACATCCTGATTTTGTTTATGTTTGTATCTTTGAAAAGAATGAAGAGAATACATAATGTTACCTAATAAGTAGTATTTGGTAGGTTATGCCTTCGACCAAAGTAAAATACTTTGGTCGAAGGGTTATGCTACGCTCATACTAATATTATTTAATCCTTTACTACTTATAATCAATACAAGTAATGAGAACTGAAACTCCATGGTAGCTCTTCATTCCGTCGTAAATTAAAACCCTATGGGATTAGGAAGGTACCTACTCAGGATTTTCCCGTAATTCTTGCTTTTGTCTATTGTTTACTTGCGTAGTTGTTGTACCTTTGCAAGAACAGGAATAGGTGAGTAAAATCGTGAAGGAATTTAAAAGATCATTCTTAGAAATATTATGTACAAAGAGCAGTATTGAAATAGGTAGGTACCTACCTATAAATACATAGTCTGTCATCGTTACAAATAACCAATGCGATCATGCTGCATTCAGCCTTATCGCCAGAAATACATAAATAATAAGAAGGTTATTTGGTTTACACTTTAGATAAATAAGTTCAAAAGCAGATTGATTGGCTAATAACCTTGAAAACGCACTCTAAAGTAATTAATACTCTTTGAAATAAAATGGTGAATGAAGCAATAACAAGTTTTTTTAACTGCATGATTTTCGGAACATGAAATGCACATAGCCCGCCTGAGCCACTACCTTTAACAATGTATACCTCATAGGTCACGTTCACCGAGGACGCGCCCTATGTGGCATCCACCCTGAGACATAAAGATGAAAAGTACCAAGTGCCTATAATTTTTTGTATTTTAAAATTTTGTGTTTACCTACTTGTATTATTTATATTATTACTTTTATAAATTTAAGTAATTAAAAATAAATTAAATTAAAATATTTCAGTAGGAATAAGTTTGTTCCGCGGATATTATACCGAAACCGCTTATTTTTATATGACCGTGAGTTCTCCCATTTTGTTATTTTCATTCATAAATAAAAATAAAATAAGTGCTGGACAAGTTCACACAACATTATCTAGCCCCAAGCTAAGCCAGAGCTTGTGTTATGGGTAATAGTTAACTGTGATATACTTAATACTTATAATACATTACATAGATAGATATTTTTTATTATACATAGAAAACTCCCAGAACACCCTTAACATATATCTATCAATGGCCGCCTTCAATGAAAAATGTTGTATTTTTCATCGAAGATGGCTGCGTTTCGTCGTTCGTTTCCTGATAGCTTGGCAGTACCTACTTGTCTATTCTTTTTTAAAAATAATGGGAATTTATAACTAACTAAGAGTTATACAAGAACACGCAACATTCATCCTTGTCCTAACTTTAAACATTGAGCAGATTTAATTGAATGCGGAAGACCTTAGGGACATTCTAACTGGATGTCGCGATTCATACTGCGGCACGGCTGTAAGTGGGTCATGACTGCAGTATAATGCATAACCGATGTCGTCTGCTGGCTTTATTTTTACCTGTTCAAGTGGATTCTATAAAAATAATATAATTCATAATATAAATCTAAATAAAGAAATTTTGCTTCATTTTGCATTAATTTTGCTGTTGGCACAAGAATAGTACATTACTGGGTGGTCGACAATTCAGGCGTCGATGAACGAAAGAGAGAATGTAAGCCGAAGCACAGCAGTACCCTTAGTACGAGTATTTGTCAGTATTCGAAACTATATGAAGTTTCGTTTCCTTCAATACATTTTCTGACAGCGTCCTTAGTTTTCTCCTCGTTTTCGCTAGGGGCGCTGCTAGTAAATGTATGGAAGGAAACGAAACTTCATATAGTTTCGAATAGAGTCAAATTCTCGTACTAACCCCCCTGATCTTTGTATTCTAGTGGCCGAGGCTTATATAGTTTTTCTCAAACATGTTACTATTATTTAATCTGTGCCTCTATTTCCACCACTGTAAGTTCTTGTTTTGATGATTTTAACATTTGTTTTATTTTGTGATAACACGACAGATAAATAATATATGGATTTTCCGATTTTCGCCCGTTGTAGATACTACAAATCTCACTACAAGTACCTACGGGTTGGAATTGGATGGCCTTTGTTACTTACTACTGCAGTAGTAAGTAGTTAGAAGAGAAACAAAAAAATGCCAGTGATTACTACTTCCAATCTCAAACATTGCCGGTCTAGGCCGGTAATTTAATAGAATAAAATAGAATATTTATTTATTAAGACAACAAGATCCAACTTTTTAGTAACACATCAGTACTTACTAATTAACAATGATTTAGTCCTCTGGACGAGCTTCCAAACCAGAGGACAATCGAACCGATCCCAGAACGCGCTTAGGATGCGCGAAGCCTGCATAACAGTGAGGCGTCTTTTTGCGCCAGATGGCATCAAAGGTGTCAGTACACGCGTGGCAAACATACCTGAAGCGCTGCAGAAGCGCGGAAGCCGCAACAGAGCCCTAAACGCATTGTTGTATTGGACCCGCATAGCATTGTAAGTAATATCTCGAAGAAGATTCTCGAAAACAGCATGAATATCCACAAATGTTCGAGATAGTATTATTTTTTATTCAAATTGTTATTGTTATTGTTATATAGCTCAGACGCATAAAAACAACTTGATAAATCTTAATTGGTTAATTGTTGTCGATTTAAAAAGTCCTTGCGAAATGTCCAGACGATTTCATTCAATAAGCTTGATTGGCGTCTTGCCTGACATTGGCCGATCCAATCGTAAAATGAGTTTCTCTGGCTGTATTGAATTGATGTCAGTCGCCAAATATGTCCGTATGCGCGAAGGTGATCTAGGTGTCTGACTCAGCACTGCCTACAAACCCTGACAACTCGCTCGGTCGGTCCTGAGGCTCGATACTCGGTCCTCAGTTGCGCATCCACCTTCGATCAGCAGTCACCACTCGCAAGCACCTTGAACTTGCAACGCAAGTTGTTTTATGGTTTTGTGAAGTTTTATATAGTGTAGTGTGTGGCCACTTAACAACAGCAGTTACAGGTAAATAAAAGCCACGATAAGCAAATAATGAAACTATGTGCAGATTGTCACAAATTGATGAAAATTGTTTTACTAAACAATAATGTATTAGGTATACTTTGATTCTCACCGTGTCACGGGTGACATTCTGTACTCTGTATGTGTTGATTGCTTAACCGTTTTTAGCCATTAGGTAAATATCAAAGAAAAGTCTTAATTAAACGCTTTCTAACATATTAAAGAAGGGTTTAATTAAGGTTGGAGTGTGCATATGGACTATGGACCCATCTAAATACGAAACTGAGAGTTGCCTTTAGTGTGTATACTCTCCTCCAAAATAACTGATTGAATTATAATGCAATTTTCATAGTTGGATAGGTTTGTTCTTGGGCAATGTATAAAGTTGTATTCCCGAGGGAATCAGCAGATTTTATTTTGAGGTACAGGAATGATTTAAGCTAAGGCCAAACCAACGCGTTCAGCCCGCGTCCGCGGTGGCGTGCACGGTGGTGACCAATAGTAACGCGCGAACGTGGGCTGAACGCGTTGGTTTGGCCTTAGCTTTAGGTAATAAATAAGAAACTAACAGTATTTTTATGCATAAGAAGCTGCTAAGAATCTGAATGCTAAGAAGCTGATAGGTATATTTCTCTAGGAATGGCAACGCTTTGGTACCTATCTGTTGCCTTGGATGTCTATATTAGATCGTGGTTACCTTGAGAGGACCTTGTCTAGTGTATATTATTTGAATATTTATCTGTAAATCCAGGAAAGGTCCAGGAAAGTCCATTGTTTGAAGAGTGTCTATCATTGCAACAACAGGTCGAGTTGTCGGTCCTGCTGTGTCTCTGCTCGGTCGTTTGCCGCCCCCGCGTGTCATACCCACTCCCGCTCCCTGCGACTACGAGGCCAACAAGGCCTCCAAGGCTGCGTTCAATCACGCCCCAGCGTTCTCCATAGGACTCCGAGTGTGCCCGCCGCAACCGGGGGGCAAGTCGCCAGGTGCAAACCATCTTCTGCGATCTTGTTTCATTTTAGACAGCTTGTAGCAGTGTCATTGATTTCTCTCAGATGTTTTGGTTTACCATTTTTTTTTAACTATCATAGACCTTTGTTTGACCACGATCTCATCTGTTGGTAAGTGACGATGTGGCCGAATATGAAGCAATAAGGTCTGGAAGGCACCTATTCACTCTAACCTTGAAGAGACCCAGATTATAGTTTTCAGGAAATACAGACGACGGTAGTGTGTTCCACTCCTTAGCAGTTCGCATTATAAAGTTAGAACTGAATGGTTTAGCAGTGGTTTTGAATTTGGCAGTTGTTTTTAGTCCATTTGTCCACTAACCTTTATCTTTGACAGCTTTCAGTAGTTTCTTGTCGTTGAGTTGATCATGCTTACCTATGTTTTGTAATTAATCTATCGTTACGACGCAAGTTTGTTTCATTGCATTTGGATACGCTTGATCGATCATATGTGTATGATTTACCTAGATGCTTACAGCTAGTTACTGTTGTATTCTTGTTTATTTTAATATTGTTTGTAGCTAGGTAGTTATTTGCATACTCACCATCAATGTGTGGTCACCAATCCATATCCATCTACACAGTTCTTGTTTCTCAATTTTTTTCTCATTAAAGCACTCTTAAACTCATAATCGGCACATACCTCAGTATGGCAGATCAAAGTAAGTCTTGCAATCCTTGAAAAAAAGATCTCAGTACGTAAATGCTAAAGTATTTTTTTCATTGATTGCAATGATGCCATTTTGCAATTAAATAGGCATGTCGTCGCTCCATAATTTAAAGATTCATTGGATATTTTCCAATACTCCTACCACGAAGATCTACTTTTCTTTATCTTCGTTCAATATCCATTTTAGTTCATGCAATAATGTCGCAAGCTACTTTAGAGAGCAGATGTGTGGACTCGCTCTTGAAAAGTGGTTTCTCCAAGTTTGTTTTCAATATTTTGATGTCATCGTTCATTTTAGTTTTGCATTGTTATGGTTTAGCATTGAACTGTCTGTCGGCCTTATTTGCTCATGAATCATTTAGGCTTACTAGATATTATAAATCATGTTTACATAGTTGTAGAATGATAAATCCTACTGTAAGTTTACAATGGTTGTCCTTGCGTAAAGTTTGTAGTTTAGTAGGTACTATTTATACCTACCTACTTCTTACTCAAATGTTGAAACAAGTAGCGCTTAATGTAATCTTAGTAGGTAAAAGTATATCTTTCTCTCAGGTACAAAAATCCAGTATTCATGAACACCTTATGTGGATGAATTCATCTCGAAGAACGGTATATAGGTAGAAAAACTTTCCCCTTTATCAACATCTCTTCTCTTACTTAAAAACCGGCCAAGTGAGAGTCGGACTCGCACACGAAGGGTTCCGTTCCATGTTACAAGATTTACCACTTTAGTACCTAGTTTTTTTATTGTCAGCACCCCCGTGATTTTTTTATTTCATTTATTTTCTATTATTATTTGTTATTAGATACTATAGCAATACCTACTCACTCTGTGAAAAATGCAAGTATCTACCTATTACGGTTTTAAAAATACAGCCATTATTAAAGATCGAGCAAAAACTAAAGTCTAATTGGTAAATAATAATGTAAAAATTCAAGAGGGGTCTGATTTTTAACTTTTTTTTATTTATTTTATTTTGACTATTAATGTATATAAATGAGTAAGGCCACTAATAACTGAATCGTTATTTTAGCTCCGAACATATATGCTATGCCTCCCGTCCTTGGAGAGGCTAAAGAAGGGAAAATACGAGCAGCACCGGCGTTCAGCATCACCGGCAGAGGGAAGGACATAGGAGAGAAGACACCCATGCCTGGCCCCGGCACGTACTCGCCAACATCGTCAGCGCTAGCGAAGCGACCCCCAGCGTTCACCATGGCGCCAAGACGAGAGCGCAGAGCACCGACAGCGGCTGTGCCTGGCCCTGATGTTTACTGCCCCGAAAAGGTAACAAGCATACTCTTAGCCTCTACGAAGGTCGTGATTTTTTTGTTTGCAAATATATGACATCATTCGTCTAAATTATTCATGGACGCTGAGCGAAGAGAAATAGCGCGCTAATGTTCGCATTGAAAGCCTATGTTACTACGCTTATGTATCTTGAGTCTATGCGGATAAGACTTAGTTTAGAAAGCAAACTAAGAACATGTGGGCATTGAAAGACGCACTGACTGTTGATTATTGAAATGATGTAATTATTTTGCAAACCACGCGGAACATTGCTTTCCGCAATACGCCCTCGACGGAAATGTCAGTCTTAGTGATAAACAATGCGATCAAACTTTCATCAAGGTCCTATGTCAGTCATAAAGAGGCAAAAGATTGCTTCCGCCATCTATTATCTTTGATGCATCATCAGCAGCCTCTAGGCTTCCACTGCTGCGCTCTGAGTCTAAGTTTCTAACAACCATTTGACACGGGCGTATGGTGTAGTGACACGGATTTTGTATTTAGACAATGATGAGCTAGGGGTTAACACTTCGGAAACTCAATTTCCATACAAAAATCCGTGTTACACTACAACGTATGTCCGTGTCAATTTCAAAACTCACACTGTACATTTTCTGGTCGAAGCCTGGATGATGATGATCGTTTTAAATAACTTTTACTAATAACTTGTTGCTAGGTTTATATGAGTCATTAATCCCATGTACTAACAAGCTAACCTCAGCTGGGTGTAAACAACAGGTGTGCGTGAACCTGCGCTGGGCACCAGCACACACCTTCGGCATCCGACACTCGCGATTCGCCGGCCAACCCGCCCACTACCCTGCGCCTGAAGAAATAAGCACAATTTAACATCTGTCTGTAACAAGCTTAAAAATAATAAGATTAACACTAATCACGCTTTTGTAATTCGATATAATTTCGTATTTTTAATTATGATAAATGTATAGTTTATTAAATATTGCTTATTAAAATCATTGTTGCAATTTTTTTATATTTTATCGAGTTAAATCTAGAGCAAATATGTTTGACCAGATTTTATAAAATTACATGCTGCTTGGGACTTCCACTTAAAAATAAGGTACTTTATAGAAGTTGTTCTCATATTTATTGTAGTGTATGAGTACTTCACATTTCAATAAGAATATTAGTAGGTATCTGTTTGTTGTGTATAGTGAGCAAGTAATACCTTGTAGCTTTGACTTTTAAAATACCTCATCCAAATGTTTCTGAAGTACCTATTATTTTTGATGCAGGTGTCTTGAGTAGATATTGAGTATAACCGCTCGCATATTATAGTAAAAGTTCTACGGCAAAACTAACTAATAATTTCTCATTTCTATTTCAGGCTAACGTGAGTCATCGAGACATGTCCCCGAAGTATACAATTTCGAGCAGAATGAAGATGGTGCATAGAGTTGAAAACATCCCCGCACCGAATGCATACTCCCCTGAAAGGGCAGACAGAATGCTTCGTGAAAAATCTCCTGCCTACTCCTTCAGAACAAAATCGGAGATTGTGAGAAATCACGACGCACCTGCCCCGAATATTTACTCTCCGGAGAAAGCCTTGAACTCTTTCAATCATGGCCCCAAATATACCCTAGCAGGTAAAGGTTGTGCAGAGAAACATGAAGTAACTCCTGGCCCTAACCATTACAACCCTCAGAAAGCTGACAAAATTATGCATGGAAGTTCACCTTCCTATTCTATACGCTCGAAAGACGTCGTTGACAAAATCGAACAAACTCCGGCTCCCAACATGTATGCCCCAGAGAAGTCAATGCACATGATGAATGGCGGCCCAAAATATACAATGACTGGCAAGAGCATAGTAACGAAAGTATCAGAAACTCCAGCTCCAAATAGCTACTGCCCAGAGAAAGCAGACAACGTCTTACATGAACATTCACCAGCTTATTCGTTTAGAACCAAAGAACACATCACCGTTAGAAGCGAATCACCTGCTCCTAATGTTTATGCTCCAGAAAAATCTATACACATGCTGAATGGAACTCCTAAATTCACATTGGCAGGAAAAGGGCACTGCAACAAAATACAAGATACTCCCGGTCCCAACGCTTACTCTCTGGACAAGGCAGATAAAATGCTCCATGAGTCTTCGCCGTCTTACACATTCCGAGTAAAAGATCATGTTACTAAGACAGACAATACTCCAGCACCAAACATGTATGCACCAGAGAAGTCTATTCATATGTTAGACAGCTCTCTGAAGTATTCTATGCTAGGAAAGGGGCCGTCTCCCAAGTTTGATAACACTCCTGGACCTAATATGTACTGTCCTGATAAAGCGGACAAAATGTTACACGAATCTGCTCCAGCTTATTCATTCAGGCCTAAAATTAATGTTGACAGGCCGAATGATACTCCTGGTCCAAATGTTTATGAGCCTCATCTAATGGATGGTACGCCTAAATACAGTCTTTATGGAAAAGGACATGATGCTAAACCTTTTGATACACCTGGGCCTAATCAGTACAATCCTGCATTACTGGATGGGACACCGAAATACAGTCTTGGTGGGAAAGGTCATGCTATTAAGCCCTCTGATGTTCCAGCACCTAACGCTTACGATCCTCAGTTACTAGACAACACTCCTAAGTTTTCTTTGGCAGGGAGAGGTCCCGATGGAAAGCCATCAGATACGCCTGGCCCCAGTAACTATGACCCACATTTACAAAGCAACTCTCCAAGATACACAATGGGTGGTAAAGGCCCAGACGGGAAGATTTCAGATGTACCTGGACCAAACGCCTATGATCCCCATTTACTAGATGGCACACCGAAATATACCATGGCAGGAAAAGGTAATTCTGGAAAACCATCTGACACACCTGGTCCAAACGTGTATGATCCTCATCTACCAAGCAATACACCTAAATACACAATGTCAGGAAAGGGTCCAGAAGGAAAACCATCAGATACCCCTGGACCTAATAACTACGATCCTCATCTATCAAGTAATTCTCCAAGATACACAATGGGTGGTAAAGGTCCAGACGAGAAGGTTTCCGATGTTCCTGGACCTAACGCTTATGATCCACATTTAATAGACGGTACGCCAAAATATACCATCGGAGGTAAGGGTCCTGCCAGCAAACCCTCTGATACACCCGGTCCCAATGTTTATGATCCACATTTACCAAGCAGTACACCTAAATTTACAATCTCAGGCAAAGGAGCTGATGCGAAAATATCCTACGTTCCAGCACCTAATCAATATGATCCCCATTTTATAGACGGAGCTCCTAAATATACAATCTCTGGTAAAGGACATCCTGATAAAATTGTTGACTCTCCAGCTCCCAATGCATATTGTCCAGAAAAAGGAGACAGTGTTTTGCTAGAGAGTTCACCAGCGTACACGTTTAGATCTAGACAGCCGCTGCTAAGACCTGACAATTATCCAGCTCCCAATGCTTACGACTCGAGCAAGTTCGATCACATTCAAGATGGTGCTCCTAAGCACAGCTTTGGTATCAAAAGACCCGAAGAAAAACATTTCAACAATCCAGCTCCGAACGCTTATTGGCCTGATTGGGCCGATAAAGTTATTCATGAAAGCACTCCATCATACTCTTTTAGGCCCAAAATCGAAGACGGAAAGGTAGTAGACACACCTGCTCCAAACTCTTACAACCCTGAGAAGGGAGATAAAGTTTTGCATGGATCATCGCCCGCTTACACATTCAGGCCTAAGATAGAAGATGGCAAGGTTGTACATACACCAGCTCCCAACTCTTACAATCCTGAGAAGGCGGATAAGGTGCTTCTTGATAATGCACCGCGCTACTCGTTTAGAATAAAAACGAAGCCACACAAGCCTGATGACGTTCCTGCTCCGAATAGTTATAACCCAGACAAAGCTGATAAAGTGCTGTTACCAAACGCACCACAATACACTTTCAGAGTCAAATCTGATGCATTGAAAGTTCTTGACACCCCAGGTAAATACTGATGAAACCCAAACTTATATGTTTCCTGTACTTAGTGCTTGCGTTATTATATGAGTAAAAATTGTGTGTTTCAGCCCCAAATAGTTACAACATTCCAATACCTGTGGAGACGCCATTGTACACTATTTCTGGACGGCACAAGGAGCCTATTGATGAGCGATTGAAAGTGCCGGCACCTGGAACATACAATCCTGAAAAAGGCTACAAATTTGTCCTGACGTACTCTCCGCAGCACAGCTTCGGTATCAAGATCCAAACTAATAAATACACTGATTCTCCAGGTTAGTTATCTATAACTATTATTTAGTGAATATTCTTTCTCAAGAAAATATTTACGGACTTTCTAAAATTCATAAATCGGAGTATTCTCAGGGTAAACTAGTTAGTTATGAAATGTGTTTTCTTACCAAAATTTACGACATACGTCGAACTCGGGAGTAGGTCAAATAAATACTTTCGAATAAGTGTGAGTGAGACTCGCGCCCTGTAAAGTATTATAATTAGGACTCCAATAGCAATTTTTATTTTCACATTCGAAAAGACAACGTCATGACGTTTCATCTTTTTACTCGACTACGGCAAAGTCAAAATGAAGGTTATGTTTTTAGCAGTCTATAAATATATAACCTATGTATGATTGTATTATGTTCCACCGTAGCGGATAAACAACTTTTTTTTGGTATCGTATCCATTGGGATGACAAAGGAAAGAGGAAAAATAAAAAAAAATCCGATTTTTATTTACATTTGTCTATACAATAGATACGCAAGCTTGCCTGTCGGGATTTAGTTTTTATAACTTTTTACTTGTTAGAGAGAAGGTTGAGCATATTTAAATATTTCTAACATTGTATGGGAAAAAAAAATGGTTTTTATTATTTGCCATTTATTCATGCCTGAATATCAGACATAAATGTGCAAATTTAACCTCCCAGCTGCCGAGATATAACCCTGTCCAGACAACATAGACTTGTCATAGGATCCCGTTGCCACGCTTTAGATACGGAACTATACTAAATCAGGTTTTTAGCCGACGCATAACTCCTAAAATGGGTTATTCCTCTATGTCATACTATGTTGTCATACTAAAATACATGACAAAAGCTAAATAAAATAAATATAAATAAATAATGCTGGACAGTTCACACAACATTGTCTAGCCCCAAGCTAAGCAGAGCTTGTGTTATGGGTACTAGACAACTGATATACTTAATACAATATATTACATAGATAGATATTTTTTTATTATATATAGAAAATACCCCGAACACCCGGAACAAATATCTGCAGATCGCACAAATATTTGTTCCGAGGCGGGAATCGAACCCGCAACCTCCTGCGTCGCAGGCGAACGTTCGCCCGCCGCACCACAGAGGTAGCTAAGCTCTTTTTCGGTCGATTCAAAATCACACCCACTTTGTTACTCGTATCGTATGCTTTGAACGACCTCTGTGGCGCGGCGAGCGAGCAGCCGGCTAATATGCAAGCAGTTGCGCGTTCGATTCCCGCTGCGGGATAAATGTTTGTATGATCTGCAAATACTTGTTCCGGGTCTGTATGTTATACTATCATGGTACTCGTAGTTCCTGCTACCCACGACACAGGGGATCCTAGTGTGGGATCAGGACAATGTATGTGACTATGTATCTGTATGTACATACTGTGTATGTATGTGTTGGGTGTTATGCTATGTTGTTGTTCACACTTGCCTGTTTTCAGCACCAAACTCGTATCAGATCCCGTCTGTACTCGATACTCCAGTCTATACGATCACAGGCCGCCACAAAGTGCCGGTCGACGATAGGACGAGAGTGCCCGCGCCAGGGACCTACTCACCCGAAAAGGTAAATGAAGCTTTTAAAAGTAAATTTTGTTTAGAATTCGTTTGGTTTAGATCACAGACCATATATCAAGATAGACACCGCAAGTGTCTTTTCATGTCACTTTGTCTGTCCGCAATTTACCTACCTATTAGCAAACCTAAAATCAGTTCGCTCTCGGCTGTCTTCGCGATAGCACGTTGGAGTTAATAGAAAAGTGCCTATTTGCGCCATAGTGAACTATTAAAATTCTTCAAAATCAGCTAGCCATGCGAATGGAGATGTTTCATAGCAAAGTAGGTGCAAAATAAAACCGCACGCTCGGTTTCATACAAATTTACGTTTTTGCGGTGTCTATCTTGATATTATGGTCTATAATATCGTGAGTGTTATTTTATTTGCATAATTATTTATTGAGCCCACGACACTGATGATGTTAACTCTCGTACTTAATAAGCTATTGGGTAATGAGCCCAATGGTGTATCAAGGTATTTAAATATGTTAAACATTTAATCTCGACCTATAGTTATTAATTACAGCACTCTACATTACACACACAGGTTCGCTCGAAGAAAATGCCTGTTAGCATGCTGTTTTTTGTCTTGTACACTAGAGCATTTTCTATCTATCTACTGCCAATAGATAATCCACAGAATATAATAATAATCTAACCCATTATTAAAAACCATCATTTGATTTCAGGTCCAGATTAACAAGACACCACAAATAACATTCGGAATAAAGCACTCTCCACTGTTGGGCCAACTGAAGCCAGACACGGCACGTCCCGCTGAGAATCGTACTAGCTCGGAGACTTCTCAGATTTCCAGTAACACCGTCCAGCGATCTGTCACTGAAAAGGTTAGCAGACAAGATACTTATGACGCTGAAACTATCAATGACATCCAAACTCGCCGCCATATCACAGAAATAAGGCCCGACAGCGAAATTAGAAGCGTTACCATCTCACCTGAGCCAATACAAACAACTGACACACTGACCCAGGAGATCGTTTGGGTGCCGGAGCAGTCGATACGTAGGGGGTCTTACACAATCGAGAATCCCGGTAACGGTTTTACTGAGCGTTATCAACAAAGCGAGGTGATTCCGGTCGAAAATGGGGTCATTCGTACGGCGGAAAGCGGGGAAAAGGGAGCGTATTGCAGCGAGAATAGGAGCAATGAAGTGATTCGTAGGGATGGGTTCGAACAGAACGTGGAAAGGAATACGAAAAATGCGAGTGCTCATGAGAGTAAGCAGACTGGCAGCGAGGAGGTCCGCTCTGGAACAGAGGTGCAGCATCTTGCCAATGGGGGTATCGCTAAAACGACCACGACAACGACTATTCGAAAGATCGGTACCGCGGCGAAGACTGCCAATGCCTCGACCACCGTAACTCGCACTGCCACCGCAGTGACGTCAAGGGATGTCGGCGTCAAATAGAGTCTTATGCCCACGGTATGGTTTGACTACGTTAGTATTATTCCTTACTCTGTGGTTTGACTGAAGTTACTAGCAGCGTCAGCCTTTGCTTATTCTTCATGACAACGTACCTATTTTTGCGTTGCATATTTAATATGTATTTATTTTACTAATAATTCTCAATCATGTGCTATTTTAATTTATTAATAGAGCTAAGTAATAATAATTTTGATTTGTGATTTTTTACTCTAACCAATGTTTTTAATCGAACACCACACTTGACCGATTGTGATTAGTTATTATCGCAATGTTTTGCACGCATGCAAAACCTTGGATTGTAAAATAATTATTTTATTGAACAGTAAATGCTGTTGTTACTTATTTATCGACTTTTATATAACTAACTTTGTAAGCACGAACGTCATTGGCTAGCTTATTTTTATCTGACTCGGCTTTGCTTTTGTGTGGCTGAGGTAGTTATAAGGAAAATTACGTTGATGTATAATGTTACTTTAACATTACTAATGATCATTTTGTTATACAATACAAATTTTATTAATAAAGTTTTATTGATAGGAAGTGTTTTAATTTAATACTTAATCTGTCTATCCATTGGTTATTGTAGATTTAATAGTTCTTATAGCCTATATAATCCTAAATCCTATGATCTTATAAAGGTACTCGTAGCAATATAGGTAGATAGAATATGTTACATTTAGTCAACAATTTCGGAAAATAAAAAAAGGTTCATGCCTTGTACTACAGAATATATAATAGTACAGGTACACCAATATATTTTAGTAGTAGTAGAGCTTTTTTGTGAAAGAATTCGTCCGGGTATACTACCACCATACCTATTTCTGCCGCAAAGCAGTAGTGGTCGCATTGCTGTGTTCCGGTTTGAAGGGTGAAATTACAGGCACATGCGACTTTTCATCTTTATGTCTCAGGGTGGCGGGCGCAGTGCAATACCACATCGGGTGCGTCCTAGGTGGACGTGACCTATGAGGTATGCACTGTTCTTAGGCAGAGGTTACCGCTTAACATCAGGTGGGCCATCTGCAGGATCCGTCATTCAAGGAGAATAAAAAAAAAAAGTTGTTATTACTTGTACGTCAACAACATTGCACCCTCAATGCTCTGCGCAGAACAGCCCGGTCCAAGTCACCGCTTCAAAGGAGTCGACGAGCAATCCAATTAGCTCGCTGTATAAGATCTCCGATCACTTGTGGTTTAAGAGTGAATAAGACCGCGCGTAGCATCATAAATAAGTCTGCTCATGGTTCTATCTCTATCGGCAGTCTCACAACTACCAGGGTATTGTTTGTTCTGAATGATTATTTTTGATTATCGGCTTAATCATTACCATCAGCATTATAATATATAAGTGCACTGTTGAACAGAGATCCCCCATCAATGCCATGATGATGCTTGAGCCGCCCTCCTCCACTGGCTTTTTGATGATTGATACACAGTATAAAGAAAAATATTTTTAACAATTCCCTTCCTGATTACTCTGAGCAATCATCTTCTTCGTGGTAATTTCGATAAATGCATAGGCAGATACTTAATTTTTAATCCCAATAGAAATCCTCGTGGATCCCCGCGGGGATTCCGATAAACCAGAGAGTTCATCAGGATCCCCTTGGCAGTTTTGGCTCATGGAGGACTATCTCATATTTTGCTATTTCAAATATTCAGGGTATTACTCTGTACTCATGCCACATTTACAGAGGTTTTTCTGCCCTGTAACTGTGTTTGTTTAAAATCCAATGGTATTCATTCATACGTAAATAAGAGATGATATTTTAAGACAAGATATATTATAAGTTCATCATTATGTTTCAAATCCACAATACCATATAAAACAAAGGTTTTCGCCGAAATGTAAGTACCTGTAGAATCGTGTATAAATTCTTTGTATGGAATTTTCAACTAAAATTTTAAAATAAATAGGTCAAATTCCACACAGTTTATTTATTTTTAGTAAATGACGGAACTGGCCGTGGTTCTCTCGGTGTGAGAATATAACTCCTTCACCTCCTCTCGTGAATGATGTAAAAGGTGACTACGCCAGGGGATGGGCAGCAGCATCCATCTGAGTAGGTACCTAACACCAAAAATGAGATCAATCCGTCGGCCAAGCGTGATGATTATGGAGAACCCTCCCCTTATAATGGGAGATCTCATCCAGTAGTGGACGTCTGCTGATGAAAAAGAAGATATATCATGAGATAGTTCATCATAATGATTAAAATCTACCATCCCAAACAAACCACAGTGTTTCACCGAAAATAACAAAATTTTTGGAAGGACTCAGATTATTGTCATACCTAACTCATATTGGTGCAACCCAAAGTGACAAGAGGCCCATTGAGGCTCTGTCTACCCTTTCGGGGAAAAAGGTGTGTGTCTATGTATGTATGTATGTATGTATGTTACTCATATTATTGTTATAGTATATTGTTGACTACCTCTGTTGCGCGGCGGGCGAAGCTTGGCCTGCGACGCAGGAGGTTGCGGGTTCGATTCCCGCCTCGGAACAAATATTTGTGCGATCGCAAATATTTGTTCAGGGTGTTCTGGGTATTTTCTGTGTATAATAAAAAATATCTATCTATGTAATATATTGTATTAAGTATATCAGTTATCTAGTACCCGTAACACAAGCTCTGCTTAGCTTGGGGCTGGATAATGTTGTGTGAACTGTCCAACAATATTTATATTTTTATATTTATTTTATATATTTTGTGTTATTGTTTAGGATCTCAAGCACAGACCCTAGATTGGCCCCCTGGCGGCTAATCTAGAATAAAATAATTTTATGTCAGAATTCTTTTATTTTATTTATTGAACAAAATCCACAGCCCTTAAACAGTAACTTACACACACCAGAACAGTACACCAGAACAGTACACCAGAACAGTACACCAGAACAGTACACCAGAACAGTACACCAGAACAGTACACCAGAACAGTACACCAGAACAGTACACCAGAACAGTACACCAGAACAGTACACCAGAACAGTACACCAGAACAGTACACCAGAACAGTACACCAGAACAGTACACCAGAACAGTACACCAGAACAGTACACCAGAACAGTACACCAGAACAGTACACCAGAACAGTACACCAGAACAGTACACCAGAACAGTACACCAGAACAGTACACCAGAACAGTTTTAATTGTAATTATGCATGTTGTCTGCATGTTTTCATTTAAGGTATTTTAGAGAATTGTTTGTTTTGACATGTCTAAGTGCATATAATGTGCCAAAAGATAAATAAATACACGAAATGAATTCTTGTGAACATCTTGTGAAATTCAAAATTCGTGATCAGTCAGCGTCCTGCATTAAAAATAATAACTTTTTTTTTTTACTTGAATGACGGAACAAGCAGATGGCCCACCTGATGTTAAGCGGTTACCTCTGCCTATGAACAGTGCATTACCTCATAGGTCACGTCCACCTAGGACGCGCCCTATGTGGCATTGCACTGCGCCCGCCACCCTGAGACATCAATATGAAAAGTCTCATGTGCTTTTAATTTCACCGGCACCCTTACCCTTCAAACCGGAACACAGCAATGCTAGCACTACTGCTTTGCGGCAGAAATTGGTATGGTGGTAGTACTTCCCCGGACGAACTCTTTCACAAAAAAGCTCTACTACTACTACCTATGCAAATTAGACAAATAAGAATCAATTTATTTGTATAGGACACACGTCCGGAATACTACACATGGGATAGGATCTTACAATTTCACCGTAAAACAAATTATTTTGCTTGTTATCACAGAAGTTACAAATATAGGCATTAATTATCAACAAATTCTCATATTGCTGGCGGATGTAGGTATCCGATAACTTGGGTGAGTTCGTAACGGATGCCGTGTAATCATGTTCTCTGGATAAGTTAGCACTGAACTATGTTCATGGCTCCCACGCATCACCATTCATCAGTGCCAGCCAGCCAACATACATAGTTGACTGCTTATCTACCTACGTATAACGTACCGTTGGAAAATGTTGCTAAAAATGTGACTTTAATTAAACTAAAGAGGTGTTTCTGTCAGGCTTTAGTTAATACATACTAGAAATATACATCAATGATGTCAGCATCTTGATTAAAATAGGCTGTTTTATGAACGTGCAAGTGTTTCAGAATCTTCTATTTATATTTCTAGCCCTTTGTGTCCCACTGCTGGGCAAAGGCCCCCCCCCCCCCCCCCCCCCCCACCCCACTCAATCCAGACATCACGATCCTTAGCTATGTTTGCCCAGTCAGCCAGAAACTTATAAATATCATCTCGTCATCTCCGTTTTGGTCTGCTGCGACGCCTTCTCGCTGGGTCAGGACGCCACTCGGTGGTTACCTTCGCTGTACAGAATCTTGCAGTAATCTTGCAGAATTCTTGCTAGAGGCGAATCTTGTACCTTTGTTTTGAAGAACTGCACTGAGTTACATTTTTAATTATTTGTTAGTTGACTACCACGTTGTATTTGTATGTAATGTGGTGTATGTGATAGAACCCAAAAAGATGAGATCCTATGAAGGAGATCACCGACATAGCTCTCAGAATTAGCATATTGAAGTGGCAATGGGCAGGCCATTTACTCGCAGAAGTGATAACCGTTGGAAAATAAAGGATCTCGAGTGGCGACCACCAAAAGAGGACGGCCCCTCTCGATGGACCAAATATATTATAGAGGTCGCAGGAAGTAGAATAGAATAAGAACAATTTTTATTGCTCAGCAGCGTGCTGCGCATTGCACGGAGATGTTTAAAACGAAATAGTTCCAACAGCCTGTCCATTTCGAGCGTACAACAATAGTGCGCAGTTTAAATTAATTATTATTAGATAAGTAATTAAGACTGCGCCAACACCAGGCAGAAACCTTAATACAAAAAAAAACGCATCCTGTCGCTCGGAAAAGCGTTTTAATTAATATCTCTTTAATTATCCATATAATAATATAATTTGATAATTTTACAAAACCCCTACAGTATACCCTCAACGTTTTTGTATAGATTTTATTTATCAAATTTTTTACTCAATAATATGTCCCATTTTAATAAACAATCGAATCTAAGCAAGCGTATCTTTGTTTTTTTTTTATCGGGAAAATATTGTCCTATCGTTTTTCTAGTACCTACATTGATCCCTCGAATTTGTAATGTAGTATCCATACCTATTGTATCTACTTGATTTAGTCTGTTAAAAATCAAGTCTAAGATTAGGAATTTTACGGCACACCCCACCTTAATAAGTTATTAGGTATCTTAAACAGGAAAACGTTGTATGGAGGCGGCTCAACACCGCTCGTCATGTCATTCTATGGGGGAGGCCTATGTCTGTGTTTCTGATAATAATTAAATGTGGCATAAATATTATATTTGTTTATTGGTTTGTACAAGTAAACAACGATACGCGTTACTGTACCTAAGTTTATTATTATAGATTAAAATGTTTATTAGAGCTTTTGTAATGTATCTTATAGTCAATGTAATAATAAATAGAAGCTATTTATATAATTAAAAATCATTATATTTATTTAAACATTATCCTTCTTTGCACAGCAACTTCAACCACAATAACTTTGTTCACAGGAGTAGATAACTCCTAGTACTCGAGTAGAAAGTACCTACTCATTTATGCTACTAATTATCTGCAAGTGGCCCGTATCATAAAAAGTAGGTAGCCTTTGTGTCAATCCAAGACCATTTATAATATTATATCAAATTAGGTTCAGCCGTTTCAGCAAAATACGGTTATAAATATTTACATTTATAACTAACTAGCGACTCGGCCCGGCTTCGCACGGGTAGTTTCAGGATGAACCCCCCCCCCCACTCCTAACCCTTCCCTATGTCCGTCTCCTGGTTCGAAGCTACCTCCCCACCAATTTTTTCAGCCAAATCTGTTCAGCCGTTCTTGAGTTATAAATAGTGTAACTAACACGAATTTCTTTCGCGGGCGAGTCGCTGGTATATTTTATATATATATATATATAATATACTAGCGACTCGCCCCGGCTTCACACGGGTAGCCCCCGGTGACCCCCCCCCCCCCTCAATGTCAACCTCCTATGTCAATCTCCTGGTTCTAAGCTACCTCCCCACCAATTTTCAGCCAAATCGGATCACCCGTTCTTGAGTTATAAGTGGTGTAACTAACACGACTTTACTTTATATATATAGATATTGTATTACCTGGCCAACGTCAGCACTCACCGTCGATCGAGCGAAGCAATATCAATGAAAACATACGAACGACGACAGTGCAGCGCTGACTAAATGCTACGCGCGTACGCTACGTAGTCGCGCTGACGAGAACCATCGGTCGAGCTTGTCTGTCGACTGGCACGCTATTGCGATTTATATTTGCATTTAGTGCTACGCTGACGCTACGCGCGTACGATCAGCGCTGACGGTACGTGTTTACTAAAAAATCGGAATCCAGCTGCCAGGATTTAGTGTGCATGCGTATATATCGCAATGCGCGTCAGTCGACCATCGTTTCGACGGACGGTTCTCGGGCAGCGCTTAGCAATTCATCAGCGCTGCCTGCACTGTAGTTGTTCCCATGTTTTCATCGATATTGCTAAGCTCGACTGGCGTCTGCGCTGATCGTCGGTCGATCACTAAATAGGGCCTTAGTAGAGTCCCACCCACAGCATTGTAGGTACGGAACCGTCACATGTAGGTAAGCTACTGCTCGCTTTTGTGGATTCATTGTAGTTTTACCACAGAATAAGGACTAAGTATTTTTTGACGTTTTTACGTCTTATTCCGGTCCATATTTTTTAATGCAAGATGCAACGGTTGTAATTAAATGACGTTTAAAACGAAAAATCTACGGCTCGGACACACTGAGCTCTTATTTTTATAATTAACCATAACTAATAAAAATAAAAAGCGGCTTAGTGCGTGTCGTGCCACGCGCATTGTAGGATTCCGTAGTTGCTCGCCACAATATGCGGACTTAGAAGGGGGCTTTCCTAACAACTTAATCTAAGTAATTTTCAATGGAATTTGTACGAAATTATTCTTTTACTTCTCAATTTGTTCAACTATTATTCGTTAACTTGTGAAGCCTACTTAGCTGTGATCGTTTTTCTATTAGCTTCGTTATATATGGGTGCTAATGCCGTGAATTTTTCACATATCCAATAACCACAGTTTAGCTGACAGTTTGATCGCTGGACTCTAACAGAAATTAGCACTTCATAAACGGATCCCAGAATCAAAAAATGGGTTTTAATAATAATGTGGATATGTAAAAACTGTTTTTTAAAGACCTATCCAACGATACTTACACCATGAGATAGATGAGGTGTAGATGAGAAAAATAACTCAGTTGACGTGAAGGGAAATAGGGAACAAAGGATTTTTACCTCATTTTTTGTTACACCTTTTCCCTCTTTTTCCTTACCCATGACAAATTAAAGCTTTCTAGAGCTAAGAATCCATGCGTTAAGCGTGATGGACATGCTGAAAACAAAAAGATCCTCATTGTGATGAAATTCTAGAGTCTCATAAAGTTTTCGATCAACTTTAGGTTTATTGGAATAAATGCCAGTCAAAACAACCATGACACCCATAGAAAATTTCCTTGTTTTCCTTGTAAGCGCTCCAATAATAATATTTCTCCAGAAATATGAATAATGGTCCCATTTACTAGTACATAGCAACAAGAGGAAATAATAATGTAATGCATATTTTTTTGTAGGTGTGGCACGGCGCACGTCGCATTTGCCATTTTGTTTTAAGCTTCGATCACAGATACAGAACGTTTTAAGTAAAAAATTAGGGAAAATTAGGAACTGTTAGGCACATTAGTACATTGTTAGGTACATTAACACCATACGCGGGATTGAGAGAAATTTATAAAAAAGTATCAAGGACTAAACAGAAACTAAATAATATTACTTATAGAGGATGGGTGGAAATAATTGAATTAACCTTTTATTTTATTGGAACTAATAAATGATTCTAAAATCGAGAGGTCGCTATTGACTTGTTCAATACGTCCTCTTAATGTTTACTTTACTTTGCTACCTAAATTATAGATTGTTGTTTTATATACTTAATAGTAATGTGTCTGTCTATTTTTTATTATTTCTTGCTACATTCTGCAATATGTGTGAAACCTTGTAATTGGCTCTCCATTTTATATTTACTTGTTTATTTGTGTACCTAGCTGTAAGTTTTCCAAAATGAACAAAATAAAATAAAAGAAATAAATCAATCTATACCTATATAAGAGCTTAACCTGACTGAATGACTGACTGACTGACTGATTGACTTATTGATTCATCATCACCGAGCTGAAGCTGCTGGACCTAGAAAGCTGAAACTTGGAGTGTAGGTTCCTTTAATTTTTGAATTTTTGTAAAGTCAACCCAAGTCAAGTACAATTCAGTGAAGTCAAATCAAAGGTACTAAAAAGGGGTGAAAACCATTCCATGAAAAATCGAATTTTTTGAATTTATAAACTTGAAACGTTGCATAAATATGCTTCAATACAAATCATAAAAGAGTAATTTTTTTTTACTCGGACTACCCCCAAAATTGGTTGCAATGGGGTGTTAAAGTTTGTATGGGCTTGTACCTTTTTATCGCGTGGTGCCTTTTGCTTGAAACTTTGAACACATATATTAGGATTTTTCACAATAACCTTTAAAAAGGGGTAAAAAGGAGTGACAATGTTTTAGTTTTTTTTGTGATGAGATTCGTAGCAAAGCACGAGTATTCAGCTAGTCTGATGTAAGTAAACAGGAATCAAGGGTTAAAGAAGGATAACTACACCAGAAAGAAGCGGAACTTGGAAAGAAATCAGGACATCAACTTTAAGATGGTCTATACATGGTGGGGCAAATTTTTGGCCCCTTAAGGGTAGCTACCTTTTCTTTTGTAGTTAGAAGGTTTTGTTCTTAAGAACCATCGGTTTTATTTTGAAGAAATAAATATTGGCATATTTTGATTTTTGAAAAAAAGTACGGTTCACCCAAAAAATTGAATTTGTCAAAAACATGTTGGTCTTAATCGACTCTATTTCCAACCAGGAATACTTTTCCCAAAGTAACATACCAAATCAAATCGTAAGTTTTGGCAATAATTAAAAAACCATTCCCATACATTTTATATGAAAAAACGAGTAAGTGAAAACAACAATGTCACTCATTCAATGGTTCTTAATTTAAATTCGTATGTAACCATAAAACTGTCTTTAATTTTCAAGCATGGGTAAGTAACAGTAATTATATTCAATAATAAGGCCGTATAAGTAAATAAAGTTAAATAATAACGATGTATAAAAGTTCCAGGTATTTAATACCTAGATATTTACTTTTTTTTAATTCTTCTAATCGTGCTAGTAGACAAGTTTAGATCATCCGCTACCTCACGTACAGATTTTCTTGAATCTGCTTCAAAGTATGTGAGGACTGCTAGCTCAATATCATAACTAATAACAATTTGTTTTTTTTGTAAAGTTTTCGAAAGCTCCCATGCTCAACCAAATTTATTTGCATGGTTTTTATAACTTTCTTATCTGGTAGTCGTATTTCTTCATTTTCTCTACGAAATGCTTCTAACGCTGGTTGAACACGACAGTTATTTTGAAAATAAGCTTTTATTAAGCTTAGCTGCTGTTGATTCGTAAGAGACATTTTGGATTTAAAATTTTAAAAAAATATTTCCCGCCAATTTTTTCAAGTGGTATTGTAATTAAAAGAGGTGGTATATCATTCTACCAATAAGGTTTAATAACAAACATCAATAAATAATTTGAATTTAGAACAAATTGCTTTCCGCGTTCGAATGGTATGCATGACTTTGTTGCGTCAAATCTTCTTAGAAAAATGTATGGGAATTGATTTTAATTATTGCCAAAACTTACGATTTGATTTGGTAAGTTACTTTGGGAAAAGTGTTCCAGGTTGGAAATAGAGTCGATTAAGATAAACTTGTTTTTTTTTGACAAATGTGATTTTTTGGGCGAACTGTACTTTTATTCAAAACCCTAAAAAATGCCAATGTTTTTTTTCTACAAAATAAAACAGAAGGCTCCTAAGAACAAAATCTTCTAACTACAGAAGAAAAGGTAGCTACCCTAGAGGGGCCAAAAATTTGCCCCAGCCATGCAAATTTATAAATAAAAAAAAAAAGATTAATGCTTCATTGGGTTGTAATTGTTTTTTTTTAATTAACCTTATTCAATTTGTTAGCCACAGTTCACTATTCTTAGAAATACACTGGTATTTTCTGTATAATTTATCAACAATTACTTTCTAAAGTATCCATTAATTATTTAAACATTGTAAATGACTTTTGTAAATTGACTACAAAATAACAAGATGAATGTGTTACCTAGTCGTCGTATTAGTAGAGATGACCTCTGTTACGCGTCGGGCGAGAAACCTGCTGAGATGCGAGAGGTCGCGGGTTCAATTCCTGCTGCGGGACAAATGTTTGTACGATCTGCAAATATTTGTTCCGGGTCTGTGTGTTGTGGAAGCATGGCACTCGTAGTTCCTGTTACCCAGGACATAGGATCCTACGTGTGGGATTAAGACAATGTATGTGACTTTTGGGTGTTACCTATTACCTGTGTTATTAGCTGCGAACCGGCAGCGACAGAAAATTTACCATATTGCCAATACAAATAAGGCTTGATCAATTCTAATTCTAATTCTAATTCTAGGTGGGGGTGTTAAGACCTGCACTGACATCCAGATGTGCATTGTGCATTATCCCCCTGTGCTAACCCTACCCCAGCCAGCCCAGCTCCTTAAAGTAACGGAGCAGGACTTTGGGTTGATGGCAACACTGTTGAAGTATGTCTGAAGGCGTCGATGATGGAGAGCAGGATCCAAGTAGCTCCTGCAAACCCGTCTTAGCCCTGGCGTCTTTTGTGGCCGCACATTTTAAGATGACGTGCTCCACCGTCTCTTAAATCTCAGGCTTGATCAATCAAAAAAGTGTTTTTTTTAACCCCCGACGAAAAACGAAGGTGTGTTATAAGTTTGACGTATCTGCGTGTGTGTGTGTGTGTGTCTGTCTGTCCCATCGTAGCTCCCGAACGGACGAACCGATTTAGTTTTTTTTTGTTTAAAAGGTTTGTTTGTCGGGAGTGTTCTTAGCTTAGTTTGATCAAAATCGGTTCAGCCGTTCAGCGTTGGAAGTTTTTTAATATTTACAAAATTAATTACTTGTCATCACAACAAATTATGAACTTCGATTTTACAAGCTTTAAATTAACTCGCAATGTACGTCAGGGAGGAATATGTTTGTCCTGGTGGAATCTTGTTTAAAGCAGTTATCCTCCACCAATTGAGCTGAAATTTGGCACACCTGTCAAGTTCCGACGACACTACATTATGATGGTAACAGCGAGCTGATCAGATGATGGAGATGGAAGGTAGACAACGTAACTCCTCGATGGATAATAGTAGACTGGTTAGATTTTGATCAGCACACGTTTTATAAAAGCTTGTATAGAAAAATATCATCATCAACCTACTGCAGTCCACTGCTGGACATAGGTCTCTCCCATGGCATGCCACTGAGCCCGGTTTTCGGCTATCCTCATCCAGTTTCTGCCAGCCACCCCGCGCAAGTCGTCGTTTCACCTAGCCAGAGGGTGTCCTACACTACGTTTGCCTAGACGCGGTCTCCACTCAAGAACTCGTTTACTCCAACGATTATCGGTTCTTCTGCAGACATGACCGGCCCACTGCCACTTCAGCTTGCTAATCCTCTAGGTTATGTCTAGAACTTTGGTTCTCTGTCGGATAACCTCGTTTCGGATCTTATCCCTCAGGGAGACTCCAAGCATAGCCCTCTCCATAACTCGCTGAGCGACTTTAAGTTAATGGACCCGTCCTACAGTGAGTGTCCACGTTTCAGCTCCGTAAGTCATAACTGGTAGGACGCACTGGTTAAAGACTTTTGTCTTTAGGCATTGTGGGATGGGCGACCAGAAAACTTGACGAAGTTTTCCAAATGTTGCCCAGCCAAGCTGAATTCTCCTACTTAATTCTTTCTCGAAGTTATGTTTACCTAGCTGTATGATCTGCCCGAGGTAAACATACTCCTGCACAGCTTCGAGAGGTGTACCAGCGACCGTGATCGGAACAAAGGTTACATGCTCATTGACCATGATTTTGGTCTTGTCCAAGTTCATTCCCAGTCCGACCCGTCGAGAAGCATCAGCTAGGCTGTTCAGCATTTGTTGCAGTTCGTGCGGCGATTCAGCCATAATAACGATGTCATCTGCGAATCGAAGATGTGAAATGCGCTCACCATTAATGTTAATGCCTCGTCCGTTCCAACTCAGCGTCTTAAACAGATCTTCCAATGCGTTTGTGAACAATTTAGGCGATATCACATCGCCTTGTCTCACTCCGCGGCGCAATTGAATAGGTTTAGACTGCTGGTTCTGTACTTGGACGGTCATTGTGGCGGAGTCATAGAGGCATCTCAGCAACTCGATATATCGCCAGTCAACTTGACATCGCTGCAGGGACTCCAGAACAGCCCAGGTTTCTATAGAGTCAAAGGCCTTCTCATAGTCCACAAACGCTAAGCACAGAGGCTGATTATACTCCTCCGACTTCTGTATAATCTGCCGCACTGTATGGATGTGGTCTATGGTGCCATATCCTCCTCCTGCTCCGGGAGCTGAAAGTCATCAAATCTTCGCGCAAGACGATTCGTGATTACTCTGGAGAACAGTTTGTAGATATGGCTTAAGAGTGTGATGGGTCTGTAATTCTGCAATAAGGCCTTGTTTCCTTTTTTGAAGAACAACACCACCAAACTCCTATTTCATGTCACTGGAGTTCTCCCGTTGTTTAAGACGGAGCTGAATATGAGTTGGAGCTCTTTAAGGATTGATTTACAAACTGCCTTCAAGAGCTCTGAAGTAACTCCATCTTCCCCCGGGGCTTTTCCATTCTTCAACTGTTTCAGGCCTAACTCGATTTCGTCTAGACTGACTTCTGACAGGTCTTCAGTGTAGTGGCGGGTTAATGTGGCTGTCACATCCTCGTTACTGGGTCCAGGACGCGATGCATGCGAAGCATACAACTGGCCGTAGAAGTTTTCCACTTCCGAAAGAATCTCAGGCTTGGAGACTACGGTTACACCGGTAGAGGTCCTCAACACAGTTAGGTGGCTTCTCCCCAGGCGCTGGTCAAATAATTTTGAGCCCCGGTTTTGCTCTATCGATTTTTTAATGCGACAAATAAAGATAGAGAAATAGAAAAATATATTTTTCACAAAAACTTATTTTGATCACAACAAAGTATGAAATGAAATGAAATGAAATGAAATGAAATGAAATGATTTATTTGCGTGAATACAGGTAGTTTGGTTCATAATCTATTTTTAGTATCACTGTACTCGACTAGATGAACAACGAACTATGAACTTTGTTATTTCTATCACGGTCATATCAGTGCAATGAACGGATGTTTTTGGGTTTTTCAGAGTACCTACGCATCTACTATTTATGTTTACAAACCAACAATAAGATAAGACCACACTATAACGTGACCAGTTAAATTTTGTTTAAACCAGTGATAACACTCCATTTATAGATACACTTATTTTAGTTTTTGTCAGAGATTTATTAGCTAACTAGCGACTCGCCCCGGCTTCGCACGGGTAGCACCCGGTGACCCTCCCCCCCCCCAAGACAATCTCCTGGTTCTAAGCTACCTCCCCACCAATTTTCAGCCAAATCGGTTCGTGCGTTAGTTCGGTTCGTGAGTTATAGCGTCAGGAAGGAACTTATTTTTATATATGATATGAAAAACAGCCCCACTCCCCTCGTATCCCCCCCCCCTGGTAGCCTATGTCACTCAGAGTGAACGTAGCTTTCCAATGGTGAAAGAACTTTTTAAATCGGCCCAGTACTTTTTGAGCCTATTCATTACAAACATACAAACATACAAAAATAGGTACAAATCTTTCCTCTTTATAATATTAGTGTAGATTTATTGAACTGCCTTGTGAATGGATCTTTTTTTTTAATACTACTCGGAATGACGGTTCAAGCAGATGTTAAGTGGTACCCTCTGCCTAAGAACACGACGACCTCTGTGGAGCGGCTGGCGATGGTTCGCCTGCGACGTGGAGGTTGCGGGTTCGATTCCCGCCTCGGAATAAATAATTTGTGCGTTCTGCAGATATTTGTTCAGGGTGTTCTGGGTGTTTTCTATGCATAATAAAAATATCTATCTATGTAATGTATTATATTAAGTATATCAGTTATTCTAGTACCCATAACACAAGCTCTGGCTTAGCTTGGGGCTAGATAATGTTGTGTGAACTGTCCAGCATTATTTATTTATTTATTTATTTAACAGTGCATTACCTCACGAGTCTCGCCCACCTAGGACGCACCCTATGTGGCATTGCACTGCGCCCGCCACCCTGAGACATAAAAATGAAAAGTCTGATTTGCCTGTAATTTCACCGGCACCCTTACCCTTCAAACCGGAACACAGCAGTGCGAGCACTACTGCTTTAAGGCAGAAATAGGTATGGTGGTAGTACTTCCCCGGACGAACTCTTTCACAAAGAAGCTCTAGGTAATAGGTACTACTATCTAAACTTAGATAGCTTAGATTTGGTTATCTACAATAGGCCAAGCATACAAAAAAAACAACGTAGGTACCTATGTTTGTAATAAGTACTTTTGTATTTTACATTATTTTCACCTGTGCGCCATGTAGTAGGTCTGGATCACGCGACAATGACGAAGGCTGATTGACGTAATAGCCCGTAATAGCCCCCTCGGAACCCCCTGCCACCCCGCCATAAACTAAATTAATGTTTACCAGTACCCCAGTCCATCCCCGATAAGCATTGCGTCACAGATTCATTTACAGTTCACAATGTTACTACCAATTACGTTAACCATTAGGTGGGCTACATTCTTAGTAAAGTTTTACCCAAAATATAAGTCCGATAGACTGTTTTCGTTTGCGCAGAAAAGCGCAGACTGATATCCGACAGTAGCCGAACGTATAGTATAGCTCTGTCTCGCTGTATAGCTCTGTCCCGCTCACATCTAAGAGTCGACTCATGGACAAGATGGCGCACGGCCGGCTGCTATTTACCCGTGAAATCGATTACCAAGAACAGCGCAAGATTTTAGTCCGCGATTGCTATTAGTAGAAATAATGTTCCCGCGCTGTATTAATTGGTCTACGGCGCATCGGGGCGACTTATATTTTGGGTAAAACTGTACATTCTTGAGAAAAATAGCGACGCCAAATACTGCTAAGCTACGGTACGGCTACGACGCCTTCGATATGGCTTGGATACGGCTATACAATGGCTAAGAGACGGCTACGATATGGCTACGCTATGGCTACGACACGGCTACGATCTGGCATTGACACAGCTACGGCATGCCTACCAAAGGATACGGCTACGTTTTTTCATGACAAATGTTTATTTTTGATGCTAATTGCATCGTGTTTTGAAAATGATATTATCTGATAGGTGGCTGCCACCCTTGTTTCGGCTCTTTTGATGGCATTTTGCATCACTTTCATCATTTGCATGTGGGTTAATCATTGTTATAGAATAATTCAAGGTGAGGCAATCTGCTAAAAATGTAAGTGATATTATCAAAATTCTTGTCTTCTTCTGCGATCGTAGGTCATGTAATGATGTATCTGGCGATACGTACCTACAAAAAATCGACACACAACCTTCTCCCCGAAGGGTAGGCGCAGAGCCTCAATGGGCCTTTTGTGGGTTGCAAAAGTTTTGGAATATAGACGTGACAAGTGGTGAGCTCATGGCCGCCATTGCTTACCATGACTGACTCGCCCAACCAGCACATCTCTATCTTAAAAATGTCTATAAAACATCTAATAGAATTTATATTGGATTGTCTATCTTAAGAGTTAAAGATCCCTCGAGATATCTCTAAGAATGTTTGTAGATACAGTTTAGTAAAAATGGGCACAACTTTAAGAGTAGGTCACAAGATTGACTTAAGAAAACGTCTGTAGGTAGTATTAAGAGTAAACTTTTATCACATTTCTTAAGAAAGCTATCTAGAAAACTACAAGACAATTTCCAGAGTAGTATTTAGTCTTCTAGATAGTTTTTAGACTATGATAAGACCATGATAGCTGTAAATGATGATGAAATTTTAAAATCAAAGTTACTAAAGCGTTACAATTATAAGAAAATATTATTTAAAGGAATATGGTATTAAGTATAATGGCGTACAATTGATATACTATCAATATTTATTACAACATGGCGAAATAATATTAAATATTCCTCTATTTAACGCGGTGTGTTATCGTGCCTGAAGTGCAAATACATGTGCGGTTTTATATACATCGTCAAAAATGACATATTATCAATCTTAAAACAAATGCGCTCGCTCTATTTAAATGTTGAAGTATAAATTATGAGGCATAAAATATTATTTAGTATGTTCGGAGCCTAAGTTATTTTTTTGTTTTACTGCAATGAGAATGAAAACTCATAAAATAAATCGTTACTAAACATTCTAGATAACCTATAGTGATTTTAATCTCATATTTATGGTTTTTAAAACGTGTGAAATATTCCAGGACAACAGCACAACAATTAAATAAAATAAAAAATGGCGATAAGTGTAAAAGGAATTAATTAAAACATCCATTAGATCTATCATTCTATAGCATAATTTTTAGACAAGCTATAGAATATGTTAAGATTAATTTTATTTCCTATAGACAAATTGCTTTTGTAGAAGAGCATTGAGTCTAAAGAGACTCTTAAAGTTGTCTATGAATTGCAATGTTTGTAAACAATTTTTTCTTTGCATAGTCTCTCTAGACCCTATGTAGGTAACGGTTGTGCTGGTTTGTGTGGATAGTTTTATGCAACAAAATTAGAAAAAGTCGGGAAAAAGGTGACTGTCAAAGTATTATTTTCTTTTCGTTTGGTTGTGATGCAAGTCAACAATTGTTATTATATTATACATAAACCTGTTACCTAAGTGCTTTGTACCTGGAACTGTTCTCGTTTATTTTTTAAGTAGAGCTGAACTCTTCGACGATATGCACCAGACCTTTTGATATTTTTAACTTTGTCCATATTGCATAATATTTTTCCGACACATTATTAATTTAAAGACTTATAATACTTAAAATGTATTTTTCAATACCAAATTCCCTGAAAGCGCACTATAGAAGTTAACCGGTAAGATAGAACACTATAAATTATCTATTGAAGGATTTTTTCAAGAATAGACTTGTGATCGCTGTTTTATAGAGTATTTATAGACAATATTAAATATGTATAGAACAATTTATCTTAAAATATTCAACAGAAGAAGCTTTTAAAAAAAGGACTTTAAGAGTTAGTGTTTAGATTATTTACACTTTATTAAGATTAATGGTCTTATGGAGGTTTTAAAACTTTGACTTGAGGTAATTTACCCTATTAGATTTTATTTTATTTTCTAAACCCATTTATAGAGAGTAATTATCTTAACATATACCACGATAAGAATGTCTATAGATTTAATGGATTTATGACTTCTAATGTGTGCTACTTGGGACGGTTAACGCTTTTTTCCGGATATAACACATTCCGCCAGGACAAATCTTATACCAACTAATCTTACTAACAAGTCCGGGTACTCCCTTAGTCAGCTTTTACGACATCCACGGGAGGAGATGTAGGGGCCTATTTTTAGTCCAGACACATCACGGAAAATACTGTAATTATGAATGGTAGGTAACGAGACTCGAAGCAAACGGGTTTTTTTTTTTCAAATCACGCTGTAATTTTAAATGTGACTGTGTTACCTACAAATATAATAAATTATGACGGTAATTTTCCTGTATGCATATAACTCCTGTATAATATTTTTTGATGTTCCTGTTTTGGCATCATCAATCATTTGACGACCTCTGTGGCGCGGCTGGCGATGGTACGCCTGCGACGCAGGAGGTTGCGGGTTCGATAACCCGCCTCGGAACAAATATTTGTGCGTTCTGCAGATATTTGTTCAGGGTGTTCTGGGTGTTTTCTATGTATAATAAAAAATATATATCTATGTAATGTATTATATTAAGTATATCAGTTATCTAGTACCCATAACACAAGCTCTGGCTTAGCTTGGGGCTAGATAATGTTGTGTGAACTTGTCCAGCATTATTCATTCATTCATTATTCATTAGGCATAGGTACTTACGCCCACTGTATTATATAATCATTTAAATTTTTTAGTTTGACCTTCCTTTTAAACTAGCTGGCGAATTTGCCAGACCAAGGAAAAGGTTTTTTTAAAACATCGCGATGAAACAAGTGGAAATCAGCATAATCCTAGAGCTAATAATTCTAAGACTAAGACATGAGATTAGAGACTGAGATTGAATTTAAATTACAGGAACATTATTTATGGCGCAGTGCAATGCCACGTAGGGCGCGTCCTAGGTGGACGTGACCGGTAAGGTAATGCATTGTTATAGGAAGAGGTCACCTTTAAACATCCAGTGGGGCCATATGCTTGTGCCGGCATTCATATATATAATAAGTTTTTTGTGAAAAATATATTTTTCAATGCAAGCTTTTACAAAATTAGTGTGATGATCAAAATGAGCCTAAACACGGCCAGTCTACTATTATCCCTCGAGGAGTTCCATTGTCCACCTTCCGTCTCCATCATCAGATCAGCTCGCTGTCACCATAATATTGCATTGTCATCAGAACTTGACAGGTATGCAAAATATCATCTCAATCGGTTGAGGATAACTGCTTTAAAATACAGTTGCAAGATTCCACCCGGACAAACGTACATACATTGCAAGTTACATAAAAACTTATAAATAAAAGTCACCTTTACAATATATATATATGATACTTAAATGAAGAAATAAACTACCGACAATACTACTATCAATTATGCCTCGGCAAACTACGTTCACGCCTATTTTTTTTTTTTTATCTAAATTAGTCTTGCGTTTGGCTACATCTCACCTGATGGGAAGCGACAATGAGACCTATTTAAGCACGCTCGCCTAGAAGATGCCTATTAACTCTTTGTTTGAAGATGCCCAAGTTGTATGATAAAGGGAATAAAGAAGCCGTAAGAGAGTTCCAGGCCTTTGCTGTCCGGGTGATGAAAGAGCTTGAGAAACGGTTTGTACGCGATGGTGCAATCAATCACTTGCGGTCAAACACTTGCAATCATTTTTCTGCTGCGAAAAGCCAATGACCGAGGTACATTATTTGTAGTAGTACTGTGTACCTACCTATCATACCTAGCGTAGGTGTTTTAGCGTTGGTTTTGGAGATCGAAGTTACCCGCGTCCGTAGGAAAATACCCTTGCGTCCCTACACGTGATCTCTGGGTGGTGCCAAACGGGTAACAACATTTCTGGTGGTAGGCTTCGGCCGTGGCTTGTCACCACCCACTGGACAAAGCCAGTCCGTGAAGCGACATTGTCGTGTTTCGGACTGATGTCCAGTGTAGCCATCGTGGAAGTGACGGGTTTGAGCAGTTCGTGCACTGGATTCAGCATGTGCGTTTTAGAGACCGCAGCGGTGCAAGTGTGCCGGGTGGCTAGGCTTGGAGGGTAGCGGGATCCGAAGCACGGTTCTCCGCTGGCCGACCGCAGGTTGTAGGGGGCCCAACTAGTGAGTTAGCCACTCATGAAAGGCTGCCCCGCCGCCTCGCGAAAAATCCCAGAATGCTCCATCGTGCCGGTTGGCGACCGGATGAGAGGACCCGATGGCCATTCCTGGGGGGGTTCGGGCGTCCCCGCAGTCTCCAGTCTAGTCTCCCACTGGCGCAGGAGCCTGCTGTTTGTCTCTTGGTTTTCGCTGACCAGTGCCTCGCTCAACAGCCGTTTTTCCCATTAACCTAAACACTCATAACAACCATGAAAAAGTTCAAAAATAATATGTCGTTTCTACAGCGGAAGCACTTCCTCTCGCTTCAAGTGCACCTCTCGAATATTCGAGGGCTGCACTCCAATCTCGATCCGGTCCACCACCACCTAGAGACCGCTAAGCCTCACTTATTATTCCTCACGGAGACGCAGATTCTATGTCCTGCCGATACAGCATACCTCACATACCCAGGCTATGCTCTGGAGCACAACTTTAAACCCAAAGCTGGTATCTGTTTATTTGTCCGGGAAGACATTTGCTGTCTGCGTCTTCGTGACCTTGAAGAACCCAATTTTTCAGTTTTATGGACTTTGGTGGACACCGGCTTAGATAAAATTATCTATGCTGGCTTATATCGGTCTCACTCTGGAGACTACGAGACAACCAGGTTGTTCAACTACATATGTGAAGCGGCGGATGTGGCCCAACAACGTTATCCTGATGCCCAACTGGTGATTCTGGGGGACTTTAATGCCCACCATCAACAGTGGCTGTTCCCATACCAGCTCACCGACCATGCTGGGAGAGAGGCGTGCAAACTTGCACTCACGCTAAATCTCACTCAGCTGGTCCATGAGGCAACCAGAATTCCAGACGTTGAGGACCACACAGCCAACTGCTTGGACCTTCTGCTGACGAACGAGCCGGATCACCACTCAGTATCAGTTTTGCCTCCTTTGGGTACATCAGATCACTGTGTGGTGAGGTCTGTATCGTCATACTCGCCACCCGATCCCTCACCCAGAGGAAGTAGGCGAGTGTGGCGTTACAAGTCAGCAGATTGGGATGAGATGCGACATTTCTTCGCTTCTTATCCTTGGCGGCAAACCTGCTTTTCTTCTTGTGACCCGACGGTCTGTGCTGATGCCGTTTCGGAGGTGATCAAAAGAGCAATGGAGTATTTTATTCCATTCTCCGATGCTTCACCTTCAGGCAATGCTCGCCCATGGTTCAGTTCCGCGTGTGCTAGTGCAGAAGCGCTAAAACATGTGGCTTACCTAGCCTGGGTTGACGCAAGAAACGGTAAAACCTCGGATGCACGGCTTAAGAAGAAAGCCTTTAACAAAGCCGCCAAGTCTTGCAAGAAGGTGATACGGAAGGCTCGCTTCGATCGGATTGGCCGTCTGGGTGCTAAGCTTGCCGCATACCCTGCGGGAAGTAAAGCTTTCTGGTCTCTGGCTAAGTCCGTGGAAGCGAACTTCAGCCGCCCTTCACTCCCCCCACTACTGAAACCCGACGGGTCCCTAGCTCACGCTGCGGTTGAGAAAGCAAATTTATTTGCTACTCAATTTGCGGAGGCTTCACGTCTTGAAACTTCTGGCGAAATTCCACCCAGCCTTCCTCGGTGCGAAGCTTCAATGCAGGAAATTCGCATCCAGCAAAAGGAAGTGCTCAGAACGCTACGTGGTCTCGACGTGAATAAAGCTAGCGGTCCGGATGGTATCTCGGCTATAGTGTTGAAAACCTGTGCCCCTGAGTTGTCTCCAGTATTAACGCGACTTTTCCGCCTCTCTTTTAAAACTGGTGAAGTCCCTAAATCTTGGAAGCTCGCAAACGTGCAGCCTGTACCCAAGAAAGGCAGTCGTGCTGACCCTTCAAACTACCGCCCTATTTCGGTCACCTCCCTACTTTGTAAATGTATGGAGCGTGTACTGAATAGGAAGCTCCTTGCATACCTCGAAGGTAACGACCTCCTCAGTGATCGCCAATACGGATTTCGCCGAAACCGGTCGACTGGGGACCTTCTTGTGTATGCCACGCACATTTGGAGCGAGGCCATCGAGAAATACGGTGAAGCACTAGCTGTTTCATTAGACGTCTCGAAGGCCTTTGATAGGGTTTGGCACGCTAGCCTTATTGGCAAGCTTCCTGCCTACGGACTGCCAGTTCAACTCTGCTCCTGGCTCGCAGACTTTCTGAGGGAAAGATCCATTCGAGTAGTTATTGACGGCTGCTCGTCGGATCAATTGGCTATTAACGCCGGGGTACCTCAGGGGTCAGTGCTATCTGCCACACTGTTTCTGTTGCACATTAACGATCTGCTAATGCCCGGTATCATTGGGTATGCAGACGACAGCACAGTTGTGGAGAGATATGTTTCTACTGCGCGAGCTAGGAAGAATGAAATTCAGGAGTTAAGAGATGAGATGCTGCAGCGTCTGAATTTGACTCTCAAGGCTGTATCCGACTGGGGTGATGCCAATCTAGTCAAGTTCAATGCCTCTAAAACGCAGGCTTGTCTCTTCTCGGCGAAAAAAAGTCCGTTTCTCCAAGTTCCTGTATTCCACGATGTACCTGTAGCTATAGGTGATCACCTCGAGCTCTTAGGTGTTTCGCTCACGCCTACTCTCAACTTTGGCTCTTACATCGAGTCTAAGGCAAAAACAGCTGCCATGAAGCTAGGCATCCTGAATAAGGTAAAGCGTTACTTCACACCAGGACAGCTTCTCAGTTTATATAAAGCACAAGTCCGGGCTGGTATGGAGTACTGCTGCCATGTTTGGGATGGTTCGGCCAAATACCAGCTTGCTGCCTTGGACTCGATCGAACGTAGAGCTTTCAGGCTTATAGGTGAGCAACATATGGCGGAGACTAAGATCCAGAGTCTCGAGCACCGCCGTAAGGTTGCATGCCTTTCAATCTTCTATAGGTTACATTTCGGGGAATGCTCCCAGGAACTGCACGATCTGATCCCACCATCTCCTTTTCATCATAGGACGAGCAGACGTACGGCTCAGTACCATCCTTACCTCATTAGTATACCTTCTATTCGCACAAAACGTTTCGGTTCTACCTTTATAATGCGAACTGCTAAGGAGTGGAATACACTGCCGTCGTCTGTCTTTCCTGAAAACTATAATCTGGGTCTCTTCAAGTCTAGAGTGAATAGGTGCCTTCTAGACCTTTGTGCTCCATCTTCGGCCACATCGTCACTTACCAACAGGTGAGATCGTGGTCAAACAAAGGTCTATCAATGTTAAAAAAAAAAAAAAAAAAAAAAAAGGTGTTAAAACACCTACGCTTGTCTGCAAAAAGGTTTGTAACTGATAATTGATTAAGCAATTGCACATGGGTGCAGCTGATATACGTATTTAATGGATTATGTGAAGGTGGTGCTCTACAGTCAACACGATCATTGATTGCAACTACGGAGGCCTGCAATGGGGTTAGGGGCTTTTCGTCACTACACCATTTTTGAGCTACTTTTGACTTCCATACTACGAGGGTAAACTCGTCAATACTAACTTTTATTTATTTATTTTATGTAATGTCTCGACAATCTCGCATACGTCCCGCCTGATGATAAGCGGTTACCGTTGCCTATTGACACCTGCAACACCAGAGGTATTGCCAATGCTTTGCCTGCCCTTCAGCCTTCTGCCCTTTTTTTCTGCCCTTTTTCGCTTAAAAAAAAAAGAGTCCTTCAGGACTCTTTTTTTTTTAAGCGCCTCTTGTTGTAGTTTAACGTAAACACCTCATCAGGAGGGAGCCCATTCCACAACTTGCACGTATGGGGGAGAAAAGATCTCGTAAAGCGAGCTGTACGAGATACCCACGTTCCAATGCGATATAATCAAATGGAACATATGTGATCAATTGGAACAGGAGTTTCAATCTCAATTTAAAATGATCTTGTGATGTTGACCTTGATGAGCCAATGCAGACAAACACGGCTTTGCTCTCTCTTGATGATTCTTCTTGCTACTAGGAAGCTAAATCGACCTCTGTAGCGCGATAGGCGTGTAGCCAGTTGAAATGCGTGAGTTGCAGGTTCGATTCCAGCTGCGGGACAAGCAAATAAATAAAGCTGGACAGTTCACACAACATTATCTAGCACCAAGCTAAGCAGAGCTTGTGTTATGGGTACTAGATAACAGAGTACATTACGAAGATAGATATTTTTTACTATACATAGAAAATACCCAGAACACCCTGAACTGATCAGCAGATCGTACAATTATTTGTTCCGAGCCAGGACTCGAACCCTCAACCTCCTGCGTTGCAGACGAACCTTCGCCCTTCGACATACAAATGTTTGTACGAGTATGATCTGCAAATATTTGTTCCAGAGCTGGGTTTGTGCCCTGTACTCGTAGTTGCTGAAACCTACTCTACAAGGAATGTGGGATCAGGACTATGTATGTGCCTGTTGGGTGTTATGTTATGCGGTGTCTATGAAACAAGAAGACCGGATTAGATTGTTCACGACTCCAATATATTTGCCAACAGTGACCTAAAACTAATTACTTACATAACTTATTTACAACTTGTCTTCTCCCGTGGCTTCGCCAGCGCTATACCAGGATAAAAAGTAGCCTATACCTCAATCCAGGTCATAATCTATCTATATACCAAATTACATCGAAATCGGTTCAGCCGTTTCAGCGTGATTGAGTAACAATCATACATACAAGCATACAAATATCGTAATTTGACATATTTCGGATATTAGTGGGATTATACAAGTATACCTCATAAAATATTATTTTCACGTGCTCTCTAATAATTTCTATTGTAGCTTGAATTTTATTAAAAGTTGAAGGTAAACTTTCTAACGACATTATAGCCAGAACACGCAACAGGTCAAGGGCGTTTGCCAACCTAGGATAATACAACCACTGGACAATAGCCCAGTACCCACTTGATTAAGCCTCGGTAAGTATAGTAGACACCACGACTTGCGCGGGGTGGCTGGCAGAAACTGGATGAGGAGAGCCGAAAACCGGGCTCAGTGGCGTGCCATGGGAGAGACCAATGACTAGCAATGGACTGCAGTAGGTTGATGATGATGATGATGATGAAGTATAGTAGAGATTTAGCCTTCCTTGCTAGAATGAATAGGTTTTTTTTTAATACCACGATACATTCGAAAAAATACCGAATTATCCCTTCTATTCGTATACTTCGTAATGGTATCGAATCATGGTATTCTCGGGCTCATAGACAAAGTTGAGGTCAACATTCTAATCCCACTATCCCATCCCACTAATATCATAAATTACAAAGTTACTCAATCACGCCAAAACGGCTGAACCGATTTTAATGAATTTTGGTATAGAGGTAGATTATGACCCGTATTGAGCAATAGGCTACTTTTTATCTCGATAAAACGCGAGCAAAGCCGCAGCGGACAATAGTACAAAATGAGTCTGTTCATTAGGAGAAAGGCCCCAGAACGATTATGCCACACGTTTGTGAGTGAATGTAAGCCATATATTTTGAAAATTAATTTAATTTAAATGAAAATTTCACCAGTTACAGAAAAGTTGATAGGGAATCGTTTGGCTTGGTATGGACATATTTTGAAAATGGATGAACCGCATCTAACTAAGAGTGTGAGGTAGATGGAAGGGAAGAGGAAGACCTAAGAAAAGATGGATGGATTGCGTGAGAGCTGTTATGAATAAGAAGGGAGTGAATGATGAGGTGACGGCTGACAGGGGATAGCATGGGGGGATAGTGGAAGTTAAATACGTATTGCACTTACCCCAAACAAATTAGGATAAGGGCAAGCCAATGATGATGATGATGAGCTATAACTCTTTAATAAAACTTTTAATGCACCGATAAACATGTCCTCGATGCTGATCAAGATTTTACTTGAATTAAACTTGCCAAAACGAAGTTTGGAATAAGTTGTTGATTGAAATTATCTCTTTAAAAGCATGCTTTTATTAAATTAGCAAGCGGAACCGTGAGTTGTTCGAGACCATCATTCCACTCAGGGGGTCAGTGGCTCGCGAACTCAAACACTGCATGGCTACTATTAATCATTGAGGAGTTATTTTGTTAACTTTCTGGCTCCCAGACAAGCTCATTGTCTTGTCACCGTAATATTCTACTGTCAGAACTTAATAGGTATGCATAATTTTAGGCTTATCGATTTGGGGGAACTGGTTTGTAATTCAGTTACAAGATTTGACGCAAACATACTAACAGGTTAACTTATTTTGTTTATAGCTTATTTTTCAAAATACGCTTGTCTTAAATAACACTGCCAGGCTACTTTAATCATCGAGGACTTCCCTTTATCCGCCTTCCGTCTCCATCGTCTCATGCTCGCTGTCCCCATAAAATTATCATCAGCGGTGCGATCAGCTAAATATGTTGCAAACGATTTCTATTGTCCGCTTGATGCTAACAAAATAATATTTCTATCGATGTTTTCCGATCAGCTATCTTTTCTTGTTCCGATTTCAATGGACTTGTATCGATATGTTACAATCTGAAGTTTGTACGAATTATGGATAACCCGACCACTTTACAAAGTACGATTTCGCTATGAACCGTGTATCAACGTACTAACCATTTTTAATCAACCGTATAATACGACTCTTTTATGCTTTGTCTATGATAGAAACATATTTTTACTCTGTGCTGTGTTACTTGTGCGATGCGTAGTATCCTATTAGTCAATCCTTGTGAGAAAAGTTTGTTTACATTTTAACAAATATACGAATTATCAAATACTTAAGGTTTGGAAGGAAAGTAAATAACCACATTGAAATGAAATGTATATAATATATACATATAGACCCAAGTTGTGTTGATTCGTTCGACTCCAATTTAATATTTTTAACATAATAGCGCAATACCGCTAAATAGTAGTAAAAGTGTTTTGTACGTACTGAATGTTTTTATTTGATCTGGAATGTAAATAAACCATGTTCAAACAATTAAAAAATCCACTTTTATGGCTTACCTTTTAGATTTATATGGTTTGAAACAACCATTTACTTGTTTCTATTGCAATAGGTTGTGTTGCGATCAAATGCTGTCATTATTCATTGAAACAGCGGTACATAATCGCTACTTCATACTATCGATAGAAACATTACATGTCAAAAGGCTTTTTGTTGCAATCAAGCTTTTTTAGCAACAGGGTATTGCATGATCGCTAAAACGTCATTTTCAATAGAAACAGCATTGAAACAGCGGAATGCTGATAGAAACAGGAGATAGCTAATCGCTCGGCAGATAGCGGATTACGCTGTTGCTATCAGTTTCAATCCTGTTTCTATCCGAAAGGACACTCTTGCAATAACCCAATTTACGCAGTTTGCTTTGTTTAAAACAAAGCTTGATAGCAACTAGAAATGCATAAATTAGATAATAACAAGAACATCATTCCAAATAGAAACAGCACTGAAATCGATTGAAACCGATAGCAACTGAATTACGTAATCTTGCCACTGAACTTGACAGGTATGCCAAATTTCAGTTTAATCAGATGGGAAGTGAAGGAAATCAGATCGTCAGTTTTTTGCTGACTGGAGAATTCCATTATCCACATCCTGGCTCTATCATCAGATCAGCTCCAAGATACCAAATTACAGTACCTACTGTCATACAAACTACATAATATTATACTTGCATACTTATAAAGTTCAATTTCGATACGATAATTAGAAAGAAGGTTAAAATTTACTTCCAATATTACAAGACTACCATTGTTAGTTTGTTAGTATTTTTATTGAAGCTAGGCTGTCAAGAGGCTTCTCTCAAACATGTTTTAAGCAAAGTCTAGACGGGTTATTACAACAACAAAATATTTGTTAATCTTCATCATATTTCCAAGGGCATGATAGAGCCCAAAACACGATTTAGATAAATTATCTCGATACATAAATCTCTACAACAATAATAATACATAATAATAAATAAATAAATAATAAATAATGCCAAACACAGTTCACACAACATTATCTAGCCCCAAGCTAAGCAGAGCTTGGGGCAATGCGCATATAACGTAAATATATATTATTAACTATCAACGTACATTAATAAAATTAATACGTGTAACAAATAATATTATTTTAGAGGGAATAGTTGTTTTTTTGTTTTCAATTACGCTTTTTCGTGATTTTCCTCCACTTTTCATTGCGCGAACGCTATCTTGTAAATTTTACTCAGTTAGTGACATAATTTTGCTGTTGTCTGCCTCTTAATAAAAGCTTGTTTAAAAAACATTACTTCCACTTTTGTTTTGAACAATTTTATTGATCGGCAATTGCTTTGTCAACAAAAAGTTAAAAGCGTAGCGACACAAAAACATAAAGCCGTTTTTTAATAGATACAATTTGGGTTTATTACTCATCGTTGTACATGTGCTTCATTATCGCGCCCGCTGGTGTTATGCTAAGTTATGTGTATATTTTGTTATGGATTGCCATCAACACCGCACGTGCGATGGCAGTAATGGCACGTTATCCATACAAAACACGCTGCTAATGCAGCTAAAACCACAGAATATATAATAGTACAACTACTAATACTAATGCTAGTGCCGAACCACACGATGTTTTTTTTTCATCTTTATGTCTCAGGGTGGCGGGCGCAGTGCAATGCCACATAGGGCGCGTCCTGGGTGGACGTGACCTTTTAGGTAATGCACCGTTCATTAGGCAGAGGTTACCGCTTAACATCAGGTGGGCCTCTTGCTTGTTACGTCATCCAAGTAGTATAAAAAAAAAAAAAAAAAATGATGTGTTGTCATCTTTATTATTTATGAGTACAATTCAACTAAATTCATTTATTTCCAGAAATACAAAAAAACATTGTGTTGGAAGGTTCACCTAAAAAGTAGGTGAGTAGGTAGTAATTACGAGTATTATCATTCATAAAATCATAATGTCAATAATAATTAATAATTAAATAAAAAATTACAAAACATGAAAAACAAACACATTTACAATTACTTATAGTAATCATTTTTTAGTAGTAGTAGAGCTTTTTTGTGAAAGAGTTCGTCCGGGGAAGTTCTACCACCATACCTATTTCTGCCGCAAAGCAGTAGTGCTCGCATTGCTGTGTTCCGGTTTGAAGGGTAAGGGTGCCGGTGAAATTACAGGCACATGAGACTTTTCATCTTTATGTATCAGGGTGGCGGGCGCAGTGCAATGCCACATAGGGCGCGTCCTAGGTGGTACTTTGGTGGTAGACCAGTCCATTACAATTGCAATACCTCAGGTCACGTCCACCTAGGGCGCGTCTTAGGTGGACGTGACATAAGAGTATGAGGTAATGCACTGTTCATAGGTAGAGGTTACCGCTTAACATCAGGTAGGCCATCTGCTTGTTCCGTCATAAAAGTAGAATAAAAAAAAAAAAACAAAACAATACAAGATGTGGAGTGATGGACACGTATATCAAGCGTGGTGTGTGCTGTCTTATGCACCAATGACTTTTCTAAGTTATGTGTGGATTTCCATCGCTCTGTGCTTCGGAGGGCACGTTAAGCTGTCGGTCCCGGCTGTTATTGATTAATAGCAGTCGATAAGCCATGTCAGAGTCCCTCGGGCGGCTTGACAAACTCTGACACCAGAGGCCAACACTACCTCATACGAAACGAACGCTGTCTTATGAACTATTGCTGATTCTCTCTACTTTTACTTTTTACTACCAACCGCAAAGGTTTTCTAAGTTGGTTTTCCTTTTTTCTATAAATCAGCTTCTTCTTCTCGAGGTACCACACAGGCACTTCCCACCTAGTGGTAAAAAGGATCATCAAATAAAGCCAAGCCGTGTTGGTTGCATGGTTCTTCTAGGTTTGGTCGCGTTGGATCTGGAGTCAATTTATTTTGTAAGACGATTCAAAATTAACCTTGTGTTTTTAGAATAAAATACTTTTACTTTTTACTTTTTTGACAACCTCTGTGGCGCGGCGGGCGTATGTTCGCCTGCGACGCAGGAGGTTGTGGGTTCGATTCCTGCCTCGGAACAAATATTTGTGCGATCTGTAGATATTTGTTCAGGGTGTTCTGGGTATTCTCTATGTATAATAAAAAATATCTATCTATGTTATGTATTTGTATTAAGTATATCAGTTATCAAGTACCCATAACACAAGCTCTGCTTAGCTTGGGGCTAGTTAAAGTTGTGTGAACTGTCTGGCATTATTTATTTATTATTATTTATATAGATAGATAAAAAGTTTTTAGGTATCTTTAATCACACACGTACATTCAAAACGCACTAAAAACCAAATAACCTAGATAACTAGATAAACTAGTATCCATCATACTCAAAAACAATTATTATTTTATTTATTTTAAATACTTTTCGACTTAGTCCACCGCAAGTGTTGGTCGAAGATTCGTTTCCAGTGCTAAAATGTCCCAGGTACCAGCCGACGACGGCTACCTACGCATTACTACGCAATTGTCATTTGAACCAATTTGTCGAATGAATGCCTCCTACAGCCCACAGAGGTGTTACTAACTTTATAGAAATGTTCGAGTATACTGCATAGTGTATGGCAACTGAGTTATTCGGTAGAACTTCATGGAATTGGTAGTAAAAGTAAAATGAGAGCTAGCCAAATTTGGTAAATTCTGCTGAATTTATAGAGCCTAGGTTTTCTTTCTAATAGCATTTAAATACCACGTATTTCAGCTGAGACGGCATCGCCAATTGTGTAAAATAAAGCAGTTTTTCTAAAAACGAACGAGCCTTGTTAACCCCCGACGCAAAAACGACGGGGTGTTATACTAAGTTTGACGAGTCTGTGTGTGTGTGTCTGTCTGTGGCATCGTAGCTCCCGAACGGATGAACTGGTTTTTTTAATGTTTGAAAGGTGAATTAGTCGAGAATGTACCATAGCTATGTTTGTTTAAAATTGGTTCAGCCGTTTCATTGCGTTGAGGGTTTTTTTTAATTTTCATAAAACTAATTACCTGTAATTACCAGGTATTTTAGCTGAGAAGGCATTGCCGCAAAACTGAAAAATAAAGCAGTTTTTCTAGAAAACAACGAGCCTTGTTTAATAAACTAAGAACTTTGCAATTATTTGTTCAAATTTATTTGCCGCAGCAAAAATTAAGCCATGTAATGTGAGTGACACTAAATGTATACAAATCCCAACTGTTATCACTATCAGCGTTCTTATCCCTTATCACTATGCAAACATAAATCGGGAGATAGCAGGGTTTTGCGAGATGCCGTATCAAGTTGTCCACAAAGTGTATTTATTTGTGATTGCACTATCTACCATCGATAACCGGAGCACCATTAATATCTAAATAACGTTATATTCATGTTTTTTGATGTTGAGTGGCAGTAAACCCAGTTTCCACGCAATGTTTCCGCTTGTAACAATGGCCTTTTTGTATCTGCCTATTATAATAATGGTTTTATCTTCCTGTTCCTTCATAATCGCAGTTTTATAAATATCAACTTATTCACACATAGTTAAGTATTATTATTGTCAATGATAAGCAACTGAAGAGCAAAAAAAAGTGTATTTTTTTGTAAAACAAAAAGTTGAGATGGCCCAACAACCCGCCCCCATAACACCCAACAGCCACATAGTCCTAACCTGTGGCAAGAATTCTCTGTGTCGTGGGTATCCAGGCACTACGAGTACCACGGTACCACGTCAACCAGTTTCAGTAGTAGTAATAGCTTTTTTGTGAAAGAGTTCGTCCGGGGAAGCCACCATAGCAATTTCTGCCGCAAAGCAGTTGTGCTTGCATTGCTGTGTTCCGGTTTAAAGGCGACGGTGAAATTACAGGCACATGAGACTTTCATCACTATATCTTATATGTTAATTAAGAATCCCTAAAAAAAATAGTGACTTTTCACTAAGCACTGCATTTTCAACTTAGCTTGGAGTATGCAGAATACAGATTTGCAACAGAAAAAACACTGCATAGAGGACTGTATAGAAATATAGAGTCGTTCATTGAATGGGGGATGCATGCCAGCGCATAATTAGGTTAGAAATAATAATCACATAATGTACCTAGGGGCCTGGCATACATATTCCTCGTATGAGCGGAAAATTATATAGTAGTAATTTTAGTTGTAAAATGTGTGAAAGAGTCCGTCTGGGGAAGTACTACCACCATACCTATATCTCCCGCAAAGCTGTGCCCGCATTGCTGTGTTCCGGTTTGAAGGGTAAGGGGGCCGGTGAAATTACAGGCACATGAGACTTTTCATCTTTACGTCTCAGGGTAGCGTGCGCAGTGCAATGCCACATAGGGTGCGTCCTAGCTGGACGTGACCTATCGGGGTAATGCACTGTTTATAGGCAGATGGTACCACTTAACATCAGGTGGGCGATCTACTTGAACCGTCAATCAAAGTTGTATAACAAAAAAGAAGTTAAGGCGATATGTCAAAATACCGATTGGGCGGAGTCTAGCAAGAAAACAATAGCTGTAAGACAGTGACAGCGCTATTGCTCACTTGAACCCGGGAAAAGGTGAGGTATAGATTTTTGCCACTCGGAAGTAACTGACGTGAGCGACAAATGATAAAACTTCGTTTAGCTTCTAAAGTAGCAAATATAAAAATAAATTATCTATAATTAATGTAAGTAATGTGATTACCTACTGAATAATATAAAAAAATATGCTTAATACTTTCTCTAGTCGAAGGAGGGACCTAAAAAGGCTTTAGAAGAGCCAATTTCAAAAAATAAAGCTATCGAGAAAAGTTTCGCGAATCGTGTTTCTAGTCTATAATTTATTTAGATTACATCCTCAAGTAATTACTGTATTAACATCAAGTTTGTAACCTTTACTGATAGTGAGTGAGCATGTAACGAAATGACTCCAAAATACGAGTAGCATGTACTACGTACCGCGAGTGTCCGCGAGTAAGCTGCCACACTACGGGTGGCCTTTGTGAATTAAAATAAATGCCTTATTCCCAGGAATCATAAATTAATTAGCTTAAACATCGCAGCGATCACTTTTAATTTACTGCGGTAGAATGTTTTTTTCTTATGCGGTGCTTTTGCATGTTTTTGGACTTCAAACACCGCTTTAGCTTAGGCTTTGATAGTAGCACAATATATTTGATAATTGTACGAATAAGTAAGGTTAGTAAATATTACTCTAGGATTTTAGTTTTTAAGACTATTTAACAATTAATAGCGAGACTATACGTATTACCGCACATTTTTGTATAGTCCATTTCATCGAAGGGCTGTCTGGTAGAAATCAAATCACAATCGAACTCTATAAAGCGACAAGCCCGCACATTATATACCTACTAATATATGAAGATTACACCTCGTTTGCTAAAATCCTTTCTCGGTAGGCAAATACAGAATATGTTCTTATTTTCATCGACATGGAGTCCGAATGGGAGTTAAAAAACTTCAATCAATTCAAATACAAGGTATGTACAAAATACAAATGAAACAGTTGAGCTACCTGAAGACCGCTGCTAGCGATCTAAAGGTAGCTCAACTGATCCAAATCACTACCAGACGGAAGCGTCCCTAAGATGCAGGCTGAATTGCCACGCTGAATGGCAATACTAATGCGTTGAGCCAGATAAGAGCCAGCTCTCGGGTCACGCGTTGCTTCGACCAGATGCCCTGAAATAATTTTGAAAACGCGAAGGGCCCCGGTACCTCACGGACCCAGAGTCTCGACCCCGAAAGGCTCAAACAAGTAAGCTCTGTCGAGACTTGCATAATTGCGTCTTTTGAGGTCCTCAGCGGAATCTGCCGCCGCACCGGCCCTAACTGATGTCCCGGACAGATGAGATGGCGCAAGGGTATCAACGCATGTAGCGTCCCACACCAAAGGCCTACCCTTCTCCCACGGAATAGTATTAGTAGTATAATAAATGTACTATTCAAATTATGTATAATGTACCTATGAATAGTTTTCGTTACATACATACATACATACATACATACATACATACATAGACACACACCTTTTCCCCTAAAGGGTAAGCATAACCGCAAAAACACTTATAGACACCACAATGGTACGGTGTCTATAAGCGACGGTGACCACTTTACATCAGGTGGGCCGTAAGCTAGTTTGCCTAATAGTTTAATTAAAAAAAAAATGGGCCTCTTTTCACTGTGGATTAAACCATCTTGGGATAAGTGACACCATAGACGTGATAAGTGGTGATCATGCTTCCCAAGACTGACTCTGCTTACGCAATACCTTAGTCGGCTTTTACGACATCCACGTGAGGAGATGGAGGGATATATTCTTAGGCCAGACACACCACAGTTAATATATAAAAAATAAGTTTTTTGTGAAAAATATATACGATTAAATACAAACCAACAAAAAAAAACAACAAACGTGTTATTAAATGATATGAATTTAATGGCGAAAGGGTGAATTAATTAAACAGTATCCAGGGAGTTTTCGATGCTATGTATTTAAATTACAAATTTTCACCCGCTGTCTGAAATTTTTATTGTTTTGTTTACTTACACTGATGAAATGGACTCCCAAAGTACTCACGTAGTTGCAATTCCATCAGTAAGTATGAACCATGGAACTAGGTGCAGTTTCATAATTTTAAACAATAAAATGCAGGCGACACCGTGTTAGGCACTTACATTCAATGTTTTACTTACTTTAATATTTGCACAATATATGCATACATACATAGACACACCTTTTTCCCCGAAAGGGTAGGCAGAGCCTCAATGGGCCTCTTTTCACAGTGGGTCGCACCATCGTGGAACCACCATTTTATGCACAATAATATTACATAAAGCTTTATGGTCGAAGCGACGCGTCACTCGAGAGCTGGCTCTTATCTGGCTCAACGCATTAGTATTGCCATTTAGCTTGGAAATGCAGCAAGCATCTTAGGGACGCTTCCGTCTGGTAGTGATATAGATCAGTTGAGCTACCTTTAGATCGCTAGCAGCGGTCTTCAGCACAACTGTTTCATATGTATTTTGTACATACCTTGTATTAGTTGTATTATTATTTCTGTAAATAAATACATTAAGCTTTATAGTAGTAAAAAGTTTAGACATTGTCAATATAATCTATTTGCCCAAGTTTGGCAAACGCCTCCGACAACTTCTTCCTCTCTTCTCTTGCTCTGGCCGTTCTAGACCATGTCCGTCTAGCTATCGCTTTTATTTCGTCTTCCTCTTCTTTTGAATTGTCTCCCGAGTTTCCTTTTCCTGTTTCTTGGGTTACCAGTTCATAATGTTTTTGCTCCACTTCTCCTTTCCTCGCAGTGTGTTCGGTCCATTTGTGTTTTCTTATAACATAATATGTGACATCCTCTATTTTCTTATTTTCCTGATAGTTTTTATGCACAAATATGGTCAACTCTGTGGTGTGTCCGACCTAAGAATAGACCCCTCCGTCTCCTCCCGTGCATGTCCTAAAAGCCGACTAAGGGATTACCCGGACTTGTTAGTAAGATTTGTTGGTATAAGATTTGTCCTGGCTGCTACCTTAACTAGTGGAATGCCCTTGACTTCGTCCGCGTGTACTGACTTCCTTGAACTTCCTTCTGTGGTTGACTTTCTGGAATTCCTTTCTTAGTGCACCCCTAGACCACAAGAGGAATTAAGTCAGTCAGTCAGTCAGTCAGTCAGTCAGTCAGTCAGTCAGTCAGTCAGTCAGTCAGTCAGTCAGTCAGTCAGTCAGTCAGTCAGTCAGTCAGTCACGCAACGATTTTATATATATATTGATAATAGCGCATTATTGTAAAACTAAAACAAGAGTTACCTAATTCAAAAATGAGTCACAATCCGTATTGTGGATGATTCAAAGACTGTATAATTATTTTATTTGAAGATCTCACTTACCGTTTTACATTTACTTTTCATTGATGAAAGTGGCACTAGTTTATTTTTACTTGACCTGCCGGTCGCGCTGCAAGTAACCTCAGAAACATTATCAGGTGTGTCACAAAAAAGAGACAAAACATTCCGTTTCACAAAGGAATGCTTGATATGATTCAAGTAAGTTCTTTTAAATGTAATCTTTAGATAAACTGTAAAAAAAAATGAAACTATGGAAAGCATACATGGCTTTGTATGCGGTAAGGGGTTAAACAAAGTAAAATAAAAAAAATTGTAATTAATTTTCGCCTACTCATTTAGTTATAATAACATATTTAAAATTGTATGGAGGAGAGTAAATCAAGCAATTTGAAGAAAAGTCTCTATGTCTTCTGTATACCTAAAACATTAGAGAATTACATAGAAAAGCGATGGTAGCCTAACGGTTCAATAGTGCAATTCAGAATCCAACGATACCGGGTTCGATCCTAGGCTCCGCACCAATGACTTTTCTAAGTTATGTGCGGATTTCCATCGCTCTGTGCTTCGGAGGGCACGTTAAGCTGTCGGTCCCGGCTGTTATTGATTAATAGCAGTCGATAAGCCATGTCAGAGGCCCTCGGGCGGCTTGACAAACTCTGACACCAGAGGCCAGCACTACCTCATACGAAACGAAACAAAACGAAACGATTAAAGAATTAAAAAAAAATGTCTGGAACCTGTTTTAAAACACATTGTAGGTTACAGGAAAACCTAAGCAAAAGTCCTACCTACCTATATACGGAAAATGTTTATGAAGAGAAAATGACGAACGGACGGAACCCTCTCCACGAGAGACCGATTAGTTTAGTTTAACCAATAGTCCGATTAAAAAAAAAAAAAAAAAAAAACAGGCCCGTATCGATCGAACTAGGTTTCTATACGACTCTTCCCGCCACTTTCGAAAAGAGACGTTGTCTACTTTTATTTTATTTCATTTCCTAGTGTTTTCTTGAGTTATTTTGTGTTATTTTGGTGGCATTTTAACGAATGTAGCTCGTTTAAAAAGCACAAGTGTAGTGAAATGAAATGGAAGTGAATTGCGTGACTTTTGAAATTGGTGGAAATATCCTACCAAAGTTTTAGTAAAATTGGCCACCGTTTTACTAAAACATGACTCGACTGTGACTTTGACGACTTTGAAGGAGTGTAACGTTGCAAAACATATTGAAAATACAATATAGTGAAAATACAGATACTTGAAAATGGCAAATGCACAAGCCGTGCTGCGCCAATTATAAAGAGAAAAAAAAGAAGTTTCTATACTCATAACGATCTTCAAAGAAGACCACCAAAAAGAGATTTGTTTATAGAAATTTTGAAATTGGAACACACTTTGGCTCGTTCTTAGTTTGACACGGGCATCGATATATTATCCATAATATATTGATGGATACGGGTCTAGTTAGTAATATTAATTTATGATAGGCTATTGTAAAAATGTGGACTATAAAATACGTTTGGTAAATTCGTAGGTAGGTGGTATTCCCAGGCACTATATTTAAACCGTGGCAAAATACTTCAATGAACATTATTCACTAGAAAAACATATCTGTACAGTTGGTGAGATAAGAACGAATACCTACTTTAGTACAACCGGTCTCTCTGATAATGCAGTACTGTATAATTTTAAATTTTGCGCTCGATTACACATTCCACTCTGTACAGTAAATTATATCGTAATATTTTCTAGGTTGGCATTATACAATATAACATGGAATTTTGATCGTATGTCCCTTTCCCGCATATGGTGTGTGCGACTGAGAGAGCGCGCTACCTACCTATTAGTCCTCCCCCCATTCTGCCTTAGTTGATGGCGCAAACCGGCCGCGTCGCTTATCAATACTCACTACGTAACACGTAATCTTCTCAACTTTTATCCGAATTCTCATACAGTTATTGCGGTACCTAGATACTACAACAAAATCTTCAAACGCGGTTGTACTCGCATTTCTATCACGATGTGAATATTATGGAAATATCCATCCTCGATTTGACGTGTTTAACAAATCAAAGTGACTCAGTGTTTTTAAGTTAAATTGTGTTCATAGTAACAGTGATCGAGTGTGGAATGTGCAATGTTTTTTTTAGCGTTTTGGGATCGCAACCTAAAATAGAATCTATTGAGATTTATGCTCTGGAATAAACTATAAATTGTTTATTATGAGAGAAGACACCTGTGTTTACACGCCGTACACCGAAGTGTAAAGAAAGAAGCCAAGATGTTTATCGGCCATAGATGCTTCCTGCTCGTGGTTACCGGATTAACATTTGTAGAATCGTCTATTACAGACGATAAGAACAATTGTACAGGTAGGTTTGTTTATTATTTTTTTATCAATGAAGCCAAATCTTTCGAATCTCGATGCACCCCATTCACATACTTCGCAATCAATAATACCGAATTTCTAATTTAAGCACCCTGAATCACTTCTTGAAATAACTTTTCTGATTTGTTACAGTCATATCTTTAAAACTTGTAGAACCAACTGGAAAAACAGACACGCATGACATTAAAAACCCACAGAATTACCTTAACAGTTTTCCTAAAATGAAGCACGAATTTTAGGCCAGCGTTTTCCATAGCAATTACTTAAATAGCAAACTTAATTCAATTTACTTTTCTCTGAGTTCTTATGAAAATTTAACATATCAGATCTACTTATTTTGAATATCATTTGCCGTGGAAAACTCTGAAAAGTTGTACATTAACAACTATCCAGAAATAATCAGACATCTATCGCGCTCGCGTACAATTTTTACAATCTTGGCATCTTGAATTTGATGTTTAGTAACTAATTTATGAAGTAAGGCTTACTGTTGAATGATTAATATGTTAGAAACTGTGCAAAATAATCATTTGTGATATCAAACTAATTCTGCTAAGGTAAGACAAACCAATGAGGTAACTACTGTAGTTCGCTTTTTGGGTATGTGATATGTGAATAATATGATATGTGCTAACAAAACCTGCACAGTTAATAACGTATGTGCTAGATTGGTCACTAATACTTTTCACTTGCGGGAAATGAATTCAAGTATTACATAAAACTACAAAACAATGTTTTGGCTTACGGTGAGCGATACAATACGGGGCTTGGCAACACATTATGGCAACTGTGTAATTACTGCTCAAGGTTCAAACGCAAAGCTGGGAAATAGATTCTGCATAAAACGCATGCTTAGCTGGAAAACAACATTAGTTTTGTTAACCTTTTTTCCGTTCCAATTTTAAACTAGGTAGGTACTATGAGTATTAAATGTTCGTTTATAAAATGCTCGAAAATACTCATAAATCACGCGCCAATGTTAGGCTGTGCATAAAACTAAAAATATATCTATCAATGTCGAAAATATTAGTAAGAAACAGTTCACAATAGCTCCTCATAAAATGAGTGCTTCTTATAACGCAATAACGTTCAACCCATTTACGTATTTCATATCGGTTCTACCCATTTTATTAAATTGAAATGTCTTATTGTTGTACCTACCTATATAACTTTATCGAGCAATCGAGATATAGCTACGAGTATCTCATTTAGTAACTATACAACTACTAAACGGTACTATACGGTAGGTACTTAGAATCAGGCTTGATTTATTTTTATTTTTATTTTTACTTTTACTTTTATTTATGTGTAATAGCTCTAGTTAATCAAGTACCAAGACAAACCTTGCAGGGTTTTATGGTATTTAAATAAGTGCAATTTTTTTTTGTTGTTGTAAGTGACTAGTTCTTATCTAAGATATAGTTTGTGGGTGGGTTTCTAAATTATTATCTTCACCTAGAACTCTTCTAGAAATAAATTACTGTGTACGTTTTAATTACTAACTATCAGGAAAATAGTCTGAAAATTGATATGTAACAATACTAGCTACGATCCGCGACGTTTCCCGCACAAGTCTCGAACCCGTGGGAATATCGAGATAAAAAATAACCTATATGTTATTTTAGGAGTCCAACTATCTGTATTCCAAATTTCATCCAAATCCGTACAGCCGTTTCACCGTGAAGAAGTAACAAACACGCACAAACTTTCGCATTTATAATATTAAGTGTGATTATTGTGGTCATTTTTGGTATAAAACAAAGTCGAATAACCACAAAAATTAAATATCTACATGAATATTTATGAAGGCAAGTACCTACTTAGTGGTATTACAATTCATGACGGTTTTTAATACATTCCAGTTGTCGAAATCATTATTATTCCAAATCGACCCGACAAGAACACACCAAACATTATTTTTCTAGGTGCAGACATGTCGTTAATACATACGCGACACGTTTTATAATTTTGAGGTCATAGTAGGTATCTATAGTATAGTAGAGTATAGTGTGTGAATGCATAGTTCTTTGTTGCCTCGTAGCTCCGGAACAGTCCTCTGGTGGTGTTTGCGAGATGGTTTTTAGCTATGTTTGGTAGAAATATGTGCAGCTGTTTCGAAGATCATCAGCTCGCAATTTTTTTTTTAGAATAACAGCATAAAGAGCGTTTTATTTTTCTTATGGCAACATCTATATAGACCGGTAATTTAGGATTTGGAATGTTTTTAAATAAAGAGCCCATAGGTACTTAACCTAAAATTAATTCTCTTAAATTAAAAGGTACAAAGCTGTAAAGGTACCTTTTGTTTTTTTTACCTATGTTTGGTGGAAATAGGTGCAGCCGTTTCCAAGATCATCAGCTCGAAATTTTTGTATAATAACAGTATAAAGTTCGTTCTATTTTTTTTTGTGGCTACATCTATAGACGAACCATTTTGGACGTGAAATATTTGTAAACGAAGAATCCATACTTAACCTAAAAATCATTCGCTAATGCATTACTCTAACCTACCTACAACTACAGTAAATTTTGACGCCAAGTGCGTCCCATCGATGTCGATTACCAGTTTGCTGTTCATTGCGCTGCGTATTTTAGCTTTCTTACAAAAGCGAAAATATTTCAAACTCGCAGCGCAATGGACAGCAAACTGGTTATCAACATGGAATTTCAGTCTATTACACAATAAGACCGAAAGGTAAGGTCAGAAAATAACAAAAATTTAATTCGTTTCCAAAGATGACGCATAGAAGTTTTATGAATGAACTGACTCAGTTCTCGATTTGTAGTGTCACAGATAACATAATACTACGTAGGTAGTGTTAAAATTAAATGTCTCTGGGCGACAGATATTCGTTGCCTTTACCACAATAAATAAGCTGTGTATTTACTGTGAAGGTGATTTAAATTGATTGGTCTTTGAAATTAGAATCGAATTCATTGTGATTTGTTACACGTGCTATCATTATAAGAGCCGTGACCTAAGTTGGCAAATTGGCTCCATATTTAGATACCACGTAGCAATAATGCACGCCCCTTCTATCAAAGCAGCCTTTGTGTTTCGAACGGTGATAACTAAAATACAACGTATTGCCAATTGAATATGTTAGGTATTACACTTTTGTTTCATAATTTGATTAGATAGGTAATTGGTCTCATTTTCGGGTAAATAGTACCTAGTAATTGACTTTAATTGACGCCGACTACAGAGGGGTGTTATAAGCTTGAGATCGTAGTGTGTCTGTCTGTCTGTCTGTCTCTCTGTGGTGTCATAGCTCAGAACGCCTGCTCTGATTTCATTGCGCTTTTTTTATGAAAGATAATGTTTGCAAGATGGTTCATTACTACGTTTGATGGAAATTGGTTCCATTTCCAGGATTATCAATATTTTAGTGGGAACTCAGGCATTTTTGCGGTTAGACCTTAAGATGTTCACTTTCGACTCCAGGGTCTGATGATCAGATTAGAATATAAACAGGATCTAGGGTACGTTTTGTTTTATTGGTTTGATAACTGGTGTAGGGCTTAACATAATTCTTACTAACTTTTTTTTAACTTTGGTAGACTTTCATTTGGCCACGATCTCACCTATTGTTAAGTGAAGATGCGGCCGACGTTGGAGCACGAAAGTCTAGAAGGCACCTATTCGCTGTAGCCTTAAAGATACCCAGATATTTCAGGAAAGACGGTAGCGAGTTCCACTCTAGCAGTTTTTGCATTATAAAGGTGGAAACAATATGCTAGCTTCCACTTGAGTTACCTATACTTGTTTCAGAAGCCCAATATTATCTTCATTATTTTATAATCACACTGAAAGTTGACAGAATTGAGACTGTATTGTGAATAGACTGAAAATTTTATATACTGCTCCCTCTTAACAACAATATAATCAACAAGTTCTACAAGAATCATTTGGCACGTGGCGCTTTTGAGGCACTAAATCTATAATCATCATAATCTGTATCAAACAGCGCCACAACGGCGCGGCGGCGCCAAGTTATATTGTTCGGACTGTACTTTCGATTATTGCGACCACATAAATTAGAGTAGGATAGTGCTATATAATAATTGTTAAGGGTGAAATAGAGATTTCTTAGAACTTCGTTACAGTCACATTTCGATATACCTAATCACATTCCGCGTTGTATTGTCAGGTGAGCGGAATACCATTTTTGACGTTTGTGACATCGACACTTGATCGTAACATGATCCGAACTTTAATTTGACTATTTTTTATCACGATAATTGGGCTTTAATATCATGTAAGAAACAGTATGTAAACTTAGTGCAGTCTAAAAATACATAGTTTCATGAAAAATGCTTTTTAGTCACGTACGCGCTAAAGAAACAAAAGCTGAAGATTTATTGGTACAGTCAGCCATTACATCCTATAAATTTTATTTTAAAGCTGATTTACGATCATAATTTTTAATACAGTTTGAATATCCGCCATATCTCTTACCATAATCGACGTTTCAATGTTTCGTGTATGTATGAAAACTCATAGTTTACGACGGTATACTATAACGCTGACTATAAAAAAAACAAACAAAGTACATTTCATCTGAATTTTTCATGAACTGTTTAATTTGGCATTCACTGCCACTCATTTACAAAACAGGGATTCATGGAAATTCCTCAAAATCTCAATCGTTCATCAATTATTCACCATTGACGTTTCTCCGACTCTAAAAACATCCGTTTTGCCGAAAGTTTCTTTGAAGATATTGGAATTGGTTTTCTCAATTCGTAAAAGCAAAGCTGCTACAGCAAAAAGCTATAAGTACCAGTGAATATGTTATGTTTTTAACGTTTTGCAGATGTTACGCGGAACAACACTCGATATTGATGAATGGTGCAGTTGCCCGCTCACCTATTCTAATTTAAAACCAAGGAGTGGCAAGTGGGATGCTATGTAATACCACATACAAAATAATACTATAGTAATACTATAGCTCTAAAAATGGCTAAGTAAAATTGCTATTAAAATGGCTCAAAATTCGATATCGTCGGGATACACACTTACTCTGTCTCTTTTACAACATCCTCCACAATCCTCTTTCACCAAACTATTTAAAAGAACGTTTCCCTCCCCTTTTTTCTCCTGACCATCTATCTCGATCCTCTCAACATCTTCTACTCATGACCCCTGCCCATAGGACCTCTTTTTACTCATACTCTTTTACGGTCACTTCGATCCGCTTGTGGAACTCTCTTCCAGTAGAAGTTAGGAAAGCCGCTTCCATGGGAGTCTTCAAGTCCAAACTGTACCAATACTTTTTGTCATTGCAAAATGTCCAACAAAATTGAGCTTATGTTATTTATTGAATTATTTATATATATTATATTATGTTAGGTATTTACATAGCTAGTTATTTAGAGTAGGTATTTAGTTATGTTTATCATTAATCTCAACCTATAATTAATTTTAATAGCACTACCACCCACTCTACATTACACAAAGGTTAGCTGGAAGAAAATGCTAATTAGCATTAAGTTCGCCTATGTACTGCTTTTTGTCTTGTGCAATAAAGAATTTTCTATCTATCTATCTATAACTAGAACGATTCATGAGCTTAGATGATCTTCATCCTAGTTCATGAGATATAAGAGATATGAGATATGATAGGTACCGATCATATAATTACAACTGTCAGGTTCAAAACCAAGATGGATTTATGCAATGGCCTCTTGCAAGGCATTGGTGGAAAATCATAGAAAAAATCTTCTTTATGCACTTGTTATATTAGGTACTGATTTGCACTGTGTGCGTGTTGTGACCATTTTTAAAATCGGTTAATAAATAAATAAATAAATAATGCTGGACAGTTCATACAACACTATCTAGCCCCAAACTAAGCAGAGCTTGTGTTATGGGTACTAGATAACTGATATCTATATATATATATAAAACAAAGTCGTGTTAGTTACACCAATTATAACTCAATTTCGGCTGGACCGATGTTAGTTATCTCTTTTTTGGTGGATTCTTCTCCGCTCCGAATTTCAGAATAATTAATAAAATATCGGGGGGGGGATGTTTTTCCCCGGGTCTACCCGTGCGAAGCCGGTGCGAGTCGCTAGTACTTAATACAATACATTACGTAGATAGATATTTTTTATTCTACATAGAAAATACCCAGAACACCCTGAACAAATATCTGCAGATCGTACAAATATTTGTTCCGAGGCGGGAATCGAACCCGCAACCTCCTACGTCGCAGGCGAACCTCCACCCGCCGCGTCACTGAGGTCGTCATAATAATAATAATAATGACTCTGATAGTAATATGCGCAGCTATCCCGGATTTTAGTTTATTTATTAGCTCGTAGGGCGCCAAGGTAGGGAAGCTGTGGTGTGACTCATAGTTGTATAGGTATTTACGAGAAAAACCTTCTGTGATTCACCAGACTAAGAGATCTGAGACATTGATGACGAATACATGTAAACATTTAAGTGGCGACCTAAGTGAGTAAAGTATGGGGTGGTCCATTGGTTACGCTGGATTTTAACATCTCACACTTTGTGGCATAGTGTTGGAAGGTCGGAATGAAAGAATCCAAAGTTTTTGGAACAAAACGATATTTTTCACTTTTTATTAGTTTTTCACATCATTTATAATTCGAGATTTTTCATTCGAGATTTTTCATTCGAGATTTATAATTCGAGATTTTTCATTCGAGATATTTCAGTCCAGATTTTTCTTTCGAGATTTTTCATTCTGCATTAGAGACTAAGAAAAAACCAGTGAGATAAATAGATGAAAAAACCTACTCACCATAATTCCCATTAATTTATGTCGCTGCTAGTACCGTCGACTGGCGCCGTTGTAACTATTCTGTAATCTTTTTCGGGGTGAATTGAACCTGGGGTGACATGAACCTAACCCGAATGGAATACAAAAGTATATTAAAAACTTGTCACACACCTTTTTTATTCATAATTTAATAAGTACCTAAAGAGTTTACTTACAACACATAGGTACCTTGACAAGCTATTTAAATGTTTTATCAATCGATGCTGGTAGAGGGGCGCTTTTCAATGGGACTGTGAATTCTTTCTACCAATAAACACGTAACATGAGATATTATTCTTGGAAAATTGCTACACCGTATTTCGTCTCATTCGATCGATATTGAAACTGCCTGACAATGCAAAAGACACAACACTGTAACTATTCCATTAGGATGACGATAATATTTTTATTTTTTATTTGTTTATACTACTGGAATGGCGGAGCAAGCAGATGGCCCACAACCTCTGCCTATGAACAGTGCATTACCTCATAGGTCACGTCCACCTAGGACGCGCCCTATGTGGCATTGCACTGCGCCCGCCACCCTGAGACATAAAGATGAAAAGTCTCATGTGCCTGTAATTTCACCGGCACCCTTACCCTTCAAACCGGAACACAGCAATGCGAGCACTACTGCTTTGCGGCAGAAATAGGTATGGTGGTAGTACTTCCCCGGACGAACTCTTTCACAAAAAAGCTCTACTACTACTAATATGAGGATGACTTGGGTTTTTTTTGTTTATATTTGGCGCCGCATGACTTGAGCATATGCCATTTTCAAGTAATTTTTAATTTTTAATTTTCATGGTCGTGTTTTCAATTTAATTTACAATGTAACAGTCCTTCCAAGTCGTCAAAGTTAAAGTCAAGTTTTAGTAAATCGGTAGCCGTTTTACTAAAACTTTGATAGACAATTTCCACCAATTTCAAAAGTCACGCAATTCACTTCCATTTTATTTCACTACACTTGTGCTCTTAAACGAGCTTATTGGTTATAATGCCACCAAAATAACTAAAAAACACACTAGTAAAAGAAATAAAATAAAATTAGACCACGCGCGTCTCTTTCGAAAATGGCGGGAAGAGCAATTTGCGTTTTGTAGTATCATGGCTTGTCTGTAGACGGCTAGACGGGTACCTAGTCTGTGCGCACATGGCACGCAGCGGCGTAGCCATAAACCATAGAATAAAAATAAAAAAAACCGAGTAAATAAAACCTCCTTGGTCTGGCCGTAGTGTAGGTACTTTAATGGGAAAAACTAATATTTTTCCTTAGAGCATTGCAGGCCACCGTACCGATTTTTCTAACAAAAACAGTACACACAACATATCACTAAGTTTTTCGTGGATATTTTCATTGATATTTTCTGACTCCTAAACACTTCTAAATACTCCCTAAAGTATGGCATAATCTAACAGTTTCATTTCAGTTTTGTGTTTAGTTAGTGCACATTTGGATCTAGTTATTAGCTCTATGTAGGCTACTCAATTCAACTCTACATTAAATTCATCATCTCGTATAGATCTCCTATTGTATGGCTCCTTAGCTAGCAAATATTTACAAGATCCCGTCTAACTGCCTTTAATATACATTCAAAGTCAAAGTCAAAGTCAAAAGTATTTTATTCATTGAAATCACAAGGATCATTTTGAATCGTCTTAAAAAATAAATTTACAGTTACTCCTGTTCCAACGCAACCAGACCTAGAAGAATCAGGCAACAAACACGGTCTGTTTTTCTTTTGATGATCCTTCTTACTACTAGGTGGAGAGCGCCTGTGTGGTGCCTCGAGAATTAATTAATAATAATTCTGGCTGTGGATTGTAAACCGTTACACACTAGGTCTGATTTACTATTATTGCTCTCTCTCAACCGTCCACCATACCAACGAGCGAGCCGAGCGAGATGTTGTTTTTTTTTAACAATTTATGTCAATCAGTACACCACACCGAACACCGGGTTCAGTGACCCCACTCATAATGGACCGGACCATCCATAGAGTTCGAATGCGGAAAAGGGAGTTCTGTGGCGCTTATTGGGGGAGGCCTATGTCCAGCAGTGGACTAGTGTGGGATGATGATGATGATGTATTTCAGGACTTAATGGCATTTCCACCGAAACCTAATAATCCGAAAAAAAAATGTTTTTTTAAATATAGTAAATTGAATCCAAATATAAATTTCGGAAACAAAATTAACTTATTTTTTTATTTTGTATACTACTTGGATGACGGAACAAGCAGATGGCTCACCTGATGCTAAGCGGTAACCTCTGCCTATGAACAGAGCATTACCTCATAGGTCACGTACACCTAGGACGCGTCCTATGTGGCATTGCAATGCACCCGCCGCCCTGAGACATAAAGATGAAAAGTATCATGTTGCTGTAATTTCACCGGCACCCTTACCCTTCAAACCGGAACACAGCAATGCGAGCACTACTGCTTTGCGGCAGAAATAGGTAAGCATTTATTTTGCTTAGCAAATATTAGTAAGAATATCAGTTTGAAATCGATTACTGCATAGTATTATTAACGTACAAGATGTTCGGGGCCTCAGACAATGACAATAAACCAGTCTCAAGGTCATTGCCTTTAGCAAGCGGAATAATAATAAGATGAATCTTAAATACCTACCGACTAGAATAGGTAGACATTTCGTAGGAGATTCCATTTTTAATCAACTACGTATGTAGTTCCTATAATAGTAAATGTCGTTCTTCCCGCTTGTTCGGTGTAGAGCAGATTCTGGATTGGACAGATTCGAAATTCGGCAGATTCGGTACTCGATAGATTCGTAAATTGGGCAGATTTCCACGACACTATCAGAAACCATATGCATAATTATTTTAAATGAGATGGAGTTTAATTTGGTTGCAAATATTTTTTGTTAGCTTTGTTTTGATGTAGTTACATTCTTCAAGTTACTTACATTTGGCGCGTTTTATGAAACCCAGCGGTACTTGGCAACCTCTGTGCCCCGGCGGGTGAAAATTCGCCTGCGACGCAGGAGGTTGTAGGTTCGATTCCAGCCTCGGAACATATTTGTACGATCTGAATATATTTGTTCAGGGTGTTCTGAGTATATTTTCTATGAATGAATGAATGAATGAAAATACTTTATTGCACACCTTACAAACTAGTTAAAAACAAGACATAACAATTAAACTAAATGTACATAACCCAACCCAACCCATTTGCTTTATGTATAATAAAACAATATATATCCATGTAATGTATTGTATTAAGTATATCAGCTAGATAATGTTGTGTGAACTGTCCAGCATTATTTATTATTTATTTTATTACCATAACTAGTAGTTCTGCGAACAGTAGACCTCGCGACCACAGACTTTTATAAAATGATGCATAGTGTCGATCATTGACTATATCTTGACAAACTCTTGACTGATTTTGATCATATTCGAAGTTTTTATTTAGAATGTTGTACCAAATATTGTCAAATATTATCAAAATTAGCTCGTTAAGGTTAGTTTAAAATACGACATAATATACGCGAGTACATACAGACAGATGCAAGCAAATTTTGACAGTTAATGAAAAGTGTTCGCTAACTCGGTCAAAAAAAATATATTAATTATTCACCTGCGAGTATATTAATCGATGTCAGTACTATGTACTTATAGTTGAAGGACTCATATATGAGATGTAGTAACACATAGATATTTCTAAATATAGCTAAGGGTCAGTGGGGGGGGGGGGGGGGGGGGGGGGGTCGACGACGAATTCATCGTAACGCTAGTCATTTATCAGCGGCCTTTCGCAATTCATCTCAGGGGATGTTTGAAAGGATTTGGAATAAGCATTTGCTCGGCTACAAAAAAGTTATAATGATGGGTTAAAACGCAGCTTTGTTGGTAAATTATGTCCTAATTCAGCTTTTAAAGGTTCTTATAAAACTCAGCAACGTGAAAATGAAAGGAGGATAAAATAGTATTTTTTGTAGGTACCAATTTATCAAATGGTTGAACTAAAAAAACATATCACGTCAGAAAACAGCCGGCTTAAAGTAAAAAAGATAAAGCGTAAAGCGAGAGCGGCTGACATTTATAGTTCGATTCCTCCTGCTTTTTTTGTATGATCTGCAAATATTTGTTCCTGATCTGGGTGTTGTGGTACCATGGTACTCGTAGTTCCTGATACCTACGACACAGGGAATCCTTCTGTGGGGTCCGGTCTATGTGGGTGACTGTTAGATGTGTTATTATAAGATAAAAACCTTCAACATTATAATGTGTAGGTTACACAGAATGCACCATCTTCTTCTTCTATAATAATATATAATAAAGCTGGACAACGGGGACTGACTCACTCACTCATTGACACGGTTGTTTGCATAGAAGGAGTCGTTTTAGACATGGGACATGTTCTAGAGATGTGTTCAGCTCTCAGATGTGACCCCGGGAAAAGGCTGACATTTGAAAAAAATCCCCATTTTTAGGGTAATTTCTAAAACATCCCGAAAACTATTTTCAATGAAACAACTAGAGCAACAAAACGGTCACGCGAGCTGCTTGCAGCTCGCGCACCACCGACCCACTAGTTGTATTACATACAAGCAAAAGGTATTAGAGTTTATCCACAAGAGAAATTAATTTCCAAATCGCCCAGTAAGACATTATGTCTTAGTGGGCGAAGCGTTTATAGGTAATCTCTGGGAGAAATCACAACTAACATTTTATGGCTCGTAAAATACATGTCGCCCAATTTTATTACAACACGATTTGAACGTCACAAGCTTACAATATAAATATAATGGTCACAAGCCATAATTATTCCTAAATTGTCACTTATCTTGTCGTTAGTTGGAAATTACTTCGCATAATGATTAATGGGTTTCCAATTTCTTACACACTCCTACACTTCCACACACTTAGGTATCAACTTCAGTGTTCGTAGAAGAGTGTTACTTGTTATGTTCGATAAAATACTCACTATATCGTCGCATACGGACTTATTATAAAAAAACTAAGTTAGTCCTGCAGGCATATTATGAGCTCTTATTTCCATTCAGTTCAAAAACTATTCAGTACAAAATATCGGTTCCGTGATATCCGCAACTATATTTAAAGGCACAGTCGCATAGAGTCTATAGACATCTGCGATAAAATTTATTCAACGATGCGGATGTCAACGACGAACCGATATTTTGTACTGAATAGTTTTTGAACTGAATGGAAATAAGAGCTCATAATATGCCTGCAGGTTTAGGTAAACCCGAACTAAGTAGTCCAGGTTTGTCACGGTTTTAAAGTTATATACAACTTTAACAAATGCAGATGGTTTATTTTCTAAACTACACATATTTCCGACGTGTCAAACTGACGGATCTTGTGTCAAAGTGTCACATCACAATCGAGATGCAAACTTCTATCCAACAAGCAATCAATTGACGACCTCTGTGGCGGGGCGGGCGAACGTTCGCCTGCGACGCCGGAGGTTGCGGGTTCGATTCCCGCCTCAGAACAAATATTTGTGCGATATGCATATATTTGTTCAGGGTGTTCTGGGTATTTTCTATGTATAATAAAAAATATCTATCTATGTTATATATTGTATTAAGTATATCAGTTATCTAGTACCCATAACACAAGCTCTGCTTAGCTTGGGGCTAGATAATGTTGTGTAAACTGTCCAGCATTATTTATTTATTTTATTTATTTAATTGTAAATTTTTAGACCATTGTAAAACCAGGGGGCTGCTTGGTTTAAGAAAAACCAGAGATAGTCCGAGACTTTGTCATTTTTGACATAATATCGAATTATCTAGCTCTAGAGTTGACTTCGGAAAACAAACCATCTGCCTTTGTATTAAAGTTGTATATAACTTAAATACCGCTACAAACCTAGACTACGTAGTTCGGGTTTAAACTAGGACTAATTTAGTTTTATGTAATAAGGCCCTTACTGTTCCAAATTCAAACAATTGAACGAGCGTAGCGAGTTCTCGGAATAAATTGAATGAAACGGTGTTTGTCACAATCGGTGTTTGACGGGCTCTGTTTAGATTTTTTATTCTTTAAAAACTATTTAATTTTCAGTTCCACTACAGTGAAAAGTCCAAAATCGAAAGTTTATAAAATAAAAAACCAAATAACATCATTTGTTGCACATCCATTGTAATTTGAATGACGTTGTTAATTGTTGTGACAGTTTATTTTTAACGACCTTTATTCTGCAGGGTCTGATGATGAGATCTTGGGTAAAAGCTCTGATTTCCATGCGGTTTTGTTTGTATGAACACAGAAACAGCCGGGATTTTAAATGTTTTATAAGATTAACTGGTATCCGAGTCAGTCGTGGGAAGCAATGGCGTCGATGAGCTCACCACTTGTCACGTTTATATTTCACGATGGTGCAACTTACTGTGAAGAGGCCCATTGAGGCTCTGCCTACCCCTTCGGGAAAAAAGGCGTGTTTCTATGGTTATATGTAACTTGTATCATCAATGGCACTGGCCCGCCTGTGTGGTACTTGCCTGCCTAATATTGATTGATTATTTTGAGTTTATCAAACAGGCTTTATTTAAGTCGCATGTCACTTCACGATTCGTTAAGGCTCCGTAATCGGCTCGCGTGACTAGATTACGACGAAGATGTTTGGTAAACACAAACATTCAACTCATTCATTTTGTATTTGGGGTAAATGGGACTTACCAATGAATGGAAATATACTTAGGTACTTGTATCAAATATTAGACAATTTAAAAATGTTCTCGGAGTAACGTTGTATTATATTTGCTTCAAAAATACAACATTTTAACATTGTTATAATGAAATTTGTTTTTTTGAACCCTTTGATATTTTGAACGTTCATCTGCTGCTCAGAATATTTTATAATCTTTTACATAGGACGAGCAAGCGTACGGTTTAGTACCATTACCTCATCTCATCTCTTTTAATACCTTCTATTCGCACAAAACGTTTCAGTTCTACCTTTATAATGCGAACTGCTAAGGAGTGGAATACACTACCGTCATCTGTCTTTCCTGAAAACTATAATCTGGGTCTCTTCAAGGCTAAGTGAATAGGTGCCTTCTAGACCTTTGTGCTCCATCTTCGGCCACATCGTCACTTACCAACAGGTGAGATCGTGGTCAAACAAAGGTGTATCCAAGTTAAAAATAAAATAAAAAAACGGCTGTATAAATAATTGACCGAGCGAGCGAATTGTCCTTGCAGCAACTGGAAAAATTTGCTGTCAAATGTTTTCAGGGGCCCAATTCTATTTTTTTTAAAGAAAATCATTACTGTACTAAGCAACTACAATTCAGTTACAATTGTCATTAAAAATGGTAGTCTACTAAATTTATGATTTTACGATTTTTTACGCAGAAAAAGATTATACGATTGTTTCTAAATGGTCACAATTGTAAAACCATTGATGTTAGTAGAATACCAAAAGTGTCAAAAGTGACAAGTATGAGGCGGTTCATTAACAGAAAGCGTTAGCCGAGTTAGTCGTGGAAAACAATGGCGGCGATGAGCTCACCACTCGTTACGTCTGCCACCCAGGGTGAAAAAGAGGCCCATTGAGGCTCTGTCTGCCTACCCTTTCGGGGAAAAAAACGTGTATTTATTTATGTTCTTTTAGGCTTTTTTCAATAGAAATGTTATTGATTTAAATTAAAAATAAAAGATAAAATTATTAAAAAAAAAAACATGCCATCTGAATAAGATCGTTGGTAAATTATAGTTAGTTGGTACTAAAGGAAGTGGATCATCTTACAATTTGCTCCATGACAACAACACCGGGATGTCTGTTTCCGAACATTTATTGAAAAGTAGCGGCGCCCTGCGGTTTCACCCGCATAAGTCTCGAACTTAGAAAATTAAAAAAATTGTCTGGCGCCATCATATAATCAAAGGTCCCGATCGATAAGTTCTTGTCGTACCTACGTGATCCACTTTTCATCACCAGTTATCTCTTCAAAAACGGTTCGGTTTAATTACGTCTCAAGAAATAATCGCTTAAGTTATGTCGTAACTACTAATATGTCATTATGTATATTATGCCATATTATATCCATTTTATCAGTAACAGGGCGATCAGAGCAAGGTGCATCTTTGACATCAAAATTCCTGGACTTTGTGCAACTCTTAAAGTATTCGTCAAAAAGAAACACGGTTTGCATTGCTTATACTATTATTTTGTAAAAAAAATAATGTGTTGAATTAATTCTTTACATTTTGACAAAAATTAAAACAAATGAAAAATAGCTAACATTTTACTAACCTGTTTTTGTTTAAATGTAACCTTTTTAATGTCGTCGAAACCAGACAGACACATATAGTACAGCCAAAGAGATTTTATTACAACTTTATACATACTTTATGCGAAAAGACCTTTTTCCCGATCTAACAAATATTGATAATTTCTACGACCAGGCGTCCAAAAGTACACGTCCACCTGGAAGTAAGCGTTTTTGGTCCAGAAATTAAGTTAAATGATTTAAATGTTTTCAATTTAGTAGTAGGGAGCTTTTTTGTGAAAAAGTTCGCCCGGGGAAGTACTACCACTATACTTATTTCTGCCGCAAAGCATTAAATCGCTCGCATTGCTGTGTTCTGGTTTGAAGGGTTATGGGTGCCGGTGAAATAACAGGCACATGAGACTTTTCATCTTTATGTCTCAGGGTGGCGGGTGCAGTGCAGTGACACATAGGGTGCGTCCTAGGTGGACATGACCTATGTGGTAATCCACTTTTCATAGGCAGAGGGTAACGCTTAACATCAGTTGGTCCATCTGTTCATACAGTCCCTTCATTCAAAGTGGAATAAAAAAAAAACATTATTTTTAAATGTATACGAATAAAAACATGTTGTAAGTAGGTAGGCTTCCTTATTCTTGCTAGTTTTTGTTTACTAGTAGTTCACCACAAACTGAGAACTCGCGAATACACGCGATGTAAGGTTACCTAACTGTCTGCACTTTTCTAACCAACTTCAAAAACTTTTTTATTAATATGGCAGTATTGCAGGAAATTCATAAAAGCAACATTCTACAGTTAAGTGAATCGAAAGAACTAATTTCGAAGTTAACTGAACTACAACTTCATTTAAATCCCTAAAGAATTAAACCTTATGAGTAAGTGTAGTGTAAACTATAGTGTAATGTAGTGCAAACTAGTGCTAACTAATAAGAACACAAGAACGAAGTGTCCTCCCCTTAAATAGAGACAGTAAGAAAAGTGTCAATGGACACATTCTTAGGTATAATTTATGTTATAAATCTAGGTCAATGTTAAATTACTTATTAGCCTGTTTTATGGCTAGATTGTAATGGTATTGTACATTTATTATGTACACAAAAAAAAAAAAAAAAAAAAACCCTATAAATGTGAAGTCAACAAAGGGATGTAATAAATTAGTGTTTCAGTTATATGTCTCAAAATTCTTAATTTCTGAACTTATCCCTTTAGTTGTGTCACTAAAGCATGCCTTTCAGCATTGTGGGATTTAAAACGTAGCTTGATCTCTGCGACAGCTGTCAAACTCACATTCATAAGTCATAATTATTTACACTAGAGGTTTTTAATATTTACCCTATATCACTAATAGCTTTCTGTTAGGACATTTTAAAACATTTAATAATATTTGACCACTTGACATGTTTTTCGCACTTTTTATAGCTCATAACCTTGCCTACAAATTGTGCCAATGCAAACCAACCCTACCAAATTTCATGAAGATCGCTTTGGAAGTTATCTTGGGACAACCATATTTTATGTACAAACGCTGATTCGATCAAGGCGTAGGTGTAGGCTTGTAATTTATATTATTATGAATAACTTACAAGGAAAAAACATGGCGCCTGTGACGTAATTAAATTCACTTAGAACGAAATCAGCATATTTTCAAAATGGGATTTTTTATTACTATGAATTTTTTATTTACGGGTTGACGTTCTAAAGAAGCGATTTGTGAACTGCATTTCTAAAATACTGTCGACTTTTATTACTAAGAACGGTATTTATGGGGTTGAAGTTCTGGAGAAGCAATTTGTGAACTGCGTTTCTAAAATACTTTCGACTTTTATTACTAAGAACTCTCTATTTACGGGTTGACGTTCTGGAGAAGCGATTTGTGAACTGCATTTCTAAAATACTGTCGACTTTTATTACTAAGAACGGTATTTATGGGGTTGACGTTCTAGAGAAGCGATTTGTGAACTGCGTTTCTAAAATACTTTCGACTTTTATTACTAAGAACTCTCTATTTACGGGTTGAAGTTCTGGAGAAGCAATTTGTGAACTGCGTTTCTAAAATACTTTCGACTTTTATTACTAAGAACGGTATTTACGGGTTGAAGTTCTGGAGAAGCAATTTGTGAACTGCGTTTCTAAAATACTTTCGACTTTTATTACTAAGAACGGTATTTACGGGTTGAAGTTCTGGAGAAGCAATTTGTGAACTGCGTTTCTAAAATACTTTCGACTTTTATTACTAAGAACTCTCTATTTACGGGTTGACGTTCTGGAGAAGCGATTTGTGAACTGTGTTTTTAGATACATTAATAACTTGTGAAGTCGTACTTAAGAAATTCAAGCATTAGAAGTAGATATCCATCTTTAAGAAAATCATTATTTTAATAGCCAGCAACGTTTGTACGTCAATGTTCACACGAACCTGATGACCATTAATTTATTGATAAACAGAACCGGCGGGATCCTAATCACTTAATTGGTGTCCCTTTCTAGAGTCTGTAGCAATCAATTTGTTATCAGTGACGCGACGTACGGTAGGTACGCTTGTTTTCCTATGGGTAGGATTAATTTTCCGAATGCTGGCCGCACCTCCGTCACGCCCCGAACACAGCTAATTAATAGTGCTTACGATAGACGTGCGTACTGTACCCACAGAGTAGAGTATAGGTACAAGGCTCGGCTCATGTTACCACCATTAGCATTATAAAACGTCGCTTCCTCGAGATCTACGTCGCCCTTACTCGGTGATATATTACCCTTCGATTAGCGCTGAAACACTAAACTCTACCTTGTTATCCGTGTTGACCCTTTCACCATGATTAGTTTCTATGTATACGTTGTTTCGCGTTAAAACGGAAGGTTACAAAAAATCATTATTCTCGTTTCAGATGTCAGAATAAACAATGGCCCGCTTATAACTCCATGTGTAAGAGAAATTATATTACAGAAAGGACAAAATTTTACACTGACATGCAAAGGCTCTACCAAATTACGATTCATGCGACAAGAAGATTCAGAAGACGAAGTAACTTCATCGTTCAGAATAGAAAATAAAAGTTCATCCATTAATGAGGGAGGGTATAATTTTAAAAGAACTCTTGATCTGTATTTTGTCGATCAATATGCTATTGGGTATTATGCATGCTCCGATTATTCTGTAGACGCTAACATAGTCAATAACATATGTGAAGAACCTGAAAACAATGAGCACGTCTCTTATATTTACGTGTATGTAAATGGTGAGGGTATATACCAATACATTCACACAATATACTTATTAAAAACTGTTGGCTACTTAATAATTTATGAACGTTTTAGGTACGGGTAGTATTTTTGCACCTATGAAGGAATTTCTAGTGTCTAAATGTAATCAAGCTCTGATTGAATGTAGACCAACCACTCCAGACGTTGAAGTTGCGCTAATATCGGTACGTATGCAACACACATCGCATCGCCGCTCGACGGACTACTATGCCTATTGTTTAAAAATGCAAAACCAAAATAAGACAAATACATTTAAAACGTAGTTGTTTTGTACAACTGACATTTTCGATAAAATAAGCGGCAGTTCTAGCCGTTTTAATTTGCATGAATTGAATGTCAATAATAGGTACACCTACCTAAACATGCTTACCTAACAAAAACAAGTTTTGGCGCCATTGAATGAGATACAAATTTTGTTTGGCTTTGTAACAATGAATCTGTGCTTTTCGTCACAAGACGTTGCTAAAACAGCAACGTTAATTAAAAATCTAAACTAACGCTTATTGCTAAATGAAGGGCTGCCAATAGCATGTTTAGTGGGAAGTCGTTAACTAAATATCCATTAAAAAGTATTTCTATAACAGCATTCTTAATATTCAGGTTAATGCAGAGAATGTTTCTAAACGACATTGTCCTAAAGTTGGATTCATCGTCAACTTTAATGATTACCGCGACATTTCTGTGTCCAAGATGTACAATTTTATTTGTGAACTTAAGACAAAGGACAGTGGGATTCCAAAAACTATTTATTTAACACGTAGGTAGACTAGACAATTTGTAGATTAGATAAATTATCGGACAACTACATTCACGATCCAAATTCAAGTACCAGACATGACAAACGGGTACATATCAAAATGCATAAATTCAAATTACATACGTTTAAAATACATAAGTTCAGAATCCATTAATTTATAAAACCTAATGGTGAAAATAAATAAGTTTTATAATCGATAAAGTTCTATATGTATAATGGTCAAAATGCCTAAAGCCATAATCTCAAACAAATATGCATGTCAAATTTCAAGCGTGTAGCTGGGGCCATCAAATTGAGACTTTTTATGTATTTAAAACATTATAAAAACCGTACAATAGGGATATTGAATTTATTTATTTGAACCAACGGTATTTTGATTTTCGGTATTTTAAACGTATACGTTTACGTATCAAAATACATAAATTCAAAATTCATAAATTTAAAAAACCTAATAGTGAAAATAAATAAATTGAAAACCCTTAAAAGTTTTTTTATTTATAATGGTCGAAATACCGAAAATTTAGATAGCGTATGGTTCAAATAAATAAATTCAATATCCCTATTGCACGGTTTTTGAAAGAGGTTTAAATCACCTATAATGTGACAAATTGGAGGCAGGATATTTTATTTATATGAGAAGTAGGTGAACTCTATGACGACCTCTGTGGCGCGGCGGGTGAAAATTCGTCTGCGACGCAGGAGGTTGCGGGTTCGATTCCCGCCTCGGAATAAATATTTGTACGATCTGCAGATATTTTCTGGGTGTTCTGGGTATTTTCGATGTAAAATACAAAATATATATTTATGTAATGTATTGTATTATAAAGAGAGAAAGAAAAGCTCTGCTTAACTTGGGGCTGGATAATGTTGTGTGAACTATCCAGAAATATTTATTATACTAAATTTCATGGGAATCCGTTCAGCCGTTTTGGCGTGATTAAGTTACAAACATCCAAACATCCAAACATCGTAACTTTGACATGTATGATATTAGTGGTATATATTATCTGTGATGGGCTTAATGCTTTTTACCATTATATATTTTGAACTTCAAGTATTTGACTATTAAGCTATGTAGCCATTATTATTAATTACAGCTGTTATGTGTTGTTGACATTATGTTTTTCAAACTTCGGTATTTCGAACATCGATATTCTAAACTTATATCAAATGAAATTATAAATTTTAAACCATTAGGTTTTTAAATTTATGTGTTTTGAACTTCTGAATTATAAACGTATGTATTTTGAATTTATAAATTTTGATACGTACCCATGACAAACACCTACCTAGGTTTCGTCGTGAGTGTTGTAACCGAAAAATGTTTTTCAATTTTAGTATAATTTCAGTTGATACGCTAAGGTTTTTGTACCATGAAATAAAATTGAAAAACAGTATTTATTTTACCATTAACGTACACAAAATATACATACTAACAAAACTGTTTATTTGATGTGAAAACAATCAGAAGTCGCAGAACAAGACACGATATTACTCACCAAAAATTGGATTTGTATTGAAAGAATGTGGTAAATATGCGTTCAAATGCCATGGGAGCCTCGACTACGTAAATGAAACGAAACACATCCGTTTTAGTAAGTAGTGACTAGTAATATTAGTCTTGATGTCACGTAACTAGGTGGCGTGGTGTGCCGGTTTCATTCACTTGTAGATTTGATAGACCATTTACACAGAGCCACTTTAGCTGTATCTCGATCTGTTATTGTCTTCAACATATTTTAGAAAAAATAACACAATATAAAGTTAAGCGTTAATTATTCCGTGCAACATTTCATATTCATCGTAAACGTGACAAAAGACCCGGAGGCCGTAGTCTTTTTTAGGAAATAACTAACACGGACAGGCGCTAGGCGGTGTAGTATAAGACTGCGCCAACACCAGGCAGATATCTTTATATAAAAAAAACCTTCGATCCGCTTGAAAAAGCGGTTTTTATTAAATATCTCGTAAAATAAAGATAATTTTAAAAACCCAACAACAAAATTTAAATTTTGTTGTATTTATTTTATTTCTATAATTTTTACCCAATAATATGGCACCATTTTAATAAACAATCGAATCTAGGCAAAAAATAGACGAAACTTCGTTTTTTTTTCTATTGAGATAATATTATCTTATCATGTTTCTTTTACAGTGATCCCTAGGAATTATAATGTGGTATCCATGCATATTTTTAATTTGAATATTGTACTTTATTTTGTCAGTTAAAAATCAAATCTAAGATTGGTAATTTTGAGTTTTACCACAACACGGATTTTGTATGCAGACATAGATGACATCCCTACAAAAACAACCCTACTCAATACAAAAATTTGGATTCTATACGTCCTGTCGATAGCTTGATAAGACTCTGACTTCGGCCTCAGACCATAGACTATAGCAGCAGACTAATCCAACGTCTAAAAATGGCGTCGAGAACTTCTTAATTTTTTGTACTAATAATGCTCTTGTGTAAATGGTCCGTAGAAAAGTCCATTTTCGTGTTAACTCCTTGTTATGTGGGCTTACTGCTTTTTCTTACTTCTATCATTACTTCAGTGTGTTGCTCTGTGTCTCTGTGTGCATGCATGAATCGTTGTATTATACACATCTAACAACCTAATAATTTATAGTTATTTAATTTTATTTATAATAAATGTTGCATTTATTCCAACGGCCAATATGTTATGTAAAATGTTTTGCTTTTGATGTAAGTTCAGGTACCTAAAACTTGTTGGTTGAAAAGGGACAATTTTTTTTTGTCCACTCTTTGGGAATATTGTACTTACACCGCAAATGTGTGGCGCATATTAAACGTTTATCGATTTGTTCCATAAAATCTCAAAACTGGTAATATTAGTTATAATATATAAGTAAGTATTATCTTTATTTCAGGCTTAATGGGAAATGTATTAACCCTAAACAATAAGCCCATAACAACCTAAATACCTTAAAAACTTATTTTACATTATATATCAAAACACTTTATTTTAATGCAGACGTGTAGACGGCAACGTATGACGCAACTGCGCGGCGCCTCGTGTCAGGTATTGTTTAGCTAACTAAACAATAGCTCTTAGTGAATTAATGCGATCTTGATGTTTTAATGGCGTGTATAACAATATTATATCAGATGATGTATAACTTCTTGATGGGTTCTTCGTAGGTCCTACCTGGCAGGGAAACCCAACAACACGTTGTCCGACTCAGGGATCGAACCCGAGACCTCACGTTCAGCAGTCGCGATTGCGAACGCCGCGCCAGGCCAACGAGGCAGACAATCGGTGTATAATATTATCATAATATGGAATTTTTATCATGTAGTCATTGTGGATTTAATACACTACCAAGAGTCAACATGGGCTTTAAAGTATGAGAACGAAAAAATATATGTAAATCTTCATCATATTTCCAAGAGAATTCTCGAGTCCAAAATACGATTTTAACTTTGACTTACAGGTTTAAAGTGCATCCTAAAATGTGCTTATAACGCAAGTATGTCTATAACTTATCGACATACATTGATTAAATTAATAAGAATAAGAAATAATATTATTATAAAGAACCAAAATAATTTATATTTGCGATTTCACAGCAACTATTTATTTAAATATTATTTTTCGTGATTTTCGCTCACTTTTAGTTTAGCGAGCGCTATTCTGTCACTTTATATCCACCTGAATTTTAATGAATTTGATACCTACAGGTCTAGCGCTTAACTGAGTCAGTCCCTGAGGTATGGGGCGGTACGGGAGGGGTGTTTTCAAGTTATAATACTTATGGAACCATCGCTCTTAGTGAGTTTTTAGGTTATCGTGATATTCATATTTCAACTGTCGTATTTCTCAGTATTCCCCTTAAACGAGGTACTTATAGCTAATATTACTGTAATCTAGAGATTCCATGGAACAAATCAACATGTGTTTCATTATAATACGCCACAAGTTTTAGTGGGCCCAATGCCGAAACGAAAAATTATTGTCTTCTTTTTCACGAAAAAACTTGGTTGCATTTGAAATAATATTTATGTAAATTACGGAAAGAAATGTATAAGGTAAGTAAAACTATTTTGATTCGTATTGGCTGTTTGTTACCTGTATTTTGTTTTCAGAATTCTATTTTATCGTAGGTGGTGTGGTATGTATGTGTACTCAAATAAAAAAAAGATTTGCACAACTAAATAAAATCATTTTTCTGAAATTAATCAATTTAAATGATTATGGCTATTATTATTTCAAATATGGATGTGAAATAACAAATTACGACTTTCCAATTGGCTTTCGAGCAAGCTTTAGTAAAAAAAAATGGGATTTCATCAATAATGCAAAATGTTTGAATGAAAATAAAGTTTACTGGGTATACAAAACCATATAAAAGTCTAATAGATTCACATAAGCTTAATAAACTTACACACAATTTAAGTCAAACTGACTTATGAACAAGAAACAAGAACCAGCTCAACCCCACCACATTACCCGCCCTCAGCGCCTTCAAGATGCGATGTCATAAAAAATCTAACCCAAAGCTTTTCAGATCAGATTCAGGTTATCATACAAGCAAAGCAAACAATCGCACTTGAATAAGATGTAAGTTTACTCAGTTTAGTAAGGATTGGTGAACCCATTTGATTTTCATGCGGTTTTGTATTCCCCGTAAACTTTGTCTAGTTTTATCAGTGTGGAAACTTCACCAAAAACAAAAACCTACAGTGCTAATTGCCTAGTTGTTGTCTTATTTGAAAGAACAACAAAAAAAACATCATTATGGTTGATTGATTCCGGAAAAATACGAATTTTCGTTTATTGTGCAAAATTATTTTTTGGTTAGTGGTTGTTAAGTATTGGCTAAGCACGTAGACCAATACCAACGTAACATACTTGAATAAAACATTGAAAGCAAAATCCATCCCTTTCTTCATACCTAGACGAATATTTACTTTATTCAAGTATGAGAACAAAATCGTACAAGCCTTTTCATCAACAAAAGCTTAGTTTAAAAAATGTGGTCCACGTATTTAGTATTTAATTTAAAAATGTGGTCCGCGTATTTAGTATTTAATTTAAAAATTTGGTTCACGTATTTAGTATTTAATTTAAAAATGTGGTCCATGTATTTAAATAATCATTTCTGATTAATTTATGTAGTTCCCTACTCATTTCATTTTACTACGTCATTCTAACTGCAATACCTTTTGAAGTTTTATGAAGACTTTGTTTTTTTTATATTTTCAACTACTTCCACAGAATATCTAAGAATGTATATTTAGTCGATGCATACATACATCGTTGTATAAATAGGTAATATACGTACTAAATCAATTTAGATTATCTCGAAGTATTATTTTAGTATAAATTGTCATGGGGGCTTTAAAATGACCAAAGATCTTCTGCATCCGTAGAACAGGCAAATTATTTGCCAATTTTGATTTGAAAAAATGATTTGAAAATAACCTATTTCTTAAAAAAACGTGAATTCTTAGTATGATTTGTTTTTATTTCTGATCATCGTCCGATTTTAAGTTATGGCATCAAACTTGAAATATAAAGCCAGGATTAAATTAATTATCCCAAAGGATAAATTAAAAACTAGTGACTTAACTGAAATTAAAGTATTTATGAGGCCTTTTTAGTGGTCGCAATACCTGTACCTTCAGTTTTAACAAGCTGTCTGTACCCAGAGTCTAATTATTGGTTGTAGTGTACAATATTTCCACGTGTCAAGGCTACTGCACAGCGGTATCGTAAAATACTTAAGTGCGTCACACTTTTGCTACCAAGCTCTTATGTTACTAAAACATGTCGTACAGTTGGTATTGCAGTTACAATGAGTATGTTATTTTTATGACATTGTAGCGATGGTAGCCTAACGGTTCAATAGTGCAACTCAGAATCCAATGATACCGGGTTCGATTCTAGGCTCCGCACCAATGACTTTTCTAAGTTATGTGCGGATTTCCATCGCTCTGTGCTTCGGAGGGCACGTTAAGCTGTTGGTCCCGGCTGTTATTGATTAATAGCAGTCGATAAGCCATGTCAGAGGCCCTCGGGCGGCTTGACAAACTCTGACACTAGAGGCCAGCACTACCTCATACGAAACGACGATGACATTGTTGTTACGGTACTGATTATCTTATAATTTCTCACAGGTGCATCAGGCCCACCGCCAGACGTTAAAGTATCAAATGAATCAAAATATTTTCTTAAAGGTGAAAATTTTACTCTCAACTGCACAGTTAGCTCAACAAGAACTAATATTGTGGAATTGTACTGGACGTATCCCGAACAGTTAAGCAAGGTAAGTGATTTACTCTAAGAACGCGAAAATTCTATGTCTATGCTAAGAACAGACCCTTCCGTGAAGTTCCGTGTCGTCTATTCCCGTGCATGTCGTAAGAGCCGACTAAGGGCAGCATTCACCAGCGTACGCAACACCAGTAATATACCAACGATCAATATACGATTAGCAATCTGCTTGCCATGGTGGCATATTGTGTTCTATGAGGAGGCACCTCCAGCAGTAGACGTCTACCAACTGTACATGGTTATGGCGTTAGTAGAAGAAAACACAAAAATTTTAATGTAGGACTAGATAAATACCAATTACTTTATAAAACCGGGAAATATTAACGTACCGTTAAACAATGTCGGTGCTTACATCGATTTAACGGTACGTGAAAATTTCCCGTTTTTATAAAATAATTAATATGATTCATGAAAGTTTTTATAGATAAATACTGATACAATATTTGTCCCGCTGCGGGAATCGAACACGCAAACTCTCTCATCTCAGCCGGCTACTCGCATGGCACGCCACAGAGGTCATCATAAAAAAAACTGGTTAGTGCGTTGCCCTGTCTCCAGCAAGTGTGGTCCGACATGCACTTGGGTGGTTTTTTTACAAATTAAAGGGAGTCGTTTTAGTCCGCTGTCTTCTCTAACCAATTCAATAAAACCACTGACGGTGATACACGGCAAGCTAATTTAGAGGAGTGCCGCTAATAGGGCACTTACGCCCGTATGCACGCGAACGATGTTTGCTCCTATTTTGGCTATTATCTCATCCTTACAGCATTGTAGGCCTCCGTACCGGAGATCTCATCTAACATGTGTTGTACACATGAGCAGTACAATAATATCTAGACACGTGGTGTGTCACATATATATTTTATTTTTATGTTTTAGTAACCATATAATTTTATAAGAATCTCACACTACGTGATAGTAATTATTATTACTTTTAGCTTGTGGGATGAATTTCTGAGATCAATACGGATGCACCCGATATTTTAGTGTAGTGATCATATGTGCAAATTTTCATGGAGTTTTATGGGATATTAGCCAAAATAGAAGCAAACCGGTACGCTCTTCATTGAGCATGTTCAATTCGTTCAACGCCATTGAACGACAACATTCAATGACATTGAATGATTCACTTTTGTGTTTACATGGATCAATTTGGTTGCTTCATCCAGATTGAAAGGCAAAAGTGAACCGTTTAATTTCACCTTTAAACAGCTGATTTTAAATTGTATAAAGAAATGTTTTATTTTTATTTTAGGGCACTTTTAAATTCGAAGAGAATACTAACACAGGAAATGTTATTGAAGGTATACTCTTCAAAAGTATAACATTGTTTAACGTCACAGAAAGACACGAAGGCAATTATACATGCGTGGCTAAGAACCCTTGCCATAATAAAACAGCAACGCTTGAGAAATTTATGCTATTTGATAGTAAGTATTCCACAGCACTATTAAAGTTGGCTGTAAACATAAGTACAGCTTGTTCACCGTAAGATGGCACCTGTAAATACTCCATGACAGGTGCCAACTTACTGTCTGTAAGCTGACAGTAAGCTGCTTCAAATCCGCTGTTCAAATCAAAAAGTTCTTAAAAAAAATATTTTGTCAAAAGTCATGGAACATTGTATGAATATCCTTCTCTAAATAGACCTCTGTGGCGCGGCGGGTGAAGGTTCGCCTGCGACGCAGGAGGTTGCGGGTTCGATTCCCGCCTTGGAACAAATATTGGTACGATCTGCAGATATTTGTTCAGGGTTTTCTGAGTATTTTCTATGTATAATAAAAAATATCTATATATGTAATGTATTGTATTAAGTATATCAGTTATCTAGTACCCATAACACAAGCTCTGCTTAGCTTGGGGCTAGATAATGTTGTGTGAACTGTCCAGTTAAACTGAACTGTTCAAAACTGAGTTGTTGAACTGTGTTGTATCAACTAATAGTTGATACAACACACAACATTAAAATAAATAAATAAATAATGATGGACAGTTCACATAATGATGGACAGTTCACACAACATTATCTAGCCCCAAGCTAAGCAGAGCTTGTGTTATGGGTACTAGATAACTGATAACTGTTGGTGTACGGTCAACAACATAAAGTTGATCAGGAGAGTTTCAAAAAACTTAACATTTATGTACAGTTTTTCTTCAATAGTTTTAACTTGATTAGCAGATACTCCTTCATTTATTAATGAATTAGTCAATGTTGCCACATTTCAATCAAAACACATGAAAAAAAACTTTCGCAGTTGACTGTACTAGACAATATCTACCAAACACGTTTTTTTATTTTTTTATTATTATTTTTTCTTTAGATACCCTCTATAATCATATTATGTTTTGCAGATGAAACCTACCTAAATACGGCAATAAGGAACAATATGGGACTAACTACACAAAAACTATTATCGCTACGTATTGCTGTCGAGGCTTACCCAAAACCGAATTTTACTCTGTGAGTACTTACTAGCCTCTCGATATCACCAATTTTACTCTGTGAGTACTTACTAGTGCCTCTCGATATCACCAATTTTACTCTGTGAGTACTTACAAGAGCCTATCGATATCACCAATGTTACTCTGTGAGTACTTATAGAGCCTCTAGATATCACCAATTTTACTCTGTGTGTACTTACTAGAGAATCTCGATATCACCAATTTTACTCTGTGAGTACTTACAAGAGCCTATCGATATCACCAATGTTACTCTGTGAGTACTTACTAGAGCCTCTAGATATCACCAATTTTACTCTGTGTGTACTTACTAGAGAATCTCGATATCACCAATTTTACTCTGTGAGTACTTACTAGTGCCTCTCGATATCACCAATTTTACTCTGTGAGTACTTACTATCATCTCGATATCACCAATTTTACTCTGTGAGTACTTACTAGAGCCTCTAGATATCACCTATTTTACTCTGTGTGTACTTACTAGAGCATCTCGATATCACCAATTTTACTCTGTGAGTACTTACTAGTGCCTCTCGATATCACCAATTTTACTCCGTGAGTACTTAATAGAGCCTCTCGATATCACCAATTTTTTTATGTGAGTACTTATTAGAGCCTCTCGATATCACCAATTTTACTCTGTGAGTACTTACTAGAGCCTCTCGATATCACCAATTTTACTCTGTGAGTACTTACTAGAACCTCTCGATATCACCAATTTTACTCTGTGAGTACTTACCCTTACTTAGCCTCTTGATCTCACCAATTCTTAAAAATATTGCTATTTATAACAACAATTGTTTTGTTTAATAATTTACATCGATATTATAATATTCATTTTTGTTTTTAGCTTCAGAAATGGCAAAGAAGTACGAACTGATAAGGGAAAATACAGTATAGGAGCTATTACAAAACAAGGCTACGTTAATTTGTTAATAAAGCCCTTGGATATTGCAGACAACGTAGACTTTACTCTGTTTGCTAGTAATGGTTTTCGCAACACGAGTATAACGTTTATGCCCCAAAAAATAGGTAGTAAATCTTTGATCATGTATGCAGAGAAGAAGTAATAGTACATTATGGTACAAGTGTGTAACGTTGGTGATTACCGCTGAGGCGCCATTGAGACCCGAGTCATAACAGAGCCGAGGACGGTAATCATCAATAAACACGTGTATCATACGACGTTTTTCAACACACTTGTGAAGAAAATAATAATAAAACAGAAGTACACACTATGTGTAAATGTTCTACTGTCTCTATAACTCACTTGTGCAATTAAAAAGTCACAGTTTGATTACAGGTGTAAAACAGAAATACACACTCTGTGTAAATGTTAACTGTCTCTATAACTCACTTGTGAATAATAGCAATGAAAAAGTCACAGTTTGATTACAAATGTCATTATGTGCCTAACTGCGGTGAAATTAGAGCCACTTTATGAGCAAGTGTATTGAAAAAATAAATATTCAAAAAGCTTTTATCTTTTACCTTTTTTTATTCCGTTTTTTTATTTTTTTTGAAGTATCTGCAAATCTATTGTTATTAAAATGTGTTAATTATCCTATTGCTACTACTTTTTAGCTACACCGGTGGTTAATTTAGGAAATAGAAAGACTTGTATAAAGGGCATGAACGCTAACTTCAGATGTGATGTCTCCGGATACCCTTTACCGAAGATCAGTTGGCAGTTTTTTTACGATAATACGTCTGTTACAATGGTACGTTAATTAGTCAGCTTAATTCGACTAAGGGTCAATTTATACTAGCGCAGAGTAGTAGCGCAGAGTAGAAGCGCATCGAAGCGTCTAAGCGTAACGCACACATTACTTCTGAGATTTTAAAATCTTTGTTCACGCGCGCATTCCGAAGAATGCACGCGTCTTATTAAAATCTTAGAATTAATGTGTGCGTTACGCTGTGGAGTTTAGGGTTTAATTTGTTATGTTCAGATTTGGATAGTCGCTTCGATGCGCTTCGACTCTGCGCTAGTATAAATTGACCCTTAGTGTTAAAAATCACTTAATCTTGCAACTTTTGAATGCTTCACAGAACAGTAAATCGGTGAATAACATGTCATATTACACCGAGTCTGCGATTTTGGAAATACCGCGGTGCAGTAAAACTGGCATTATTAAATGCATAGCGACGGAAACTACTAATAAAACTAAACCAGAAATTGTGATCGCCGAACAAAAACTTGTCGTCTACGACATGTTTGATGGATTTGGAATATATACAGAAAGCGATAATAAAACATTGTGGGTCGTACAAAGCTACATGATCACTGTAGAATGCCTGGGTTCCCGGGATGAATTTTATAACGTTACGTGGTTAATTGACCGCGAAGACTCCAGTGAAACGGGTAAGGAAAGCTTGCGGACCATCTTTTACAGCAATGCTTTTAGAAAAAGCATGCCTACCCTGGACACTCATAACGGGTGGCGCAAAAGTACTGGCACTATAGAAGTTGCTTATATTTTTGTAAATGGCTACTTCTGTCATCCTTATACTGAAAATTGTGTATTTAATATATATACAAGTAATTATTTTTGTAAAAATTAAAAAAAAACCCCAACGCAATGAAACAGCTGAACCGATTTTGATCAAACATAGCTAAGAACACTCCCGAAAAATTCACCTTTCAAACAAAACAAAAAAACCAAATCGGTTCTTCCGTTCGGGAGCTACGATGGGACAGACGCACACACACACATTAACACACACACAGACACGTCAAACTTATAACACCCCGTCGTTTTTGCGTCGGGGGTTAAAAATACACCGGAGACAAACAAGACAGCGCCACGAGACACAGCGCGCGGCACTATGAACTTACTGACCTAGTGAGGGGCACTTTTCCAGGCCGTGTTATCTCCCGTTTTGACAATTTGCCGTGGCCTGCCAGATACCCGATCTGACCTGTCCCTACTCCTTTCTTTGGGGTTAATTGAAATCTCTAATATATGTGAACAAGCCACACTCTCGCAACCCTGTAAGGAAACATTCATCAAAAAATAAGAAACATGTCGCCAGAAATGTTGCGACAAATTATGGAACATGTCATTGGAGGTTACCACCATGCATCTTCAAACCCTAATGGGACGGTTTATCTCTACTTACCTATTAAGAGCTTAACCTGACGTATAGTATTATCACAGAGTAAGGAATAATACTAACGTACAATATTATTTTATCTGTGACCTCACTGACGGACTGATTCATCATTGCCGAGCTGAAACCGCTGGACCTAGAAAGCTGAAACTTGGAGCGTAGGTTCCTTTTATAGCAAAACCATCCATTAAGAAAGGAATTTTTGTAAATTCAACCCCTAAGAGGGTGAAAGGTGTAACATTGAAATACTACAAAACATATGTATGACCCTTCAGAACTCGAAAACCTGTCGATTCTGACAAATTAGCTTTCAATCAATTCGCCTTTACCATGGGTACAATATAGTATTTTTTTATCTGTTCCATGGGGAAGCTATTGCATTTAAATATTATAAATAAAACAAATCCCAGCAGTGACTTTTTTACAAAGGGCTTTCTGATTTTTGGAATGAACATAAAGGTTTGTGGTAAAATTAAACAACATGTTCTATATTTTAAAAATTTATGAAGCAGCGTGAAGGCAGAAGTTCGCAAGGAAATCCTGCAGCGAAACGAACTCACGGGGCTGGGGAAGTTACGAGCGTAGCGAGCCACTGACTCCCTGCCTGAGTAGAACGATAATTGAGTGAGTGAGAGAAGCGAAGGGGCAACGAGCGAGTATCGCTGTACGATTTATCTTCTTCTCAGTCGTTGCACTCTTGACAGAGAGGTCGTGGCGTCGTCATGTTGTACTGTTATAGGGGGTACTATTTATAAAAACATATATTTTAAATAAATCAAAAATCTCAAATGAATTATTTTTTTTTATTTTTTTTTAATTTTAGATTAATTTAAAAAATATCTTAAAAAAACTACTTTATCATAGAAGCTGGGTCGCTGTGATCGCAGAACACGAATCTGTTTACATAGCTGAAAAATAGGTCACCATATTATCGATATAATATTGTGCATTATGGTCCACTGTAGTGGGGCTATAGTTTTTTTAACTGTCCATTTGTTATTGTTTTGATTTCAGTTGAGTACCCGGACTCCAACGAGCTCTCTCTTGTTGCTGAACTTAAAATAAGTAATATCACGTTGAACCACACCGGCAACTATATATGCTACGGTGTGCGATTCAACGGAACTAAGGTGCAAGATGAAGTTCAAATCAACGTCCAAGGTATGCACAATACAGTAGGTAGGTATTACACACCACTATTCATAAAAAAACCTGGATAATCAGTATTCGAAAAAGATTGAATCTACGCAATAAAAGTTTCCTAACAACAATTTCCAGGAATATCCTTAAAAAATGGGAACAATTGGTCATAATTTTCACTAGAAACGGGATATTTACCATGAGTTTGAAATGTTCCCGATATTTCGGCACAGTTGCATGCGCCATGATCACGGGAGAACTAACTAAAGTCTTTGCGAGTAGATGTTATTGGCAGATATATCGATCTACCCTCTTTCTCACTCTTTTATTACGAACGATACCACTACCATCGGTATCGTTTGTAATATCGGGAACATTTAAAACTCAAAAATCATGATAAATATCCCGTTTCTAGTGAAAATTATGTACATAACCATGATAGTCGACCTCTGTGGTGCGGCGGGCGAACGTTCGCTTGCGACGCAGGAGGTTGCGGGTTCGATTCCCGCCTCGGAACAAATATTTGTGCGATCTGCAGATATTTGTTCCGGGTGTTCTGGGTATTTTCTATATATAATAAAAATATCTATCTATGTATTATATTGTATTAAGTATATCAGTTATCTAGTACCCATAACACAAGCTCTGCTTAGCTTGGGGCTAGATAATGTTGTGTGAACTGTCCAGCATTATTTATTTATTTATTTTATAGTTTCAAAAGTTATAATTGGTCATAACTATTTCATAGTGCATGCGGCATAGATTACTATCAAGTTATTATTTCGACGCATCACGCGTCACCGCACAAACTAAAGCACGAGAAAAAAAAACGATTCTGTCAAGAAAACAAATGTAAATATCATTTAGAATTCTATTCGAAAAAAAATACGCATATTAAATTTGTACCGAATACTTAATATCCAGTTAATTTTTCTATGGTGTAGGTATTTGGAATAGTGATGTATAGAAGTCCAGATAACCTGCTCACGACTGGTGGCGTACTGAACTCGCAGAACACAAATAGAGCTGGTTATTCAGATTAATGGCGTAGGTGCGGCTGTTCTTTTTATATCTAACAAGTTTCGTGCGTCCAAGATATTTGTATGATTGATTTGCATTTTATAACAGCACACACTTATTTGGCATGTGCTACATAAGTAGGGACAAGCTACAGTTTCATTTTAACGTTGTTGTTTCTATTAGTTTCGTGAAAATATAAAACCCCAGTAATTTTTGGGTGTTACGATGTTTGTTACTCAATCACGCCAAAACGTTGTAACCGATTTCGATGATTTTTGATACACAGATAGATTATAATCTGAATTGAGCTATATAATAGTGTTTATCTTGGTAAATTGCGAGCGAAGCCACGGGCGACAACAAGGATCAAAGAAAGTGTTGACAAAAATAAAGTTGTAAGGATTACGAGACTTACAAAATCTAATTTTTACCTGTTTATTTTCACTCGAGTTGGGAAATACAATACAGGCAAGTCTTGCCCCTTAAAAGTATGCTATAAAACTCAAGAAACAGTGGTTTCTATACCGCGTAACAATAAATAATAAAGTCAAATGCTATTAAGATGTTTGCTGATCAAACACCTCAACAACAAAACTATATGAAATGTTTAAGAGAAGAGCTAAAACAACGAAGTCGTCGTCGTTTCGTATGAGGTAGTGCTGGCCTCTGGTGTCAGAGTTTGTCAAGCCGCCCGAGGGCCTCTGACATGGCTTATCGACTGCTATTAATCAATAACAGCCGGGACCGACAGTTTAACGTGCCCTCCGAAGCACAGAGCGATAGAAATCCGCACATAACTTAGAAAAGTCATTGGTGCGGAGCCTAGGATCGAACCCGGTATCGTTGGATTCTGAGTTGCACTATTGAACCGTTAGGCTACCATCGCTACCATCGCCATAGTTAGGCATTACAACGAAGTAATGCCTGTGACAAAGCACTTACCATCAATTATTTCAAGGGTGTAACTAAAATAACAACACTACTCCCAAAATACTAGCGCGCTGGAAGTAGCTAATATAAGTAGATGACTCACACCACAACCTATGATATTCTTACCATCTTACCAATTACGGAAACATTAAAACAAGCAAAAAACCTTCCAAACATTATGAAAATATGCATCGCACGCACTTATACTGCATGTCACTTCCAGCTGCGCATGTGTTACCCAACAAGTTTATCAATGAGTTCTCATGTAAGTGAATTTATTCTTATGATAAATAAATAATCTTAAACCATATATAGCTCAATCAAAGTCGTAATCTATGTGTGTACCTTCGTTGAGCTATTTCGGCGTCATTGAGTAACAAACATGCAATCATCCAAACATCGTAACCTTGATATTTATGATATATTATGGGATAAATCTGTTCACTAATAAACTTTACTTTCTGTAGAACTACAATCGCCAGTTATACAGGATCCTTTGGACGTCACTGAAGCTGTGCCCCGGTACAAAAAAACCTATCTAAACTGTATCGCAGAAGGGGCACCTTTGCCTCAGATTGAGTGGCATAAGGTAAAACTTATACTTAATTTATTCATAACTAGCGACTCGCCCCGGCTTCGCACGGGTAGCCCGGTAACCCCCCCCCCCCCCCCATGTGCTTTTCCTGGTTCTAAGCTACCTCCCCACCAATTTTCAGCCAAATCGGTTCAGCCGTTCTTGAGTTATAAGTGGTGTAACCAACAAGACTTTGTTTTATATATATACACACACCGGCAAAATTACGGGAACACGATAGAAAAATTTGTGATGTTTCTTTTGTTTTGTCATTTTTTTTGAACGATTTATTTTCATTTACTTGGGTATTTCTGCAAGTGGTTTTGGTTTTTTGTATTGCTATCCTCTTAGGAAATAATATTATGATAAATAATGGTGGTCTCTTATGCTTAAATAAAAGTTATACTCTCTTATGTGTTTGTTAACATTTTTGCGATCTTAATTGTTTTCACTAAGAGTATTGTTTAAATGGTTTTTGTGACTCCTGGATCAATCTACTGTTAACTTTTGAGGAGTTTACATTGTACTGCATACAAAATGAGTGATTTACCTGCAACTGAAGTTGCCAGAGCTATTACAATGATTGAGGAAGGTCACACCTACCGTACAGTGAGTATTGCATTGGGTGTGTCGGTATCTGTGATCTATCGCAATGTGCAACGATACAGGCAGACGCATTCTTACGTGCGAAGACAGGGACAAGGCAGAAAGCGGGCAACAAACGCCGTAGATGACCGTTTTATAAAGGTGCAAACTCTGAGAAACCGACGCCAAACTGCTGTTCAGACTCGAAATGTCTTAGAAGAAGTGCGTAACGTACGTGTAAGTGAACGAACAGTGAGACGACGACTAAATGAAGTCGGTCTCAAGTCATACGTGCCAGCCAAGGCACCGAAACTCGAGGTATGTCATCGAGTAGCCAGATTAGAGTTTGCTCGACAGCACCGTGATTGGACAGAAGAGTGGAGGCGAGTTTTATTCACAGATGAAAGCCGCTTTTGCGTAAATTTCATAGATGGGAGGGAGAGGATGTGGAGGTATCAAGGGGAACGCTACAACCAAGCGAACTTTACCGAAACAGTGGCATATGGTGAAGGCTCAGTAATGGTGTGGGGCGGCATATGTTTGGGAGCACGTACCGAGCTGGTTGTTATTGAAAATGGATCTCTGACTGCACTCCGATACATCTCAGAGATCCTGGAGCCTCACGTAGTGCCTTTTGCCCCTTTTATAGGCGACGATTTTGTGTTTATGCACGATAACGCTCGGCCCCACACAGCGCGCGTGGTGCGCGATTACTGTAATGAAGTTGCCATTACGCAAATGGATTGGCCAGCATGTTCTCCTGACATGAACCCTATTGAACACGTTTGGGACGCCATCAGAAGAAGGGTACATCAAAAAATCCCAACTCCCAGGAACGTTGAAGAGTTAAAATTGGCCTTAGTCGAAGAGTGGGAGAATTTGCCCCAAGAAATGATTTATGGCATCATTGGGAGCATGGGAAAATGCATCCAGGCTCTCATAAGAGCCCGTGGCAGCAATACGCGTTATTAATGTGTTGTTCTTGTTCTGCAAACTTTATAAAAACTGTATAAAACTTGTAAGCTTTTAATTTCAAAATTTGCATTTATTGGTTTTGGGTTTTTTACACCTGAAATTAAGGTTTACAACACCGTAATCTTATTTTGTATTAACCTCTTATTAATAATATTAATAATAAAATCCAAAAAACCCCAAAAATTTACAAAATTCTTGAAAAATTTCACATTTTGCCATTGTTTCCCTAATTCTGCCGGCGTGTAGATTTATGATCGCTAGCAGCGGTCTTCAGGTGGCACAACTATTTCATATGTGTTTTGTACATACCTTGTATTAGTAGTATTATTCTTTCTGTAAATAAATGTAGATTTATGATATAATTAATTAATATAGTGATATAAGAACACGTTTGACTCGTTTGAATACAAATTCTCAAGTTACGCAGCGGGCTATGGAGAGAGCTATGCGTGGAGTTGATAAAATGAGATAATGATGATCCGAAATGAGGAGATCCGTAGAAGAACCAAGATCACCGAGATAGCTCTCAGAATTAGCTGAATTGGCAATGGGCAGGTCATATAGCTCGCAAAACTGATGGGTAACCGTTGGAGAATAAAGGTTCTGGAGGGGTGACAACAAACAGGCCAACGCACAACGGGAAGGCTCTCATCTCGATGCTCCAAAGACATTATAAATGTCGCAGGAAGTCGGTGGATGGATTCGGCTCAAGACCTTTCATCGTGGCATTCTACAGAGGAGGCCTACGGCCAATGTGACGTACTCTTCTGCCGCTGATTCAGTGACTTCTGTAGTCGAAAGCGGGCCTCAACCGATCCCGGCTACCGAACAGTCTCCAACGCATAAGAGAACCAGATGCGGCAGAAGAGTACACCACATCCAGCAGTGAACTTCTATAAGCTGATGAGGATGATGATGAATATATATCTTTTTAAAGAAAAACAGCTTGTTACCATTCTATGTTCGCACATATATCTTTGCCGTGTATTCTGCAAATGTAATGTCAATGTCAAACTTGAGTTTTTTAATATTTTTTATTACAGGATGGACTCTTCCTCCAGAATCAAAGCAACATAGAGATAACCTATCAGAATCTAAGTCTTACAGCCGTTAACTCCACAATTAAGATAGACATGCAGGATACGACAGTGGGTAAATACGAGTGTATAGCTGTGAGCAGAAACATTAATCAAACGAAATCGTTCACACTAAGTTTAAAAGGTGATTTTATGTTTATTTTCTGTTATAATTTTCGGAATCTTCAGTTAAGTCATAGTGCCAATATATGGCATTGATACCTTCAGTGTCACGTGATAGTACGAATATATTGTGGCAATAATCATGATTATATGATATAATGTTTTTGCTATATACATAGCCTACCAAAGGAATCGTTTCGTTTCGTTTCGTATGAGGTAATGCTGGCCTCTGATGTCAGAGTTTGTCAAGCCGCCCGAGGGTCTCTCAATGAAAGGAATGAACTTACATACATACATAGACTGGTACACACATAACCCTCTTCTCTTTATGCAGTCGGGTAAAAATAAAGTAAAGTAGCGAGCGTCAAGATTATATGAGCCCAGTAATGCGACAGTACCTACTGTAAGTAGGACTTGCAACTGGGCTCGGGTTTCTATCACAGGGTTATTATCATTTCATTAGTAATATCTACAATATTGTAACATGTCAATCGCTTAATTTCTATCTATGTCTCTCGGGCAATAATTCCTCGCTAGGTTCTTAATTTATTACTCACCAATTTAGGAGCCATTCTATATTTAAAAAACTGAGACCCCAAGAAAACAGCTACAATTGGCCCGTGGTATTGTAAGGTTGTCAATATAACGGTGTAAATATAATATAATATTATAACTGACTCGTTCAATTAATCCCGTCTATACAAATCCAGTGACTTGACACAAAAACCGAGTCACTGGATCCAGTCACTGGATCCAGTCACTGGGCTCGTATAATCCTGCCTTCTCACATCTGTGATGTTGGGGCTTGACGCTTGCAGTACACTGGCGTCAGTTTCGGATGTATCGAATAAACGGGACGTGCATTATGTTGCCTGATGTACAGCCTGAGTGAAGGAGCATTTATGAGCGTTTTTTTTTTTAAATCTTTGATAGACCTTTGTTTGTCCACGATCTCACCTGTTGGTAAGTGACGATGTGGCCGAAGATGGAGCACAAAGGTCTAGAAGGCACCTATTCACTCTAGCCTTGAAGAGACCCAGATAATAGTTTTCAGGAAAGACAGACGACGGTAGTGTATTCCACTCCTTAGCAGTTCGCATTATAAAGGTGGAACTGAAACGTCTTCTGGTGTTTCTGAATAATTTATCGACATTGTTTTTTATCATTACTTTTCAGTAGAAGCATCACCCTCTGATAAAAGTATCGTGCACTATCTCATCGCCATCGCTGTGATTATCTTAATGCTGATAATTCTGATCGTTTACCTGACGCTGAGGATAAAGAAAGAGAAGCGGTTCAGGAAGGAGCTGGCGGCAGCTGGCCTCTTGTACTTCAAGGAGGGGGTCACCAAGTCGATCAACCCAGACCTTGGTATCGACGAGCAAGCTGAGCTTTTACCTTACGATGAGAGGTTTGAATTTCCTTCAGAGCGACTCATATTAGGTGAGTTTATGAAAGTGACTGTAGGTAATAGTGCGAACAGTAGTCCTCGCGATTTCATTCTTTTCTTTCTTTCTTTCATAATGTTGATCCATAATAATCAACCAAAGCACACACGAAAGCATTTTTTTTCTAAATCTTACATAACCAGAAAAAATTAAAATAAATATCAACTATTTTTAACATGTTTTTAACGCAGAACTTTTTATTTTAGAAATCGAGCCCGTGTCTCCTCACTTCAGTTTTCGATAATTCTCACGGTTTCAGAATTCGAGCGGCTGTTGAAAAAGCTTAACCTGTTATATCTAGATAACCTCTTGGCCTATTTTGCTCATTTTCGAAATTCTTGTTTAGAATTGAGTAACGAATGTTTCTCCAAATTTTCACTAGAAACGGGATATTTACCGTGATCATGGCGCATGCAACTGTGCCGAAATATCGGGAACATATAAAACTCAAAAATCATGGTAAATATCCCGTTTCTAGTGAAAATTATGTACATAACCATGATAGTTTCAAAAGTTATATTGTTTCTCCAAATATTACCAAATCGACTGGTAAATGGTGCCGAAGGAAACATTCCACCTTTTTGGGGGAAATAACTATCCAATACAAAATCGATGACGACAAAAAATAATATGTAATTTTAGAACCTGTATATTAAGTTTCGTCAAGATTAGTTAAAAACTACAACCTGTACGCAAGTACCAACATACACACATACAAACATACATACCTACATACATCCGGGCAAATAAAAACAAAATTTGCTAGTTGTTGCAAGGACTTCGCTCGCTCGGTCAATAAGATTGCGCCATCATCACTGAGGCCAATCGGACGTGGTTTGGTCTGTCTGATTGTGGGTAAATTGATGTTTGTTTCTAATTCATATTAACCTTATCTTTTCAAAGGTAAACAGCTCGGTGCCGGCGCTTTCGGTGTTGTTTACAAAGCAGAGGCGCGCGGAATCGTAAACGCTGAAGAGACAACTCCAGTTGCCGTCAAAATGGTGAAGAAGACGGCAGACAACATGTTCATAAAGGCCCTAGCATCTGAACTGAAGATCATGGTACATCTGGGCAAGCACATCAATATTGTGAATCTACTTGGAGCTTGCACGAAGAACGTGGGCAAGAGTAAGTCAATGTGTAATTAATCTTCGTCATTGCATCTTTTCCTGGTCTTAGTCGCAGCACTCTTGGCAGAGTGGTCGAAGTCATAATTTCTTCATTCCTCTCGTACCGCTGCCTTCTTGGCGCATCTATTATATTACCTATAGCAGATGTTATTTGGTCTCGCCATCACATGGTTGTTCTGCAACGCGCTCTTTTGCTCTCAAACATTCCTTCATTCATCATCGTTTAGTAACCCATAAACCATAAACATAAATCATAGTTTTTTTCAGTAAAACACACGTAGAATTTACGGATTTGTGCATACTTTTAATTTTACTGTAGTGCGTGTTCTGGTAATAATAATATTTGATTTATTCCCACTTACTTATGGCATAAATGTCAAAGTTAGGCGCGAGCCAGATAGAAGAGAAGTAAGGCGAGGACGCGTCGACGACAGGGAGACGAGAAATGGACGCGACTTTAAATTATATAAAAGAGACGGGGCGCAGACGCGACGGTACACGTTGACCGTGCGAGCGAGCGAGACCCGCCCGGTAGGCATGCCACCCCGCGCCCCGTCCTCGCCCCCGCCGCGTCTGCGGCCCGTCTCTCCTGTGTGTTTTGAATAAAAGGCGCGGACGTAAAAGCGTCTCGCCCGCGCCCCGTCTATTCTGTATGTTTTGCGTCGCGCGCGACGCTTCATTTTGTACAAAAGGGACGCGGAAGAGACAAATGTCGGCGACGCGTCCTCGCCTTACGTCTCTTCTATCTGGCTCGTGCCTTACGTTGTTTCAATTTGTGTCAATCACGCCAATCACGACGAAACGGCTGAACTGATTTTAATTAAATTTGATACATAGATACATTATGACCTGGATTTAAATATGGTTTCTTAGAGCTACGTTTTATCCTGGTAAAGCGTGACGGAAGCTGCGGGCGGACACTACTTATTAATAATACTACTAAGAGAACCATAATGTAATCTATAAACAGGAAAATAATTGTTTTTACAAACATTAATTTGTTTTAAAAACGATTTCCGTTGTAGGACAAATTTTTGCATGATCTTCAAATATTTGTTCTGGGTCTGGTTTTTGTGGTACCAACATCCTAGGAGGTAGAGGATCAATACTAAGGGATGCGACTATTGGGTGTTATGTTATTGATTTGATTCTAAAGAAATAATTTTTTTCAGGGGAGCTTCTAGTGATTGTGGAGTACTGCAAGTACGGGAACATACACAACTACATGCAGCGTCACAGAGAAGTGTTTATAGACCAACTGGATACAGACAATAAGGAGAAGCTGGGCAAGGTGAATAGAGCCTACACTAGCAGCAGCTGTGGCAGTGCTGGGTAAGTGACATTTAAGGAATCATCATAATCATCATCATCAACAACATCATCATCAGCCTAACAGAAGTCTACTGCTGGACATAGGTTTCCTCCATAGGATACCACGACGAATGGTCCTGCAACACCTAGGTATAGGTAATGTCGAGAGAACAACAGACAAGCAGCAACAACAGCAACAATGCCAACATAGTGGCCAAACAAAGGTCAATCAATGTTAAAAAAAAAAAAAACAGTCATTGGTTTTCCTCTTCTGCGTCGTCCAGTTAATGGTCCTCGAATATTATAAAAAATTTGACGGCAGTAAATTAACATGAATTTATCTGTTTTTCAGCGTGCCTTCTGATTACTTTGGCTCCACCAACACACAAGACACCGACCACACATTCCTGAACACTGCAAACACCGTTCGCTCTGCACGAAAAAGTAAGTTATCGCTCGAAATATACACTTCTGCCAATAATACTAGACCAGCCTGAAGTTTCTACTTTGTCTACTAAATAACGACTAATTTGTATATTGCGCAAGTGACGACCAAACGGCTAATTTTAGCGGCCTAGTTATGTAACTATTAAGTATTATGTTCTGTATGAGGTTATAAACATTAATAAGGATACTACCACTTCGGTAGTCACACCTTTTCTCTTAAGTTTAAGCAGTTATGAAATTGGAAGAACAATAATTGAAAGTACAGGTTACGAACAGGATAACCTCACAAGTGAAATGATTGGTCCAACGATGGCACGCATGCTGATTGAACCTGTAATTTAATCCATTGCGTCCGAAATTTGTATGACCACGAGACGAAGTGCTTATTTCGGTTTTCTAAGCCCGTATGTGACATAATTGGAGGGTCAGAGATGAATGTGGCTGATGAGTAGTATTATTAGTAGTAGAGATTTGTTATTTTTAACTAAAAAACATTTATATTGTATCCAGATATCCCTAATAATAACCAACCAATGGAAGAAGTGAAAGGTAAAATTTTATTTGCATGATAAGTATGTATTTTGCACTAGTTTGTTTATCCACCGTGGAACTTAGCGGCATCTGCATTTGTTAGTTTGCTTGTTATCATGGCAGCTTGACCGATTGTAGTGTACTTTATTGCAATCACCTTGTATGCCTTCAAGGAAGATAAGTCTTATTGCCACACACCACTCCCCTAGTGGTGTGTGGCAATAAGATTCGATCCTAGGCTCCGCACAAATGACTTTTCTAAGTTATGTGCGGATTTCCATCACTCTGTGCTTCGGAGGGCACGTTAAGCTGTCGGTCCCGGCTGTTATTGATTAATAGCAGTCGATAAGCCATGTCAGAGGCCCTCGGGCGGCTTGACAAACTCCGACACCAGAGGCCAGCACTACCTCATACGAAACGAAACGAAACGAAACGAATAGAAGATTTATGTAGTACGAGGAAGTCGTGTTAGTTTTAGTTGCGAAGGTAACTTTAAATATTTATTATGTGCATTTTAACGAAATTTTATAATCATAATTATTCGACACTAGTGAAACGCTCGCGACATCTTCGAGGTTTTTCAATAAAAAATTCAACACACCGCTTTGCTCCGTTTAGGGGGTGAATTAAAAAAAAAAAGTTATTGCACCCCTAGAGCACAAAAGGAATGTACCCTCTAAATTTCAGGTGTCTATGACTTGGGAGAAGCCACAATATTGCGATGTCGCATGGCAAAAACGATGTCGCATCGCAATATGATAATTCCGCGATGCGTCGTCGTACGACGTCGTAGATTTCTACGGTGCGATGCCTCAACGCAGTGTTGTAACCTCTCCGGTGTGCATTGATAGTCAGTCAGTCACTTTTTTTTGTATTTCAACTGTAGTTTATGTGCCAAATTTGATAATAATGTCACTTACATTACGTCGAACTTGCACAAGCTCACTCTAATATTTCTATATTAGCGTGAGCTTGTGCAAGTTCGACGTTTCATACTTTTTTTTGCTGGGTCCCGATCTATTTTTGTATGTGAAGAATCACAAAAAAAAAGGTATGAAAAGCTAAAACCTTTTTAGAAGAAAGCCAGTGTTTTAAAAACAGCAAAAATAATGTTTAAAATGCACAAGTGCCAATCTACCCATGTTTTTGAGACATATTTATTAAATTTCTGGAATACGAATAAAATATATGTGCCATATACCGATATCATGTATCTAAGTAAAGTTATAAACTTTTTAAGTTCCGAAATTTACAGGTTCATTCCGAACTTCACATGTATATACCTTTTCTTAGAAACATGATATAGGTAGGTATGGCACATATTTATTCGTATTCCAGACATTCAACATATCTCAAAAACATAAGTACCTATGCACTTGTGCCTGGTATACACATTATTTTTGACACATAGGTACAAAATATTGCGCTGGGTAGCACCGACATACGTGCGCTGCACTGTTTTTTACAACACTGGCTATCTATTCAAAAAGCTTTTGCTTTGAGCTAATGTTTTTTTGCTGGTTCCCTGCCTAAAATATTTTACTTAAGGTGGATGTTCACGCTTGCCGCGCGTAATTCAAATATTTTGGTGTTCTTTGTCCATTACAGCTCATCAACACTTCTTCAGATAGCGAAAGTTGAGTTCGCGAGAACTAGGAGACTTATGATTATTATTATGACTTATGATATTTATGAGATACCTACTATCAATTAAAACATGTGTGTTAAGTCTCCTAGTTCTCGCGAACTCAATCTTTCGCTATCTGAAGAAGCGTTGATGAGCTGTAATGGGCAAAAATCACTAAAAAAAATATTTTCGCACCGCAAGCGTGAGCATTCACCTCAAATTGCCTCTTTCCTGCATAATGCAATCCCGTAAATCATTCATAACTATTGCACCACAATTTTTCCTTTTTTACTCGTAGGTAGGTATTATTAGTTGGATGATAGTTTATAACAATGCAGTATTTGTTATTTCACAGTCATTGTTCGTATGATCCTTGTTTCGTTATCTGTGGAATAGTGAACTTTGTCATTACTAACAATGCGTATTATGTTTTAGTTTACTTATCGCGCGTGTACCACACGAGTAAGGCGATGTACTGCACAAACCTAGATTAGTTTGCATTGCTATTTTTAATTTTCTTTGCGTCTTGTAGGTAACTCATCATTGTTTGTAAAAAAAAAATATACTACTTCAATGACGGAACAAGCAGATGGCCCACCTGATGTTAAGCGGTAACCTCTGCCTATGAACAGTGCATTACCTCATAGGTTACGTCCATCTAGGATGCACCCTATGTGGTATTGTACTGTGCCCACCACCCTGAGACATAAAGATGCAAAGTCTCATGTTTCATTTAATAGTAAGTAAGTACATTACTGCCGCGGCTGGCAAGTCAGACTTTTTTTTTTATGCTGGACACTACATTATCTTGCCCCAAGCTAAGCAGAGCTTATGTTATGGGTACTAGACAACTGATATACTTATTACAATATATTAAATAGATAGATATTTTTTATTATAAATAGAAAATACCCAGAACACCCTGTACAAATATCTGCGGATTGCACAAATATTTGTTCCGATGCGGGAATCGAACCCGCAACCTGCTGCGTCGCAGGCGAACGTTCGCCCGCCGCGCCACAGAGGTCGTCACTTAGATGACTCAGACGAATTGTTGGACATAGGTCTCCATATGGGTAATACTAATGCAATCAGTTGTTAGCCGCGTCTGTAAACCGGCTTCCTGCATCCCTTACAATATCATCCGTCCACGCTATGAGGTCGTTCCATGTTTTTCTAGACCCGGCGATAGGACGCTGATTAAAAGCATTTGTTTTTATTCGTTGTTATAAGTTTGAGGACATCATAGTGAGTTTATTACCCGCACTTAGTAGTAGAGCTTTTTTGTGAAAGGGTTCGTCCGGGAAAGTACTACCACCATACCTATTTCTGCCGCAAAGAAGTAGTGCTCGCATTGCTGTGTTCTGGTTTGAAGGGGGTGCCGGTGAAATTACAGGAACATGAGACTTTCTGCTTTATGTGTCAGGGTGGCGGGCGCAGTGCAATGCCACATAGGTCGCGTCCTAGGTGGACGTGACCTATGATGTAATGCACTGTTCATAGGCAGAGGTAACCGCTTAACATCAGGGGGGCCATTTGCTTGTACCGTCATTCTAGTAGTATAAAAAAAAATTGTATGTAAACTGGTGTAAGAACACCGAAAACAGACAGTTTTTTTAATTTGTATAGAAATAACTTGCAACGTATATAGTTTCAGGATCGGAAGGGTACGTGCAGCCCGAATGGCGTTCCAACTACGAGAGTGACTACAGCTACGATGGGCGCAGTCCTCGGCCTCTGACGTCACGCGACCTTCTGGCGTGGGCCTTCCAGATAGCACGGGGCATGGAGTACCTCGCCAGCAGAAAGGTATTGAAGACCTCCGAGGCACAGCGGAAGAGTTGCCGGCTGAGATGCGAGTTGCGGGTTCGATTCCTGCTACGGGAAAAATATTTGCATGATCTACATAATATATTTGTTCCGGGTCTGAGTGTTATGGTTCCATAGTGCTTATAGTTCCTAATACCCACGACACTGAGAATTATTAGTGTAGGATCAAGGCGTATGTGTGTGTATGTGACTGTGGGGTGTGCTATGTTATACTAGTATCCGCCCGCAGCTTCGCTGGCGTTTTACCAGGTAAAAAGCATTAAAAAAAAAAAAAACAGCCTTTAGTTCAATCCAAGTCATAATCTATCTGTGTAGGTAGCAAATTGAATCGAAATTTATTCAGCCATTTCGAAGTGGTTGATTAAACAAGCATCACACATAGTAACCGATATTTTTTACTGTTTTTTTTTAACTGAATTGAAATATGATATTATGCTGGTTTGAGCTATATGCTACTTTTATCCTTGTAAAACTGCGAGCGAAACATTGATAAAACTCGGGTTGGACATTACGCGGTAGGAGCTCGTTTCGCAAAAAATTGCAACGGGATAGTGAATAGGTAAAGGAAATTTATTTTGGGCATGTATTTAACGCGGCGACAAATTTATCTGATTTAGGGATTTATAAAAAATTAAAGGGGGTAGCAAAAATAATAAGTTGGCGACTAATTGCGGAGACTAGTATAAAGTAAAAAGTAGCAGCTAAGTAATCAATTTTCGGCTTTGTTTCAATATAAACTAGCATCGAGTTATTGTTTTGGCGACTGAATTAACTAATTAAGCGGAAACATGACAGCGGATAAAAAGTTGAAAATGGCCTACTCTAATTGTTCAATGGAGATTGCATATAAAATAAATCAAGGTCATAAAAAATCTAACCTAACCTAACCTAACCTAAAGATGGAGACCTGTAGTTGCCACTAATATAAAGTTTGTTATTCTTCTGCTAATATTAGTCGCCAAGTCATTATTTATAGTACCTCGCCTATGATTTCAGTAATCTTGTTTATTATTTCTGCTACCTTAAAGTAGCTGCCATTATTTGAATTTTAAAATATCCTTAGTTTAAAGCTCATTTAATATAAATGATTGCCAAAATATTTAATCGCTGACAAGTTATTATTTTAGTTGCAAATAGTTTGCTGCTCTTTAATTTTTCTGTCGCCGCGAAAATAATAAGCCTTTATTTTGGTGGTATATTGTTCATGCAATGGAATTTCAAGTAACTGATGATAATACTTCAATTCTTTGCATGAAAACATGTTTTCTTCATCGTGTTTCCTCAATGTCATAAAATAGAGGTTAATTAAGTACAAACGCACACTCAGGGTACCTATATATATAGCAAATTAATAAACATTTGATTATACGCAGCATTCTCTTCAGTTATCGCGTGCCCCTTGAACTGCACTGATATAAAAGTCGCTATAAATAATGTTTAATGAATTTCTACAACTTATTTTAATACCTATTTAATCATGAGGAAAACTAATATTTAAAGTTGTTATATAGAGCAATCGTTCTATAGTTAATTACCCGATTCGCGCGACAATAACAACATCTCTATATGCTTGAAACATAACAGAAATAAGAATTATACTCCATTTATTTCCTTGTTTAAGGTGGATGCTTACGCCTGAGGCGCGTTTTTTTAAAGTGTTTTTTGCCCATTACAGCTCATCAACACTTCTTAGCGAAAGTTGGGTTCGCGAGAAGTAGGAGACTTAACACACATGTATCTCATAAATATCATCAGTTTAGCAATAATACGCCTAAACAAAAAAAAACACTGTAAAAATGTGTTTAAGGGGTATCGTAGCTAAACTGATGATATTTATGAGATACCATCAATTAAAACATGTGTGTTAAGTCTCCTAGTTCTCGCGAACCAAACTTTCGCTATCTGAAGAAGTGTTGATGAGCTGTAATGGGCAAAAATCACCAACAAATTTGAATTTCGCGCCGCAAGCGTGAGCATTCACCTTAAAAGGAAGTGTACTTCTAGCCCGCTCCATACAAAACGAAGTTTTAGTAGTAGTAGAGCTCTTAACGAAAGAGTTCGTCCGGAGAAGTACTACCAACATAGCTATTTCTGCCGCAAAACAGTCGGTCTAGCATTGCTGTGTTCCGGTTTGAAGGGGGTCCCGGTGAAGTTACAGGCTCTTGAGACTTCATCTTTATGTCTCAGGGTGGCGTGAGCAGTGCAATGCCATATAGGGCGCGTCCTAGGTGGACGTAGCCTATGAGATTAAGGTTTGTTAAAGGCAGAGCTTAACATTAGTAGGGCACCTGCTAGTTTCGACTTCAGGCAGCAAAAAAAAAGTATGATCGTCATTCAGATATTAATTAATTCAAATCGATGAAATTTTGTAGACACAAACTAGTATCTAATCCTGTGGTTTGTTCCATAAACTTGTACAGAATTAAACTAGCATGGGATTTCCATACGAATCACACTATATCATATCCTACTAATATTATAAACGCGAAAGTTTGTAAGTATGGATGGATGGATGGATGTTTGTTACTCTTTCACGTAAAAACTACTGGATGGATTTGGATGAAATTTAGAATGAAGATAACTGGACTCCCGGAATAACACATAGGCACATTTTTATCCCGATATTCCCACGGGTTCGAGATGTACGCGGATGAAACCGCGGGGCGCTGCTTGTCATATTATAAACTAGCAGCGCCCCGCGGTTTCACCCGCGTAAGTCTCGATCCCGTGGGAATACCGGGATAAAAATGTGCCTGTGTTATTCCGGGCGTCCAGTTTTATTTTTATTTTTTTTATACTACTTGAATTACGGAACTAGCAAGAGGCCCACCTGATGTTAAGCGGTAACCTCTGCCTATGAACAGTGCATTACCTCATAGGTCACGTCCACCTAGGACGCACCCTATGTGGGATTGCACTGCGCCCGCCACCCTGAGACATAGATGAAAAGTCTCATGTGCCTGTAATTTCACCGGCACCCTTACCCTTCAAACCGGAACACAGCAATACGAGCACTACTGCTTTGCGGCAGAAATAGGTATGGTGGTAGTACTTCCCCGGACGAACTTTTTCACAAAAAAGCTCTACTACTACAGTTATCTCCATTCCAAATTTCATGCAAATTCGTCCAGCCGTTTCAGCGTGAAGAAGTAACAAACACACTACACACACAAACTTTCGCCTTTATAATATTAGTGTGATGCGAAAGTTTGTAAGTGTGTTTGTTACTTCGTCACGCTAAAATGGCTTGACAGATTTGGATGAAATTTGGAATAGAGATAGCTGGACTCCTGGAATAACACATAGGCTATTTTTTATGCAAATATTAATAGGGGTTCGAGACTTATGCGGGTAACACCACGGGGCGCAGCTAGCATGGGATTTCCATACGAATAATTTTATAAGGACTGAGACTGACAAAACACTGTTCTAGATATTAGTATACTGATAATCAGCTGAATAAAATTGTACGTTTTTTTTTTAAATATATGATAGACCTTTGTTTGACCACGATCTCACCTGTTGGTAAGTGACGATGTGGCCGAAGATGAAGCACAAAGGTCTAGAAGGCACCTACCTTGAAGAGACCCAGATTATAGTTTTTAGGAAAGACAGACGACGGTAGGGTACTCCATTCCTTAACAGTTTGGTGCGATAATATCCAAAAAACGAGCAAACTTCGTTTGTATGCAGAGAGCGCAAGCACGCTAACGGTACAGTTTTAAAGAGGATGTTTTATAACCCTTTCAGGTGTTGCACGGAGACTTAGCGGCACGAAACGTTCTGTTGGCTGATGACAACATCGTGAAGATATGTGACTTCGGGTTAGCAAAGAGCATCTACAAGAACGATGAATATCAGAAGAAAGAAAATGTAAGTTGTGGACTCATTTGGGTCTCATTACGAGATGGCTTAAACTTGAGTTTGGAACAAGCCTACGTGCCTAGTCTAGGCTTAAATATTGACCTTTGATAAGTTGCGACTCAAATACCAAAATTAATTCTAGCGCACAAAGTTGCAACGTGTCTAACTGACGGATTTTGTATGAAAGAGTCACATCAGATGACGAAATTCTAACCGCCAACAAGCAATCAAGCAAGGAGAAACCAGAGATAGTCCGAATTTTTATAAATTTTTACATAACTTCGGACTAGCTACCTGGAGAGTTGATTTTGGAAACCAAACCTTCTGCTTTTGTGTTAAAGCCGTATAAGCCAAAGGCCAACATAATGGACTCGAAAGATATTCTAATAAGGTATGGTCTAAACCATCTTTCGTAATGATACCCATTATGACATGTCTTCATAACTCCTCTTTGCACAACGAAGTTTAGTATTCGCAAGGACTGTTCAATAACTACCTCTTGCCCGCAAAGAGTGTGTTAGTTTGTTTATCTGCTACTAGAGGAACGCCCGTTCCACTAGCAACCAGTAAGCGTAGTAATCAGTAGTAACTAGTAACCGTGGAGTTCGTTCGCGTATAGATTTTCCCAAACAAACTTAATCCCCTTTGGAGCCATTAATTTAATTACGTAAGGACGATTTTGTCCATGTTTGCTCTCCTACCCTCATTTGAGGTCACAAGATTTATCAGGCTTCTCCTCTCCCTTCTTACGTAAGATTTTATACAGTTTTCCTAAATTGAAATTTCTTTAGAAAAAGGATACCTTACTCATAACAATTTGATCAAAGATTTTACAATTATATTATGAATGTTACGACGTGTCGGTAGATGGTCTTTTTCTTCGTCGTGTCGATGGTGGATTCATGTTTTTTCTATTTCATACCTTGTTTTGCCAGAATTTCGGTTAAGCGACTTCCACGTACGCCAGGGGAGGTCTTTACCTGGCGGGAGTAGCGCAAATAACATCGAAATTCCTTATATGAACTAAAATTTCGCTGTTATTTTCGCTATTATTCCACTGTTTCTTCAACCAACTATGATTTACCGCAAATAATTATCCATATAAAAGCTAACAACAGTCATTTCAGAGTAAAATTATACTCTCTGCGCCCATATTTCGAAAAATACATTAGTATGAGCTAACCACTCGTCGCGTATATATTCCACGATGGTGCAACCCACTGTGCAACCAAAAGAGGCCCATCGAGGCTCTGCCTACCCCTTCGGGAAAAAAGCGTGTGTCTATGTATGCATGTATATACATTAGTGTGAAAGAGCAACCACCTTAAACAACAACGAATATTTTTTTTTTATATTCAAAAACCCTCAACACATTGTAACGGCAGAATCGATTTTGATCAAACATAGCTAAGAACAATCCCGAAAAAATCACCTTTCAAGCAAAGAAAAAAACTAAATCGTTTCATCTGTTCGGGAGCTACGATGCCACAGACACACACATACACACACACACACACACACACACACATACACACACACACACACACACACACAGACACGACAAACATACAACACCGGGGGTTAAAAAATACGTACTTAAGTAAACAATAAACTGATCTCCATTGCAGAGTCCGCTGCCAGTGAAGTGGTTGGCCATCGAGTGCATGACAGACCGCATATTCTCCACGCAATCCGACGTGTGGTCCTTTGGCATCGTCCTTTGGGAGCTGTTCACGTTGGCGAAGACGCCATACCCCAACATCCCGCCCTCTAGCTTGCTCCAGTTCTTGTCTGAAGGGTAAGTTCAATTTGCTAAAAATAATGTTGAATTCTTCAATTCTTTCTTTAATTTATATTAACCTATCAGCCTTGTGTGTGTGTGTGCCGTGTCCGTGCGTCAACCGAGGTGCGTCGACCGAGGTCCGTGCTGAAAATCAGCGTTGCAGTTCACTCCAGCATTATGCTGAGCACGTACCTTTTTGACTGCACTATACACACAGCATCAAATATTTGTTGACAGTGTAACTATTGTATTGTGTACCCAAGCTGTGTGTATTTGCTATTCAAAATAAATTATTTATATTTTATTATATTCTATTCTACTTGTAGCAGCCATGTTACGTCTAAGTCCCTGAGTATTTATATACAACATTTTAAATCTACAAATGAAATAGTTGAGCTATGTAAAACCGTTGCAAACGATCAAAAGATAGCTCAACTGATCCAAATCACTAGCAGACGGAAGCGTCCCTAAGAGGCAATGCCACGCTAAATCGCAATACCAATGTGTTGAGCCAGATAGGAGCCAGGCCAACCCACGTACCCAGAGTCTCGACCCCGAAAGGCTTAAATACCTAAGCTCTGTCGAGATTTGTATGTTTGCGCCTTTTCAGATACTGCTTCACCGACCCTAATTGAACTCCCGGACAGAGCTTGCCGTATATTTAAACTCGTTTAATTCACAGACATCGCCTTGACAAGCCTTCGTATGCCGACGAAAGGTTGTATGATGTGATGAAGAAGTGTTGGGAGACAAAGCCGACCCAGCGGCCAACGTTTTCACAACTCCAGGAAATATTGGGCACGTTCCTTGAAGACAACGTTAGAAATGTGAGCATAATCGTCATGTTTTATATCCAAAAATAATATTATTCCTTTCAAGAATAATATTTTGTTTAACTCGATCGTAACATGGCCTTGCATGCCCTTACGCATGTACGCCAGTCGGGCAGTAAAAGAATTAATTCAAGTAGTCCCAAACTAGGCGAAGCCTGTTTCTTGGGCCATCTCTATCTATAACTTGAAAGTTTTTTTTTCTACTTGGAATGACGGGTCAAGCAGATGGCCCACCTGATGTTAAGCGGTACCCTCTGCCTATGAACAGTGCATTACCTCATAGGTCACATCCACCTAGGACGCGCCCTATGTGGCATTGCACTGCGCCCGCCACCCTGAGACATAAAGGTGAAAAGTCTCGTGTGCCTGTAATTTCACCGGCAACCATACCCTTCAAACTGGAACACAGCAATGCAAGCACTACTGCTTTGCGACAGAAATATGTATGGTGGTGGTACTTCCCCGGAAGAACTCTTTCACAAAAAAGCTCTACTTACTTCAATATCTGATACTAATGATCAATGTCATCATCAGCCAGTAGACACCCACTGCTGGACGTAAACCTCTTCCATAGAATGCGACAGTGAACGGTCTACCTCTATCAAGTGACTGGCGACAATCGATGGTCGCCGTCGGACACTGAGTTGTCCGGTTCGTGGCCACTCAATAACATTTTCAACAATCCGTTCTTCTAGCTGTACGGCCAGGCAATTACCACTTTGAAGCTATATAAAGCCAGACCAACGCGTTCAGCCCACGTCCGCGGTGGCGTGCATGGTGGCGATCCATTGTCTTACCATTGATCGCCAACGTGCACACCACTGAGGATGCGGGCTGAACGCATTGGTCTGACATCAGCCTTAAGCTTAGGCCAAACCGACGCGTTCAGCCCGCGTCCGCGGTGGCGTGCACGGTGGCGATCCATTGTCTTACCATTGATCGCCAACGTGCACACCACTGAGGATGCGGGCTGAACGCATTGGTCTGACATCAGCCTTAAGCTTAGGCCAAACCGACGCGTTCAGCCCGCGTCCGCGGGTGCGTGCACGGTGGCGATCCATTGTCTTACCATTGATCGCCACCGTGCATGCCACTGAGGACGCGGGCTGAACACGTTGGTTTGGCCTTAGGTTTACTCGCGAATTCTATGAGAGCTATAGTTTTGACATAAGCTTCTCTAAACATCATGGTCTCTCATTCCAGCACTACGTGGATCTAAATAGCACGAACATGGACAATAATGCTAAGGTGGCTGGCCAGGAGGACTACCTTGCCATGATGAGTTCCCCTGACTACAACAATATGGTGACGCCGACTTACGTCAACACGGATAAGTTCTTCCCACCTACACCTGTTAAAGTTGGTACGTACCAAGGTCAGCACTAGGATAGGCCTGACCATTTTTACATGCAATGTATTTCCAGGTGGAATATGTTTGTCCGTGTGGAATCTAGCAACTGAATTTTAAAGCAGTTATCCTCAACCGATTGAACTGAAATTTGGCATACCTGTCAAGTTCCGATGACAATACAAACAGCGAGCTGATCTGATGATGGAGACGGAAGGTGTGCAACGGAACTCCTCGATGGGTAATAGTAGACTGGCCGTGTTTAGGCTCATTATGATCAGCACACGGTTACGATGATGAAAAATATATTTTTCACAAAAAACTTATTCACGAATGAGACAAGCTACAAGCTACGAGTGCAGCCATAGTAAAGTATGATATCCTGTTACAAAATACTAATGAGCAACGAATGCACATGTTGTTCCTACAACTGTGCTATTTGTTGTTTGGCTGTGTAGGCATATCTGCTCAAAAACGGTCCTATACAATAAAGAACTTTGAATTGAATTGAATTGAATTGAATTGAATTGATACAATGTATTAAGGACGATAAAACGATCTAGATAAGTTATATGGCTGCTAGAAATGTAAACCTAGTCGAGTTCATTGTTATACATAGGTACATACATAGACACACGCCTTTTTCCCCGAAGGGGTAGGCAGAGCCTCAATGGGTCTCTTTTCACAGTGCAACATCGTGGAATATAGAGGTGACAAGTGATGAGCTCATCGCCACCATTGCTTCCCACGACTGACTCGACTAACGCTTTCTTTCAGTAAATACTGAAAAAACTCAATACAAAAATATTTAATCATAAACAAGGACTACTGGGGTGATACACTAATAAATTGTAGCTTGTAACCTTCGTGAAACAGGCCCCTGCTCCCGATTCGTGATAGTATGTAGTTCGTAACAAATGATGGTTTCATAACCGAATACAATAGTTTAATGTTTCTGGCTCTATTTGCAGTAAGTATACCTAAGCAAAGAGATGATAATGTTTTCTATTGAACTTCACATGTTGTTTCGACACATCCAATATCTATAAACTTAATTACACTAAAGCAGGATAGTACAGTGCAGATTTTAGCAAAAGTGCTCTAGAAAGCGATATTCATTTGCACTCTCCGGATATAGGTACCTACGACTGGTATCGTTGAATTCCACGTGATGTCGGGAACACGAAACTGTCGATTGTGGGGTGCCTGTGTGAAGGAGTTACGGCGAATTCAAAATGGCCGCCGGGCAGTTTCATTTTTAGAGTCCGCGCCACGACTGATGTCCGGTGACTGGAGCGCTAGTTTCTATGCGCAAAAGTGCAAAAGCGAAAATCTACCTCTGTTATCCGTAAGTTCCTCAAAAGGCCGTCAGACTTCAGTCGTGGCGCGGACTCTACGCCATAACTCGATAAATACTGCACCGATTTCAAAGATTTGTTTATAGTCAATAAGTTATCTTACGAAATATATTTTATCTAGCAAATACTCAAATACGTTTCGATGGATTGTTCAGTAACCACGTAATTTTTCGATTAAGTGATAACATCATACATTAAAATTAACGTCTTTGAAATTTATGCATTATTTACCGAGTTATGACGTAAAAATAAACTGCCTGGCCGCCATTTTGGCACTCTACGACCGACAGTTTCATGTCCCGGAACGTCACAAGGAATACAACGATACCAGTCGTATATCCAGGAAGAGCAAATAAAAAAAAACGAAGGTAAACCGTCCTACTACCAAAGCCCTGTAGCCAGATCCACGATCCAAAATGTCCTCGATCTTTATGTATTTTGTCTGGGCTTAGCAATTCTTGCTGCAACATTTAAATTCGAACTGTGTGCAATAGTAAGGTAACAGTATCTTTGCGATAGAGAGTTTGGTAGTTATTTGTCCTTAACAAATATACATAATTTCCACCTGCTAATCTTCGACCAGAATTGGTCGAACCTGCTAATATTGAAAGTTGGTGACGATTCAGTGAAGCATTCACAAAATTTAAACCGCACTTATATCCTTCTTATATCGGTCTGCTTTTTTGTCGTGTCAATGGTGGATAATTATTTTGTTTCTTATATTTCTTAGTGCTCAAACTTGGCCACCCTTTTGGTGTTCTCATATGTAGCGTATGAGTTACGTAGATTAGGCAAGTCAGGAATTATGACAGTAACAACAAACCAGTGAAATTAACCAGTAATTTAATAATGAAAATAGATAAAATAATTACAAAATATTTCTTCAAGCAAGATTATTATGATTTTTAATAAAATAAAACACAAACAATGCCTTTTGGGGTATTATTTGGGAATGCGGCAACCATATAATTTTGAAAGACACCATGATAATTTAACCATAGCCACAGATAAAATAATACTATACTACCATTGTTTAGCTTTAGCGAATGCAGCATAGAATCGAAACCAGTGATATTTGTCATTGTGATTGTAAAGCATATTATTTCCTTTTGTCAGATGAGACCGACAACTCACCGCTCTGACTTCGTGTGGTAATAAAAGTTGTCTAAGCATGGCGTGCTCACTGTAACTAACAACACCACCGATTAGTTTGAACCTGCAACTACTAAACCGTCCAATAATATTGTAGTGTTGTAGTTAGTGGCATGGTGACTTTTCAATAAGAGATTAGAACGAAACCAATTAATTTAAAATTTATAATTTCAGACGAAGAAGGCTATCTCCAAATGAGTCCAACCAAGCAAGGCATATTCAGCCCTCGTGTTCCAGACACGACGTTTGATTTCGACGCGCGAAAGTTCAACCCGAAGAATTCGGAAGCTAGCACCTGTGGATCTGAGCTGACACCGATGTTGACGTTGAACAACCTACCTGCCAGAAGTGGTTCTGAGTCCGATCATGAAGGGAGCGCTCCTTACTTGAGCGCTTGTCCTCCGATCGAAGAGGCAGACGAAGTGTTCGCGCCGAGTCGTAACGACACTAAAAACGCAAAGAACATGCTGCAGAGCGCAGTCACCAACCCCACGTACATAACCTTCGACAACATCGACGAGAAACCCAAGGATATTATAAACTACGTCAACGTGCCGAATGGTCTAGTCAAATAAAATAGTTTAGCTATAGTAAACCAATCTCATAATAGTGTAGATATAACTAAGAATCTATGTTTGTTGTTTAACCGAAGTAAGAAAATTTAATTTTAATTTGATCTCTGTTGTGTCTAACTTTATCTTGATATCTGGAACGCTTCTTTCAATGTCCTAAATATTTTCTTTCAGCTGTTTCGTTCGTTTTTGTTACCATTTTTTATAATATAATATTGTTTGTAAATAGTATATACGTATCATTATTATAAGAGCGAATAGTTTATTATAAGAACATGTTTATTGGTGTAGAGTGCGTAGTGTAAGTATGTTTTATTATACTCGTATTCCACTAAATGGTGAAGTTTGACTGAAGAAACAGAGTTTGATATTTGTGGAATAAGCAAAAGGGAAAGATAATATGATTCAGAGATATATTCGTGCATTTAAGTACTAGGTCCAACTTTAATACTATAAAATGATGTTTGATAAATAAGGGATCGCAAATAAACGATAGGTTATGAATGTTTAGTTTATTTGTAATCTATCATGTATTATGAGTATCTGTGTGTTTGATGTGATATTTTGTATAGAATAGTTCTTGTATTGGACCTTCGTGGTTATGGCTAAGATAATATAAACATAAATAATATCTTAATAAATAAAACAAACGAACTCATTCAACCAGACTAAACAGTTTGGTTTAAGATTAGGAATTTATCTACTTTTTCAGAATAGGTGCCTATTTATCAAATTCAGTATCCCACCACGATTAATAATAGTTATTTGCTTTTTTTTAATCATTCCTATTTAGAAAGTATTAGATACTACTTACAATTCCAATTATAGGACAATGTGGCAAGGTCAATTGTCAAAGGTTCACAATTTTTTTACTACATTTCCTAGTAGGTACACGTTTTCTTTCGAGCTTGACAATTGCAACCACCCTTCTATCATTTTACTTGTATAATATTTTAGCTTCACGCATTATAAGACTATGACGGTATGATTAATTATACTTACTTATTATGTGTATGGATCAAAGTATATTTTTGTTAATTAATACTTAATGTGGTAACGAAACTATGGTGCGTGAGCGTTCTAAGCTAAACTAAATGTGACAGCGCTAAGGTTACGTCTTCTATTAGAATTAAATGATAAGGAGCGATAATAATTACATCTTTAGCGCTTCCAAATTTTGTATAGCTTCAGAGAATGCTGGACAGGATGATTTCCATTGCCATATTATATTTTATAGGGTTTCATGACGGTCTTACTAGATCGGTGAATGACTTCACTTCGACGTCAGTTGATTACGTCATATTGATAAGCTGTCACTGGTATGCGGTCAGCATATGACGACCCTAGGAATCCCTAGATTCACAGATAAATGTGATATTACATAAATGTAATAAAGTATTGTTGTTTTTATTTTATTGGAAAGTACACCAAGATCGAATAAGTTGACAATTCAATAAAAGAGTAGTAGTAGAGCTTTTTTGTGAAAGAGTCCGTCCGGGGAAGTACTACCACCATAACTATTTCTGTCGCAAAGCAGTAGTGCCCGCATTGCTGTGTTCCGGTTTGAAGGGTAAGGGTGCCGGTGAAATTACAGGCACATGAGACTTTTCATCTTTATGTCTCAGGGAGGCGGGCGCAGTGCAATGCCACATAATGTCAGGTGGGCCATCTGCTTGATCCGTCATATCAAGCTGTATAAAAAAAATTGGGTGAGTGCTAGATGTATGCGGCCTATGTGATAATGCACTGTTCAAAGGTAGAGGGTACCGCTTAACATCAGGTGGGCCATCTGCTTGATCCGTCATATCAAGTTGAATAAAAAAAATAGGGTGCGTGCTAGATGTATGTGACCTATGTGATAATGCACTGTTCATAGGCAGAGGGTACCGCTTAACATCAGGTGGGCCATCTGCTTGATCCGTCATATCAAGTTGTATAAAAAAAATAGGGTGCGTGCTAGATGTATGTGACCTATGTGATAATGCACTGTTCATATGCAGAGGGTACCGCTTAACATCAGGTGGGCCATCTGCTTGATCCGTCATATCAAGTTGAATAAAAAAAATAGGGTGCGTGCTAGATGTATGTGACCTATGTGATAATGCACTGTTCATAGGCAGAGGGTACCGCTTAACATCAGGTGGGCCATCTGCTTGATCCGTCATATCAAGTTGTATAAAAAAAATAGGGTGCGTGCTAGATGTATGTGACCTATGTGATAATGCACTGTTCATAGGCAGAGGGTACCGCTTAACATCAGGTGGGCCATCTGCTTGATCCGTCATATCAAGTTGTATAAAAAAAATAGGGTGCGTGCTAGATGTATGTGACCTATGTGATAATGCACTGTTCATAGGCAGAGGGTACCGCTTAACATCAGGTGGGCCATCTGCTTGTTCCGTTAATAAAGTTGAATAAAAAAAAAACGAACGATGATCAGTTCTCCGAGCTATATGTATGTACCACTTCAACTTCCTAATTCTGAGGGATATATCGGTCTTCATTATTACCTGAAGCCTGATGATGATGAAGACAATTACGTAGGTTACTACATAATAGTTATAAACTTTTCTACGATTAATCAAACTGGCTCGACCTCTGTGGCGCGGCGAGCGAAGGTTTGCCTGCGACGCAGAAGGATGCGGGTTCGATTCCCGCCTCGGAACAAATATTTGTACGATCTGCAGATATTTCTTCAGGGTGTTATGGGTGTTTTCTTAGTAGGTATAATACAAAAAAACTATGTAATGAGATGCAAATTAAGTATATCAGTTATATAGTAGGTACCCATAACACAAGCTCTGCTTAGCTTGAGGCTAGATAATGTTGTGTAAACTGTCCAGCATTATTAATTATTTATTTTATTTTATTCTCTGCAGTCAAAAGCAATACACGAAGACCCTCTGCAAAGCGCACTGTTTCCTTTTATCACTCAGGTTCTTTCACTAACGGTCATCAGGCCCAGTTCAGGGCCAACCTACCTCTAGCTGATCACTAACCTAAAACAGGATTACCAAAAAAGAGACAGTATCATGACGAACGAACTCTATAGCTCACTTCGAAACGATCGAGTACTTAATTTAGAAAAACGTTTAATATTTTGTACACAAATTTATTTCAAATATTTATTATCAACATAATTCTTTATTGTACACGGAAATAATTACAAATAAAATACAACAAAAGATGCACAAAGGCGAGCTTAACCCTAAAGAGTTTTCTTCCAGCAAACCTTTGTGGCTAGAGAGAGGTGATACCTAAAGGTGATAGGGTGTACAAACACTGGAAACAAAACAGAAAAAAACGTTAAACATTGTACATACTAATAATACCAAGCTAACTAATACACTAGGAACTAAATTTTAAAAGTAAAATATTCTTACATAAGTACATCATTACTAAATTATCATTACGTAAGGCATAACTACATCAGTGGGCAATCTGTTTTATGCAGTCAAATCACTAATAGTACACACTTTTTTTCAAACAATTATATAGGCACATGATATTATTGCACTACAAACCACATCCAAAGTAATATAAAATAATAATGCTTGAATAAAGCCTTCGTCGCAGGTCGTGTCTTCTAGGGTAAGGCGGTTAGTTGTTTTCAAAACGTTAGTGTTTTTGTACCTTATAATGTTTTACCCTAATGCATTCATCAAGCTTTGAAATGCTTTTGCTCCCTGCAACAGAAATGTTCATAATGTAAAATCTATTATACTAAAGTATTTTAAACCCCCGACGCAAAAACGACAGGGTGTTATAAGTTTGACATGTCTGTGTGTGTGTGTCTGTCTGTCACCTCGTAGCTCCCGAACGGATGAACCGATTTTTTTTGTTTCAAATGTTAATTTGTCTGGAGTGTTCTTAGCTATGTTTGATCAAAATCGGTTCAGCTGTTTCAATGCGTTGAGAGTTTTTTTTAATTTATACAAAATTAATTACTTGTTAACATTAATATTACAATAAAAGGGGTTACAGAATATTTAAGAAGATATAATTCCTGGGAACAACTTTTTCTATGGCTTCAGGAAGTTATACCTAGAAAAAATAATAGATTATATGGTTCGTGAAGTGTGGAAAGAATGAGGTTTTTTCCTTTGCATATGAGTGAGAATATAACTATGGGTAATTTATAGGTATATTCTGTGCTGTAGGATGTGCATTAAAATATAGTACTTATTAATCAAAATTTAAAAAATACATACTTCTTGGAAAGCTACTGTCATTGCCCAGGGAAATACTTTTATAGAGTTCTTACAGTGTTCAAACGCCTGGAAATAAATAATAAGTGTTAAGTTATAATGAAAGTGAAATAACAGACTTGGTTTGGGCATATTGTTAGTACCTAATCCAGTATTGGAGGCAAAGACAGAATAATGCCTTCAGTATTTATAGTCATAGTGAAGCATCCTCCCTTACCATCGAACCATGTAGGCCGCTTTTCAAGAAATATAGACTCTTGATACTACCCAGTCTTCACATTAAACAGCTGGCAATTTTTGTTAAAGAACATCCAGAGTTGTACAGAAAGCATGAATATTTGCGAGACTTTCAACTTAGAAATCATTCTAACAGTAGGCTTGTCTTGCCACTATGCATGAAGTCAATACAAAAAAACGCAAGCTTCATGGCGATTAAAATATTTAATAATCTTCCTGAAGATATGAAAACGCTGACATTAGAGATATTTAAATTTAAAATTCATAATTGGCTTGCAGATAGATGCTTTTACTTGATAGCAGATTTTTTAAATAGGAATGACATGTCTACTTTATAATAAAATTAGTTTTTAATTATCTTTTTTATGAAATTATACTGATAATGTTTATTTTTCAATTATTTATGACTATTCTATTGACAATTATTCTATTTAATTGTTTCAAATGTTTTAATTTTTTTTTCTTAATTTCTTAATTTGACATACTTTTAATTATAATTTTCCTTTGTCATAAATTCCAACTAATAATGTTAATATCGTAAAGGAATATTTGTACGCTTTTTAAGCAAAAGTATGGGCACACATAATTATGTACTACTACCTACCCATAAGTTTAACATACTTTAGGAAATAAAGATATTTGATTTGATTTGATTACCTAATAAAGTGAAGTCTGTTTTTGAGTACCTAAAGCTTGATTATTCAAAATCGGGCTTTCACGCCAAAACGGCTGGGCCAATTTTGATGAAATCTGGTGCATCTGGTGGCGGTGGTGGTGGTGAATCTGGTGATCAATACCTACTCGTAAGTAAAAAACAGGATATTTTTTTCTTCTGCTTTTAATTCACAATGCAGTTCCCTCGAGAGAAAACGGCCTACCTAAAGGCCTGCACTCAGGGACAGTGGAGTGGAGTTGTAGTAGTAGAGCTTTTTTGTGAAAGAGTTCGTCCGGGGAAGTACTACCACCATACCTATTTCTGCCGCAAAGCAGTAGTGCTCGCATTGCTGTCATCCGGTTTGAAGGGTAAGGGTGCCGGTGAAATTACAGGCACATGAGACTTTTCATCTTTATGTCTCAGGGTGGCGGGCGCAGTGCAATGCCACATAGGTTGCGTCCTAGGTGGACGTGATCTATGAGGTAATGCAATGTTCATAGGCAGAGGTTACCGCTTAACATCAGGTGGGCCTCTTGCTTCCAAGTAGTATACAAAAAAAAAAAAAAAAGGCTTCTTCGTGACACACCTACTCAAATTGAAACAAAGGGGGTTAATACAATCTTTTAGATTTACTTACACTAATTGGCTGTGCTGTGGTAGCGGCTGCCGGGGCAGCCGTCGTACTATTTGTAGCATTTTGACCTCTCGCCAACACCAGCAACGCATGGAAGATTACCAACAGTTTAATGTCGAAGCGAACCATTTTACTTCCTTCACTACCTTCGATATACTGGCTTATGAGACACTGAGACTTCTTATATAGGTACCGTGGTATAAGAAAATGCAACAAGACAGCCGAAACTGATGCTTTTTCAATAAGACGCGCGCAAGCATCGGCCATACAAACATCGAATTGAGATGTAAATTTTACAAATGTATTCAAGACCAGAGAATCACCAGGGGCCGTTTTGCGTTTCAGTAGTTAATGAATATTCAATTTGTCAGAGCGCAAATCATGACACAATATATAAAATGGTTTAAACGAATTAAAGAGACTTAGGGCAGCTATGCTACTGGACTGTTTAATATTTGTTGTATACGGAATACGGGGTTTGTTTTTTGTCCAAATTTAAAATTAAATAATTTCCAGTCATAAGAATTCTCAAAAATGAAACTTAAATAGATTTAAACAAATTTTCGCGGATTTAATTTACAATGTTCATCAATCGCTAAAATCAGACATTAGGTAGGTACTAAAGGTAATGTTTCAATATTATAATATATCTGTTTCAAATATAAAGCTTATAAGGTCATAGACGACTCTGTTTCTAGGTATTATGCTTTAGCATAATTCTCACAGAACGGCGTGGGATCCCAAATTTAAATTACCAACTTTATTCGAAGCAATGTTGCGTTTACACCAGTGCCAGTGGTACAAAAGTGATTTCATGCTTTCCACGAGTCGTGCAAATTCGTGGAAATCTTGCAAAGAACAGAGTTCTAGTCGCGCCTGTGCATATCCCAACATCTGAATCTACACTATCTACACTAATATTATAAAGAGGAAAGATTTGTATTTTTGTGTGTATTTTTGCAATGAATAAACTGAAAAACTACTCTGCCGATTTCAAAAATTCTTTCATCATTGGAAAGCTACATTCACCCTGAGTGACATAGGCTACCGGGGGGGTAGGAGGGGGGGGGCTCTTTTTCATCCTGAAACTACCCGGGCGAAGCCGGGACGAGTCGCTAGTATCATATACGAGTCTATACCTACGCTATGTAAATTATGTATTTCCTCAGCGTTTTGGTTGGTGAATAATACCTATGAAGTTCTAAAAATATTGTGTTTCTTATGAGAACGCAATTTGATTATTCAAATTCAAAAGTATATAAACAAGGATCATTATGAACGTTGGCTTACACGTGTTCCAACGCGACCAAACCTAGAAGAATCGGGCAACAAACTTGGTTTGGCTTTATGTCATGATCCTTCTTACTACTATTATAGTGGGAAGCGCCTGTGTGGTAGGTGACCTCTGAACAAAAAGGAGCTGATTCAAACAACTTAAAACCATAGTTTTTGTTTTAACTTTGATATACGTTTATTTACCATGATCTCACCTTAGAAAAATTACGAGTATACACCACGTACTTTACTATTCTCCTGCTGACGTTTCGTTGACCATTTACAGGTCCTTCTTCATGAGCACCGACCGCGACCGCGACCACGCTCACGCCGCGCCGTGAGCGTGGTCGCGTGGAAACGTCAGCAGGAGAATAGTAAAGTACGTGTAAGTATACTACTTGAATGACGGAACAAGCAGATGGCCCACCTGATGTTAGCGGTTACCTCTGCCTATGATCAGTGCATTACCTCATAGGTCACGTCCACCTAGGACGCGCCCTATGTGGCATTGTACGTGGTGTATAGTCGTACTTTTTCTAAAATGATACCAAGCCACGGTAATTTCAATTCTATGATCTCACCTGTTGGTAAGTGACGATGTGGCCGACGATGGAGCACAAAGTTCTTTCTAGACCTTTGTGCTCCATCGTAATCTATTCACTCTAGACACAGAATAAACTAGCCTTGAAGACAACCAACATAGGTAGTCAATGTAATATGTAAAGAGAATCATCAAAATTGCAGGCAACACACGCTCAGCTTAATCCTTACATAAAATTAACACCCTAATAATAATAATACAAGTAGGTAGGTACTACCTAATCTACGCGCGGATGAAGTCGCGAGCGGCTAGCTTATTACGTATCTTGCAATAGCAATGCGATGGCAAAAATCGCGCGAGAATTGCGCGACCATCGCATCCAAATTGCAAATTCGTATTACGGATCGCTGATACGTAATACGAATTTGCGATTTGGATGCGATAATCGCGCAATTATTGCTATCGCATTGCTATTGCAAGATACGTAATAGCTAGCGGGTCAGCTATTAATAATAATATGCATAGAATGGTACAAAATTATATCAGTCACAAAATGGCGTAATATGTGGTTAGTGAAGGTAGGTAGGTAACTAGGTACTAAGGTTGTCTGGTAGAAATCGCTACTAAGCGATAAGACCGCCCATTGTACAACATAGTTAGTTTTAGTTTTATTATTTGTAAATTGTTTTAGGTTATGGTGTGCAATAAAGTATTTTCTATCTATCTATCTACTAGATAGAAAACACATTGGTAGATGTCATATTTTACGCAAACATGAACCAAGAAATTACTAATAACTAGACATCGGATTATATGCACTATCAATATGCCAAAATATGCATGAAAATATGCACTAAAAAAGGGCAAAATATGCATAAAATATGCACAATCAAAAATACAATTATAATAAGAACTTACGTTTATTATATTATCTATCACAATAATAACTTGCTTGCAATAATATTATTATATAATACTCATATAATAAGTTATTTAATAATAAATAACTTATTTATTTATTATAATTCTTGTGACAGTAAACAATAACATATTTTTCTAGGTTTCCTGCAGCAAACTTGTGACGTTTGTCACTTAATATTTATTTATAGGCTGAAAATGACCTTTCGACGTCAACTGACGTTACAGGACAGAACTTAAAATTTGGCGCCATTTCTGCAGAGACCTCATCAGGCAGAGTTTGTCCGGTGCCGTTGATAAATGCGTTAATTTCCTTTATTCCTTCAAGACCGGGATTTTTATGCATAACTGCACTTAATTTGCCGAGTGTGCGCGAGTCGGATGTGTTGACGGCGTAATACAAGATGCCTTACTCTGCCAACATACTCGCGTAACGACTGAAATAAGCACTATCAATGAAAAAGTACCAAAATATGCAATAACGCTATAAAAATAGCATTATATGCATTTGCATATGCAAACATGCAAATACATATAATCCGATGTCTACTAATAACGAATGATTAATATCCGACTCGAGTAACGGCTGATAATTTTGAAAGATATATAGGTATATTGACACCGCAGAATATGATGTCTCATTTTGATTAGAGAGATACTCTATTTATTCTGCCAGTCAACTATAGCTCCTATCCCTCGTTATGTAAAAAATAAACTACATTTTTTTAACAAATTAATGCAAAAATATGATCTGCGCTATGCAGAAATATTAATTCAGAGCCAAAGATCCCACTAACACCCAGCTTATTTGTAATACTATTGTCCTCCTATTCTATGGAAATGTTGGTAGTTACTTATTTACCGTACTTAGATACCTCTTACTTATTTTAAAGCAAATTTAAAGTTATTTGCTGGTTTTTTTTACATTGATAGACCTTTGTTTGACCACGATCTCACCTGTTGGTAAGTGACGATGTGGCCGAAGATGGAGCACAAAGGTCTAGAAGGCACCAAAAGAAAAAACCGAAAAAAAATAGTAAATAAATAATAAATAATAATAGTAGTAAATACGAGTAGTAGTAGGTCGAAAATATTAGCCAAGTTAGTGATGGGAAAGCAAGGCGGTACTGGTGCTGTCTATATATTCATACAGTATGTATACTTGCCTACCGTTTCGGTTCGCTGGCATCCATACTTTTACGGATCCGTGGTCAACAAGACCAACCTGCCTAGCCAAATGGCATTCGCTACGAAGCGATTCCATTTCTACAGTCGTAATAGAATACAATAGACCACGTGACATTTCGGTAGCTTACATCAATCTCATACATTTTTGGCTTTCCTACTAGCGGCATCGCTATTAGAATGTTATTTTGTTTAAGGCCCTTACAGTTTCGCCGTGTCCGTCCATCTGTCTGTCCGCGGTAAGGCATTATTTATTCTGTGGCTTAGCTTAGAGACGCTCTGTACTTGAAAGCTGTAATTTGGCATGGGTCATCACGCCGAGAAACTGATAAAATTAATTTAAAAGGACAATACAATCAATATTAATCTAATTTCATTCAAAATTACTTAGTTGAAGTTGTTATATAGTTATGTAAAACAAGAAAGCCCCTTTGTAAGTCCGGATATTGTGACGGGCAACTACGGAACCCTACAATGCTATTGGCGTGACACGTACATGTGTTATTTTTTGTTTAATGTGACCGAAAAATACTGCTTTTCAATTGTTTTGATTGGGTAGGTACCTTCTTCACAACTCAAGTGTCAATACACCTTTAGTTACACTCCAAATCACCTTTGAAACCAAAGTTTGCTGCACCCACCTGAAAAATACCTAAATACCTATTTATGACTTAATTAAAACGTCATAATCATATTATTGAAGGAGGAGTTCATAAGCACCACTGCCCTATTCTTCCATATAGCCCTCTTCATTATTTGACGACCTCTGTAGCGCGTCGGGCGAGTAGCCGGCTGCGATGCGAAAGGTTGCGGGTTCGATTCCCGCTACGGGACAAATGTTTGCATGATCTGTAATATTTCAAATTCAAATTCAAATTTAAATTAATTTATTGCGATATATGGGTTAGTATCTAGTGGTTAGTACTACAATTAAATGCCATATATTTGTTCCGGGTCTGGGTGTTATGGTATCATGGTATTCATAGTTTCTGATACCCAAGACACAGGGAATCCTAGTGTGGGATCAGGGCTATGTATGTGACTGTGGGGTGTTATGTTATGTTATGTTCATCCTAAGGTTGTCTCGAAGAAATCACCATAAGCGATAAGACCACCCATTGTGCATTTCTTTTATTTTTTGTTAATTAGTTAAGCTTTTGTGTTCTGTGTGATATCTACCTTTTATGTAGTTACTAGCGACTTGCCCCAGCTTTGCACGGGTAGCCCCCGGTGAACCCCCCCCCCCCCCCTCCTATCCCTCCCCCTATGTCAATCTCCTGGTTCTAAGCTACCTCCCCAACAATTTTATGCCAAATCGGTTCACCCGTTCTTGAGTTATAAGTGGTGTAACTAACACGACTTTGTTTTATACAGGGCGTCCCAAGACTATGCGACATGAAGGGAAAGTACCTTAAATATTGTAGATAGGATATTTTGCGGAAAGAAAACTTTTTTTTTCTAATGTATTAATACTGCATGCAAAGATTTTCTAAAAATTAATTACCTCGTCTGGGAACCGAACCGACTAAAATGTGAAAAAAATACCCCATATTTTTATGACGACAGTCGAAAGAATGGACAAAAAAAAACCTCTTAAGTAACATAGCATCTTAAAAGAAAGGAAGAACGTAAAATTAATCATTTTAATTTTAAATCGGTTCGGTTCCCAGACGAAGTTTGTAATTTTTTAGAAAATCTTTGAATGCAGTATTACTAAGTTTTAAAAATAAAATAAAGTCTCATTTCAGCAAAATATCCTGTCCACAATATTTAAGGTACTTTCCCTTCATGTCGCATAGTCTTGGGACGCCCTGTATATATAGATTTACCGTAAAGAGTTTATCTATCTATCTACTTTGTTGTGGATATTAGGAATGTATAGAATTCTAGCCAAAAAACAAATGTTAAGTCTATTCTCAAATCTTTTACCGTAATTGGCAACACAATGGAACTTTTAGTGAATGGAATTCTGCGCGAACACACGTAGCAACACAAAAGAGAGCTGTGGTATTCGCACCTCCCGGTCGTTATGGAAAAAAGTATTATGTGAGGAAAAAGCAACAATAGTAGGTACACACAATTATTCTGGTTTTACCGCACTGGAATGAGACGGTAAGTATTCGTATTTATTTTAGTTTAGAAGATATACATAGATACAATACAGCGAGATATAGGGAAGTAGGTAACAGTAACGCCTTCAAACGAGTGAATAAAGGTTTTATCTAAAAATAATTTAATTATATGTGAAGTTAACCGTTATTGTCCCACTGCTGGGCGAAGGTCTCCCCCAAATTCTTCTACTTGTCCCTTTCAGTCACTTTGTCTTTCGCAGTCTTCACTTCTCAAAATTCACAAGATCGTCCCGCCAACTCCAAAATGTGAAGTTGTTTTTGGTTCTACAATACCTTACTGTTATCCTCACAGTTGTGAGCTAGTGGCACATGTAAACAAATCTACCAGATTTGAACACAGACGCGAGCTGTAATGTAAATATGTATTGTTTATAGCTCGTTACATCGTGTGTCCATCAAGAGATCCAAAATCGGAAGATATTTTTACATCGATCAAGGCCTTTTTCGCCAGATTCCTTGATGGACGGATCCCGTGTTGAACATATTCTTGTTTGGACAGATTCCTTTTTCGCCAGATTCCTTGATGGACGGATCCCGTGTTGAACATATTCTTGTTTGGACAGATTCCTTTTTCGCCAGATTCCTTGATGGACGGATCCCGTGTTGAACATATTCTTGTTTGGACAGATTCCTTCTACACCGGAATGTCAAATTGAACTATACAAAAAGTACGGGTTTGCTTATGTAATTAATTAGTAAATAATTAGTAGTATAACAAAATGAAATATCTTTCGTATCGTAAGATACCGAGCTATAAGATGTAACGAGATATACATCCCGTAGGTACGAGAAGTAGGTACCCACGCCAGTCAAATGAAGGGAAAGATGTGTATAGCATTACCTGCTGCGTGTGATGTAGCTACAGCTATACATCCCGGGATGTAATTTACATTAATGTATATAGCGGCCTTTTGTTGGCTGTCACGTCTGCAAACACACATCTATTCGCATTTGTCATATGTAACGGCCTTTAGTTGGCTGTCATGACTGCAAACACACATCTATTCGCATTTGTCATATGTAACGGCCTTTAGTTGGCTGTCATGACTGCAAACACACATCTATTCGCATTTGTCATATGTAACGGCCTTTAGTTGGCTGTCATGACTGCAAACACACATCTATTCGCATTTGTCATATGTAACGGCCTTTAGTTGGCTGTCACGACTGCAAACATACATCTATTCGCATTTGTCATATGTAACGGCCTTTAGTTGGCTGTCACGACTGCAAACACACATCTATTCGCATTTGTCATATGTAACGGCCTTTTGTTGGCTGTCACGACTGCAAACACACATCTATTCGCATTTGTCATATGTAACGGCCTTTTGTTGGCTGTCACGACTGCAAACACACATCTATTCGCATTTGTCATATGTAACGGCCTTTAGTTGGCTGTCATGACTGCAAACACACATCTATTCGCATTTGTCATATGTAACGGCCTTTAGTTGGCTGTCACGACTGCAAACATACATCTATTCGCATTTGTCATATGTAACGGCCTTTAGTTGGCTGTCACGACTGCAAACACACATCTATTCGCATTTGTCATATGTAACGGCCTTTTGTTGGCTGTCACGACTGCAAACACACATCTATTCGCATTTGTCATATGTAACGGCCTTTAGTTGGCTGTCACGACTGCAAACACACATCTATTCGAATTTGTCATATGTAACGGCTGGCTGTCACGACTGCAAACACACATCTATTCGCATTTGTCATATGTAACGGCCTTTAGTTGGCTGTCACGACTGCAAACATACATCTATTCGCATTTGTCATATGTAACGGCCATTAGTTGGCTGTCACGACTGCAAACACACATCTATTCGCATTTGTCATATGTAACGGCCTTTTGTTGGCTGTCACGACTGCAAACACACATCTATTCGCATTTGTCATATGTAACGGCCTTTAGTTGGCTTTCACGACTGCAAACACACATCTATTCGAATTTGTCATATGTAACGGCTGGCTGTCACGACTGCAAACACACATCTATTCGCATTTGTCATATGTAACGGCCTTTTGTTGGCTGTCACGACTGCAAACACACATCTATTCGCATTTGTCATATGTAACGGCCTTTAGTTGGCTGTCACGACTGCAAACACACATCTATTCGAATTTGTCATATGTAACGGCTGGCTGTCACGACTGCAAACACACATCTATTCGCATTTGTCATATGTAACGGCTTTTAGTTGGCTGTCACGACTGCAAACACACATCTATTCGCATTTGTCATATGTAACGGCCTTTAGTTGGCTTTCACGACTGCAAACACACATCTATTCGAATTTGTCATATGTAACGGCTGGCTGTCACGACTGCAAACACACATCTATTCGCATTTGTCATATGTAACGGCCTTTTGTTGGCTGTCACGACTGCAAACACACATCTATTCGCATTTGTCATATGTAACGGCCTTTAGTTGGCTGTCACGACTGCAAACACACATCTATTCGAATTTGTCATATGTAACGGCTGGCTGTCACGACTGCAAACACACATCTATTCGCATTTGTCATATGTAACGGCTTTTAGTTGGCTGTCACGACTGCAAACACACATCTATTCACATTTGTCGCTACTAGATTTGTCTTAGTACTAGTTTGTTCAAACCTATAATTTGTAAATTGCTACTACACTGAATAAAATTCCAATTTACTACATAGGTTCCAGTAAGGTCAACCAATAGTAATAACCAAAGAGTTAGAGTACAAATAGGTTTACCTTCCAACAATCTGTTGTTTTCGATATTAGGGTATCCAAATGTAAATTGTTTTAGTCAATAAACTGAAGTTGAATATTGAGTGCGTCATTGGTAGGGATTTGGATCAGTTGAGCTACCTTTAGATCGTTTGCAACGGTCTTCAGGTAGCTCAACTGTATAATTGAATTTTTTGAAACTTTTGAAATTTTTGACTCAAAAAATCTTTCTGTAGGTAAATAAAGATTTATTTCATGTTTATTAACCTACTTAGGTACAGTCACCTTCATTTATTTGTGGTCCGACCAAGGTAATTAACCCTCTCTCTCTCCTGGCAATTTTAAACGCTAAGGTTTATTTGCCGTAAATAACTCATTTATTATTTGTGAGCTCAATTGTTTATTTTTTGTTCTTATTTTTTTTATGTATAACAGAAAGAATGATAAAATTACTTAGTGTTTACTAGCGTAAGTACGGATATGTGAAACACTTTCATCGATTTCTAAAAGGTTTTTTTTTTTTAATATACTCGTTGGACCAATGTCATTAAAGTCGTGGTTGCAAAAAGTCGATGGATGCAGGCGGCTCAAGACCGTTGGGCGTGGCATTCTATGATGAAGGCCTATCCAACAGTAGACGTCAACCAGCTGATTATGATGAGGTGGTACACATACAGACTGTACGCCTAACACCTCCTGAATCTGGGACATTCTAAGCAAAACTCTCTTGAGACCTGTAGAGACTTCATTACTAAATTCTTATGAAAATTTATTCGTTTTTTTATTGACTCTATACGAAGTTACGGAATACATATCAGATAATCTTTGAACGGGACATCTCAGACGTTGGAGCAGTCACACTTTCATTAAATATAAAATAATATGACACAGTATGAAACTTTATAGGTTGTGTCAAGACAGTAGGGACAAAATACTCAGGACAAATAGACTTTTGTTTGAGAATGTTGTCCTTAGTCAATTTTAAGCGAATTTTGAAGAAAAGTAAAAAACTGTTGTGCTAAACTGACTCTATTTCCCATCAGAAATACTTTCCCCAGAGTAACCATTACTTACCCTGATAGTTCCATTATCTTGACACACCATGTATAGGTACCTACCGGTTTTTAAAGTTATTTTTTTTATTTTTTTTTATACTTTTTGAATGACGGAACAAGCAGATGGCCCACCTGATGTTAAGCGGTAACCTCTGCCTATGAACAGTGCATTACCTCATAGGTCACGTCCACCTAGGACGCGCCCTATGTGGCATTGCACTGCGCCCGCCACCCTGAGACATAAAGATGAAAAGTCTCATATTATATAGAGGCATATTGGAGCATACTTCCGCTTTTGAAACTTTTTACAAAGTGATTGTTTAAAATTAAATCGATACGTGAAAATGGTCTCGCTTCCGGTGCGGCTCAAGTGCTTTTTGACCTTTTTGTCGAAAACGGCGGTTTTGAGTGTAGTGCCGCCTACTGGATTTTCAGCAGGATTTTTTTATGAAATAACGGCTCGGAACGTTATATGCGAGCATTTTGTAAATAGTCAGGCATTTTTTGCCGTAAATCATCCAAAAGCTCGGAACTGATTGAATGGGACTTATTTCACTAACTTTATAGTACTTCTACCTACTTTTATGTAAGCGCGCTACATACATACATAGACACACACCTTTTTCCCCGGTGCGGTAGGCAGAGCCTCAAAGGCCTCTTTAACAATCGAAAATTTCAATACCTACCATTAAAAAAACATTTCGCACCACTCGCAAAATGCTTTTTATTTGAATACATACATAGACACACGCATTTTCCCCGAAAGGTTAGGCAGAGCCTCAAATGGGCCTCTTTTCAATGTGGGTTGCACCATCGTGGGAAATAGACGTGACAAGTGGTGAGCTCATCGCTGCCATTGCTTCCCACGACTGTCTCTGCTAACGCTTTCTTCCAGTAATAACACATTCCTTATGTATAAGCTAGCAGCCAGGACAAATCTTATAACAATGAATCTTACAAACAAGTCCGGGTAATCCCTTAGTCGGCTTTGACGCCATCCACAGGAGGAGATGGAGGGGTCTATTCTTGGGCCAGACAATCAATTCAAAGCTTGTAAAACGAAACCTTTTCAGATTTTAGTGTTGTTCATCAGTTGATTCTGCAGTTCTATGAGTACACGAAACAGCTCATAAAAAAAACTATCAAACTATCCATATAACTATAAATTCTTTAAACCGACAGTTATAAAACTGGACCGTAATCCAAGCTGAATTTTAACAACTGCGTTTTATGATTCCTGATTGCAGCACTCTCGGCTTGCAAATAGAATTATCAGCCATTCCAGGCAAAAACCAATGCTTTTAAAGTTTTTTTGCCTTGTTAGCTAAACTCAGCAGAACGGATACGGTGCATGCATTATAGAACTCCTTATATATAGCATAGACTAACTATCCCTACGACTAAATAAAGGTGGAATGAATGATGTATATCTGATTGGATGTATATTGTAAAGGAATTGAGGAATTATATATTGGAAGGATAGGAGAATCACCAATAAGAACAAAATTAGACTCATCCGGAGCCTAGATTTTCCTATATTCCTATACGGTGCAGAAACCTAGACTCTCAAAGCGAAGGGTCGCAGACGTGTAGACGCTTTCGAGATGTGGTGTTGGAGCCCATTTTGATGTGATTACTAAAATTCAGGTCCCTCGGGAGATTAATGGTAACTGCGAGTGATCGCTAGTATTAGATAAATATACGTACTTATCTCTCTACTCGTATAAAACTATAAAACCAATCTGAAATACGGAGTTGAAGATCTTATTGCGCATCCGAATAGATATACATCTTGCAGAACTAATAACCGTTGTGGAAGAAAGGTTCTCGAGTGGCGACCATACACCGGACGACCTTTCAATGGGCCAAAGACATTGAGGTCGTAAGGCAACGGTGGATGCAGGCGGATCGAAACCGTTCCTCATGGCATTCCTTGGGGTGCTGATGATAATCCTATGATGATAATTTTTAATATTTAAAACCCTTAAAATGAAGCCTTAAAATCATTTGTGAAAACGATGTTACATCTCAAAGGATTTCCCACTTAACTAAAACATGTTTGTGTAGACCTCCGCGAAATTTAAATGCGGAAATGTGGTGATGTGTTCCGACGTTTCCCGCCGAAGTTGGCAGCGCATCCGGATTGCCAACCCCGTGACGTCTACGGCGCCGGAAATACCTTATTTAGGCGACTTCCTAACAATAATATAATTTAAAGGAGTAGTCAATAAGGCTAGGTCTCAACAGCCCTATACCCATTCAAAATATAATCTGTAATCTTATACTATATTCCCCACTAGCTTTTAAATAATAGGTACCTACCTACAGGTAATAACATAACATAACACCCAACAGTCACATAAATCCTGGTCCCACGCAAGGATACCCTGTGTCGTGAGTATCAGGAACTACAAGTACCATAATACAGCAACACCCAGACCCGGAACATATCGTTGCAGAACATACAAACATTTGTCCCGCAGCGGGAATCGAAACCGCATCCTTCCACATCTCAGCCGGATACTCACCGCTCTACTGAGATCGTCGAGGAATAAACAACCTGTGAACGCCGCCTGACGCCTGGCGTGGGTGATGTAACAAAATATACTAAAAAACAATAAAATAAATATTTAAGGACTTTTTTACAACAAACGTAATTTTTTTGCCGTCTTTATAGATAATGGTAAGGATTCTTCGTGCGCGAGTCCGACTCGCACTTGGCCGTTTTTAGGGTTCCGTAAATTTTCTTATGGATTCGTCATGTCTGTCTGTCTGGCTGTCCGTGTATGTCACAGCCAATTTTTGTGCTACTTTTGACTTCCATACTTCGATGGTAAACTCGTCATAATAATATGGTTGAAGTGTAAATTAGTAGACGTATTGAACTGTGCCTACGTCTTCGTCATGTTTCTGCCGGCTTATCCCCTCGTGTATCTTACAACTTTATTTTTGAATAAGTTCTTAGAGCTTGGTACCTCAGAAGACAACAACGAAACCATTATATCATCACTGTCGTGTCTGCCTGTCTGTCACAGTCCGAATGTACTGAATGTACAGGACGAAAAAAGGTAACATTTGGTATATATTTAAAGAGCTACCAAATAATAATCTAACAAACAAAAATTGTCAAGTGCATCGTCTGATGTATCAAATAGCTCAATTTATGAAACAATTTATATCAATTTATACCTCAAAAGACGCAAATATGCAAGTCTCGACAGAGCTTACTTATTTGAACCTTTCGGGGTCGAGACTCTGGGTCCGTGGGGTTCCGGGGCCCTTCGCGTTTTCAAAATTCTTTCAGGGCATCTGGTCGAAGCGACGCGTGACCCGAGAGCTGGCTCTTATCTGGCTCAACGCATTAGTATTGCCATTCAGCGTGGCAATGCAGCCAGCATCTTAGGGACGCTTCCGTCTGGTAGTGATTTGGATCAGTTGAGCTACCTTTAGATCGCTTGCAGCGGTCTTCAGGTGGCACAACTGTTTCATATGTATTTTGTACATACCTTGTATTATTCTTTCTGTAAATAAATGTATTTATATTGTATAATTCCGTAATTGTTATTTATGATATATATATAAATTAATAAATAATAAATAATGCTGGACAGTTCACAGAACATTATCTAGCCCCAAGCTAAGCAGAGCTTGTTTTATGGGTACTAGATAACTGATATACTTAATACTCATTACATAGATAGATATTTTTTATTATACAGTGAAAATACCCAGAACACCCTGAATAAATATTTGCAGATCGTACAGATATTTGTTCCGAGGCGGGAATCGAACCCGCAACCTCCTGCATCGCAGGCGAACCTTCACCCGCCGCGCCACAGAGGTCGTCTGTCAGAGGTTGTCACAGGTCAAAATATCGCAAGCCTAGAGCTCAAGCCGGGTCATAATCTATCTGTGTACCAAACATCATCAAAATCGGTATGTAATATTGTTATTTTAACCCCCAACTAATAACACAACATCCAACAGTCACATACGTAGGCCTGATCCCAAGTTAAGATCCCTTTGTCGTGGGTATCTGAACTACGTACCTGTACCACAACACCCAGGCCCGGAACAGATATTGTACCTAGTTCATACAATTTGTCCCGCAGCAGGAATGGAACCATCAGCCGGCGTACACCTGCAATGCTCATTTTGCATACCGAATAACGAGTACCCTGTTTATACCATTTTCGAAACGCAATTTGAACACGACTCAGGAAGCCCGGGGAAGTTCACTTGCCTTATCCTTTCACGTAGAAAATTAAATGTCTTAGTAATATCCGTTGGTTTTGGCAGTTCATCTACAGTCGTACCGTCTTGTGCGGCTTCTCGCTTGTCGCTATAGGCTGTTATAATTATAACTTGGATCTTTGGGATTGAACTTTGTGAAAATATACCCTCAGTTTCCTATCCCTACTTGTAAGCTATGGTAAGTTGACGAATGTTGTTTTTCACGAAGAAGCAATAATCTACGACCTAACTGTGAGGCGTGAGGATACAGGTTCGATTCCCACTGCGGGACAAATGCTTGTATGATCTGCAAATATTTATTCCGGAACTCGGTTTTGTGCTACCATGGTACTCGTAGCTCCTGATATTGTCGACATAGGGAATCCTAGACTATGTATGTGCCTGTTGCACTTTACTGCACTTTATGTTATGATACGTATTCTACACTCTGATTCTGAACTGATCTGATCCTGACAAACCTTTTTTTTTTTTTTTTTTTTATACTACTGAGTGACGGAACAAGCATATGGCCCACCTGATGTTAAGCGGTAGCCTCTGCCTATGAACAGTGCATTACCTCATAGAACACGTTCACCTAGGACGTGCCCTATGTGGCATTGCAATGCGCCCGCCACCCTGAGACATAAAGATGAAAAGTCTCATGTGCCTGTAATTTCACCGGCACCCTGACCCTTCAAACCGGAACACAACAATGTGAGCACTACTGTTCTGCGGCAGAAATAGGTATGGTGGTAGTACTTCCCCGGACGAACTCTTTCACAAAAAAGCTCTACTACTACTCTTTACTCTTACTACCTCTTTTGCTTCATTCACTCTCATCACATTCTTCATACATGCTTTTCGGTTAATGGTACTCTTGACCTGGCCTAATAATAATGATAAATATTAGTTATATAATAATTTCATATATAATATCATAATAATATCATAATAATTTTATATATATATAATTTCACTGCGATAAAATTCTTTATTTCATTTGTTCTCTGCCCGAGATATGATGCAGTGCGGATGCTGCATTTGCATAAAAGCATCCATTATCCGGCTTCCCACCAAATAAAAATCAATAGCTTCGCAAACGTAGGTATGCATACGTACCCGTACTTGTACTTACGTAATTCCTTACATCATCCGTACGAAAAATAAGCAACTTAATTTCTAATGTGCTCGATCTTACTCTCTACGAAACGTAGCAGTAACGTAGCAGTAACGTAGCAGTAACGTAGCAGTAACGTAGTAGAAACGTAGCAGTATCGCTACGCGCGGCTACGCTCGTCCTTAAACGAGCTCATAGACAAAAAATATTTTAGATATCTATCTAACAACGATAACAAGATAACTCTTTATTTTACTCACTTTAAAATAAAATACCAGCATACTTCTATTATCTTACAAACTATGTAGTTCACGGTGGTACAATGGGCAGCCTTATCGCTAAGAGCGATCTCTTCTAGGATTGTAAAGAACGTGAGGGGAGGTGAAGTAACAATAAAAAAATAACATCTATATTATAAAACAAAGTCGTGTTAGTTACACCACTTATAACTCAAGAACGGTGAACCGATTTGGCTGAAAATTGGTGGGAAGGTAGCTTAGAACCAGGAGATTGACATAGGGGGGAGGGGTAGCAGGGGGGGGGGGGGGTCACCGGGGGCTACCTGTGCGAAGCCGGGGCGAGTCGCTAGTAAGTAATAAAATAAACGTCCATAAATAAAATAATATAAAAAACAAAATATAATATACGTACAATGTACCCTATTTTCCTCGTTAGCACTACTTCTCATCGAATCAATTCCATGTTGATTCGACCTTTTGTGTTATTTTGGTGGTATTTTAACCAATGTAGCTCGTTTAAAGAGCACAAGTGTAGTGAAATGAAATGGAAATTAATTGCGTGGCTTTTCAAATTGGTGGAAATTGCCTACTAAAGTTTTAGTAAAACTGCCACCATTTTATAAAAACATGACTTGACTATGACTTTGGCAACTTGGAAGGAGTGTAACGTTGCAGATTATATTGACTATACAAAAAACTTGAAGATGGCAAATGTACAAGCAGTACGAAACCAATTATAAGGTAAAACAACCGGCCAAGTGCGAGACAGACTCGCACACGAAGGGTTCCGGACCATTATCTATAAAAACGGCAAAAAACACGTTTGTTGTATGGGAGCCCCCTTAAATATTTATTTTATTATTATTTTTTATTTGTTGTTATAACGGCAACAGAAGTACTTGATCTGTGAAAATTTCAACTAACTAACTATCACGGTTCATGAGATACAGCCTGGTGACAGACGGATAGCGGAGCTTTAGTAATACCTTTTACCCTTTCGGTACGGAACCCTAAAAAGTATAACATTGATAAAACAGCTCTCCATGTGAATTTTGCCATTGTGCCGTGTATTTAAAGAATGGTTTATTTTAGTGCCATTCATCTACATTTAAATTGTATAAAGAGTACTTTTCACGTACGTGTGAATGAAGTACGTACCAATGAAGGCATTGACGAGCTCTCATCAGTGTGAGTGAACGTGATGCATCTTATTTTGCACACCATTAACTATTAGTTTTTTTTTTGACCATCAAAAGTATCAGGAAAGTCTAAGACACGACACAAGTGCTCTGTTAGAATAGCACCTTTTCGGAAAGTTAATTTTTATCGTTGGTATGATTTTTGTATTTTTTTTTCTTTCTGACATTTACTAAAATTAAGTCAGTGTTTTTTTAAAAATTTGAGCATACCTTACTTTTCTTTACCTTATTCTTATTATTAGTTTTCTTTATGTTAGTTGTGTGTATAGTCGTTGCGAGTGGTTAGCCGTAACGTCAACAAGTGGTTCTGCCGGAAGACCAGCGTTGGTTGCTAGCTTGCTGTCAACCAACTCATGCTGAGGCAGAGCCATTTTGTTACTTGAGTTACACTTAGTACCTTCATATCTGTTTCTTCTTAGTGTGTTCTGTGTTTCTGTGTAGCTCTTGTATACAAATAAATATATATTCTTTCTTTCTTTCTTTCTTTCTTTATTTGTTTTAGTTTACTTTAGAGTGAAAATGAAACGCAGAAGGAGTGCAGTCATTGACACTAGCCCAGAAAAATAAGGGGCCACTTAGGCGAAGTCTGAAACCGTGAGAGGTATGACTTACGGGCTCAATTTCAATAAGTTTATTGTGAAAAATTTTTTTTTCAATAAAAGCTTTTATAAAATTAGTGATCGTAACCGTGTGCTGGTCAAAATGAGCCTAAATACGGCCAGTCTACTATTATCCGTCGAGGATTTCCGTTGTCCACCTTCCGTCTCCATCATCACATCAACTCACTGTCACCATGATATTGCATTGTCATCGGAACTTGACAGGTATGCAAAATATCATCTGTTTCGGTTGAGGATTACTGCTTTAATATTTAATTGCAAGATTCCACCCCCACATACAAAGTTAAATAAATGCTTCTAATTTAAAAAAAATAGTGATCGTAACTGTGTGCTGATCAAAATGAGCATAAACACGGCCAGTCTACTATTATCCGTCGAGGAGTTCCGTTGCCCACCTTCCGTCTCCATCATCAGATCAGCTCGCTGTCACCATAATATTGCATTGTCGTCGGAACTTGACAGGTATGCAAAATATCATCTCAATCGGTTGAGGATTGCTTTAAAATTCAGTTCCAAGATTCCACCCGGACACACATACATATACATTGCAAGTTAAATAAAAGCTTGTTATTTATTAAATGTCATCTATTATATTTAAATGTTATCATCATTAAATATTGAATGTTATCCATAAGTGTGGTTTACAAAAACAAAAGCAAAAACCTTTGATAAAGCAAGTTTGTGTGAAAAAAAAATGACTATTTGGTTTCTTTGTTCGATTATTATGGACATGATGCAAAGTTTTAAACAAGTTTGTTCTCGCGAGGTCTACTGTTCGCAGAACTACTAGTTCATATGTATTATATTTAGCACATTCTAAGATACCACGAAAAGTTCAGTCGTTACTTTTCTCCCGTACGCAATACCAAAGTTGATTACTTACGCATGGCTGTAATTGTTTGCAGGCGTAATGAGGTGAAGTTTGCATTACTTATTATTATGTAGATGTGCATGATAATAAATTAGTTTGTATTCCATTTACGTATAGCCCGGGGCAATAATTTAATTAAACGTGTGTTTAGAAGCATGTTTGAGTACAAACGGGCCTCAATCAAGGCAGAACACAAATCATACAGCGACCTCTGTGACACGGTAGAGCTAGGTACTCACAGGTAGGTAGGTATTCACCCTTCTAACCTAAAAGCCACTATGGACCGTGGAACTAGTGTGGCCTTATGGAGGTATAAGAATTCTGAAACAAAACTGCTTATATACAAAATATTGTATTGTATATTTTTCTAATCAAATGAAATAATCAAGTTAGTAATTGAACGTAATTTGTTTGTAAGAATCTCGTGATTTTTTAGTATCGGAAATGTGGGGGTTGGGGGAATTATATTACACTCTACTGGTAGCACAGATACGAGCTATCTCTATTCGACGTCGTCTGGCGTTTAACCACGTGGCCATCGGAGTTCGGAGTATACCTGGCGATAATACCATGGCTGCCATCTTGATGTTAATAGTACCTACCACTAGTTCAGTCATCATTTCGTATGAGGTAGTGCTGGCCTCTGGTGTCAGAGTTTGTCAAGCCGTCCGAGGGCCTCTGACATGGCTTATCGACTGCTATTAATCAATAACAGCCGGGACCGACAGTTTAACGTGCCCTCCGAAGCACAGAGCGATGGAAATCCACACATAACTAAGAAAAGTCAACTAACTAGTTCAGTGAGATATCACAACAACAGCCAACAAGGTTTGCTATTGTGTGTGTGTTCTGTAACGCAAAAATTAAAGGTTACTTCGAGATTGGTCGCGTATCTACCAGTTAGAGTCTTGAAGCGAGTGTGAAGGCCCACTTACGCATCTCCGCTCTCTCCACTCAGCTTAGGCTCTACACTGGGCTCTCTAGGATATTTGTGTGAATAAGGAAGTAGTCTGAGTGGAAGTCAAATGGCGGTGGCGAAATGGAGCAAGCAGTAATCCTATCCTACTAATAATATAAACGACAACGTTTCTGTGTTTGTTTGTTCTCGATTAAATTTTACATTGGTTGATTTAGTCGCTTATGTTTGGTGGATACTGCACTTAGAGAGCGGATTGTAAAAAGAAACAAAAGACCGTGGATGATAGGTTCTAGGTTCTAGGTTCATCTAGATTTTTTGACATCATACAATGGCATTTGTTGATGGAAAATATCCTTAGAATTTTCATGTAAAATTATGAAATCAATTTCACACAATGCGTATTCAATTTATGAGAACAATAATACCTACCTAGACATGAGAATAGCCGTGTCTGATTTGCATTTTGTTATTTCTATGGAAAACAAAAATAAAATGCCTTTCGCAAGGTGACCTAAAAAAACAGCGAAAATAATGGGACGTGTTCCGGGTTGTTTTTTCGACCTTTTCTAATGACACGAGTATTGTATTCATTAAATTCGAATTAGTTTGCTGTTATTATATTCTGAGTGATGCACTGGAACTACAGGTGGGGCCAATATAGACTAGTCAAAAATTCTCAAAAACGGCTTCGTTTTCGTTTCAACGGCATTTTGTGAGCCATTTTGGCAACATGACTTTTCCGATGTAAAAAAGCCTGCTGAATTCGGTTCTGAATGTTGCCAAGCCGAACTTTGGCTCCCCTCCCCCCTATCCCCCTTTTTTCCTCGAAATATGTCTGACCGCGGTTATTAGGATTTTAGTAAATAGTATTGCTGTTAGAAAAAAAGTGTCAACGACAGAAAGGATCTCTATAACATTCTCTATAACATGGTGGTAACACCTTTCTTGGTAGGGCTTATGGTGTGTAAGCAATATCTTCCGGAACTATGGGATATGATAAAACTAAAAAAAAAAAATGATGTACATTACCATGTAAACTTTCACTCAAAATTGGTTTAAATGAGATCTAGTAAGTAGCTTTTTATTTTTGGGGTTCCCCGTACTTAGAACTGAAACTCAAAAAACTTTTTTTTATCATACCCATACGTGTGTGGTATCTATGGATAGGTCTTCAAAAATAATTTTATGTTTTTAATGTCATTTTTTTCTAAACTAAATAGTTTGCGCGAGAGACACTTCCAAAGTGGCAAAAATTGTTACATACGAAGGCGAGGATTAGACTTTCATAGTGAGATGTCGAATAAAATTCCGCTTACTCTTCGTTTTCGTCGTGAGAGAGCCAAGAGAGTGCTTTTGGCAGAGTGGTTGAGGTCGTCACTTCAGGATTCATTGGCTCGCTTCATTGCAGTGGACCGTCCAACGCTCATACTATTTAGACAGATGTTCAATTTATCATTCAGTCAACCTCACCGAATCACCATGTTCATCCATGATCTATAAAATATATAGGAAGAAAAAATCCTGTCGTTTAATCCGGTTGCGGTTCTCCTGTCATGGGGACCCTGTGGGTTCATACATAGTGTGAAATTAGTGAGTTGTAAGCGGGTCGACGGCACCTGTTTCCGGCTACGGGTAGCTAGCTCAGCGCCTCCCAATCCCGAGATGCTACATTTAATTCCTGCTCGTGGCTGGGAAATGGGTGGAAAACCTATACCTTTTTACACGATTTTATTTAGCTTGTTTGTTTTTTGGTTAAAATTTAGTAATTTAAATTTTATACACACACATACATTTGGTATGCACACCTTTCATTCTGATGACAATACAATTATTATTAAAGTTTATTAAAGTTTATTAAAGTTTATTAAATTGGTCCAAAAAAATATGAAACAAGTGTTTTACAAATATTGTCTAAAACTAATTAAGTACTATGTACGTACTAAATAAGCTGTAACAGTAAGTTGTAAGTTGACAAACATTTGTAAGTGCACTAGCTCCCACCTTAGGAAAACCTGTGTTGTGGGTAGCTAGTTCTCTTTCGTAGTGCGACAATTGTATTCGTAACTGAGGAGAACGTACGCTAAATAATATTGCTACAGTTGCGAAGTAAAAAAAAAATAACAAAACATATTCCAGATTTGTGAAACAAAATAAAAATTAAAATGTATGGTAAGTTTGTGAATACACTAACAAACAGTAATTGGGTAAGCAAATTGAGTTTGAAATTTTATCAAAAACATAAAATAATTAAAATTAGAGAAAATATAGTTAAAAAAAAAAAATATGATATAAAAGGAAACTATAACCAGTAGGTGAATAAAAAAATAAAAAAATTATAAAGTATTTCGGCGAGATTGAGTATTAGTTATGATGTGATAATCACGTCATACGATAGTGTGTGTGTGTGTGTGTGTGTGTGTGTGTGTGTGTGTGTAGGAGTGTGTGTGTGGATGTGTGTAAGTGAATAAGAGTAGGTAAAGCGTTAGAAAAACAAAAAAAAAAAAAAAACTTAGGGTTACGTGGGTCATTTACGTTTTTAAAGATAGTAGTTCCTCCGTTTCGCTGTAAGTACGAGTCATCAGCCAGTCAGTCCATACCTTTCTACACTAGTTTCTAGGAAATTTTAATAAGTTTAGGACGTTGTTCATTTTGGAATAAATGTAAGGACCCAAAAAACTATAACATCTTTGACCGAACCTGGTTCGCATTTTGGGGGTCTTCCATACTAACCTTCGATTGCCATAGGTGTTGCTTATGGCTTCAACTCATAACTTGAACTTATGCATGTGTATATAGTTATTAGTAAATTAAAGATAACCACCGCCACAACATGACGGATTACATATATTTTTACAACCTCCTCAATATGGGTTTCAAATGATAGGGCTTGACTAGTGGAATACGGTGCACTATGAAACAAAAAACAAATCCAATATGGCCGCCAACAAAACTACAACATGCTTTTTCACAACTGCCTCAATATGGGTTGACAAGAGCTTGACAAGTAGAATACAGTAAATACCTACACCATGAAAAAAAAAAATAAAAAAAAACGGTTCTGTATCCTATTTTTGGACCATCCACCTTAATAGCCATTAGTCCAGTGCTTGTTTGTCCCTGAATGCTTCAAACTAGGTATATTAATAAATAAAATAGCATAAGACTAAAGGTCGACCCTCAACTGGTCGGTTTGACCTTTGACTCTACCAGAAAATTTAAAAAAACTTTCAAAACAATACACATAATGAGGTTTTGTCGAGTTCGGAAGTCCTTTGAACCTTCGACGAGAAAGTTTCGGGTCAGGTAGGAGCATCAACGACACTATCGCATTAACGAGTCACTTTGTTGGCAACTAGCTTCCAATTTAATTAGACCCGCGTTTCGTGTTTACCCGTCGTGTTGTTTTGGTACGGATTTGTATAAACCATAGCGTGCAAAAGTTATTTTTACCTCCGACGGACCGTGGAAGAGATATGGGATTAGGGTGAGAGGTTGTTTGTGTGTGCAAACGAATGTACCCATGTATCTCCAAAACGGTTTGATCGATTTAGATACGGTTTTCTTTATAATGAAAGATGGTGTTTGCAAATTGGTTCTTAGTTATATTTTGTGGAAATTGGTGCAGACGTTCCCAGGATCATCAACCTGCAAAAATGCTTTAAGAAGACAATTGCAAGGAATGAGAGCTGATAATGCTTCTATTTTTTTCTGTAGCCACGTCTAGTCCTGAATGGAGTTATTAATTAGCTTCGGGGCCTTACTCTTTGCGTGCTAGATACCGATTATGTGCGTCTTTATGTGTTCCTTTTCCAATTTTAATAAAAGGCTGAAAAAAGTCGGCGTTTTTAATTTTTTATAATTAAAATTAACTTGTGTAAAATTCGGGGCGGAAACGTTTTTGGCGGTAATGATTCTAGTGGAATCGTGTTTTGGTGCTTTCGTTATTAGCGGTTTATTAGGCTGTAATAGCGAGCTTTGAACATAGAAGCCAGGGCCGTGTTGCTCTATGGCTTTGATAAAACACCTGTTTTTTTTAACATTGACAGACCTTTGTTTGACCACGATCTCACCTGCTGGTAAGTGACGATACGGCCGAAGATGGAGCACAAAGGTCTAGAAGGCACCTATTCACTTAGCCTTGAAGAGACCCAGTTTATAGTTTTCAGGGAAGACTGACGACGGTAGTGTATTCCACTCCTTAGCAGTTCACATTATAAAGGTAGAACTGAAACGTTTTGTGCGAATAGAAGGTATACCAATGAGGTAAGGATGGTACTGAGCCGTGCGCCTGCTCGTCCTATGGTGAAAAGGAGATGGTGGTGGTAGTGGGGATATTTATAAAATAGAGGCGTGGGATAGCCATTCAAATTGAATGTAGAACTACCACTGAGTGCAAGAACGACGTCAATACTGCCCTAAGATGTGCAGAAACGAGTCATTGGCACCGCCAAAGCAGGGAATTCATATAGAAAGTAAGAAGAAGAAGTATAGAAGCTTAGTAGTAGTAGAGCTTTTATGTGAAAGAGTTCGTTCGGGGAAGTACTACCACCATGCCTATTTCTGCCGCAAAGCAGTAGTGCTTGCATTGCTGTGTTCCGGTTCGAAGGGTGCCGGTGAAATTACAGGCACATGAGATTTTTCATCTTTTTGTCTCAGGGTGGCGGGCGCAGTGCAATGCAACATAGGGCGCGTCCTAGGTGGACGTGACCTTTGTGAGAATGCACTGTTCATAGGCAGAGGTTACCGCTTAACATCAGGTGGGCCATCTGCCTGTTCCGTCATTCATGTAGTACAAAAAAAAAAATGTACTGGATTGCAGCTTTAACTGAGGGCCTGGCCTAGAAATATAATAATCACACGGGCTTGTGGTGTACATACACGAATTTTTGTATGGAAATTATGGTTCTAAAAGTGTCCGCTAGGGGTGGTCGGAACGGAACCGAAACGGGCGCATTTCGGTATTTTTATACTAAAATCAGCGTAGTGTACACATAGTGTAAAATTAGTTTTCTGCCAATCGAAGTTAGAGAAGCAGCCGTGGACAGATGTGCCTAACGAATAAAGCGTCGAATGTCATTGCCCAACGAGCCTTGTTATTTAACAAGAGATTTAATCGTAAACTTGCTCGTAATTTTTAAGGCCCTTGTCTTGTTACACTTTTAATTAAAAAGCTTAAACCCTCTAAATTGGCAACAAATTAAATGAAAATGCCTAAACATAGATGAACAAATAATTCCTAGAAACAAAAAAAAACAGTTGAGTATTAATGTATAAAGAACAATTTTATTTCCTTTTTTTCTTGTGGTTCACTATTTATAAGCTCCATAAAAAAGCGTCTATTTATCTACTTGACTGTCAATTGAAGAAAGGCAATGTTATAGACGAACGTCTTCTGTCTTATTACAGGGATAAGGAGTCACTTGTGTGTCTTGTCTATGTGACTTATTGACACTTGTCTGGGACTCAATCTTTGCGATATCTTATAAATGTCGTACGTAGGGTTATCATGAAAACAGGGATATGAATAAATCCCGGTAGATGTTGAAATAATACTGGACAGTCCACACAACATTATCTAGCCCCACGCTAAGCAGAGCTTGTGTTATATACTTAATCTAATATATAAAAGGCTTTGTCCTGACTGACTGACCGAGGTCCAACGCACAGCCTAAACCGCTGGTCGTAGAGACTTGAAATTTGGAAAGTGTGTTCGTCTCGATGCGTAGGGTTGTAATAAGAAAGGAATTTTGAAAATTCGCATGCTAAGGGGTTCAAAATGCGGTTCTAACGTAAAACAAAAATGCTCTGTATTTCGGAAACCGTTAGTAGTAGAACCAAGAAATTTTACATGGAGATTCCTCAAATAAAATTAAAAAAAACGTATTTCAACGATACCTGAAATTTTCCTGAAAAATAGCAGTGGAACGTTTTCTTTGAAAAATAAAATAAAAAAACTTTAGTTTTTACAACGCACAGCCTAAACCGCTGGTCGTAGAGACTTGAAATTTGGAGAATGTAGTCCTTTTAGGGTGTAAAGGTGTACTTAAAAAGGAATTTGGAAAATTCGCTCCCTTAGGGGACCATAAAGGGCTTTTAATGTATATACTTTGCGTTTTGCAGCGCACAGCCTAAACCGCTGGACCTAGATACATGAAATTTGGAGGATGTACTCATTTTTGGGTGTAGGGGTGTACTTAGAAAGGATTTTGGAAAATTCACCCTGTAAGGGGTCCAAAACGGCTTTTAATGTAAAACTATAATGCTTCGTATTTCGGAAACCGTTGGTAGTAGATACTTGAAAATTCACAGGTAGATTCCTTATATTAAAATAGTAAAAATATGTTTCAGCAGTACCTGAATTTTTTGCTGAAAAAAGCCACGGGCACGTTTTGTTTATAAATAAATACACTTTACGTTTTAGACAGATTTTAGCGTATTTTGACGATTTAAAAGTTAGTTTCACAATGTAGTCATTGAGATCAAAATATTTTCAGGACCTCAAGGCTCAAATGGGACCCCTAAATTGAAAAACTTGAGTATGGTGTCGTTTCAAAGGTCGTTTCACGGTTTCGTTGTTGAAATCAAAATATTTTCAGGACCTCAAGGTTCAAATGGGACCCCTAAATTGAAAAACTTGAGTATGGTGTCATTTAAAAGGTCGTTTCACGGTGTCGTTGTTGAAATCAAAATATTTTCAGGACCTCAAGGTTCAAATGGGACCCCTAAATTGAAAAACTTGAGTATGGTGTCGTTCCAAAGGTCGTTTCATGGTGTCGTTGTTGAGATTCAAAATTTACAGGACTTCAAGGTTAAATGGGACCCCTAAATTGAAAGACTTGAGTTCGGTGTCGTTTCAAAGGTCGTTTCACAGTGTCATTGTTAAGATTAAAATATTTACAGGAAATCAAATGTGACCCCTAAATTGAAAAACTTGAGTGTGGTGTTGTTTCAAAAGTCGTTTCACGGGGTGGTTGTTGTCTGCACGCCGCCGCGCCGGAGATGTTTTCAAACTACGCGCGGACGAAGTCGCGCGCGGGTCATCTAGTACAATATATCACATAGATAGATATTTTTATTTTACATAGAAAATACCCAGAACACTCTGAACAAATATCTGCGATCGCACAGATATTCAATCGAACCAGTAACCTCCTGCGTCGCGGCGAACCTTCGCCCGCCGCGCCACAAAGGTCGTCCGATAACATAGCTATATTTGCTAAAGTTGGTAGTTAAAGACATTGTGGAATCACATATTAGTTGGTATACAATTTCCGACACCCAGACATTCGTATATTCGATTGCGTGAGAAACTCACACTAAAAAAAAACCCAAATTCCACTATCGCATTGCATTTCAGTGGTTTCAATAAATAAATTAACCATTAAGCTCTCCTCACGCAGGTAATGGCAAGTGGTAAAAATATACGTACACAAACAAAATGCTCTTAAAATAATGATATTTACAATGTACATTTTAATCACAACAGCAAACAGGATATTTTAAACGAAGTCGTGTATTCATTGTTATTACCGGAGGCAGGACATGCTCTGATTATAATAACTGAACTATTACCGCGAAAAACAGCCTATTATGAACGAGTGACGAATAATTTACTGAACAAATGAATTTAACAATTTAAGTTTTCTATAAAACACTCATTAATATTATTTGGTTATTTCACGGAAATCGGTGCACAATAGTATCATTGTAAATTATGTATTTAAAATTATTTTACCTGACACTGTGTTTATAATTTTTTATAAATAGACCCGATAAAACCGTATACCGGGGTAAAACCGTCTAGCATGTATATTCTCGTAAATCATTCATATTTCCCGCACCCAAGCCGCTCACCGGAGTCCACCAATCAGAGTGTTTTGTCAACAAACACTGGTTGTGGCAGGTACACACGTTACGAAAATATTTGAGTTTACTGTTTTTTAGAGGTCCTTATCTTATACTTCTAAAGCAAACAAGTTTCTAGCAATTGTGGTGAAGTGAACGTGAACTGCAGGTAAGTCGCTCATCATCTATGTCGAAGGTTGAGTATTCACGCGTAATTAATTAAAATTATACCGTCAAATTTGCATTGTATTTATAGTAGTGAGGGAAGTGTTTTCAAACATAACCATGGGACAAAACAGTTCTTTTTTTTTAATGAAACTAATAGGCAAACTAGCTTACGGCCCACCTGATGTAAAGTGGTCACCGTCGCTTATAGACACCGGCAACACCGGGGGTATTGTCGTTGCGTTGCCTACCCTGAAGGAATTTATGAACATTTTTCTTGAAGCGACACATGTCGAAACCAAGCGGGAAAACCTCAGATGGAAGCTCATTCCAAAGTTTATAGGTATGGGGAAGAAATGATCTCGAGAAACGAGTCGTACGAGAAACCCAGGGATCTATGATGTGTGGATGAGCTTTGTCACGGTGCCGGGAAGAGCGATGGTAAAATCTCGATGCGGGGATGAGATCGAAAAGCTCGTCAGAGCATTCCCCGTTGTACAGGCGGTAGAACACACAAAGCGATCCAATGGCTCTGCGCTGGCTAAGCGGTTCTAGAGTATTGGAGAGCTTAGGGTCACCGATGATTCTAATGGCTCTTCTCTGTAGGGAGTCAAAGCGAAGCAGCTGGTACTTGGGTGCCCCGTGCCATAGATGGGAACAGTATTCAACGTGCGGCCTAACTTGTGCTTTGTAAAGCAACAGCCGTTGATTCGGCGTAAAATACTGCTTAGCACGGTTTAGCACTCCAAGTTTTCCGTTCAAGTTTCTCCGTATGGGGTAAAATCGGCCATATACGATCTTGACCCAAGTAGATGAGTTTCCTTGTATTTTGTTTACAGATGTCACAAAAGTGCCGCGTATTTACAAAAGAATTACTGATAGACAAAGCTGGGATCCTGATGATATGAAATCAGAGGTCCAATCTATTTATGACGGAAGTATGGGTTACTTGAAAGCTTCTAAAAAATATGAGATACTGATGTCGACGTTAGAAGATGAGTGAACAAATACGGAGAGAACAATGATCTGAACTCTTCAATAAGTAAAGGCCTAGGGCGATTCAAACCGACCGTTACGTCGTCGATGTATTGATACTGATACTGATATTGATACTGTCGGGGCAATATCGTATATAGTTAACGATTTTACCCAGGTGTCGGGGTAAAACCGTAAATGTTAGAGGTTTATTATTTCTGTGTATTTTTTTATGAGTCGTAATTTTAGAAATATGTTTATGTAATTGTGTGCCTAGGTAGACCGACTAATTAAAAATATTGATTCGATACTTTTTTGTTTTCAAATAAACGACCTACGGGCCTAGATCCTTAGCTGTACGGCTTTACCCCGGTCATATTTTTAATTTTTCGTAAGGTACCTACCTACTCTCAGAAAACTAAATTACACTATCAAAAAGTGGCCTAAAGTACCTCTGTGGCGCGGCGGGCGAAGATTGGCCTGCGACGCAGGAGGTTGCGAGTTCAATTACCGCCTCGGAACAAATATTTGTGCGATCGCAGATATTTGTTCAGGGTGTTCTGGGTATTTTCTATGTATAATAAAAAATATCTATCTATGTAATGTATTGTATTGTCTTGTTTTTTTTTATATAATCAAACTATTAAGTATATCTGTTATCTAGTACCCATAACACAAGCTCTACTTAGCTTGGGGCTAGATAATGTTGTGTGAACAGTCCAGCATTATTAATTTATTTATTTATTTAATTTATTTAAAATAATTTTCCTTCTAACTAGTAGTACCTTCTACTGACTAGAAGTAACCTTTCAGTACTAGAATTCGGATTAAACAATAGATTTACGAGTAGTCCCAGTTACATGACGTCACCATAGTAGTAGAGCTTTTTTGTGAAAGAGTTCTTCCGAGGAAGTACTACCATCATACCTATATCTGCCGCAAAGCAGTAGTGCTTGCATTGCTGTGTTCCGTAGGATATGGTTTCCGGTGAAGTTACAGGCACATGAGACTTCATATTTGTCTCAGGGTGGCGGGCGCAGTGCAATGCCACATAGGGCGCGTCCTGGGTGGACGTTACCTATGTGATAATACACTGTTCATAGGCAGATGGTGCCGCTTAATAATATCTAACTTAATATCTGCTTGATCCGTCATTCATTCCAAGTTATAAAATAAATAAAAAAAACAGGCAACTGGGGTCGTGGTTACAATGTCTCTTGGCCTTTGTCGCCTGATGTGTTGTCTACGATTCGAGGCACTACACCGGCCTAGTTTATGATTTCCTAAATAGTTATTAGGTAGCTACACTCTTCGACCAAAGTAAAATAAATGGACTGGCCTTACCCATACAAAACGTCCGTGAAAAATAAGACAATTCGGATTTAGGGTACGGTCAACAAATAAACTATCTATCTATCTATCTATCTATCCAGCCACTGCTGAGTAAAGGCCTCTTCTCTATAGCACCACTCCTGGCGGTTTTGTAAATAAACTAGGTGAAATTAAATTGTTGAACTTCTTAAAAACTGTATTTTTTTAATACTTAATACTTTAACAGATGCAATGTGTTTTCTAAAGTTATTTCAGTAGGTTTATAGTACAAAAAATCGCCGAAAAAAATGCAATTATTGAATGAAACTTTTACAAAAATACATGGTTCCCTTCTGTTTTTTGTAGTTACGTATCTATTTTTCAGCTCTCAAACATACACAAAATAAATCAATAGAAAAGCAAGTCCACCAAGCAAGTGGTCTTCAGCTCAATCAATTTGTGAAAAATATATTTTTCATCACTCAATAAACTAAGAAAATATCATAAAAATCGTACGGAAACATAAATGTATAAAAATTCCAGTATTTGAGAAACTGCAGAGTGCAGTTTTAAGAATTTTGCACAATGAGTTTTTTTATACTACTTGGAATGACAGATCAAGAAGATGGCCCACCTGATGTTAAGTGGTACCCTCTGCCTATGAACAGTGCATTACCTCAGGTCACGTCCACCTAGGACGCGCCCTAAATGGCATTCCACTGCGCCCGCCACCCTGAAACATAAAGATGAAAAGTCCCATGTGGCCGTAATTTCATCGGCACCCTTACCCTTCAAACCGGAACACAGCAATGCGAGCACTACTGCTTTGCGGCAGAAACAGGTATGGTGGTAGTACTTCCCCGGACGAACTCTTTCACAAAAAAGCTCTACTACTACTAACCGTTTTTTGGCGTATAGAATTCATTGTGTAGAAAATGATCAGATCAAATACGGGAAAATGTATTCCACTTCCAAAAGTCGTTTTTTCTTGCTCGTCTTATGACTTCTATCCATTTTTGTTTACCTTAGATTTTTTTTGGAAAGCTATAAGGTTAATTAACATGCCATTACATATTATATGCAATTACCTAAAGCGACGTGCTTAGCAATGTTTTGACGTAAATAATGCAAATTACAATTCTAAATCAATACGATACCCCTTAGGCATCAGATTTTTTTGCAGTCTGTACCGGACCATCCGTCATGCGTGAAGTTTTGTCAAATATTTCGTCGCTGTAGTTGGAAAACTAAATAAGTAATAACAACAACAAAACCAACATCGCGAGAAAAACGTGATTTACTGTTTTATTGCGTCAAAAATGGCAATAACTTTTTTATCGTTACTAATTTTTCAGTCCGTGTTTTGATATGTTATAGATTGGTACTGTATCTATTTTCGAATTTAATGATAATACATTTTAGTTCTTTTGATTAAGAGAAAAAAATAAAAAAACGACTATGTATTTTTCCCTCGCCAAAGTTTTGAATAATTGAAATGATCTATTATTTACTTATTTGAATATGACAATCCTATCCATGGGTATAGATTTTTATAATATTAAAATACGTTTTAAAATAAAACCAACTTATAATCGTTTCTTTTTATCAAGACTGAATATTAGAAAACTACTGAAACACCTACATTATTTTAGCAGACTTATAAATTCAAAGTAAGTGACATAACAAACTTATCATACGACTAATGCTTATAAAATCAACAAAATGAAATCAATTTGTGGAACACAATAATTCTAAGTATCAAAAAGAAAAAGGTATGTCGACTAAAATTAAAACTATCTACGAGTATAAACTTGTGTCTGTTAACTTTCATTCAGAGTGGGGAACATTGAGATAATGTCCTGGGGCGTAGTCCTCCTTGTCGTTCGTCCTCTAGAGCAAGACGTGTCCATCGACATGTATGGGCCATCATAACCATGCAATAAAGTCGATTTCGCAAAATGTGTTAGTTATGTAGTTTTCCTACCACACGACGATTTATAAGTTTTTTGTCAATTGATGAAAATTATATTACAAAACCTTTACTTACGAATGAAATGCGATGCCTGAAGCTTTATTTGTATTTCTTGTGTTGTTTGCACTTGCAGAAAAGCACAGGAAGGCATTGTATCACCAAGGTATCTAATTTTGGTATTTTTCAGCATAGCTGTCACTCGTTGCCGTGACAAAGACTGACTGAAGCGAAGTGTACTAGCTAGGTCTGTTTAGAAGCTTCAAAACTATCGTTCCCTAAGGCCCGTCCATTCATTTTATTTACGTCGATGGCTACACTGACATATTTCGCATAGTTGCATAGTGGCAATAGATAGGCCATTATATTGCAGAACCAACATCAGTTGCGGGAGTGACGTTGTCACACAGTGACAAAACTCCTTCAAAAAAAAAAAAGAAAAAAAAAAAAAACAGTTGCGATATAATGATACGACCACGAATAAGAGACGACGCAGTGTAGTAAGACCCATTGTCTCGATGGACCGAAACCATTTAAAGGTCGCATGAATTCGGTGGATGCAGGCGGCTCAAGTGCGATATTTCATTTCATTTCATTTCATTTATTTAATTCATTAACAATTTACAATCGTATCTGAAATTACATAATAAAATAACATACAATAAGGACTTTATACAATTCAAATTTTAAAGATAATTAAGTATTGTACCTATTCAAAATGTCATATAAATTCACAAATATTCAATATAATAATTCAAGTCAGAATAATAAAAATATAATGTCAGGGGATCGATTTTTGAAAGTCACTAAGTGACTAGAAGTCAAGAATGACAAAACGTCATCGATGACTTTGAAATCACTTTTTACCAAATGTCGTATTTTTGAAAGTCATACCCTGTCTACCAACTTGCAAATATTTCACAGTCGTTGTCTTTGACATACGACGTATCTGTCCATTATTAGTTTGTCTGTTCCACTATACTAAGTCCATGGTTCCACTCACCACAGACAAAACAGTGTACTACGTTCGGACCATAGATAATAATGTAGTGTGGGTGGAATAGGAAAGCCACAAGATAAAGAGTAAAATTGAGTAAATACTATTCATAAATGTCAGTGCCAAAATAGTCACGGAGGGATTTCAAATCGAGTGGGTAGAGGCACTCGTATTGATATCATAGTATGACAATTTTAGTCAGCGGTGATTTCCAAAAACACGAACTTTTGGAAATCGGTGACTACTAGTCATTTTGCTGACTTCTAGTCAGTCGCTGACTTTCAAAAATCGATCCCCTGGTGCTATCAATATTTACATTAGTTAGGACAAGGTCATCTAAAGAATAATAGCACCCTTCCAACAAAAGCTTTTTTAGTCTATTTTGGAATACGCTTGGACTATCAATGGTCAATATATCAATTCGTGGTATTCTATGGAGGCTCCGTCCAGCGGTGGACAGGCTGATGATAATGATAGGAGGACGTAGGAATGTTAGTTAATGTTTAGCTATAGGAACGCTCTTAAGATACCTAGATAGATAGATAGAAGATAGAAAACACTTTATTGCACAACACAGAAAATAAGCTAATTAATATTAAGAGAGTGGTCTGTGAAAATGACACATCGAGTTTTGACACTATTCCATTACCTGTGACCTCCACCTTGCGGTGGGATTTGGAACTAATTAGGTAAACAAACCTCTCAACCGTACAATTGTGTAGAAAACACATTACTTGTTTTGTCAATTACTTCATTGAATTTTTGTTCTGTACGTAATCAGATAAATGTGAAAATAAAATCAATGTATACCACCTATACAATCGTTGCGTGACTGACTGACTCAGTCACTGACTATCAACGCGAAGTCTAAACCCTAGGTCATAGGACCTGAAATTCACATAGGTACATTTCTTTTGTGGTATAGCGGTGCACTAAGAAAGGAATTTCCTAAATACACACCCTAAAGTGGTGCAGCGGGATGTTGAAGTTTGTATAGCAAAAACTGCACGCGGGCGAAGTCCCAGGCGTTCCACTACTGGATACTTGAGAAATCTCTGTGCACATGTTGTGTTTTACATATTATGCTGTGTGCTTCAGGTTTCGTTATATTTTATAACAGTTTTATTCGTTTTATTTTACCCCAAATAGACAAAGTGGTCAACAACTTCAATAACTGTACCAATATGGGTGCAAAGTTAGTATATAAAAACCATCATAACCGAATCGCAAATGAACATGGGCAAGAAATGAACAAACCCACAAAAATAACCAAAAAATACAGGACCAAAAAAAACAAAATTAAATCAAAAACGCCCTAAAAACTCTCACAACCTAAGAAGCCCTACAAACCTTTAAAAAAACCCTTCCAACTCCTAAAAACAGAGGGCTTAGCCTACCCTACCTCCCTAGAGTTCATACAAGTCTTAAACTTTAAGAATCAATTAAAACCTCGTACAAACCCATACAACCCAATTTAAACCGGTATTGAACGACGGACCTTGCTCAGAAAAATATCTTGGGAATCAGGATTTTTCCCAGCAGGGCCCAAATTAGATCATTTTCTCCGCCTCAAAACTCACTATTCTGCCAAACTTCCTGCTGATGTTTTTTTTTCCATTAACTTTCATCCACTAATATACCTACCTTGTTTGTTTATATTAATTTGAATGTGTATGTGCGCCTACTTTTTGGCGATTGTACCTAGTCAACCTTTGGAGGTTTTTAAGGTACAATATTATACCTAATTAAATGTGTAAAATATATTGTGTATGAAATAAATAAAAACAAAAAAAACCTACACGTGTAGGGCTGTTTAAAAAAACGCTCATACAGTGATTTTATTATTTAAAACTATTAATTTAATCCTATTTCGTCAAAATAGTAACAGTTTTTCGAGTTATTTTGTACAGAAAGACGGATAAAGAAACAAATAAATTATATAGGTACCTACAAACTATGTTGGAAGAAATTCACGTAATTGAAACATACTGACCACAAATTGGCATAAAAAAACGGCGCGGCGAGGACGTTGTATTTGACATGACTAGTAAGACATTTTCAAACATTTATCGGCTTCTAAATTCTAATTTCCATGTACAACCACAGAATAAATAATAGTACCTACTTCTTGAAACATGCCATGAATTGGTTTGGCGTCTTTATGAAAGGATTATAGGAAATTCAAACCCTAAAATCAATTGTGTTGAAGACCTCTGTAGTGCGGCGGGCGAAGGTTGGCCTGCGACGCAGGAGGTTGCGGGTTCGATTCCCGCCTCGGAACAAATATTTGTGCGATCGCAGATATTTGTTCAGGTGTTCTGGGTATTTTCTGTGTATAATAAAAAATATCTATCTATGTATTATATTGTATTAAGTATATCAATTATCTAGTACCCATAACACAAGCTCTGCTTAGCTTGGGGCTAGATAATGAAATGTCCAACATTATTATTATTATTTATTATTAATTAGGGTCATAAAGTTTGGACGTATTGTTTGTTATTCTATTAATATTAAAAATTAAAGCGGGCCCCCATACAAAAAAAGTGATTTTGACAAACGCTGTATCTCTTGATCCGCAATAGCTAGACACAACAAAAAATAAAAAAAGTGAGTTATAAGTAGGTATGTACCTACCTAGGGGAAAACAAACATGTTTATATTTACTTGCCTTATTTTTATTAATTATCATCATCCGCCCAGCTGGAAATATAACATTTCCATAGAATGCCACGACGACTGGTCTTGAGCCGCCTCCGTCCACAGACTTCCCGCGACCTTTATAAAGTTTGGTACATTGGAAGTTCCCCTCCCACACTGCGTCGTCCGGTTGTTGGTCGCCACTCGAGGACTTTATTTCAGTCATCTTAATAAGTGCGTGTTGCCAGAGATGACTTACGTGACTGAGACGTGATCGCTAACTATCACACACACAAAAGCTCAAAGTATCACAGCGGGCTATGCATGGAGAGAGCTATGCTATTACCATCAGTGTACAAATACGTAGTCTGCGACAACCGTAACTACAAGAAATATTGTTACGAGATATTCGCGCCTAAAGTTTTTTATCTTATATTAGTGATCAATATCTTTGTAAATATTTATCTGTTATGATTTTGATCTGTACGGTCGCTACGATCATTCCCTTTAAAACTGTGTTTATTATATCGTGATAACATTAATGCTTTTTTATTATTTAGTAAATAATACTTGTTTAGTGTAACATTATTTTAGAACGTGCTTTACCTAAGCATGTGCGCCGTATGTAACATAGTTACTGTTCGCATGTCTAGGGATTTTGTTATGGTGTTCAACAAACGGAATATGCTCAAGATTTACTAATCTTATGTGCGGTAACATAACTACTAACTCAGTTATACACTTTATTGAGCTGGGAGAAAAAAAAAACTGTAAGTAAGACCACAGAATAAATAATAGCAAGAACAAAAGGCTCACATCGTGAAAAACAAATAACGAACCTTGCTGGGACGCAACAAAGTGCATTTCAGTTCGCATAAGTGCTTAGTGCCTAGCGCCAAAACCACCTTAACACCCTAAACACCCACCACCTTTATTCACCTAAACATTGGCGCTCTCTTGTAAATGTTTGAATCTTTTTATTTGTGTATTATATTTTTCTTTAGTACTCAATTTATAATTTTACTAGCTGTAACCTGCGACTTCGTCTGCGCAGGATTATTAAGTAGCGGAGTATTATAAAGCTAGTATTATAAGACTTACGCTGGTGAAGTAAGTTTCACCCGCATAAGTCTCGATCCCGTGGGAATATCGGGATAAAAATGTGCCTGTGTTATTCCGCGAGTCTAGTTATCTTTATTCCAAATTTCATCCAAATCCATCCCGTAGTTTTTACGTGAAAGAGTAATTAGGATAGGATATTCGGTTACCAAATTACTCCTGCATTCTGCTGCTCGCCTGGTACATTGAAAAGAAAGAAATAAAGAAAGAAAAACATTTATTTGTGTCACCAACATGGATGTAGTAGTAACAGTCAACAAACAATATTCCACACAAAAATACACACACACACACACACACAGAAACAAAGATAAATAAAACATTGGATGAAAAGTATTCGCATTGCTGCTGCGCCCTGCGGTGTTTTCCGCATAGGTCTCGATTCCGTTGGAATATCGGGATAAAAATGTGCCTATATGTTATTCCGGGAGTCCAGTTATCTCCGTTCCAAGATTCATCCAAATCCATCAAGCAATTTTTACGTGAAAGAGTAACAAAGATACATCCATCCATCCATCCATCCTTCCATCCATCCATACTTACAAACTTTCACGTTTATAATATTAGTAAGATACCTTTTAACATTCTTTGTATTTTTGAATTTAAACACAAATAAAATTTAAATTAAATGACTATTCCAAGTATATTCGGTACAAATTTAATCTGCGTAGTGTTTTTTTTTCGAATGGAATTAAAAAGATTTAAACTTTTGTTTTCTTGACAAAATCCGAATAAATTTATGGATATAATACTTGTTTTTGACTTTGTACGATGACACGTGACGCGTAGAAATAATAACTTGGTAGCTTTCCATGGCGCATGCACTATTAAATTGTTTTGACCAAATGTTCCCATTTTTAGGGTTCCATACTCAAAGACAAGGAACCCTTATGTATTCCCTTTGGATTTTCATATTGTGTCCTACTAATATTTATACCATCAATTTGTACATATGTTTAAGCAAATAAATTATCTTTATCTTTATCTTTATCTTTATCTTTTATTTTTCGTCATGTCTGTCTGTCTGTCTGTCTGTCCGTGTATGTCACAGCCTTTTTTTCCGAAACTATAAGAGCTATACTGTTGAAACTTGGTAGGTAGATGTATTCAGTGAACCGCATTTAGAATTTTACACAAAAATTTAAAAAAAAACAATTATTTTTGGGGTTACTATATGGGTTATACTTAGAACTGAAACTCAAATTTATTTTTTCATCAATGTGGGTTATCTGTGGATAGGTCTTCAAAAATGATGTTGAGGTTTCTAATATAATTTTTTTCTAAACTGAATAGTTTGCGCGAGAGACGCTTCCAAAGTGGTAAAAAGTGTGCCCCCCCCCCCCCCCCATAACTTCTAAAATAAGAGAATTATAAAACTAAAGAAAATATATGATGTACATTACCATGTAAACATTCACTCAAAATTGGTTTAAATGAGATCTAGTAAGTAGTTTTTTTTGAATACGTCATTAATCGTAATCCATCCAAGAACTTTTATATTATGTTACTTGCTGCTACGGAACCCTTCATGGGCGAGTCCGACTCGCACTTGGCCGCTTTTTTTATGGTTAGTTTTGGAAATTGTTATTTTGTACCTTTTTTTTGCATAGAGTCAATCTTTATAGAATACTGACTATCCATGTTTTTTTTGTTGTATTTGGAATAGTGGTGTATACCTTATTTTATAGCAGTCAGTTAAATCATCCTAACGATGAAGTTATACGTTGGTAAATATTGCTACAAGTATCTCCTATTTTTTTTTTTTTTTTTTTAACTAATGAATGACGGAACAAGCAGATGGCCCACCTGATGTTAAGCGGTAACCTCTGCCTATGAACAGTGCATTACCTCATAGGACACGTTCACCTAGGACGCACCCTATGTGGCATTGCAATGCGCCCGCCACCCTGCGACATAAAGATGAAAAGTCTCATGTGCCTGTAATTTCACCGGCACCTTCAAACCGGAACACAGCAATGCGAGCACTACTACTTTGCGGCAGAAATAGGTATGGTGGTAGTACTTCCCCGGACGAACTCTTTCACAAAAAAGCTCTACTACTACTACTTTCTGGTATAAATAGCACTAATTATGATTTCTTCTTTTATTTCTGCAGTTATACATCTTGCCATAACTTTTGGTACGGCTTCTAGAAAACAATGTTTGTGTTAAAAAAAACTAGTTAATATATTGTGATTTTAACTCAACACCGTGACTAGTTTATATTTTGGGTTTCAATCCTCCCTATATACTTTTACAGCAAAATCTCTCTCAGGTACGTTTGATGTAAAAAAACTGGAGCATGTGTGTGATTCGTGATCTCGATAATTATAAAAATCCCATGTTTCCAGAACCTTTACACAGGTATTGTTTGAATTGACACAATTTATAAAATCCTGAAAATCATAGATTTGATTTGATGATTTTGTTATCTTGTAGGCAACCAGTCCTTTTTTTCAGAATCCCCTTCAGTCTTGTTAGGCCAGTCACCGTAGACACAAAAATCGTGTAAGATCGCAAAAAGTTGCAAGGTTCTGTTTTTTTGGGATGTTGTTAGGATAAATACCAATTGTGTAAAACCAAGTTTGCAACTTCGATAGAGCTGTGCGAACTTTGCAATTTTTTTACGACCTGGAATGTTTAAGATGACTGGCCTATGTGCCGTTTGTAGGTTAACAGCTAATATTTGTAAGGAAAAAGGTTATACACACCTCAGTTTGTTCAAAATTACTAGGTATAACTAAGTAGTTGGAAGAAACTTTTCTTTTGGGTACTTATTTACTTTGTTTTAGTGATTTTGCATTTTCTAGAGCGTTCACATGCGTACTTTTCGTCGCGAGTATCGCCTTTGCATAACTCGCCACACACGACCTACCCACTTTTCAGCTTTGGTGAGTCACTGTTTGTTGAGCTCCCACTGACTGACTGGCACCAATCCCCCACTTTTTATCTTCGTGAATGACTTGGAACAATCAGATGGCCCACCTGATCATGAGCGGTAACGTCTGCCTTTAATAATCCATTACCTCATATGTCACGTCCACCCCTTGTGGCACTGCACTGCATTCACCGGCAACTATACCTTTCATACTAAAACACAGTAATACAAGCACTAGTGCTTTGCGGCAGAAATACTACTGGTAGTAGTTGTGGTTGGTAGTAAATTCCTGAACGAACTCTTTCACAAAAAAAAACTCTACTACTACTAAACTACGATATAATGCGATTGTAATGTCTAGGATTACTTTTTCGTACAGTTTTCGTTTACTAAGCAAGACGATGACACAGAATAAATAATAGTACAAGCACGACGATAAGAAGCGACGATGATAAGATTCGATTCCTTTGTTTTCAGAAGTAGTTAAGTGCAATAAAGAATATCAACACTAGTCTTAAGCACCGTATATGTAATGTATGATGTTACTATTCATATGTGTAGTATTTAGTACCACATAATAAAAAAAAATTGTTCAGATATCCACCGTATAATATGTTACGGTGATTATATTTAGGATACATTTTTGTTACATGATCAAGCTCATACAAACACGTCAACCTCATACCTCATACCTAACTTACAATAAAATTAATATTGATCAACTGGATTATCTATGAGGAACTAGTATGTCACAGATAACCCAGTTATTATAGTTGTACCTACTACAAATAATATAACGCGTCCAAATTAAGTCGCGGGTGACAGTAGGTACCTATACCTAGCTTGTATTTTATATTATAAATTTCGTCCAAAATTAGTAGGTACCCAAAATCTGAATTCGTTTATTTTTAACTCCTGACGAAAAACGAAGAGGGTGTTATAAGTTTGGCGTGTCTGTGTGTCTGTCCCATCGTAGCTCCCGAAAGGATCAACCTTTTTTTTTTTTTTATTGTTTTTGTGGGGAGTTTTCTTAGCTTTGTTTGATCAAAATCAGTCCAGCCGTTCAACGTTGGAGGTTATTTAAATTTTTACAAAATTAATTACTTTGTGCTATACGTTTTTAAATTCCGACGGGAAACGAAAATATGTACAAAATGTGTGGCTACGTTTCACCGAGGACTTATCGAGGACTATACTAAGTTCCATTGGTCTAGTTGTTACTATGTTGACAGAGTTATTTATATGGTAGCATACTTGTACGGAGCACTCTACACGCGAGTCCGACTCGCACTTAACCAGTTTATTCATCTTCCGCCTCCAATAAAGCATGGACTTTAATGGAGATTTTTTGAATAGCAGCATTGTATCAGCAAAGTATCTATCTATGTAATATATTGTATTTAGTATATCAGTTATCTAGTACCCATAACACAAGCTCTGCTTAGCTTGGGGCTAGATAATGTTGTGCGAACTGTCCAGCATTATTTATTTATTTATTGTTTCGATATCAAAATTTGAAGTACCAGTATTATTATTAGTAACAAACAGTCAAACATAGATAAAAATTGAATGATAGTATAAATAAAAAAAAAAAAAACATATCGTTTCTCACTAGTAAGTCGGGAAATAAGCAAGTACATTTTTGTAAAAAAACGATTATCACTTAGTATAAAGAGCTAGGCATATTCTAAGGAAAATCGCTAAGCGAAACTCTTTTGGTCACAATATAAACTCCTTCGTGAGTATGCTACCGTAAAATTGCATCGAGCGACTACGGAGGCCTGCAATGTTATAAGTATAGATCCACCAACTTATCTCTAGAACCATTTACCTACATTTTTCTATCAGCTACATACATTTAATTCTGCAGATAAGTTGGTGGATCTCTAGAATTGGTTTGTGTTCACGACTGTATGATTAAACTGTCAAACTATGTCAGTCCGGTAAATTTTCACAAACCTCAAATAAATAAGAATTTGCATTGGTTTCTTATTACCCGAATTACAATTATAACAACGAAAACCAACAATTTTCAGTAAAATAATACAAGTTTTTGTAATGATATATCGAAGTAACCGGTTGTCCGTTTTCACCTGTGAATAAAAAAGTGAACGAGGGCCTTCCTTCCAGCGCCGTGGATAACCACGGAATGACAGAAAATGGCGTAGAAATCGTGTAGATACGGCGAATTGAAAATGTTTTCGTGTTTTTACACATCTTTTATATGAAAAGATTGAAAACCCCAACATACTTTTAAAACTATGTGTATAGACATGATACTAAAGTGTTTTATTTCTCAGAAATAGCTGTAATTCCGTAGATTTAGGCTCATATGTAGATGCTCTATTTTGATCAATTTCGTGAAAATGGGTAGGTAGTTTTTCAATTTACACAAAATCTAGAAATAACTTTAGAAAACCCCAACGTATTTTTATTCAGCCTGAAGTGTTCTTTCTTCTGATCTAAATATTGTTAAGAATAAAGCTAAATTTGGAAAGTTCTAGGCTTTTCAAAACACCACTTTTCAAGGGTTTTCACAGACTAGCCCCTTAAACTAAACACGGAAGTACAATGGGCGGTCTTATCGCTATAAGCGATCTCTGCCAGACAACCTTGGGATGGACTGGAATTATCGACCTGGATCTGGATTATACCTACAGATGTTATAAAATCTTTGTATTTCTCATAAGTGTTAGGTTAAAACTTTAAAAACTATTAACCATTAGGATAAGCAATGCGGCACTAATGCGGTCAATGAATTAGACTAAGTAGAATTAATTATTGAATAGGCTTAGCTAATGAATGTTTCTCCTGTATGTGGGTGAAGCTATACCGCGCTCCGAGCTGATACCATACCAAAAATTCGGCCTGGCGTGAAGCGGTGGCGTGAATGGTGGCGTAGCGTGGAACGCATCTGCGTATTTCGGAGAGTTGCGGGTTCAATCCGCTACTGGTTGGTAATTTTTGAGACAGGTACTATCAGCAACAAAAGTCCCTGACCCTGCTCAGGGTGAATTTGGTGTGAAAAGTGACGTCAGCCCCACCCTAATGCCTTTTGAACACCGATCGAAACTTACTATTTCGGGAACAGCATTTTTTTTTTAAATATTAGTTAAACACCTAATATTTGAACAAAAAAGGGGCCGAGTTAGTTTACAGTCATCTCTGCAAGCGAAAATGTTTTGAAACTGGGCAGGGATTTTTGTAGCTGATACTTGTAGGGATCTTTGTACATTGACCTCAAAGTAAATCGACTTCGGGTCAGCGCTCAAAAAGTCCGAACCAAAGAGTCAAAACGCATAAAGAGGGACAATTATGAGAAGTTCTATCCGTTCATTGCTGCTTAATTATTAAGGTGATTATAGCCTCGAACGACCTTGGGCATCTGGGCGGAGCCTAGGAAATGTTGCATCCCGAGCCCGCACCACACGCCATGCATAAACATTGGCACAATATTCAGAAACAATGAAGAATAGCCGCGCGGCAGCGGGCGCCGGCCGCGGCGTGGAGCGCGGTGTGCTAGTCATAGACCGCGGCGCGCGGCAGGCGGCAGCCGCGGTTTCGCGCGAGGTGCTCTAGTCATGCAGTCATATCTGTTGTCTAGTTTGTTGTGTTTGAGAACTCGTGCACTTTTGATTTTGAGCATCGGAAATTATGCGCTATTTTATAGTATATGCGTGGCGGCATTGTTGATTTCCCATAGCTTTGTTTGCTAGTCCTGTCTAGACATAAACAGATATAAACAAACCTAGTAATGGTAGATAATGAAATAGGTACACTGTCCCTTGGATTAAGAAATAAAGACAACAGGTTATTGGGAGACAAATCAAAATATGTACTATAAAATATGTTTTCTTTAGGTCAGGCAAAACCATTATGGACTAATGAATATACATACATACATAGACGACACACGCCTTTTTCCCGAAAGTGTAGACAGAGCCAATAAATATAAATAATAGTACCTATTTTTTACATACCTAGTAGTTTTATTGGTTCATAACGGTTTATTCCTGAATACACCAATGGACCAAATATTTGTTCCGGGTCTGGGTGTTATGGTACCATGGTACTCGTAGTTTCTGATACCCACAACACAGGGATGCCTTGTGTGGGATCAGGAGTGTGAATGTTGGGTATTACGTTACGTTATCTACTATAAGTATAAGTACGTATATGAAAAATCACGAATGAAAAATCTCGAACGAAAAATCTCGGATGAAAATTCTCGAATGAAAAATCTCGAAAGGAAAATCTTAAATGAAAAATCTCGAATGAAAAACACCGATTGAAAAATATCGAATGAAAAATCTCGAATGGGAAAAATTTAATGAAAAATCTCAAACGAAAAATCTCGAATTAAATATATATAAATATAAATATAAAAGCCTTTATTTCTACTAAAATAATATAGATTAGAAAAACTACATACAAAATTAAAATTAACTATTTACTTGCTATATTTAATTTTTGTCTTTCTGTTATCGATATTTTTTTTCCATGTTTCGTTTTTATTTTGTTTTATGTACAGTTTTATTCTTCTACTTCTTCATGTAACAGTTTCCTATTTCGTTTCTTATGCCTAGGTAGGTAATGTATTGTTGACTGTTAGTAGTCGCCTCTTCGGCGTAGGCCTACGAATTAAATATATCGAGTTTTTTCATTCTAGATTTTTCATCCGAGATTTACCATTCGAGATTTTTCATTCTAGAGTTTTCGTTCGTGATTTTTCATTCGAGATGTTTCTTTCGAGAATTTCTTTCGAGATTTTTCATTCGAGTTTTTTCATTCGAGAATTTTCATCTGAGATTTTTCGTTCGAGATTTTTCATTCGTGATTTTTCAATTAATTTAACAGCCTGTTAAATTAGGAGGCTTAGGTATTCGTAAAATTTCAAGTGTAGCCCTACCAGCGTTCTTGTCTACCGCCTATAGCACTTGTTCTTTGGTTAATAAAATTCTATCACCTTCTCTTGTGGCTCTTTCTGGCAACACACTCAAAATTTAATACTTAGACGAGGCTCGAAATGCTTGGCATAGTGCTTGCCCCAATACTACTCCCCCCAAATCTCTTTCGTCTCAACGGCAATGGGACGGGCCTCTGTGCGAGATGACGCGGAATTGTCTGTTACAAACGTGCTCAAGCTCCACAGATCGTGCTCGTCTCCTGGCCGTTTCCAAATGGGAGTCAGGGTTTTGGTTGCAAGCACTTCCATCACAAAATACTGGTACTTTAATGGATCCAGTTTCTTTCCGTATTGCAACTTCTTTACGGTTGGGTGTAGGGTGCTGTGCCCCTCATCACTGCCAGTGCGGTACTGCTGTTGATCAGCTTGGTCACCACGGATTATCGTGCACCAGGGCTGCCGGTAGGATTTCCCGCCACGCTAGCCTTAATGATATCATTCGCCGGGCCCTTACCAGCGTTAACATTCCAGCCATTCTAGAACCGAATGGTCTGTTTCGTGACGATGGTAAGCGGCCTGATGGCATGACTCTTGTTCCGTGGGAGAAGGGTAGGCCTTTGGTGTGGGACGCTACATGCGTTGATACCCTTGCGCCATCTCATCTGTCCGGGACATCAGTTAGGGCCGGTGCGGTGGCAGATTCCGCTGAGGACCTCAAAAGACGCAAATATGCAAATCTCGACAGAGCTTACTTATTTGAGCCTTTCGGGGTCGAGACTCTGGGTCCGTGGGGTTCCGGGGCCCATCGCGTTTTCAAAATTATTTCAGGGCATCTGGTCGAAGCGACGCGTGACCCGAGAGCTGGCTCTTATCTGGCTCAACGCATTAGTATTGCCATTCAGCGTGGCAATGCAGCCAGCATCTTAGGGATGCTTCCGTCTGGTAGTGATTTGGATCAGTTGAGCTATCTTTAGATCACTTGTAGCGGTCTTCAGGTAGCACAACTGTTTCATATGTATTTTGTACATACCTTGTATTATTCTTTCTGTAAATAGATGTATTTAATATCATACGTACTTAAATAAATAAATAAATAATAAATAATGCTGGACAGTTAACACAACATTATCTAGCCCCAAGCTAAGCAGAGCTTGTGTTATGGGTACTAGATAACTGATATACTTAATACACAATATATAATATAGATAGATATTTTTTATTATACATAGAAAATACCCAGAACACCCTGAACAAATATCTGCATATCGCACAAATATTTGTTCCGAGGCGGGAATCGAACCCGCAACCTCCGGCGTCGCAGGCGAACGTTCGCCCGCCTCGCCACAGAGGTCGACTTATTCTTATAGTAGATAACATAACATAACACCCAACAGTCACATACATAGTCCTGATCCCACACAAGGCATCCCTGTGTTGTGGGTATCAGAAACTACGAGTACCATGGTATTGTAGACCCGGAACAAATATTTGCAGATCATACAAACATTTGTCCCGCAGCGGGAATCGAACCCGCAACCATTCGCATCTCAGCCGGCTACTCGCCCGACGCGCTACAGAGGTCGTCAAAGATAAGAAACCAACAAGCGTCCTCGCGCAAACAAGATATCTAAACGAAAACGATCAATATTTACAATGTTTTGTTCAAGAACACACAGCACAACTAAAAAACTACGATGAGTACACTAACTGCTATCGTGTCTTATTGTGCCCGAACCAGTCGGTGGCACTCATAGGAGCGGAGCAAAAAAGTGACGCGGGTACCCCGTGCGAACGCTTGGGCCGGACTGACTGCCGCGGCCGAACCGCCCGTGGCAGCTCGTTTTACAGTTTTTGTTTTATTGTTTAAAAATGATAATTATTTTTGAAAATGTAAACATATCATGTGTAAAGTCTGAAAATTGTCTATAATATTGTGAAAGAATCATTAAAATAGCTGCAGGCGTTTGGAAGGAGTAGGAATTCTTGCGTAAATTATAGGGAACAATGTTTTATTTTTTACTGTCAAAAGCAACAGCAATTAAAAAAAATTTAACATATAGTTCTATTCTTGACTATATTATACCCATTAAATGATTTTTTTTAAATAATTTGGGTCATTTTTGTAGGAGGAGTAGGCTTTCAAAATAGGTCTATTTTGTGTTTCGGCAAAACTAATCGTCTTAAATACATTTGAAGGACTAGCTAGAGTGTGAACCGGCAGTGTATCGAACTTATGTCATCGCTTGAATTTTCAAAGTTGCCATGTTTTGGCGTTCATAGTGTACGGAATGCTAAGTCCATCATGGAGTTATTAGAAAATCTTTGGATAGGTATTATAAAATGTTTATACCCAGTTTAGTTATTTAATTTATTACATAATAACATAACATACTAAAACGATAGCCTATCTATTACACTATTCATCACCATCATTATCATCATCAGCCTGTAGAAGACCCTTCTGGAAATAGCCCTCCCCACAGAATGCCACGGCGAACGGTCTTGAGCCGCTTCCATCTATCGATTTCCCGCAACACTTAAAATGTCGTCGGTCCGTCGGACCTTTCTACACTGCATCGTCCGGATTGTGGTCGCCACTTAAGCACCTATACTCTCCTCGGATGTCGCTTCTGCGAGCTATTTCAAAACAAGTTGGCTGTGGCCAGTAGAAGCCTGTAGCGGCTGGAAGCGGCTGGTACCGGCCGGCAGTCGTCGCGCTAATTTATGCCTTTATAAATAACATGACATACATAGCATAACACCCAACAGTCACATACATAGTCCTGATCCCACACCGTGTCGTGGGTATCATGAACTACGAGTACTAAGGTACCATAACACCCAGACCCAGAACAAATATATGCAGATCATACAAACATTTGTCCTACAGCGGGAATCAAACCCGCAACCTCTCGTATCTCAGCCAGCTACTCGCCCGATGCGCTACAGAGGTCGACAAATCGGTGCATTCAGTACACGAGGCGACTATAAGCGGCCGCCCTAGTGCCACTGCGATACTTTTTGGAGTACCTTATGCGATACTATGTGTTTTACCAATGAAGATACATTTAAAATGCTGTATATCTTAAACTGCTCGCGGTTTCGCTGCCGGCCGCTGCCACCCTGGTATGAATTGAGCCTTACTGCTCACTTATCAAGCTGCCTACACACCTATTATTGTGAATGAACCGTTCCTATTAGTTACCCACATCTATTATTCTAACGTCTTTACAAATTGTCTCTGCGGTGCCAGTGGCTCCATGATTTACGTCGTGGCGACTACGCGACGCGGCGCCCACGGGCTTGCCGTGTTCAGCAGCCTTGGAGGATCTAACAATACCTTGGACTCCACTTGGTGCGGACATTCTTATTGAATAATCGTTGATATATGTATAATATAGCTTTGAATAATTCAATCGAGGGTTGATGGATGGTTTTTATACTCCTATTATTTACTGTGTCAGCTATTTAAATCCATATCAAGAGCATTTTATCATACGACTCCTTAAATTGGGATTCCGAGAGTCACACACATACATATAGGTACGCTAGTTTGTAAATCAATGCCATTGTCTGAATTTAATCACACCCATATGTCTACATCATCATTATCATCATCAGCCCCACTGCTGGACATAGGTCTCTCCTATACGTGCCACTGAGCCCAGTGTTTGACTCTTCTTATCCAGTTCCTGCCCGCCGCCTTTCGTAAGACCTAGCCCGGGGGTGCCCCAAACTACGTTTGCCAAGACGTCTCCACTCTAGAACTCGCTTATCCCAACGGTTGTCATTGTTCTTCGGCATATATGACCGTTCCATATTATAGCTCGCTGTGACACCTTGAGCTGGTGGATTAGCCCTACTGGATAAGTCCACGTCTCGGCACCATAGGTCATTACTGATAGGACGCTCTGATTAAACACTTTAGTCTTCAGGCATTGTGGTATAGGTAAACTTGGAGAAGACTTGGCGTAGTTTTCCGAACGCTGCCCAGCCCAACTAAAGCCTCCTTCTCAAAGTTATGGCAACGTAATTGCAATATTTGCCCGAGGTAGACGTCATTTTTAACATCTTGGAGTGTATGGACCTTGTATAATGATTGTACTCGTGTATTTTTCATGTTCGTCCGGGTACTAACTCGTTTAGTAGTCAGCTAGGCCATCTAGCATCTAGCTCTTGCAGCGACTGTAGTATTTACCGACGGTTTAGATTTCTATCAGAAACCCTTTTAACCTTACCTAAATTAACAGTTGGAATTAGATAAGACGATTTTAGCAAATCAAACCTTTGAGTTCAACTGTGTCAAAGTCTCGTTTTATGTGGAGTCCAGAAGTTGGTGCCTTCAAGGTACCGAACGCTGCCAATGTTGGCCACCGTCAGCTTTGATTAACAAACCCATTCGGCCCGACACCGTAATAAACATTACAGTAACGTTTATCGAGTTTCCTGATCCATTATGCCGCGGTTTTGATAATGCATTAACAGAAAGTACATTCAGAGTATTTACGTACCTTTTACTCTTAAAATATGTAACAAACACCATTATGTTTGTTACATATTTTAAAGAGTATTTTATGTGTTCCGTACCAAGTTTCCTTCAACAATTCAGCAAACCATTTTGTTCAACTGTGTCTAAGTTTTGTTTTGAAGCATGCCGCAAAATTCCAAATCGTAGAACGGAAACGCAGAGACAGTTTTATCACCGTCAAAATCGATGGAAAGAGATAAGGAGGCCGAACCACAATACGTTCGTCAGACCCAGATCCGCAGAACTCTTGACTCAAAACTCCACGATGCCATGTATTATGCATGTTGTTGGAAGGCAAGCAAATAGTTTAGTCCTTTGATGAAAACTTTTTAGGTACGATCCAAGAGTCTCGAGCACCGCCGTAAGGTAGCGTGCCTTTCGATCTTCTATAGGTTACATTTCGGGGAATGCTCCCAGGAACTTCATGATCTGATCCCACCATCTCCTTTTCATCATAGGACGAGCAGGCGCACGACTCGGTACCACCCTTACCTCATTAGTATACCCTCTATTCGTACTAAACGTGTCAGTTCTACCTTTATAATGAGAACTGCTAAGGAGTGGAATACACTACCGTCGTCTGTCTTTCCTGAAAACTATAATCTGGGTCTCTTCAAGGCTAGAGTGAATAGGTGCCTTCTAGACCTTTGTGCTCCATCTTCGGCCGCATCGTCACTTACCAACAGGTGAGATCGTGGTCAAACAAAGGTCTATCAATGTTAAAAAAAAAAAAAAAAAAAGGTACGTATAGATAATTTGTGACTTCAAAACAGAACCATGCGTATAATTACCTCACGCATTTGGCTGATTTATTTTCTAACAACTTCAGGCGTTTTGAGGCATTGGCATGAAACTGTATCTGTATTGCTATGGTGTGCCCAGCCTAAGAACAGACCCCTCCATCTCTTACCGTGGATGTTATAAAAACCGACTAAAGGATTACACCAGGGGATGGGCAGCAGCGTCCACCTGAGTACTCAACAATACTGCGATCACCACTTCTCCTGCTAAGCGTGGTGATTATGGCAAATCCACATTGTATATATTATTATGGAGGAGGCCTCATCCAGCAGTGGACCTCTAGAAATTGCTGATGATGGTGATGACTGCATTCATGCTATATATTTTTCCATGCTTTTGCTTTGCGTTTTGGATTACCTGGACTTGTTAGTAAGACCGTGTTTGTTGCCTGATTCTTCTAGGTCTGGTTGCGTTGGAACAGGAGTAAATGTAAATTTATTTTTTAAGACGATTCAAAGTCATCCTTGTGATTTCAATGAATAAAATACTTTTTGACTTTGTCTTTGACTTAAGATTTATCCGGTCTGCTAAATAATGTTGCTTAATGGAAGAAAGTGTTAGCCGAGTCAGTCATGGAAAGCAATGGCGGCGATGAGCTCGACACTTATCACGTCTATTTTCCCACGACAGTGCAACTCTCGGCGGTGAAAAGAGGCCTTTTAAGGCCTACCCCTTCGGGGAAAAAGGCGAGTATCTATATGGTTACTTCTACGCTTGAAATTTTCGCAATGCGTTTATACGCTCGGAACTCAAGTAGGTACAGCCTACAACAAAAGGTTTTCTCCAAATGCGATGAAGTACTCGTAGGCTTCTAATGTTCCCGCTGAAAGTGAAAATTTGATACCTCACGTGAAAGGGTCAGAATATTATGCTAAGTGGCCAACGTCATTTCTGCGCGGTGGCGCCTCACGCCCATGACACTCGTAACGCGCGTGACACCGGCATGCTCGTACTCCTTATGTCTGTGAGAAACAAACTGCTGCATAGACCCAGAAAGGGTAAGGGACACGTATAAAGTCGCATCTTTCGACATTTACGCATCATACTAACAATCGTAGCTACCACACGCTGTATGGTATGGTTAGCTTCCGCCAGCGGCTACGTTCGCGTTTTTTTATTTTTTGTATACAACTTTATATGACGGAAATGGCCCACCTGATGTTAAGTGGTACCCTCTGCCTATGAACAGTGCATTATCTCATAGGTCAAGATAACCAAGTACGCGCCTTATGTGGCATTGCACTGCGCCCGTCACCCTGTAGTACAGGCAAATTAGCAAAAAGTGTGGCCCTAAGTCGAGTAGTCGTGGGTTCTTATGGAATCGATAGATGACACGAATAGAAGCTTATCCCAGGTTTGCACCGTTTCTGGCGCATACGGAAGGCTTTTAAATATTAGGTACAAACTTTGAAAAATTATAACTTTTGAAAAAACAATAAAGTGTTAAGTGCAAGTTCAATTACTTATAGAGACAGTCTTAGTGCGTTATGGATTTTAATTAAAACTACGTGCATAGTGGGAAACACTGTGAATTTGTTTTTTTTAGTTTACAGCTCGGGGGAAATTTATGTAGTCGGTGCAAACTTACATAAGGTTTCTATAAGTATTATAAACATTATATTAGTTTTGCACACCTCAGCGAATTACGGAACATAGTTTTTTTTATTTTTTTGTAAATTGTACTTCGGGGGAAACTTATGTAGTCGTGCAAATTTTATTATGGTATATACTATCAGTTTACCACATTCGCACGTAAAAAAAACCACAAATTTCGTACCGGAAATACTTCTTATTAATAGATCTTAATAAGAAATCAACGGCGTGGGTGGGGTGCAGATTCATACCAAAATGTAGGCCGTATTCATCCCACCAATAATAAAATTGTATATTTGTCCATATTAATCGCAAAATGTAGTCCGGATTCATACCACGCCACGGCCTTTAACAATGGATATTAGTACGGTCAGACAGAAAAATGCCTTACTATCATTTTCATATATTTTTGTTGGATGCAAATTATTAACAATTGGCGTTCGCATGTTTGTATGTTTGTCTGAAGATAACTTGCGAACTGTTGATATATTCTTTATAAAACTAGTATTCTTTATACAATTTGGTAGATGGGTATATAGTATTAGTACAATTTGTGTAAGGTTATGAGCTAAATTGGTTCGGGGGTTGTAGAAGATATTGGGGCCAAAGAAAGGGTAAAAAAGTGAAACAATCATAGACGTTTCAAAACTAGTTTTAATTTTATTTTAGACTGTGCAACTTTTGGGATAAAAGCAAAGAAGTAAAAATAAATAACCTCTACAGTTTTTCCAGTAATCTACTATCATCCATCGAGGAGTTCCGTTGTCCACCTTCCGTCTCCATCATCAGATCAGCTCGCTGTCACCATTATAAATAAATATTTAATAAATAAATAATGCTGGAAAGTTCACACAACATTATCTAGCCCCAAGCTAAGCAGAGCTTGTGTTATAGGTTCTAGATAACTGATATACTTTAATACAATACATTACATTTTTTTTTTATTATACATAGAAAATACCCAACGAAAACATATAACATAACATTAATAACATCCTGAACATAGTACAAATGCATCTGCAGATAGTACAAATACTTATAAATTATACAATAAGGGTAAATTCAAGAGAAATATCAATAGGGATCTTAATGGTAGGCAGCGCGTTTGCAATACCGTGGGTGTTGTCCATAGGCGGCGGTGACTGCTTTACATCAGGCGGGCCGTCTGCTTGTTTGTCACGTTTAGGGCATGTAATATCGGAAGGTTTTCAATTCCTATACTGATTTCCGATATTACATCTCAATATTGGCATTCCGATATTAATATCGGAATTTCGTTATTTATTTAGAAATTGCACATTTTATTTATAAATTGCACAAATTCGGCATTAGGTTGGATTAAGTGCAATAAAAACTATTTTTAAATCGTATTCTAATCGTATCTGATCACGGGAGAACTAACTAATGTCTTTGCGAGTAGATGTTATTGGCAGATATATCAATCTACCCTCTTTCTCACTCTTTTATTATGAACGATACCACTACCATCGGTTTCATTGTCACTCTTCACCCCAACTCGACACACAACACTATCGGTATCCGCTTTGATTCTTACACATTCTCACCACAGGCTTCCATACTCCAGATAATTGAAAACCATCTTCTCTATTGAAATTTCTGTATTTAGTAATCTCAATTGCCTCTTGTGCCATTATAAATATTTATATAATATACGAATCTTTGCTCGTTGTATAGGATATTGATGTTATCTAAAAGCTTATGTTATAAATAATTGTACAATTCTGATTCTCTGAAACGATTTCTACACTAGTCCGTGATTTTCCTGAAAAAATATTTTAAAAATGGCTTCCACTTTTTTTTTAAATATTTTATACTAATTTTTGTTTGACAAACAAAAATAAAGATATCAGATATCGGTTTTTAAAGTAATCGAAACAGTAACAAAAAAAGCATTTACATCCACAGCACGAACCATTGCATTGAAATTAAATTTAAAATATGGAAAAATTAAAAATTCTGTTTAGTCCCTTACATTCTAAGGACATTTTAAAAATAAAGTCACATAAACTTTTTCATCCAAACCTATCTTAAAAACTTGGTCATTATGTCAGCTATTTATCATGTAAATTTGATTGAAAATCTTTTATGGGATCATTCATGATATTCAATGCCTGGGTCAACCTTCTTCGCAATTCTTGCACATTTCGGCACTCTCGAGAGTAAACAATCTCTTTATAATATCCCCAAACAAAAAAGTCAATGGGGTTTAAGTCGAGAGATCGTGGGGCCATGCGATAGGCCCGCCTCTTCCAATCCATTTATCACCAAGTATCACATTTAGTAGAGCTTTTTTGTGAAATACTTCGTCCGGGAAAGTACTACCACCATACCTATTTCTGCCGCAAAGCAGTAGTGCTCGCATTGCTGTGTTCCAGTTTGAAGGGTATGGGTGCCGGTGAAATTACAGTCACATGAGACTTTTCATCTTTATGTCTCAGGGTGGCGGGCGCAGTGCAATGTCACATAGGGCGCGTCCTAGGAGGGCGTGACCTATGTGATAAAGCACTGTTCATAGGAAGAGAGTACCGCTTATCATCAGGTGGACCATCTGCTTGTTCAGTCATTCTAAGTAGTATTAAAAAAAACCTGTCATTAAGATATTGTCTAACTTTTGACGCAAAGTGACATGGTGCGCCGTCGTTTTAAAAAGTCATGTTTCGGCGTGTTAGTAAAATGATATCTGTGGATTATCAATTTAAATCTTCTCTTAAAAAGCTCAAGTATGACTCGCCATTTAGGCGATCTGGCAGTTGGAATGGGCCCACCATCTGTCGCAGGTTTCTGCGTGCATTGTAGAAAATAATGTCTTTGAACAACAAAGATGGGTTGTTTTACTATTGCTTATGTGTAATACAGTCTTCAGACTGTCACATTTCTTTTTAATTCCGACTTGCAGAACATTTTCAAAAACTCTTTTTTGAACTAACTTTTATTAAATTGAGTGTTTTTTATGATCCTGTGCAAGAATCTGGAACAAGGTTACATGACTAATAGCTGTCACATCAGCCATGTTGGTTAAACCTAACCTTTTAATGTTGGTAAAAACCTATCTTGGTTTGGATGAAAAAGATTATGTGTTTTTTTTTTTAAAAGTTCATTGAAAGTAGGAGTTTAGGCAAAAAAAAAATATATCTTCATATTATTATTTTTATTTTAATGCAATAGTAGGTGCTATTGATGTAAATGCTATCAGACAAGGTAGCCCTAGTATTTAGCTTATTTACAACAAAAAAAAAACAGGCCTCTACCTCAACGAATCGAGCCACAATGGCCAAAAAAGTGTAAGAGCTCCGATTGTCTTAAAAACACATAACTCGAAAACTACTAAAAATTGCGAAATGGGGGTGATTCGGGTATCTCTGGGGGTAACCTTTCTTTGGACTTCGGCTTGACACTACTTTTTGGGACACACTGTATATATTATTACTTTGTTGATTATTTTATACCAACAATTTTATGAAATAAATAGATAATTGAAATAACCGGTAATAACTCACGTAGGTACTTGTTCCGAGTCTAACACCCGACTCGAGTTTCTGGGACTTAATACCCCCTTCCTCAAGGACTCCTTGTTCCTTAGCTCGGAACAAGTACCTACGTGAGTTATTACCGGTTTTTTCAATTATGAATATTACTCACGGAAGTTTTAATAGAAATAAATAGATGTTCCATAATAACATATTTTTTTGCTGACGTTACTTTCACTCGTTTTAGATGTAGGTATTTCTAGGTGGGATAAATACGGACTCTATAAATGAAATGAATATTAATTGTATGAATCCGGAATAATTATTATTACTTTCAGCTCGTGGGATGATTTTCTGGGATCAATACGGATGCACCCCGCGGTCGGGGGACAGTGTTAGCAGTGTAGCGCCACAGTATATATATTAGTTTCTTAGCACCGCACTGAACTTACATATATAATACTTAAAAATGCATGTTCCGTATATAAATTCCAGTATTCAATGGCTGGCGAATGTAGTACTAATCAAATGAATAAGTTTAAGTGAAATTCCAGAATTGCCTGAAATTTCCCCGAAGTAGAGCGACAATAAAATATGGAAAAAGTGACTTCCGTGTGAGGTACCCAGGTGCAAACCTGGTAATTTATTTGGCCCATTTTTCTGGTAATTCTGTCAATTTGCACCGACTACTTCAATCTCCCCCGAACCGCAATACAGAAAAAAATATTTTTTTAGAAATGTTTTTTTTTCGTATGTTCCGTAAGTCGGATTAAAAAAATACTTGGTGCAAATGTAGATCATAACGGTCTTAAGTGTATGCCAAATTGCACCGACTACATCTATTTTCCCCATTAAGTTACGGGTATTATAAGGTTTTCACCCTATTTCACCCTGTTCCGGGGGGGAGAATTTGCTGAAAGTTATATTAGAGGTGATTTTCAAGCCAAACAAAACAATTAGAAAAGGTTTTGTGACTACATCTAATTACTTCCACACTTTTGCTAAAAATCGCCTAATTTGCCTGTACTACTGAGACATAAAGATGGAAAGTCACATGTGCCTGTAATTTCAACGGACCATACCCTCCAAACCGGAACACAGTAATGTGAGCACTACTGGTTTCTGGCAGAAATAGGTATGGTGGTAGTACTTCCCCAAGCGAACTCTCTCACAAAAAAGCTCTACTACTAACAATAATGATATGACATGTGTGGTTCCACTCAACTCTGTAACGGTTTAGCGGATTTCAATGGTATTTGGTGTGTAGATGGATGCGGGGGGTGTAAAGGGGGATCGGGGGGACTACTTTTCATCCCGACACTACTAGTGTGAAGCGAAAAATATAATTGCAGAGAGTGGCCTCACTAACCTCACGATAAACAATTGCCTGCAGCTTAACGACGAACTCACGAACTCATTCGTAATCTGACCCGTAACATGGCATTAATTATGCAAGTTCAGGTAGCCACTGAAAGCAGATTTCATACCATCCTGCCCCTCTTCATGTTCGTACGTGCATTAATACATAACACAGTGTAGAGCGATTTGTGGTCGACAGACGGGCATAGAACACGTACTTAATTATACCCTCCCAAAGTGTCTGTCCCTCGTAAAACCAAGACCCGCGGAGACCGCGAGAGTTCCAGCTTTTTAACTACTCGCTTACATTGTTAATCCAATTGGTTTAAAACTGATGCCAGACGGAAAAACCTGGCAAAACACGGTGCGGTGCGGCAGTGACACTGCAGTTCTTGCACTGGGCCGCAGTCAGTGAACCAGACATCATCAGCCTTTAGACATCCACTGCTGGACGAGGCTTTTCCCCCATAGAACTCAATGGGGGGTTTGTCATAACTACCACGCTTGGCAGGCGTATTGTTGATCGCAGTATTGGTGTCCAGTACTCAGGTAAGTACTGCTGCCCATACCCTGGTGTTATCCTTCAGTCAGCTATTACGTCATCCACGGGAGGAGACGGAGGTGGTCTAATCTTAAGTTTTTTTTTTATACAACTTGGTATGACCGATCAACAAGATGACTCACCTCATGTTAAGCGGTACCCTCTGCCTATGAACAGTGCATTGCCACCTAAATGTCACGTCCACCTAGGACGCATCCTATGTGGCATTGTATTGCGCCCGCCACCTTGAGACATAAAGACACCACAGCCCAGGCACTATTACAGGATGAACAGTAATGAATAAATTAGTACTAAATAAACGACAATTAACTTATTTTAGACTCAGTTTAAGGGGTCTTTGTTACACAAGTGAAAGTTTGTTGTTAAACCCGTGGGAGACTATCAATGTGGAAATGCCTGTAATCTGCATAATTAGTTTACGCATTTAGCTACAAGAGCGGGATAAGATGGAGGGACATGTGATGTTCCTCATTAACATTTACCTACGTCTTACACATTGTCTGAGTGAACAACCACAGCTCAGTAACACCATACAAAATTACACCACTGTCTAGTCGTTCTATAGGTGATGCTTCTCATCGTGTGGCATTTGTCGTACGTGTATAGAAATCTGTAGTAAATAGAATTGGTAACGAGGCGTGACACGTGTCGCCAGCGTTTGAGCAAATTGTACACACTCTTTCACTCGCTCGTTGGTTTATTGTCCGGTATTTACGACGTTAAATCATTGAATCAAACACAGAATTTGATGATGAAATGACAAAGATACGTGGTAGGAGTAACTATTCAGTTATTTTCCGCTTTCTTTATTAAACGAGGAGAAAGCAACTTAAAAAGAAAAAAAAACAGCGGAGTGCTGCATTTTGCTCAGGGTAGCAGCTTAATGCTGACTTGTACCGTGATACCTTGCAAAAATTGGAGTCAAAAGATAAAAATAAGGGGCACCACATGGCATCAAATACAATAAAATAATTACAATAAGAGCTAGTAAAATAATTGATGTATTTAAGACGACATTGGTTTGCCCATAACACTTCTCGTTACTTCAAATTTCTACGGTCGTATCCCATCTCTAATCGATTATCGTTCTACAAAACGTAAAAAAAACAACGCACCGCACCGTGTGTCACCACGTTATTGGCGCAAAATTTTAATATCATTACCAATTTATGTAGATTTGTGCAATTCAATGAGAAAAGCGCAAATGGGGAAAGCCGCTGCCTACAGGACTCGTTAAAATTAAACAATGAAGAATATAATTGTCTACCGACCATTATCTTACTCGTACTGGTTCGTCGCCCTAACGCTGAAATTGTTATAAATTGTGTTTTCCAGAACTAATAAGAATATTATACCTGAAAGGTTACTTTAAGACATTTTTTTATAAAAGTCAGAATAGGGTACCTTTACGGGTAGATGTTCGGCCTAAGTTCATACTCCTCCGTCTCCTCGCGTTGATATCATAAAAACCGACTATACCATTACTAAAATGGCTTCACAGTAAATCTTTTTATGCCTAAGTCTTCACTTTTGTGGCTCCACCCAGTAAGAACGAACATAAAATTAAAAGTTTTCCACTCTGTCGATTGACCTCATCGATCAACAGTGATCGATTTCAGTTTGGTAGTCCAACTTCAGTAACTGACGCCAACATGAGCTTTATGCAAATTCACATATCTTTTTAGGGCTCAATTGGAAAATGAGACCATGCGACGGGAAATTTTGTTTACAGTGTAGCCCCATTAGTATTTTCGAAGCTTACTTTCTTGTTCAGACTTAAGTATAAGTAATTTTCCAACAATACTTATAGATAAACACAGAGGTATGGAAAAGTTTTACATGTAATTTATGATATTGGATACATTATACCCAGATACCATTCTAGCCATTTATTGAACTTATTAAACTTTATTTATAGGAAGAATCTACTTACAAAAAAAAATAGGCATATTTCTACTAACTAAAGACCGCTGCAAACAATCTAAAGATAGCTCAACTGATCCAAATCACTACCAGACGGAAGCATCCCTAAGATGCTGGTTGCACTACCACGCAATGGCAATACTAATGCGTTGAGCCAGATAAGAGCCAGCTCTCGGGTCACGCATTGCTTCGACCAGACGCCCTGAATTAATTTCGAAAATGCGAAACCCCATGCGGTATCATGGTCTCAAATATTAATATTATTTATAAAAAACCCAATCTGTAGAATAAATAACATCGAACATTTAATTATATCTAATGATTATAAGACTGTTGTTCTACCGGCTTAATTATAAGCAAGGATCCACTCAAATGCGTGTAGTGCCAAGAACGTGTTATTTTAGGAGCTAAAGTCTCAATTTTCAGTAACGCATTGTTGGCGGCCCCAACACCATTCTAAACACTTTGGAAGATAGGTGGGATTCTCCGATTATGGGGCACTGGATAAGCCTGCATGAAACAGTTTTTAAGGGGCGCTGCCCTGGTATCTGAGTGTCCCTTGTGTCTGCGTATTTGTTGTATTTTTTGTCATTTTGATTAATTATCTTATTGTTATTATATTGATTATTAATGTACCTACTCTATTGAAAATGTATTAATGTGTCTACTTTTGAGAGCCCGAAATAAAACAATTTGAATTATAAAAATTTATTAAGGAAACAATGAGCTTGAGCTAATTACACTTGTCTGAACCACGTGACGGGTATCAGTTCAACTTCTATTGGCCATCATGGCCATCTAAATACCTGATGAGTGAATAGAATCTGAGTAACTTTGAGAAATCACAGCAATTTGCTTAACGAGCTAAATCCGAGGCTCTTTGACAAATCACTCGACACATTGCAAATAACGAAAACTGCTTCATCAAATTACTTCGCAAGTGCAAACATGAGCCCTAATTTAGAACATGTACGTTTGAAACTAAAATAACGTTACACTGCGAAGTGAAATTTTTGAATTAATTCTCAGTAAAGCAGGTACTGAAAAATTTATTACTGATAGTATTTATAGTAATTTAGTAAATGAATTACGGATAGTACAGCAATAATTTCCTAAGAAGGTAAGAAAAGAAAGAAGGAAGAAAGAAATTTTCTTTATTTTCCCCAAAGGACACAACACACATAATAATAACACATGAAATGAAGAAAGACATGAGGGTGTACCCTATTTTGGACAAATACATTTTTTATATAATAAAAAAAAAAACTTAAATAATCTGGTTTAGAATCTAGGCATCGATATTTTGTGTGGGGTCAAATAGGTCCCAGCCTCAACATAAGCTGCACTAGACCTGAGTACCTAAGGTGCGGCGCTGGTTTTTAGACAGGGCCTAGGTGAGGCCACGAACATCAGTAAACTACGGAGGGGATAAGCGATACATAAATATGTTGGTATATAAAAACAAATACTTACATACTAAATGTAGTAAGTACTAAGGTAGGCACATTAACAAAATGAAAATACATTTAACGCACTATAAAAAAAAAAAAAAAAAAAAAAAAAAAAAAACAATAATTCGGAACCAATTGAGAGAATTAAATAAAATAAAACAATTACACTTCCATAATCTTTGTTCCGAAAATAAGTGTCTCAACAATCACTGCGCCACGAATCAATACCAATACTTTTATATTGCCTGCCTTCGTGGTATTTTAGTTTCGTTTTCCATTTATTGTGTAAATTTGCAATAAGTACCTAAATATACGGAGACGCCGAAACAATATCTTCCTTTTTATCTCCATAGTAGAAGTTCCGTAAAATAAACTAGTGACTACGGACTCGTTCGAGGGAATTAAAAATATTAAATTAACTTGATATGTATGAAGGCTTATTTTGCAATTTAAAATCACGTCTATTTTAGCAGGACGTGAAATCTGTTATGTAAATATGCGTTCATGAAGCCGGAAAATAAGTTTTACTTTTTGCTTTGAACCGAAAAGGGGATACACCCAGAATAGGATTAAATTGTAACATGATCAAAAACCAGTTTTGCTGAGGAATTATCTAAACAGGCCTAACAGGTACAAAAATTGCCTGTTTTTTCTATACAAAATTCAACATCGTAAATTAACGTAATAAAAGGTGTAAAGAACACGGACAACTCTCCATACATTGTTTGAGCCAAATTTTTGACGAACGTAACGTACAGTTGAGATACTGTTGGTTATTGATGATATATGTTAAGTTAATGAAAAAGCTGATTTAAGGTAGAAGTTGCGGGAAAGTAATGAAGCTTGTTGCGTTTTGTTTCACGCAAATGCAATGAGTTGATTTATATAATTATTTAGAAATACAACTTTTGCTTCCCAACTTCTAAAAATATACAAGACGTTTAGAAAAATTGTACAAAAAACAAAAATTTTAACCGTACTAATTACTTCCATGATTTGTTTATTTTTGACCTGGATCAGCGGTTGCCCACCTCCTTTCGGATATTCCTTTTTGAAAACACACTAAAGCTAAATTCTAGAACTAAAATCAAACTGAATCGAGACTCAAGCATAGTTTTTTTGATAGATATCACTTTTGATTGATCATCTAATAAGGAGGCCTGCAATGCTCTAAGTCTAAAACAGATTAAATCACAAAAATATATGAGATAAGTTTATTTCACTTAGAATAGGTAGGTACATTATGTTTATGACTTATGATAGACATTCGTTCAATCCTCTTCTCTTGTACCCCTAAAATTAGAATAATGAATGCAAGCTTTATTCTATAAAGCCATAGAGATGATAGTTTACTAATGATCATTGCAGGCCTCCGTACTGTTGCTCGATGTAGTTTAATAACATTAAAGTAGGCTTGTTTTCGAATGCATCTGAGTATTTAGTTACTGTGAGCAATTTAGCTAGCTCAACCAACAGAAATTTTCATTAACATGGTCCTGACTGTATTTCGTCCAACTTCCTAACAAAATTTTACAAGTGCGGTCGTTCGTCTCGGGAATAAACCGTATTGTGACGCAAAATAGTCAGCGCCTTCAGAGATAGATATTTTAACGCCAGTCACTGAATAAAAAGTTGAAATAGTAAGGAAAATAGCAGCACTTTTGCAAGTTTCGTGGCAAAAGTGCTATAAATTCAAGCGCAGAAAATATTTAGTTGACGCATTTTATACGGCAATATGTAACCAAAATATGGGGTACGTACCTACCTATGATTTAATATACCCGCAAGTTCTTCTATTTATTTGGTTTTCTTCACTATTGATGTAGTTTCTATGATAAACAGGAGTTAGAGAGCGGAACAAAAAACATGAAAAAGGGACTTATTACAAAAAACTGAATTAGTCCTGGTTTAAACCAGGACTACGTAGTCTAGGTTTGTAGCGGTATTTAAGGTGTATACAACTTTAATACGAAGGCAGATGGTTTGTTTTCCGAAGTCAACTCTAGAGCTAGATAGTTCGATATTATGTCAAGTGTCAAAGTCTCGGACTATCTCTGGTTTTTCTTAAACCAGGCAGCTCCCTACTTTTACAATGGTCTAAAAATTGACAGTTGATTGCTGGTTGGATAGAAGTTTGCATCTCGATTGTGATGTGACACTTTGACACAAGATCCGTCAGTTTGACACGTCGGAAATATGTGTAGTTTATAAAATAAACGATCTGCCTTTGTGTTAAAGTTGTATATAACTTTAAAACCGTGACAAACCTGGACTACTTAGTTCGGGTTTAAACCAGGACTAACTTAGTTTTTTTATAATAAGGCCGAATTTTTTTTGACATAAAATGTTGAAGCCTTTTACGGAAAAGCATCTGTATCATTATCATCAGCGACCGGTAGACGTCCACTCCAGGATGAGGTCTCCCCGTAGAATTTAGTGACGGGATTTACCATAGTCAGCATGTATGGCAGGCGGAATGATGACCACAATATCATTGTGAAGTACTCAGGTGGATACTGCTGCCCATCTCCTGGTGTAATACCTTAGTCAGCTGTGACGATATCCACGGGAGGAGGCAGAGAAATCTTTTCTTTTAAGCAGTTAGCAGCCAGCAGTAGTTAGCATTTGGTAGTTTCGAGTGGCTGTCAACATTGACAGAACTTGTTACACTTATAAGTCAAGGAGGATTTTTATTCAAAAAACAGCTGATTTAAGGAATTCCATGTTAAAAAATGTTAGCGTTTGTAAAAAAAAACACCTTGCATGGGTACTTAGCATATGAATTCCGGAACACGTTGTATCAAATCCAAAATCTAAATTATTAAGTACAGTTTGTGAAAACGAATCAGGTTTTTTGAATTTCAGACATAGTTAATTCGACACATAATATAAACTGGAAAAGTAATGTCCAAAAAATAGTAAGTAAATTGTCAAGCTTTACGTATGCTTTGAGGGAACTAAAAAAAGCTACAGACCTAAAAACCGCCATGACTAGTTACTACGCTTATGCTTTTACGTGGATAAATTATGGTACAGTCTCACAAACTTATCTGACCCGGTGACGGCGTCGCTGTTGTCGAATTTAGTGTTGCTGCTAAATGAAATTTACCACGGTTTTATAAAATAATACTTAATAATAATTATAATATAATAATATATATTATAATTAATTTTATTTTTATGTTTTACAACATGAAGCAATTGAAACACAATAATTCAACATTAGTTCCAGTTTTGGCCACCGGGTCAGATAAGTTTGTGGCACTGTATATTGCTATGGGGTAACAGTACTGATGCCCATGACGTCTTTTATTGTCAAAAGAAATGTTTCCGTATATTGGCAAATATTAAAAACCAAAGAGTAGTAAAGCTGAAAGTTGCAAACCACACTTTTGTGAGATTAGGTTCTTGACAATCGCGTCTATCTATATTCTAGAAGCTTGTAAATTTGTCAGGAAATATCCAGACCTTTTTCTGAAAAAAACAGACCCGTCGCATCTTTATGAATACAGGCATAAGCATCGACTGGAGCTACCTACTTCAAAATTAGTGATGCACAGTTCCGGACCGAACGCAATGTCTGCCAAAGTATATAATAAAATACCGGACGATTTAAAGTATGTAAATGATTATAAATTTATAAGAATTATTAAACAAGTATTAGTGTTTTTTTTTATTATAGCCTTGACTAATTTTTCAATGATAATACATTCATGAACTAACAATTCTAACAACTTTAAAATCTATTCGACATGTAATTAATTAATTTTGTCCTATTTGAATTATATTGAATGTATCTAATAAGCTAATATAAAATAATATACTAACAAAAACGTATATACTAAACATGCAGCGCCCTTGCCCTGATGTACTTTACATTGAGCTACACAATTACATCTAAGCTTGAAACTATGTACATTAAGCATGAATAAATGAAATGAAATGAAATGACTCTAATCAAACGTCTACACAACTTAATTCATTTGCAGTTTGTGTGTGCATGCAAATAAGAACAGACGCAGTGATTAGGTGTGCTAGAGAAAAAAATACCGAGCACAACGCGTTCTTAAGCCACAAAACTACAACCCCATTACGCTGTTGCTCACCCGTTGACCCAGATCTACGGCATTTTAACCCACCCGCAGATTTTCTTTATGAAACCAATGTTTTAGACGGCAGAGACAGATGTCTATCTGAACTGTCACAGTGACGTCGGACGTCTGTCAAACTTCAAGTTATCATGACCCTTATCTAAAAGGAAATTACTTCTTGTGTCAATCGCACACAGCGGCACACCCATCTATATAAAGGTTCTATTTCTAATAGCGCGGCGGGTGTGGGGCATTCAGTTAGCTATACCTACATAGATAGCGGTTTATATGCTTGGCATTGACAATTGCTGATATAAATTACATAGCCAGGAAAAATATCTGTGAAAAATATTTCAATAAATAAATAAATAATGCTGGACAGTTCACACAACATTATCTAGCCCCAAGCTAAGCAGAGCTTGTGTTATGTGTTATAACTGATATACTTAATACAATATATTACATAGATAGATATTTTTTATTATACATAGAAAATACCCAGAACACCCTGAACAAATATCTGCGATCGCACAAATATTTGTTCCGAGGCGGGAATCGAACCCGCAACCTCCTGCGTTGCAGGCCAACTTTGGCCCGTCGCGCCACAGAGGTCGTCAATATTTTATTTATTTTATTTTTATACTTCTGATTGACGGAACAAGCAGATGGCCCACCTGATGTTAAGCGGTAACCTCTGCCTATGAACAGTGCATTACCTCATAGGTCACGTCCACCTAGGACGCACCCTATGTGGCATTGCACTGCGCCCGCCACCCTGAGACATAAAGATGAAAAGTCTCATGTGCCTGTAATTTCACCGGCACCCTTACCCTTCAAACCGGAACACAGCAATGCGAGCACTACTGCTTTGCGGCAGGAATAGGTATGGTGGTAGTACTTCCCCGGACGAACTCTTTCACAAAAAAGCTCTACTACTACTAAAAGCGGCAGACCACGCATGAGGTGGCGGGATGAACTGGACGCCTATGAGAGGGAATGGGAAACGGTTGCACAGGACCGTGGTGACTGGCGGAAGTGGGGGGAGGCCTTTGCCCAACAATGGGACAGCATGGGCTAATAGTATTATTAATAGTAATATTTATTTATTGCTTATACATAGGTTGCGCTCGAACTATATTAAATAATGGTCAATGAATAGGTACATGCTAGAACAAGAGGAAGCTTACAACATTGCTACAAACCCTTACAAATGCTTACACAAAGCCTAGGTCCTAAGCCAAGGGTTAGGACTCCACCGAGTTTTTTCTAAATAGTGAAGAAGAAGGCCATACATTTTATATTCATAATCCAAGGCCCATTTTTAATAAAACAAAAAGATACAAAATATTGTTAGATAGACCGAGGAGACTTGTGAAATTAAATGAAAAATATGAAGACGAAAACATTCAAGAGGTGTCTCGGTTGAAAAATGTAGCTCATTAAGAAATGTTTAGCTGAGCTAATTTAACTAGAGGCCTGACATCTCAGGGGAAATTAGAGTCATTGTGCGTATACGTACTCGGCAAACTTTTGGACTTGTTCAGCAGAACATTATGAAGAACCTTATTATGGCGGGAACTACTCGTTCCACTTTTGTTACGTTTATCGGACGAATCTTTATTGTCGCGATATTGTTCTCGGCTGTTAATTTGAAACAATAATGATCGTGAGAGGCAGGTATGAACATGAAACTAATAGAAATGGAGAAGGTAACTAGGTACGCATCTTACAAAGCGCAGTAGAATATTTCTGCCAATGATACCGTGAAAGGAAAACCGTTCAAATATCTACCGTTTCAAGTACTTTCATAGAGCATTATATATATATTTCATTTATTTATTCAATCAACAAGGATCATAGGGTTAGTAAAATACATTGTCAATCTACACTACGGTTAGTAAGAATAATTACAATTGAATACTACAAACTAACATTGAAAATATGACAACATCATCATCCACCTGTGGAAGTCCACTGCTGGACATAACAAATCATTTAAGCAAAAACACAGGTTAAATTTAATAAAAACAAACTACAAAAAAAAAAAATGTCAATACATGTCATGTAACAAAATTATTAAAATTATTTATAAGTCATATTTAAAGTGATTGTCATTAGTGAGTGCATGCATCATAATGCAGTGATACAAGTATACGCAGTCAAACCTATTTGCGAATATGCTCAGAATACCATAGGAGCTGGCCCGGACCCTGCGCACCAGAGATGTTCCCCGCTTGCGCATGATGCTGTAAAAACAGTCCACGCGCCCCTCAGCCTCAGTTCTCGCCGCAGCTTTGAAGTTCTCACCGAATTACACCCTAGAACCTTTTCATAGTATGCTGGTTATCATCAGACCCTGGACTCTACGGGAGGAAGACAGCTCAAACTTAAAAAATCGGCTTTTCTGTTCCCTAGATCCTGTTCATCCTATGCTGGGTAATACTTCCAAAGTTATTCAAAATTAATGCTGGATCCTGCGGTAACGGCTGCACCAATTTCGATAAACATGGCTAAGAAGCACCTCTCAATCACCATAATTTTATTAAAAAAATGCATTGTCAACTGAGCACACGTTCCGGAGCTACGATGCAATAAATAAACACACATACACACAGATAGACTAGAAAGACAGACATACACACTATGACCTTAAACTCCCCACCCCTCTTTTTAGTCAGGGATTAAATATGTGTGAAAGAAGGGAACAAGCAATTAAGCGGTAAATTCTACCTTTAACAATGCATTACCTTATAGGTCACGTCCACCTAGGACACACCCTATGAGGCACTCACTGCGCCCATCCCCTGAGACATAAAGATGAAAGTCTCATGTGCCTGTAATTTCACCGGCAACCATAGGTACCCTTCAAACCGGAACACAGCAATGCGAGTACTACTGCTTTGCGGCAGAAATCGCTATTGATTACTCTTTTACAAGCTCTCCTACTGATGATGATGATGTCATCCAGGCCGATTTCGGCCACGGCGACTGTTTTTCTGCTTTAAACGGAAGAGCTTCGCTGGTGTGCTCTTATATGACTTACATACCCTATTTTGGTTGTAAACGTGCGTTTGCAGTAGTTGCACGTGAGGTTTTCGTAACGTTCTCCTACTAATGAAACCACTACTACTAATGTTAAGATAATCACATCCATTAATTGTACTAGTACCTCTCGGTGTAGGTACCTATGGAGGTAAATCGCTTAGGTATTTGAACGAATGGGGCGTGTTTCGCAGTAATTGTAGCTGTCGCGCGGACAAATGTGCCGTCCGGTGCGTGCCAGACACTTACTCCAACTGCCACCATTAGTCCACAGATAATCTTAAATTACTGACACAATTGTTACCTTTACACATTGTGATGTTTGAACTCAAAATCCGGGGACAATCACATTATTGTGTGGCTCTTGTTGACCGTAAAAACAACACAACTCTTTTTTGAACACTGGACAGTACCTAATATTCAAGGTGTCATTTTATTTGTGGTTCAGAATAATACATGAGATTTAAGAGCTAAATTCCATCACAGTAAAGTTCAGGTAAGTTAGAAAGGGACAGAAGAGCGCTCGCGTTAAAAAAATTGAGCGAACATCCCGAAAGACAGTATTTAAACAAATGCTTGCTGCGTAATCGAAAATATAAATCGACCATGCCCTCTACAATAATATTCTTTGTTAGTCTTATTAATTTGATCAATATACGCTAATAAACGCATTGTAGAGGTTTGTTGACGATTTTTTTATATGTATAGAAAATTTATCGACATCGTGCTTTGGGCTCGATTATGCCCTTGGAAATATGATTGAAATAAATATTTTTTGCTGTCTAAAACTGTATAGATTTTTCTAAATATATGTTTAAAAAAGCCTATTTGACTCCTGACAGCCGCTCAAGAGGCTGGCAACATACCTGAACTTTACTGAGTGACAACTTACCTGAACCACAGAATATATACATGAACTTTACTGAGTGACAACATACCTGAGGGGCAAGTCCGAGTTTACACACACCATCGTAACGATGATCGTAACGGCGAGTGTACGTGTATTGCGTAGTAACTAGCCATTAATCTGTGACGTTTTTGGCACAGTTTAATAGCTAGTTATTATGTTATGCACGTACGATCGTGTTACGTTCACCGTTACGATGGTGTTTGCAAAACTCAGACTCACCCCTCTGAACTTTACTGAGTGACAACTTACCTGAACCACAGAATATATACATGAACTTTACTGAGTGACAACTTGAACTTTACCGAGTGACAGCTTACCTGAACTTTAGATATTGACAGAATTTGGCTGTTGTCTGCCTCAAAATAAAAAACGGATAATATAACTCTTTTGTACTACTAGCATCCTTTTGAGGCTTCGATCACGTGGTACCGCGTTAATAAGTAGCATACATTTATCAATCTAACTAATAATATGTGTCTATCTTTAATCAAAGCTGGTTCATTTGTTACGCCGTGTTTATGCTTAATCAGCTCAAGAAACAAGTACACGAACTTTTAAATTAATAATATAGATAGAAACAGATGGTTCGCTATAAAGACATTTATTTTATTTTTAGCCCTGACTAAAAAGAGATTGGATTTTGAGGCCAAGTGTGTTTGTTTGTTTAACTATGGCAGTTTTTTTAATGAAAGCTGTCGTTTGAGAGGTATACGGTTCTTAACTGTTCAGTGGAAATTGGTGCAGCCATTAACCATTTCACAACATTGTTTTAAAAACCTTAAATTTCAGTATTAAATCAAAAAATTCTATTTCGATGGAAATACCTGATTTCAAAGCTAACCTAAATTAAGAAGAGGAGAAAGAGGGAGGGGACTAAATTGTTTCCCTACATAACGCTTGCGAGGTTGTGGACAAAAACTAGTGTACGATAAATAAATGGATTTCCGTGTTAACAAACCCGAAGGCAATGTCTTTCCGCATTACTATAAAACTTGTATTATCCTTGGAACACAGTGTTTTGTCTTTTTCATTTGACAGGCAATTACAAATACGATCAAAAGAGACAGAACTTGAAGTATCTATTTCGTATATCTATGAATCTATGAAGTAGTATCTTGAAGGTTATTCAGCGTTTACTAGCACGGATAGTGTGAACATTCAGACACAACATAAGATTTTGTGCTTCTTACCAGATAAGGTTAAAATAAATCCTTGCTGTAGTGAAATTAAACACAAGAAACCTAGCCTCGTTTATGCACAAAATTAAACTAACAAGCTAACCCACTTACCCAACACGACGCTAGGATGCATCCTGTTATCTTATCCAGAATTCCTGTTATTTAGTACGACACTCTGCTTAGGTCGCTCACACGCTTATAACAAAGCAAACTGTAACTTAATAAAGCATAGCAGACATGTTAGGATGCCCACAAACTTAGGCAACTTGCAAAGACGATCCCTCGGGTCTCCTTTATGCAAATCTCGGGTAATTTCTTTGGCGAGAGGCACACGGGACCCTTTGCCAAGATTGAGTTGACTTTTCGACCGTACCTTACCTACGTCTTACTTTGTATTAGTTTACACAAACATGTTACGCCGCGGACCAATCATGTCAGCGTTTCTTGCAAAATATGTTGATACAATTTTGTCTGTACTGTACTTTTGCTTTCATTTTGAAATAAGGATGTAATATCAAAGAAATTAACACTGATATGAAAAAGAACAACACATTTAAAATAACTAAAGTAGAATATCACTGAAATGTGACATTTAAAGTTTCTGAGAACATGAGGGCAATTCTCGAGCTTTAGAGATTAAGTCGAATTAAACATATTATGTCGAAAAATGATGGCGAATGTCGAATAAAATCTTAATTTACTATTCTCGTGATGTCACAAATAGACATAAGTCAACCAAAATCATTCAAATCGAATACGATTTCATGGTTATTGTGACATTTTCGTGACATTTTTTGTGGACATTCATGCTTAGACATTATCTCTAATTTAGAGTTAGTCTCTACAATCCGTGAATTGACCTCCAGTAGCGTAGAGTAATTCTCGGATTGGTGACACTGATGTCGAATAAAGATATACCGAAACAAGACGGTGAATATTGAATAAAATCTCTACGTTCGCTATCTTTTTTCGACATAAATCTCTATTCGACATCAATGTCTACAATCTGAGAATCGCCCTCCTGGAGTCTTCATGATAGTTTAGTAGTTACTAACTAACTCTAATGAATTAATTATGAATCTAAGGCACGCTTCAGTCTGGTAGTGATTGGGATTAGTTGAGCTATCTTTAGATAGTTGGCAGCGGTCTTCGGGTAGCAAACCTGTCTAATTTTTATTTTTAAATTTTGTACCTCTACTTGTATTAGTTGTATTATTCTTTCTGTAAATAAATGTATTAATGGATTATTTAAGATTAATTCAAGGTTAATTCATGCCACAAAATTCCTAATCTTATAATTTGATTTTTAATTGAATAATCAAGTACAATATTTGAATTAAAAATATGCATGGATTACATTACAATAAGAAGGGATCGTTTTACCAGAAACATGATTGGACAATACTTTCTTGATAGAAAAAAAACCCAAACTTACCTCTAACTATTAGCAAGTATCGGTGCACATAAAAAAAACAACAAATAAATCACACATAAAATAGCACTTAAAATCAATACATCAAAGACGAGGGTTTACTGTAGGGGTTTTGTAAAATCTATATATATAATACAAAGCCGTGTTAGTTACACCACTTATAACTCAAGATCGGCTGGACCGATGTTAGTTGTCTCTTTTTTGTTGGATTCTTCTCCGCTCCGAATAGCAGAATAAGTAATAATATATCGAGGGTCTGTTTTTCACCGGAGGCTACCCGGGCGAAGCCGGGGTAAGTCGCTAGTTATCTATATTTACGAGATAACAAATAATTAAACGGCTTTTTCAAGCGGTGCTAGGCGTTTTTGTATAAAGATTTCTGCCTGGTGTTGGCACAGCCTGATGACGTAATTAACTCTTTCATAGAAAATAATAATTTTGATATGGCATCACTATTCCTATAATATGACCTTTCACCTATGTGAAAGGTCACATTATAGGTCATGTAGCAGAGCGAGTTAGTAAACGAAATATTTCCCCACGCAGCATTGTTTTACCTAAACTTATGTTCAACCTCGCTAAAATAAATAATTCACAAATAGAGAGAAAGAAACAGAGAGCGTTAAAGAACAATACAGGTGCCTGATTAAAAAAATACATTTATCTCGATTGTGGATGAAATCCGATCAATTTTCGTGGTAATTTTTAATGTTATTCGGTCCTGTCAATATTTCACATTCAAGTTCATTTTTTCCGGTAACGAATGTTCTAAAGGTACGCGCATTAGATACGTATTAGGTACATAAAATATAACACAGATTCACAGATTTTGAATATGGTAACAATAAACTCACCGAAAAGCGGAAATTGTGAGAAGCAAATGTGAAAAGTTGGAATACAAGCGCGGAGCTCAGCCTAGTTGGGTGTCATTACCATACCATGAAAGTATATTACATTGTTATCTTGATATTCGGAAGATAACTTGTAAATAATTTTACTTTTGTTTCATAAAACGAAAACAAAAACAGTATGAAGAAAATGAAATACATGATATACTTTCTCATATTTAATTGCGAGAGTTCATAGAAAACATCATAAAGGCGACATAGAAAATTAAAAAACAAGTTTATTCTAGTTTATTATTTTTCAAGTGTAAACCACACTTTATGGATAACATTAAATTAATTAATTAATTACATTAAGTTAATTCAATTAAAATATAAAACTCTCAACCATTTATCATACAAATAAAACAGCGTTTGAATCACCCGTTGCCCCTAGATCCTTGTAATCGTATGTTGGTTATCATCAGACACTGGAGAGTCAACGGGAGAGTTAAGTCATGTCATCATAATTTGAAATTTGAGCTCAAACTTAAAGCTTCAGTTCAGTAGTACCATAGATCCTGTTAATCCTATGTTGATCATCATCACACCATGGAACCTGATGTCATCCAAAACAAACATTTTAAATTGACGGTTCAAGCTGCAAGAATGCCTGAGTTCCCAAAGTAATCCTGTTGCGAACTTATGATCCCACAAACTGCACCAATTTCCAATAAACATAGCTAAGGACCATCTTTCAAACAAGAAACTCCATTGAAATCAATGCACCCGTTCCGGATCAATCTTCGTGGCAAGAAAGTAGGTGCTTGTATACAGAAGACAGACTACGTACATACCTACGTCCTACACACAGCAGATACACCATGGGTTCAAACTTATGGCACGTTTTGGCATATTTGATTTTATAGCGATAGCAGTTGAAAAGTCAAGTACCTAAAAAGAAGGGACCCTATGTTTAAGGCCATAGTGTGTTTGTCTGTGTGGCGTAACTCGGTGTAGTTATGTAGCTCCAGAACGGCTTCTCTGATTTAAATTTTTAAACGTATGAAAAATGGTTTTATTTTCACTTCACTCAAACTTTTTCATCATACACGATTTTCATCAAAACGCTAGAAAATTATAACAAAAAATATACTAAATGTTAAAAAAAGTCTGCTTTTATGTCTCAAAAATGACAATGAACTATAATTTTGTAGATATTTTCTAACGAAAAATTGTGTGCTTTTCAGCATATACACACAGCCTGTGCACTTGACGAAAATTTAAGCATTCAATTATATCGGAATATCCTTGTTAAAGGACACTAGGAAGCAGTAAGATGTTTATGACTTATTATTGTCAAAGAAAAATATCGGTTGAAAAATTTCGAATTTAAATTTCTGTAACGAAAATCTTTTATTTATTTTGAATTCAGTACAAATAGGTACGTAGTCTCTTGTAATCGGCTTCTATACAAAGAATATAAAAAGATTTAAAAAAGCTGATCGAAATAAACAGTGAATAACGAGCAGTCTCATTAAAATACAATGCTATATCAGAATACGAGGATCCTCGAATATTCGGAAAAAATAATTTTACCCATGAAACGAAATTGGCCGAGGATATCAATCATTCAAAATGTACTATTCAACATCTTGTACAGGAGTTGGTTACAAAATACATAGTATTTTAATAAATTATTATTAAATTATAATGTTGGGACAGTTGCTGCTTTTCATGATTTTCGCTCACATTTCGTTTCGCGAGCGGTATTTTGTTACCTTCTAACTCATTAAATAGTGACAGAATTTAGGATAACTAATCACCTTAACATATTAACATAACAATATATTTCGAAACACGGCATCGATGTCTGTTTTGTTCCATTATGCCTCTTACGATGGAAAAAAAACGAAACGAATGAATCGGTTTAAATATGTTTTATTCTAATAAATTCATTGTACCGGTTTCTAAAGTATTTAAGTGGGTTCGTCAAGCATTTCACTTCACGCCTGCGACACCTTTATGGGGGTATTATGCGTTATTATGCCGAGCCATCCCAATCTACCGAGCTCGACGCAGTTAGGAGTCAATTTTGCAGACTCTCTAAATTGCAAGTCGGCGATGACGGCAATTTCAGTGTGTAGGCTTTTTCTTTGCAAGTCAAAAAATTTACTACTCGAGAATTATTATGAAATAAATTAACGTTGTTATTTGAATTAAGTAATTTAATTTTGCAGGCGAAATTATGTCATGGGTTCTGCAAACTATCAACAGAAACAATACCTGTTAATATATATAATATATACATAGAAACTGCCCCATAAAAAAACAAATCCTATCAATAAAAATGCCATGTTTGAAATATCCATCTTGGGGAAAGTTATGGGGGAAAACACATAATTAATATGGAAAACCAAAAACTATAAATTTAATTGATTAGATTGCTAGCAGCGGCCTTCAGGTAGCACAACTGTTTCATATGTATTTTGTACATACCTTAGTTGTATAATTATTTCTGTAAATAAATATCTAACTATAAATGGATACAAGTCAGACTATGAAAAACAGATGATGTGTTTTAATTTAAATAACTAAAGGAGAAGGTTCTCAGTTTTTTTTCACACTTGAAATTAATACAGTGGAAAATAAACTGAAGCTGATATTCTCTATCATTTTATAGGTCTTCATACAGTTCAGTTTCAAGGCTGCGACAACGCTAGGCAGAAATATTCATACAAAAAAACGCCACGCAACACTGGAAAACACAGTTTTAATTGAAAATCTCGTAAAATATTAATAAATTTACTAAAGCTTTATTGTATTGATTTTATTTATCTAATTCTTGACCCAATAGTAGCCATATTGATAAACAATCGAATATTGCTATAGCCAAAAGTTACAGGTAACTTTGTAATGTATTGTATTAAGTATATCAGTTATCTAGTACCCATAACACAAGCTCTGCTTAGCTTGGGGCTATATAATATTTTGTAAACTGTCCTGCATTTTTTTTATTTTTTTTCTGTAGTGTATTTATTGTTCATTATTTTTAACACGCTTTTTATTAGCTTGGGTTGTATCTATGTATGTATGTATGTAACGGAATCTTTGAGCATAATTTTTTAGTACAGTAATCCCTCGGAATTATAATATAGTATCCACGCATACTTTCAATTTGAATATTGGACTTGATTATGAACAAGTAGTAAGAAGGATCATCCAATACGCCAAGCCGTGTTTGTTGCCTGATTCTTCTAGGTTTGGTCGCGTTGGACCAGGAGTAAATTTAGTTTATAAGACGATTTAAAACGATCCTTGTGATTTTAATGAATACAATATTTTTCAGTTTTGACTTATTGTTTATTTAACAAATCTACGATTTGGAATTTGCCCTAAATTAAGTTGCAGTTTTAAACGCCTTTGTTTTACCTTCGATTCTTGTATTTTGTTTGGTTCCAATCTTGAAAGTAGATTTTAAATTTAAAACAAGTTTTTCCATTGAATGTTAGCAGGCAGCTGATGCAGTGATCATTATTTGTTTTTTCTAGATTCTTTTTTAGTTTTGATTTGCGAACATTGCCGTTGGAGATAAAATATTTATATGACCATAATATAATATAGGTATAACTAGATATACAGATAACTGTAATGTAGTTCTAGTTTATAGTGTTCATTTGTCAGCCGATTCATGTTCCATCGGCCATTCTCTCATGCTCCACTGGGTACGTACAACGATAAGAGCTGTGTAACTACATATAATACCACGATGTAGGACACAGTACAATGTGCTAGCTGGCAAGCGCATGTTGTACGTCACTGTAGAAGTAGGATAAGGCGTAGTAAGCAGTTTAGTTGATGTAGCTCTGCCCGTCGACAGCTGGTACGACATTTTTTTGTTTCTACATACGATTACCGGATTAGCAAGCTGAAGTGGCAATGGGCTGGTCATATATGCCGAAGAACCGACAACCGTTGGGCTAAGCGAGTTATTTAGTGAAGACCGCGTCTTGGCAAACGTAGCGTGGGGCGCCCTCTGGCTAGATGGAGCGATGACTTACGAAAGGCGGTGGGCAGAAGGTGGATGAGAAGAGCCGAACACCGGGCTCAGTGGCGCGTATTGGGAGAGGCCTATGTCCAGCTGTGGACTAGTGCGGGCTGATTATGATTTTAACATATAATTTCCTAGTTTCCGCCCGCGGCTTTGCTCGTGTTTTACCAGAGTAAAACGTAGTCTAGTCATAATCTATCTGTGTTCCAAATTTCATGGAAATCGGTACAGCCGTTTCGGCGAGATTGAGTTACATCCAAACATCGTTACTTTGACATTTATTTATGATATTAGTGGGATTACTGGGCTGTTATTTATAAGTACCTATATCACAGATAAAATAATACTATAGACCTATAGCGTAGCGTGTGCTGTCATATGAACTTTTGCTGATTCTTTTAAGGTGGATGCGCACGCTTGCGGCGCGAAATTCACTTTTTTTGGTGTTTTTTGCCCATTACAGCTCATCAACACTTCTTTAGATAACGAAAGTTGAGTTCGCGACAGCTAGGAGACTTAACACACATGTTTTAATTGATAGTATCTCATAAATATCATCAGTTAAGCTATGATACCCCTAAACTCATTTTTACAGTGTTTTTGTTTGTTTAGGGGTATCGTAGCTAAACTGATGATATTTATGAGATACAATCAATTAAAACATGTGTGTTAGGTCTCCTAGTTGTCGCGAACTCAACTTTCGTCATCTGAAGAAGTGTTGATGACCTGTAAAGGGCAAAAAACACCAAAAAATTTGAATCTCGCGCCGCAAACGTGAGCATTCACCTTAACATCTTACTTTCGACTGCGTACGTGAAGTTTTTAATTTGGTTGTCTTTTTCTTTGAATCAGCTTATCTCTTTTCTCGAGGCACCATACAGGCTCTTCCTATCTAGTCATAAGAAGATAAACCCAAGCCGTATTTGCCTGATTCTTCTAAGTTTGATCGCTTTAAAACGGAGTAAATTTTGTTTATAAGACGGTTCAAAATGATCCTAGTGATTTATATTAATGAAATATTTTTGCCTTTGACTTTGTGATATACAGGTTGACTTCTGAATACAGCTAGTTATGCCAACCTTTTGAAAAAAGTTCAGCATGTGTACAATCAACCTACGCGACATCATAACAAATGAATAATTACATAGACAACCTTCAATACAAAACATAAAACATTGTTTTCAGAAGTCATGGCCACACTTTTATGCAAAACAAGTGTTTGTTACAGCATGGTTACAAAACTTTGACTTACTAAAGCTTAGAATAAATTGTCATTGGAAATGACACGTAAAGATGAAAAGAAATGACATGCACTGGCACAAGGTTAACATTTACATTTCATGCTAAACCTGTTCTTAATTTGTGGTTGTTCTGTGCTTAAGTACTTATTAATTACTTAAGTATTTTGAAGATATAAATAAAGTATTAATAAAAACGATAATTAAATCTAGAATGATTTGAGTGATAACGTCAAATAGAAGTTGAACTTCACTAGGAAGTTAATTAAAAAATCATCTTTTGGTCCTAAAGGCTTTTGGTATATAAATTATGAAGGCTATGTCTCATTTTTGTTCTTCTATTGATTGTGGCTTTAGTTTTGCCAATGTCAATATTGATATGATAGAAAACGGTAAGACGATAGAGATTTGAGCAAATAAAATTGGTCGGGCTATATCAAAGGGAGACCTGACCAGAAGTTATGACAACAAAACAAGGAGATTTATTTATTCTGAAAAACTAGGGACAACTCAATTACAATAACACACAACACAAATATATATCTTATCATCATCATCATCAACCTATTATAGTAGTCCACTACTGTATATAGCCCTCCCCAATAGGATGTGACGACTGTCTTAAGTCGAACGAATTCCTGCAACCTCTATAATATTTTGTTTCATCGAGAGGGGGTACTTCCTCTTCTGCGTCGTCAAGTTTGTGGTCGCCACTCGAGAACCTTTGTTCTCCTCACGTTGACTTGCCTTGTCACTTGGTTGACCCGTTACGACTTCAATTTGCTTATTCTGGGAGCTATGTCGGTGATTTTGGTTCTTACATGGATCTCCTTGCCATCCATCTCAAGTAAATATTAATTAAGTATTTGATCAGAAATAAGTACCCTTAAAGATTTTCTTGCAAAGATTCTGAGTTATCTCAGATTGTAGGTAATAAAAAAACATAAAATTAACTATTTTTATATGTTAAATATTTTCTTATGTTTTTTTTTTCTACTAAATGACGGAACAAGCAGATGGCCCACCTGATGTTAAGCATGTAAGTGATATGTGTATTTTTGAGAATAAATATCTTTAAACCGATAAAAATTAATTAATCAAAAAGAGCGGTTGCGTCTTAACTTAATATTCTAACTCATACAGAACACCGTAGTAAATGAAAATGTCTTAACTTTGAAGTTAAGCTTTTGACGATGGCGTCGGAATGACGAAACCCAGAACTTAATAACGGTATGGACGGACGGCCGTATACTGTTAAGATTTTCATTTCATAGATGAGGACACTCGGCAACAAGTGGTTCGTTAATATCTGAAGTAATTAAACCAGTATTTATCTATTTTCGCAAGGTAAAGCAAACTTAAACATATCCGAATATCCGATGGATTGGTTGTGAGATCACCTTTCATTTAGATGGATCGTTGAAATTTTTCCTTTTTACAAAACATTTACAGTTACAGGTAACGAAAGAGAAATTCGGCGACGCTCTCAGATAGCCAAATCTACAATGAGCAAGCTTACTAGAATTTGGCAGAATAGGGAGGTCTCCAAAGTATCCAAGAAGTGACTAGTACGAACCTTAGTTTTCTCCATTTTTCTATACGGGGCCGAGTCCTGGACGACCCTTGCTGTGGCCAGGAAAAAGGTCAACGCATTCGAGATATTCGATGATTCGCAGAGGACAATGTTGCTTATACGAGTAACATGGATTGCAAAAAGAACTAACAAGTCCATTCTCGACCAACTGTAGATCCAAAACAGACCACTACCTATTTGCTTGAGGCTTGAGTTACTTTGGTCACATCGCTCGGATACAACCAGATAACCAAACAAACTGGTTGTGGTTGGTAAGATAGAGAGGAAAAGATCTCTGCTCCGGGGGAATCACCTATAGCTACTGGTCGACCAAGTCAAGGCATTAACAGGCCTCCCTATCACTACTGCCTTAAGGCGAGTCGAAGACAGAGTGGTGTGGAAGCAGCTCGTCAAATCCTCTACAAAAGCATTTCAAGATGGGCACGACCTTCAGTAATGAAGAAAACGACAACGAAGAAGAATAATTACAGCTAAAATAAACATTGAAACTCATATTATGTCAGCAATACTATGTGGCATTTGGTTGCTCGGCTAATAAAGACTGATGTTGTTGGTTAGCATTAGTACAAGTGTATGGAAACATAATCTAAACTACACATAAATCCAGAGTTGTTGTTGACTGTACCAACAATAATGCGCAAAGTTTTGTCTTCCCGGGCCGAGGGGGATCTGGCGAGGAAATGCAAATATACAAACATGTGTAAAATAAATTTCAGAGATACATAACAGGAAATTACTTCTAGGAACAGTGAAGATTCTCTGAAAACTCATCCAAAATTCTGTTTTCCTCGTAGCTTATAAGTATTGCGAAGTATCTCCGTATAAAATTTCATCTAGTTAGAATAACTTATCACCTTTGCCTTCTTAATGGCTCTAATTTAGTTAAACGAACGAAATTACCGAGGACATAAATTTGGAGATTCTAAGAAAAATTGAGTATCGCACCTGTGCCGCGTAGAACCGAAATTGAAGGTCATTATCCCACACCATAATCTTAAATCACTCGGGCTTAGTGTTTCGATTACAGACAAAGGTTCGGTGGAAAACCCACATTATGATCATAGTTGAATAATTGTGCAGATAAGTGGAATTGATGGCTTGCGGCTTCGCTCTATTCCACTTTCCGACTCCTAATGGTAATGGCGGAGACTGATTTCTATTACCTTGTTAAAAGTTAGTCCAAAGAGTAATAGTTAACTCGTACTTACCCATAAATAATAATTATTGACACCCCCGACACAACAACACGCACCATACCATTAGGAGTAAACGCAACTGAGTGTTGGGGGAGGCTCTGCCTATAGGGCAAACCGACTGCATACATAGCAAGATAAACATGAGCTTTTTTCCACGAAGAGATAGGCAGAGCCTCAAAAGGCCACTTTTAACCTACGAAAGTATCGAAACAAATGAATTATGTGAAAAAATATGTAATTAAGTAGGTACTTAAATTTAAACTAGATCTGTTTTATCTATATTTGGGGATAAAGGCTGTATTTAAAGCTTCTCATTATTACAAAACTTTAAATAATTCTAGTAGTAGTAATTCATATACTTCGTTTGTTCATACTAGCAAAACTGCCTTTCAAAAGTTTTGGTTGCCCACATGTTGCCCACATCTATCAGTAATTCCATGCTTATTAAAATCGGCGCAATGAGAAACATGAGAGAAAGAGTGCTGAGAGCTCAGCCAGGTGGGAGGGGGTAAATAACTCTCCCAATAACCTCCTAGTTTTACTAGACTATTTGTCATACACTTCGCCGGCTATTCTCTTTACCTACTCTATTCTAAATGCAATAAAACTTTACAAAAACCTATATTTGTAACCTATATACCTGATAAACTATTCATATCATTAGATTTTAATAAGCCAACAATCTATATATATATATTTAATGGTTGCGATCTGAAAAGTTTGAAACAATAGACAACATAAAAATCGCTAAGCTAGGTATAAATAATAGTAAAATGTGAGAGCTGGAAGACGGCGGGATGCACACAACTTTTCTCGTTATATCCTTTCGAGATGTTTTGAGATTTGCTCAGAGCCATAGTGCTTTGGACACAATAGCTGTTTTACAAACCTCTTTGCGGGGACGCGGGGACACATTCATTTTGACTTTTTGTGTTGAGGGTTGAGGCTCTAGAGCCGTCGCCTCCACCGCGCGGCACGTACCATTCGCTCCCGGACGCGCTTCGAATTCAATATCCGTATTCACGTTACGTATTTCTCACACATAAACAACTGATAGGTACTCGTACTTGGACTTTTTGTATCCCATTTACTGATGCTCTAACTAAACGATATTAGATTCAGTGTCCCTCGATGTTAACCAATTTCGTTTCGCAAAGAAACTGAATAGTCTTCTTTGAAGAGAGGCAAGAATTTATTATATTTATGGAATGCTTCTTTTGGAAGTTAGTGGAATAAGGATCTACCTTGTACATTATTCTTGTCAGTTATTCAATCACGCCGTAGAAGCCGAACCAATTTTTGTGTGGAATAGAAATATAATTTGAGCTAGATTGACATAATAAAGTATTTTTATCTCGGTACCAGCGAACCCGCGGGAGGATATGAATTTCTTTTTTTTGGGAACCCTAGTGTGTGATCAGAACTCTATGTGATTGTTGTGTGTGTATGTGTATGTGTGTGTGTATTGTAAACGAATATCAGATCTGTCACATAACCTACTGTAGCGCGATTCTAATTATTTATATCTTTGATTCTAAGTAAGTAAGTTGAGTCCTTTGTTTGCTTGCAACAAAAAGTTGCTTAGAATAAACTCTTGTTTGAAAAGACAAACCAAGCTTATTTTCCCTGTATTTTGGGAATTCAGGTAATTAGTTTCACAAGAGCGAATTCATGTGTTAGTCAGTAAGTAAGCAAAACCCCGGCACATGCATGGAGTTTATTTCATTAAAACTTCTCGGCGTTCTTCTCGGCGTTTTTCTACCTCTTAATATGCAGCTATGAAGCTCTAACTTTGCAATTTAATTACAGTATAGCTGTAGTAATTGTATTCAGTCCGGTCACGAGCGCGGGTCGTTCGCACTCTGAGCCCGGATCGGCTCTCCGAGTGCCGGAGTCATGTTAATGACCCTCCCGGGTTGCATTATCAAGTTGTGATCATTATTCAGAAATAATAGCGGGAACTAAGTAGTTTTAAAATTAAACTCAGGTGTTTTTTTTAAATATAAATTGTATCGTAAGTCCCTCCAGTATAGCGGAATTATATGTATTCTACAAAAGCGTTAATCCAAATAAAAATTAATAATAAAAAAATCTTGCGTAAAATTCAAATCTACGATTGGCAACTCTGCTTTATACCTACGGTATATAGAAGGTTCTTAAAGTTGAACCTAATTCTACTTCGACAAAGTTCATAACAGATTTCATAATTTAGAAAATAAATATAAAAATAATAGCAGGAGTAACACCAATGCATACCAACTCGTAAGATTTATTTTAATCTTTATTTACAGAATGAATAACACAAATAATATTAGTAACAATAATTATAAATACAAATGAAACAAACGATTTAAAGATAACTCAACTGATTCAATTCACTACAAGCATATTTAAGATGCTGGCTGCAAAAACAATTAATCTGTCACTGAAAACACATACAAATCAGCAGGAAACATTGTAAAAAACAAAGGTTAATGAGTAGCCTTTCAAATTGAATTTAAGCTACTCACGTCTGGTTCCTCGTAAAACGTTTATACGCTTACTAAAATACGAGTAACTAAAATTAAAGACTCTTTAATACCCCATTCCGTTCGCAAACTGAGACGAAGATAAACCTACTTATCTCGCTCGGAGAACTTTACAGGATAATTATTTTTTACGTGTCATTCCACGCGCTCCTTTGTATGGGGTTTATCAGATACTACCGACGAATCACCAATCACTGAAACGTAATCAGATCAGTCCTTATTGGAATTGGAAAATGGCGACAAATTATATTAAGGAAAACATCTGAGGACATCCTCATTTGCCTATTTCCTCGTATGTATTCTCAGATGATTAGATTTTAGGTCTTGTACTTTTTTGATCTAGAATTTGATTTGAAGTAAATGTGGTTTTATAACACTAAACATATAATTAGATCGGTTAAATTTTTCAACACAGTTTCTTCGTCACAAGCTACGAGAGCGTGGGAAAGAGTTATCGCAATAAGATCGCAATCAATGTCGACAGTTATCACTGAAAAATCGCAAGTGCATCTTTTCGAATGCCTCAAATAAATCAAAATACACATACACATCATAATATACTATAGTTTATGTATCATTAGGTTCAGTTTTGTACTTGATAATGTGCACAAAGGAATTGGAGTGAAATCAGACTCATATTTACCATTGGAAAAATGAATACTTTTAGACACTTTAATTAATTATGTTAATAAATGACTGGAACATAGTAACTATTGGGTTGAAATATGGATGATTGTAAATATATATTACCCCCGATAGTTCATAAGTTGTAATAAATATAATTATTTAAATATATAAAATCGTTACGTGACTGACAGATTACGAAGTAGCAGGTTCGGGGTCGCAGCAGGTTGCTGAAGTTTGTATGGGTTTTTCCACATGGATAAAAACGAAAAACGTAGTTTTTTCTATTAATTTTGAAATTCCTTTGGCTAGCTACTGTATAAAATAACATTAAAACATGAAAGTTAAATAAAACACAATTTGTAATATTCTGCGTTGTAGTGTTAAGTTGGGATTTCGGCCGCGAGGTCATCACTTCAGGCAAAGCACACAATGCCGTACAACTTTCCACAATACCGTCCCATTCGAGTTCCCAAACCTTTCTCATTTCGTTTTTGTTTCGTTCCGCGTCGTTGTCGTGGCCGCAGATGTTCTACGAAAGCGACGGCTCATCTACGGATTAGTAACCGTTAGGTTTCCGCGTTATGTGTCCTACATCACAGATAGGAGCGCCTCTACTTGCGACGTTTATGATTCTGAATGTTTTTGGACGTGTGGATATGGTGTGTGGCTTGAGGGATTAAATGGGTTTTATGAACTGGAGAAAATAAAACGTAGAGTAAGTTCGCTAAGAAATTGCGTCGACCCAAACAACGTGAGATGTGGCAGCAAATCAACATCAACATTAATATCTGTCTCTGGGTAAACAATATAGAAAAGACACATATTAAACAATAAATATAATTTGAACAGTTGATCTGGCATATCAACTCAATTGCCAGAAAATTTAAAATGAGAAGCCTAGATTTGTTTATGTCCTTTCGTGTTTATTAGGAATTTAAATTCAAAAAGATGTTGTGCTCTGTAAAATACAGCATCCACCCCAAAAATTGAGGGGCTCAGGTATTAATGAGAGGCGCTCCCGTTACAAAGTCTGGCGAGCGTGGCGAACTCCCACAGAGAAAATTAAGCGAAATTTACATAATAGAGAATCCGTGGCTGCCCTAGTCCTTTGAAAGTCGGGCTTGGACCAGCTTCGAGTGACACTGTACTACATTAAATTAACATCTCGCTCACTTTGTTAGTAACGGCTACTTCGACAGGATGAAATTTGTTTTTGCAAAAAGGTGGCCATTTTCCCCGCGGCCGGAAACTGCGGTGATGGAGTTTCCCTTATTTCCGAATAGAACGTGAGCCTAATAGATAAAAGGAGTTCATATAGTTGTCTAGTTGCAGTAGTCTCATTTTAAGTCTTTTTACTCTGGTAAAAGTTAGATTCTAAAATTAGAATTTTATTATTATTATAATCCTTCATACTCCTATTTTTGATATACATAGTTATTTTTTAATTGTTAGTTATCTATCAATAAATATATAAATAAATAATGCTGCACAGTTCACATAACATTATTTGCTAAGCAGAGCTTGTGTTATGGGTACTAGATAACTGATATACTTCATACCAATATATTACATAGTTTTTTTTTAATTATATGTAGAAAATACCCAGAACACCCTGAACAAATATCTGCGATCGCACAAATATTTGTTCCGAGGCGAGAATTGAACCCGCAACCTCCTGCGTCGCAGGCCAACCATCGCCCGCCGCGCCACATGCTCGAAAGAGGCTAGTTGCCCACAACACAGGTATTCCTATAGGGTGGGAGCTAGCGCACTTGCAAAAAACTATACTTTGCCAACATTGCATTGTTCTCATTGTTCTTTATATGGTTTTATTTTTTGTTAAGAATAATATTAATTAATAGTTTATTTACTAATATACTATTAGTATACTACCTACTGTACCTACCTTAAATTTGTAAAAAATATCAGATCATAATTCGGATGTGTGCACTCATCTCTCAGTACCTACAGACAACAGAGATTTTGGATCTCGTACTAAAAGGGCAAATATACCTAAGTTTTGACATTACTCTACATAAAAACTGAGACATTCATTTAATTAAATTTTGAGGTATCTGTCTGAAGCTACTTATGTATAATATGCTACCCCTAGAAATAACACGGCAAACTATAAACCAACTCAAACAAAAAATAAAACTAATCCATTTTAGCATGTTAACAGTTTAGCAGATTGTTCATTATCTGTAGACATGGTGTGTAGTGCGTGCTTATTCTATATTTTATTCTTAAGATATGATGTCCCATTATTTCGTATGTTTAATTGACGTGTATTGTTTTATTTCTTATGTATTATGTTGTACTAAATTGGCATGCCAATGTTTTGCATTGGAACGAGTTGAAATAAATTAACACCTAAGTTAAAAGCATAATTCTGGCTTTTAAAGCTGCTTTGCTGCAATGAAGTTTTCTGATAACCATTTACAGTAATGCCTTAAATCACCACTGTACCATAGATTACGCGCTTTAAAACTATGGGGCTCAAAATGACAATATTCTGCATTGAAAAGCTCTCAAATCAAACTGTAATAATTTCCTACGCCTACCATTATCGATCCCATCCTGTGTTGTGTCTTCAAATAATACGCCAAGACTTCCATAATTGCTTTAACCTTAGGGAGACAAAGAAAACATTTCCACGTGTAACAACATTGTCGAGCGAAACCTTATTACCAGTTTAACGGCAGGGCGGTTTCAACAAATGAGTTCAGTACAAATTATCGGGAAAGAGCGCAGAATCAGCAGAACTAAAAACGTGAATGCAGCAGTCCTCGCTCGTAATTGGGTAACCACCGCGCATCATTAGGTAATTGCAGCTGCGGCCCGCTGCGCTGCGCCGTCCTCGTGCCGCCTACCATTGTTCATTATCTCACTATTATCTCACTATTATCTCAATATTATCTCACTATTATCTCACTATTATCTCACTGTAACTTGCTCTGCTCTGTTCAATCAGAAAGTAACGATGACCTCACTAGAGCTAAAGCACACAAAACGTGGATGAAGCCGGGATTTACCTGTGCCTGTTGCCGCGTTTGAATGTTTGTCTTCGTCGTTGATTATCTTCGAAGAAGGCCAATCTTATTAATTTTAAAACCACACTCAAAGTTGACCGTGTTTATTGCTTGATTCGTCTAGGTCTGGTTGCGTTAGAACAGGAGTAAATGTATTTTTTTAAGACGATTTAAAATGATTCTTGTGTTTTCAATGAATAAAATACTTTTTGACTTTGACTTTGACTTTGAAATCATCAAATCAAGACTGTATAGTAAATTAACAGTTTATTTATTCTGCTAAAATACTTTTTTTGGAACGTTCACGTTTTAAAAAAACATTTCCGTATTGTATTGCCATTTATGACATTGACACTAGATCGGAGCATGATCCGAATTATATTTTAATATTTTTTTATTAAGAGAATTGAGATCAAAACTTTAAGATAACATCTCCATCACGTTGTGTTGCAGACACTACGATACAAACTGCAAAATTCACCTTTTCCAGAATTTCAAGTTCGACTTAGCCTTAATAAATGTAACCAATGTGGGTTACAATCAAACACATATTTGACAAAGCTAAACTAAATATGCCATCAAAATTAGTGGCTTTTTGTTAACCATAGTAAGAGTTTATCGAATCAATCGAAACGTTTTCAACTTACGCTGTTCTCAGCATTGTCTGTCGCCGTACACCAACTAACCACTATTATATTACGTGTATAAATATTAGGTACACTTCTATTTCCTTTCTTATTTTTATCTCTATTTAATAAGCTATGTTCTACAACTTCCGCGGGGAAAATAAGAATTGGTAATCAAACCCAGAATTTTGTTAAGTTTTTTCGCAGCTTTCAGAACTGGATACCTACTGCTATATTAGTATTATTTATGCACGGTGTACACAAACACATGTACACGTTTTTTGCGATGAATGTTGAAGAACAACGTCAACAAGCAGCAATGCTTGCATAACTGCTTAGTCGGAAGGCAGTGTAAGCCGGTGAAATTAAAAACCACGCACTAATCTACGAGCATCTCAGGTGACGAGACCATACATTGATGTCGCTAATGACCTTCTCAATTCCAAATGCCTGATTCATGATCAGTCTTAGAGCAATGCGGCCTCAGTACCTAAGTGCTCTATGTCATCAGATATGAAGACCCTAATGTATAAAACTGTATTTTAGTTTAATGTGTAGAGTGTGTATGTGTGTAGTATCTTTAAATAGGTACCGAAGAATAGAAGTGATCATAGTCGATTGCTTCGCTGATCATTGATCAATTTACTGCTGTGGTGTTTCCAGTCTAAGAATAGACCCCTCCTTCTCCTCCCGCGGATGTCTTAAAAGCCGACTAATCAATGAAACCAGGTGAAGGGCAACAGCAGTATCCACATAACATACATATACATAACATAACAACATCCACTTAACATCAGGTGGGCCATCTGTTTGATCCGTCATTACTAGTAGTAATAAAAAAATAAAAAAAAATACGTTGTCCTGCCTGATCCCACGCTAGGACCGCTAGGATCGTTCACTAGGATGTGTCGTGGGTATCAGAAACTACGATTCCCATGGCACCACAATAACCAGACCCGGAACAAATAATTGCAGATCATGCAAACACTTCTCCCACGGCGGAATTGAACACACAACCTCTCACATCTACGCCACAGAGGTTATCACCGCTACCGGAGTACTCAACATCAATACCGCGATCACCAATCCGCCTGCCAAGCGAGCTGATTAAGGGGCTGCCATAGCAATCCCCCATTGCATTGCATAGTGGAGATTTCGTCCAGCAATAGACGTTTTAAAGCTACTGATGATAATTTAAAGTTTTTGGAACTTATAATACAACAATCTGCCTTTCCCCGTTCCAAAATGCACGAACTGCACATTCTAAACATGCGCCATCGAGGGGAAATAATTACATTCATATTGGGCCTAGCGTAGACCACAGGCGAAGTTACGTTAAGTTTGCTGCTCAGCTTAAGGAAGCTTGGCTCGCAAACTCTAGCTATTACGAGCTAGCTGGCATATATGCAGTATGTGCACGTATAGAGTGCATTATGTTCATCCTACACGTGATTTCACTCCGGTTCCTTCTATGATTATGCTGCTTGAAATCGCTTTATTCAGATGTATACGTCGTGTAATGTTTTGCTAATGGTTGCGTATAAAGAAATATAAGATATTTAAGATCCTAGAGATGAAATTATATTTCAGGAGATATAAGAATCAGGATAATCAGAATATCGTCGGGGCATACCTGCAAACCCTTAGAAAAAAGATCTGGAAAAAATGTTAAGTTTACACCAATAGTACGCGTTCGATGGTACGAAATTGCGTGCGTGTTTTCCTTTTATTTGCTTGTTATGTTCAAAATAACCCTTGTGATTTCAATGAATAAAATACTTTTGAGTTTGACTTAGTTATTTATTTTGAATTCATATTTAAAAAAAAACATTGGAACATGGCAGTATATATAAATTCATTTATTTACAGAAACAATAATACAACTAATACAAGGTATGTAAAAATACATATGAAACAGTTGTGCTACCTGAAGACCGCTACTAACGATCTAAAGGTAGCTCAACTGATCTAAATCACTACCAGGTGGAAGCGTCCCTAAGATGCTGGCTGCAGATATAAATTGTATGGTAAACAAATATTTGCTCTAGTGTAATTATCCAGGGAGGAAACAGGTGAATTAATTTGTATCGAATAAACGCCCGCATTTCCTCTGAAACTCTGTTTCGAAATCTGCAAGAAATGGCGTTGCTACATAGCTACATTGACTAATGTGAGTTGAAAGCTGACCGCAGCTCGCAGGTAGCTGTAAAACGTTGTCAATTAAGCGGGTAGTCAGCAGGGAACCGAGCTCAGTGGACTGGGGATATCCACGTTCCTGCACATAGACAAACCGTGGCCGCACTCAACAACATAATGAATGAACCGCCCGCATGCCGACCGACGTATCCACAGAGCGACTCGCGCTCACCGTTTATTGGGGCACAATTGCAATATTGTCGTCTCATTTAGTCTACGTGCATACCTACTACAGCAATCGATGTTTTCTCGTGCACACAGAAATATGGTACGGAGAAATATGGGAAATATGGTATGGATATGGAGAAATGTGCGGGAGAATATGGTATCAATCAAATTATGAAAATCTTACTGCTTGCCGATTTCTAATTAATCGACCGAGAGAAGCCACCGAATATCTTGCAACAACTGGCAAAATATGCTTCCCTCTGTCCGGATGTATCTATGTACGTATGTTGGTACGTCGTATTTATCAACTGATCTTGCGCGAAATTATTTTTTTTTGATGTTTTTTGCTCATTACAGCTCATGAACACTTCTTCAGATAACGAAAGTTGATTTCGCAAGAACTAGGAGATTTAACACACATGTGACACACACAAATTGCTGATTACTCTATTGTATTAGGTTATACCTGTAAGAATAGATGTAATGTTTTAAAATAAATACAAAAATACAAAATACAAATACAAAAATGTTTTAATTGATAGTAAATAAATATAAATATAATCAGCTACGATAAACACATTTTTACAGTGTTTTTTTTTTGTTTAGCCAAACTGATGTTTTTTATGAGATACTATCAATTAAAACATTATGTGTTAAGTCTCCTAGTTCTCACGAAGTCAACTTTCGCTATCTGAAGAAGTGTTCATGAGCTGTAACGAGTAAAAAAACACCAAAAAAATTTATTTTGCGCCACAACCTTAATATTTAGGTTTGAATATTTTAATAGTGAAAATTCACCATACAACAATAAGTTCAGTTAGCACGATCTGTATAGGATTCCTAGAATGGCCTTTCAGAAATTAAAAGCTACCTATTGTGCCACGTTAGGTATTCAATATATATATAAAATCGTCAATATATATAAAATCTTTGCGTAACTGACTGGCTGACTGACTGTCAACGCACAGCCTAAACCATATACATAAACATATACATAACTATATACATAACCATATATATAACCATAAGTCCTAGAGACCTGAAATTTGCAGGGTACGTTCTTTTTATGGTCTAGGGGTGCACTAAGAAATTAATTCCAGAAATTCAACCCCTAAGGGGGTGAAGCGGGGTGTTTAAGTTTGTATGGAAAAGTACACGCAGACGAAGTCGCGGGCATTCCACTAGTGTAAGATATATTGGAACCAAACAAGGTAACTTCAAGAAAGAGACTCGTACATTATGCTGTTTCTTATGCCTAATACTTAGCAACTTCTTATTGTTTCATATGTATTCAACTTAGTTAAACTGTAACTAAATATTAAACAGTTTTTAGGGTTTCGTACCCAAAGGGTAAAACGGGACCCTATTACTAAGACTCCGCTGTCCGTCCGTTGTCTGTCTGACCGTGATAGTTAGACAGTTTAAATTTTCACAGATGATGTATTTCTGTTGCCGCTATAACAACCAAAACTAAAAAACAGAATAAAATAAATATTTAAGTGGCCTCCCATGCAAAAAACCTGTTTTTTTTGCCGTTTTTATAGATAATGGTACGGAACCCTTCGTGCGCGAGTCCGACTCGCAATTGCCTGGTTTTTTATTAGGTATAGTTGTGGCATGGAACATAATCGTAAATAAAATAAACCATTTTATCAAAGCTGGGCAAATGTTTTTCTGATTCGATCTACTTAGCGTTTAGGTACAGCATCGAAATATCAGGTGAACAACGGCTCGTCGAGAGTAGCCATTAGCTGCATAAACTGCTCTCACCGGAGCAATACAGTGATTAGGGTAATGTTATCGAAAGCAAGCTGCGCCGCGGGCGACTGCGATTTCAAACACGTGCCGTTGATTATTGTCACACTATAGAGTTGAATGAGGAATTAACAGAAAAGCCGGAAAACTAAAATGCCGGACAAGTTAATTATGTAAAAAAAACAACTCGCTGTATTTGGGTACTGACAATTTGGAACTGATGACTTTCGATCGTTATGATATTATGATGTAGGCATTGATGTCATTAAATATTAATGTTACGCTTCCGTCTGGTAGTGATTTGGATCAGTTGAGCTACCTTTAGATAGCTAGCAGCGGTCTTTAGGTAGCACAACTATTTCATATGTATTTTTTACATACCTTGTATTATTCTTTATGTACCAACTGAATAGATAATCAAATGTTAATTAGTTTAACTCAATGGATGTAGGTAAGATAGTAGTGTAGGGTTAGGCCAGATAATCGTAGAATATATGAAATGAAAATGAAAATGAAAATGAAAAAATGAAATGAAAATGAAAATGAAAAAATGAAAAAAAAAATGAAAATTTATTTATTACAATGAAAAGAGTCACTGCTTACAAAATAATTATTTCCTATAGTTATAACAATTTGAACAAATTTCGAAGACAGTTTCCTCACTAGGCTAGGCCTGTATCGAGGAAACTTTTTTACGATACTCAAATGCGCTATATTGCAAAGGTGACAGCTTAAAATTAACAGAATATATATCTACCAAACCTTACGATTGTCTAATAGGATTCCAAACTGAATTGAAGATCGCAGCTCAGCTGAGACGGTCGAAGGCTCCTAAGTCTAGGAGTGAGCATATCTAGTGGCAGCTATTATAAAATCTTAGAGCAAATTCATTCCCGTTGTACATATTGGCGTGGACGAAGCCAACGTGTAGTAGTAGTAGAGCTTTTTTGTGTAAGAGTTCGTCCGGGGAAGTACTACCACCATACCTATTTCTGCCGCAAAGCAGTAGTGCTCGCATTGATGTGTTCCGGTTTGAAGGGTAAGGGTGCCGGTGAAATTACAGGCACATGAGACTTTTCATCTTTATGTCTCAGGGTGGTGGGCGCAGTGAAATGCCACATAGGGCGCGTCCTAGGTGGACGTGACCTATGAGGTAATGCACTGTTCATAGGCAGAGGTTACCGCTTAACATCAGGTGGGCCATTTGCTTGTTCCGTCATTGTAGTAGTATAAAAAAAAAAAAAAAAAAAAAAATGTGGACATCGGGAGTAAACCAGCAATCCAAGCGTTAACTGGATAAACTGCAGTTAAAATGAAGTGTAATTGACAATAAACATAATTTACATACACGAGCTAATATGAAACGCGAATCAATCTATTTGTAATAGTTAGGTACCTAATGTTTTGTCTTTGCATCGATCGAATGAGACAAAACAAGATACCTAGGTAATAGATTTTGTCTATCAGGTTAATTAAATTTGTGCTTTCAATTAGTCTTGTAGAGGAATCTACATAATCCTGACTTTTACCTACTTTAGTAGGTTATATAGACGTAAATGTTCTGACAATGAATACATAGATAGTGGTTATGACCAATTTATAATTACCCGGACTGTTAGCGAGATTCTTTGTTTTAGGATTTGTCCTGGCTGCTAGCTTATTATGTATTGTATTATTACTGGAGGAAAGCGTTAGCTGAGTCAGTCGTAGGAAGCAATGGTGGCGATGAGCTCACCACTTGTCACGTCTATATTCCCACGAGGTGCAACCCACTGTGAAAAGAGGCCCATTGAGGCTCTGCCTACCCTTTCGGGGAAAAAGGCGTGTGCCTATGTATGTATGTATGTATAAATGTTGTAAACTATTTGTGGGTATGCATGACAAGGTGAATTGTAAGTGTTGATAATCATAATCATAAATCATTTATTTGACCAAATAAAGTTTCACAGATAAAGTTGAAGCCCTCTCTCCCGGAAAAGCGTAAGCTGTGGCCCAGGAAACAGTTCTCTCCCAATTATAATAACACAATAATTTACATTTGAAATTTGATGAAAATGGGTGGTAGTATGTTACTATGTGAGTATAAAAGTTAGGGTGTATTATGTTAGTGTAGTGTGTGGGTGTAGCGTGTGTGAAAAGTGAAGTTTAATGTGTGCGCAGGCTCTGCTGCTACCACCAGTCTCTTAAGAGTATAAAACATACAACTAAATAATTGTATCCCATAACCACTACAAAGTTTCTGCTTCGCAATTCAAGGGTCTTGGGGTTGCCAGTCTAGCAATCCAAGCTAGTGGGGCACATTCCAGTAGTTTTAAAATGATGCAAGCTTTCAGGATATGACGTGTTGTCGGGTGTTCAGTATAAACAGGCGCACAGCCAGCTCGGGCGACATTTTGTATGCGAGTTGCGACACTCGTTACTGGAGTCCGCGGGGCATTCCGCCGGCTGACGACGACTCAATTATGTCTAACTTCGTTGCTCGAGCCCCGTCATGAGTATCAGCTTTAGCCGTCGCGAACTCAACACGTATGCCACCTAGATTATTGTAATAGTGACTACGACACTACGCCACCTAGATTGTTTAGCAGCACGTGCGAGTCTGTGATAATTTGGTTGTTCCGTGACTTGAGTGTGTTAGTTTTAGCAAGGTATTTCAAGATGTTAAGCCTTGCTAGTTGTTGTAATGTTTATGTGTGTTTATTAAGGAATTTGTTAATACTGGAAGAAAAGCGTTAAGTCAGACGTGGGAAGCAATGGCCGCGATGAGCTCACCATTTTCACGTCTATATTCCACGTGGATTTGCACCATTGTGAAAATATGCCTATTGCTACTCTGCCTATCTTTTCGAGGGGGAGTGGGGAAAGGCCTGTGTCTATGTATGTTAACGCCATACCTACATACTTAACTTCTTATTAATTGTAAATGTTTTATTACAAGGGATATGCATGAGATATTTGTTCACAACCGTAACTATGTCCTTGCACTCAATACTGCCCCCTTATTGCCTATTAAACAGGTAATAGCTTACGGTTACCAGTTTGTAATACATTGCTCCGTATGCCTAGCTTTCAAGAGTATAAATATTCCAAACATACAGCACAATGTACTTCAAACTGGTATATGGTATCGCTTTCGATTACCAGTATGATATAGGCCATAGGCGGGCGGGTTACCTCAGTTGTGGTAATGTATAAGTTCCACCAGTGCGAGTGCTAACAATGTCCCGTATGCAAACAACTTTCTATCGCAGACTGAGACTGCTCCAATCCAATCAGGCAGGACTCCATGCACTCGAATCCACTTAAAAGTTTATTGCCATTGGTCGCCAAACATTTTAACGATATAGGTAGAAGGCGAAGTTGTGTAGTTATTGTGTGAGGACCTTCGCGGGCGAACGCTGCCTAGAACGAGAAACTCTATTCTGGTAAGTTGGAATAGATGCCTGCTACAGGTTTGATGCCCTTCAATTTTTGAATTTCAAGGAAGTTCAAGTTACCACAGTGTTGCCAAGGAAAAATTAAATCGCGCAATCACGTTCATATTCTTACGGTTTTTTCTCATTAGTTCGCGAAAATATGTATGTTTTCTTCCTCAATGGGATTAAACTCCGGTAGAAAACCAATATGATTGCCCAAGTGCGAGTTGGACTCGAGCACTGAGGGTTCCCTACTGGTAACTGAACAACTAGCCCCAAATTGTATTTTATTTTCTAAAATATTAGTTAGGTACTACTTGTACTTGTACTTGTAGTGCAGACTCTTCTCCGCAACTAGGCCACCAATGGGCCCTTTTTGCGTGATGGGTGGAGGCTGCTAGTCCAGCCACCCGATGTCCTCCAGGAACGCTAGCAGCTCGCCAATGCTGGCGCAGGCCTGCCTGGGCATCCTCGGTGTCCCGAGGTATGTTTTCGTCTGGGACGCCACGCTGCTGCACTCCAGGAGTACATGCGCTGTTGCCTCATTTGCTACTAGGCAGCCTCTACATAGGGGGCTATCTGTAATACCTAGTGTAAAAAATGTTTGTTAAGAGCACAGTGACCCGTGACAACCGATCCGCCGTAGCTTGTCACGCTTCAGATTGAGGAGTTTACAGGAGTATTTCAGATTTAGGTCCGGAAATGCCTCCTTTGACTGCCTGCAATCCGATATACTTTCCCATAGGTCTTGGTGTAGATTGACAGTACGTTTACGGATCCAGGACCGTATCTGGCTAAAAGGCAGGGGTAAAATTAATATGTAACCATTTGCGATATTTATTTGTTTAGAATTACAATTTAACTTTTTAATAGTATTTCTTGTCATCATCATACATCATAATACTCCTAATAAATATGATCAAGTCAAAGGAAGTCATGTGAGACATATTTGAAATACATCCAAAACATAGGTGCATATATGAAAAATAGCTAATTTTTGGAGAGTTCCTGTCCCTTTGGGATTGGGTGTTTTGTATTTTGTATTTTTAACCCCCGACGAAAAACGAAGAGGTGTTATAAGTTTGACGTGTGTGTGTGTGTGTGTGTATGTGTATGTGTGTGTCTGTCTGTCCCATCTTAGCTCCCGAACGGATGAACCTATTTCTTTTTTTCTTTTTTTGTTTGAAAGGTGTATTTGTCGGGAGTGTTCTTAGCTTTGTTTGATCAAAATCGGTTCAGCCGTACAGCGATGGGGGTTTTTTTAAATTTATACAAAATTAAATACTTGTTTTCTTTTTTTATGTCACACCTACACCATAGTCTGTGAAAGTTTCAATAGGGGGTGCTGAGATATAGCTACTCCTGTGACAGACCCCCAGACAGACAGACAGGCAAGCTGCGTTAAGGCTTGGCAATAGATCCTGTCGGCATAATTTGGATACGGAACCTTGAAAATAAACTTAAGAATCCACGAGTTCCGAGAAGAAAACTTCAACGTATTTTCCTGCTGAAATGTTTAGACACAAAAGAAACAAAAACAATCAATCAGCTTCGCACACTCTACTTATTCAATCGGAAACGTCCTAACGATAGCTCGCGTTGTTCGCACAATAATGAGGCAGAAGTAATTCCTTAATAATTGTTGCTGAGAAACAGCTAAGGAAGTTGTCGGAGGCGAGACTTCAAAGAAATTAATGAGTGTTACGAACTGACGACGTGCTCCGAGGCTCTGATCTCGAAATAGCCGGAACAAAGTTGCAATCAACTAGAAGTGGCGGCTCAGCAAAAAGTTCAGTGATAACTCGTTCACCAAAATGAGCTGGGTAAAGAGTTGAATGAAACAAACAGTTTCATTTGTCTACAAAATTTAATTAATAAATAAATAATACTGCACAGATTACACAACATAATCTATAAGCAGAGCTTGTGTAATAGGGAATAGATAACTGATATACTTACATATAATACAATACATTACACAGGTAGATATTTTTTATTATACCACAGATAAAAGAATACTATACATTATACACAGAAAATACCCACAACACCCTGAACAAATATCTGCAGTGCGATCTGCAAGTATACGGAATAAACATGTACAGATCATATAAACATTTGTCCCGCACTGGGAATTGAACCCGAAACCTCTCGCATTTCAGCAAGCTACTCACCCACCGTGCCTCAGAGGTCGTCAACTACAGTCCTTGTGCTCTTACCAGAAGGATAACACAGTATTAGACGCACGTGGAAACGTCCATCTTATCTCTTGCTTGCATTTAATACAACATGGATTTTGTTTCGTTTACCCGACCAACATACGGTGCACATAAAATACATCTTTTTTACACGAAAGCTAAAAAAAGGAGTGTACTGTTTTTAACTTTAAGTTAATGTATGTTTGCACCTACGTTTATTTATTCCACTATATTACCACCATATTGGTGTCATTATATAGAATCTAATACCACCAATACGCAGTGGAAATGTAAAATTTAATAAGCTCCTTTTATTAAAATACTAGCAGCGCCCCACGGTGTTTCCCGCATAGGTGTGAATATTCCCGTGGGAATATCGGGATAAAAATTTGTGTGCCTATGTGTTATTCCGGGAGTCAAGCTATCTTCATACATTCCAAATTTCATGCAAATCCGTCGAGCCGTTTCAGCGTGAAGAAGCACAGAATATATAATAGTGAAGAAGTAACAAACACACGCACACGCTCACGCACTCACAAACTTTCGGATTTATAATACCTATTACTAGGATTGAAGTTGTGCATGTAATTTTCAAAGGTACGAGTGAGTTGAGCTGTATGAGTTGGCTCCTTTCAACGACTCAATTCCAAGTTACACATGCCTGAAGGAAACTTAAAGAAATTCCCTGCTAATTGCAGCCAAGCAGGCAACCTAGAACGCAGTTACATATTCATAACGTTCGGCGTTCTTGGATAAATGCCAGTGAAATATAACTGCATTATTTCAGTTAAAAAGTGGTTAAAAGACAAAGTGAAAAGACGAACAAGTACAAGTAAGCCACGCGCCCCGAGGATTCCAAAACTTAATTTTTATAACATTATTAAATTCTATATTATCTATTATATATTCATATTTTCATTTAAGTACTATAGGGACAACTAGTGGTGGATTTTGGCACTTGAGTAAAATTACTTAGAAAAATAAATACGAAAGTTTATTTTAACTTTAATAACCTCTAAAGTTAAGTAAGGTAACCTCACCCACATACCCTTACACGCAACTAATCTTCTTTCACGTAATTGTACTGTTAAAAATTTAGTATTTCCAATGTCGTTTGACTCGCATATTGTTTTTTTTTTATACTACATGGTATGGCGGATCAAGCAGATGGCCTACCTGATGTTAAGTGGTACCCTCTGCCTATGAACAGTGCATTACCTCATAGGTCACGTCCAGACACACCCTATGTGGCATTGCACTGCGTCCGCCACCCTGAGACATAAAGATGAAAAGTCTCATGTGCCTGTAATTTCACCGGCACCGTTACCCTTCAAACCGGAACACAGCAATGCAAGCACTACTGCTTTGCGGCAGAAATAGATATGGTGGTAGTACTTCCCCGGACGAACACTTTCACAAAAAAGCTCTACTACTTCTATACTACTGTTTCCTGCATACCTACTTAAACTTTTTTTTCAATCTTAGTCCGGGTATCCGCGATAGGTACAGGGTTGTCCACTACGACAAGCCTGTACCTATCGCGAATACCCACTATCACTAGACACTACACAAGACACTAGTACTAGCGTTGCCCATTGTAATGTTATCATATAGCCACTATTATTAGTAAATAAAAACATTTGTATTTGTATTTGTATTTCTATTAAGATTTGTTTCAACTGTGTACCAGCGATCGAGCTCGTATTTGGCTGTAACGTTCTACTTTTCCCAGAACTACTAGTATAGATTTTATCTGGCGTAGAATTCTGAATGCTCCGACTTGTCCTAGCTGGCAACTCTTCGAACATCCGTGACTGTGACGAGTGCAGGTCTTTGTAGTGGTCTGCTGTCGAAGTGAAGCGTCATGAGTTTACCTGTAGAAATATGAAATTGGGTTTTGTAGAGCGATATTACTTTAGGCTGTGATTGTTTACCAGCGTTTGACAAGAAACTGGCATGTATATTGTTCATACGTCGAGCCGGATAGTAAATTACTTTATTTAATAAATTCTGTGTGTAGTTTTATTTGTTATCTATTATAAGATTACCTAAAATGAAAAAGCCAGAGTTTCCTGGGGCGACCGCGACGTCTTCTACCTTCTGTAGGTATTCACTGTGTAACCTCCCTTACCCACCTTTCAGGGTCCATAAGGTTCACGTGAGCCACCAACTTTCACATCAGATTGGCAACTTGTTTTTTTAAACATCATAAACGTAAGATGTCATAATATGACAGCTTTACGGTACAACAGTGAACAGAATGAATGGATGGATGAAATGCCGACATCATAAGTTTCTGACGTTATCGAATCGCTAGCGAAACGATAGTCAGTGTCAAATATTGGCCAATGACATCAGGGTGACAATAAATCTTTATAACTTGATTGGTTAATATTTGACATTGACTATCGTCTCGCTAGCGACTCGATAATGTCAGAAACTTGTGGTAAAGGTACGGGTCTCAACAACATGTAATCCGCGAATGCCCCTTAAACAGCGGATATTCTACAAGCCGATCAACAGACCTGTCGTATTGTATGGAGCTGAGTATTAGGTTACCAAGGCGACGAATGAAAGAAGAGTGCATGCCATAGATATGCAAATCATGAGATGGATGTGTGGAGAGACAAGAATGGATAAGATAAAAAATTAGAAGGTGTATCTGAAGAAGTGAGTGAGTAGCGCCATTAAAAGAAATGATGAGGAGTTATAGGTTAGCGTGGTATGGGCATGTTATGCGGAGGGAAGGAAGCCATGTTACAAGAGTGATGAATATGAAAGTGAATGGATACAAGAGTAGAGGCAGGATTCAAAAGAAATGGATGGTCTGTGTGAAAGAAGACAGGTGTAGGAAAGGTGCAACTACTGATATGAAGGAGGCTAGGGGAGAATAGAAGAAATGAACATGTTGTCCCGAACCTATTTAAGCAGGGAGATGTTAATGAACTAGAGAAGCTGCCCTTAAAGTTCTTTGGGCCATTAAGTCCTAATTTATATAATAGGCATTTATATAATAGGCCATTTAGTAGTAGTAGAACTTTTTTTGTGGAATGGTTCGTCCGGGGAAGTACTACCACCATACCTATTTCTGCCGCAAAACAGTAGTGCTCGCATTGCTGTGTTCCGGTTTGAAGGGTAAGGGTGCCGGTGAAATTACAGGCACATGGGACTTTTCATCTTTATGTTTCACTCAAGGTGGCGGGCGCAGTGTAATGCCACATAGGCTGCGTCCTAGGTGGACGTGACCTATGAGGTAATGCACTGTTCATAGGCAGGGTGGGCCATCAGCTTGTTCCGTCATTCAAGTAGCATAAAATTACATAAAAATAAGAAGAAACCATCGTACTTAAAGAAATTTCGTATTATAAGAAAACACGCCACTAAACACTGGAGTATAGACGTTTGCCCAAAGCTCCGTATAATTCATACGGCCTTCATGAAACATTCAAATTAATATTATCTACGCAGAGCGCGCCGGATTAAATCCACTAAAACAATAACATTATTATGAATTCATAGACCTCGGTTAGCTGCCGTCTACAATATTAAATACGCTAATAAATTTAACTAATAAGCCCGTTGAGGAGTGGGTTATGATTAATAATGGACGTACATAAATCGGCAGCTCTGTCAGACAGATTAAATCTCATGTTCGTTTCGTCACGTCCCTATTATATAATATTTGATTTTATAGTCATAATCATTTTCAGAGAGGAGCTACATGGGCCTAAAACAAAGGCAAAAGATGCAGTAAAAAGAGTCTTACACTTGAAGTGGAAATGGGCTGGACATGTGCAAAGAATGGCAGACGACAGATGGTCCAAAATAGTGACAAATTGGTACCCACTGGACAAAAAACGTAGAGTAGGCAGATCCCAAAGGAGATGGAGCTACGGCATCGCAAATGTAGCTGGTAAAGCATGGAGTAGAGCAGCTAGAGACAGGGAGTTATGGAGGCAACTGGAGAAGGCTTTTATCGCTAACAGCGATCCTCTCACTGGAGATACGAACCAAGATTAAATCAAAAAAATTGAAACTATCCTGGTTATGTACATACTTTTCACTAGAATCATCTCAAGATTTGATTATTTACATTGTTTTTTACAAAATTTAATTTGTGTTATTTAAGTTAAAGATATTGTGAGAGGAAAAATAAAGCTTATATTATTATCTCACTTATTTATTCTAAATCTCGTTAAAAAATATATATTTTTCACTATAAAGGAATACTATCTACAAAAAAAAAATAGTATAAAAAACATTATTATTATTATTATTTAATAATTTACTTAATTTGAATCAGCTACTCCTTGTTCTCGAGGCACCACACAGGCGCGTCCCACCTAGTAGTAAGAAAGATCATCAAATAAAGCCAAGTCGTGTTTGTTGCCTTATTCTTCTTATACTAGCATATTAAGGAATGTGTTATTACTGGGTGAAAGCGTTAGTTGAGTCAGTCGTGGGAAGCAATGGGGGCGATGAGCTCACCACCTGTTACGTCTATATTCCCACGATGGTGCAACCAACGGTGAAAAGAGGCCCATTGAGGCTCTGCCTACCTTTTCGATGAAAAAGGAGTCTGTCTATGTATGTATGTATTTGACTAGTACTAACAGCTGAGCATCTTTGCATTGGCTGCATGATATTACTCACTCTACATAGGTAGATTAAGTAGATGTAGGTGCCTATACTCATACGAGTACCCTACATATTGTGGTATAAGTATTGTGTGTGTGTCTCAAATATCTAATTAATTAGGTACAGAACTAACCTGAAAGTTTTTTTAATGCTAAATGAATGACGGAACAAGCAGATGGCCCACCTGATATTAAGCGGTAACCTCTGCCTATGAACAGTGCATTACCTCATAGGTCACGTCCACCTAGGACGCACTCTATGTGGCATTGCACTGCGCCCGCCACCCTGAGACATAAAGATGAAAAGTCTAATGTGCCTGTAATTTCACCGGCACCACCTTCAAACCAGAACACAGCAATGCGAGCACTACTGCTTTGCGGCAGAAATAGTTACGGTGATAGTACTTCCCCGGACGAACTCTTTCACAAAAAAGTTCTACTACTACTCTACTACCTAGTTATGAAGAGAAAACACTGATCAAAGATCACTGTGCGGTGCTCTGGTCTCAGTCACTGAAATAGAGTTCTCCCAACTTTTAATGCAAATAACTTTTTATGTGCGCGCAATACTTTGATATTTATTGGATAATCTCATAAATACGAGATTATTGCCACTGTCCGTTTAATTTTGCAGTGGGATTGCCACAGACTGCGGTATGTTTTTCGTGTCCGTACTTTTTCGACCAGTAGAAACACGAGGGATTTTATTTTATATATAATTGTAACATATAACATATTAACACCCAACAGCCACATACATAGTCCTGATCCCACATTAGGATCCTGTGTCGTGGGTACTAGGAACTGCGAGTGCCATGGTAACATAATACCTAGACCCGAAACAAATATAAAAACATAAATCCCGCAGCGGGAATCAAACCCGCAGTGAATGTAGTAGTAGTAGAGCTTTTTTGTGAAAGAGTTCGTTCGGGGAAGTACTACCACCATACCTATTTCTGCCGCAAAGCAGTAGTGCTCGTATTGCTGTGTTCCGGTTTGAAGGGAAAGGGTGCCGGTGAAATTACAGGCACATGAGACTTTTCATCTATGTCTCAGGGTGGCGGGCGCAGTGCAATGCCACATAGGGTGCGTCCTAGGTGGACGTGCCCTATGAGGTTATGCACTGTTCATAGGCAGAGGTTACCTCTTAACATCAGGTGGGCCTCTTGCTTGTTCCGTAATCAAAGTAGTATAAAAAAAAAAAAAAAAAACCTCTCGCATCTCTATCCAGCTAGCCTGCCGCACTGCAGAGATTGAAATCATTTATTAAATTAACGTGTTCGCTCAGGGAAAACTACCCTTTTTTCTTCCCTAAACTTATGATTCAAAGATCGTGGGTTTGAATCCGGGTAAAGGTTGTACTATTTTTTATTCTGTGGTAAAGGCCGTAATTGTATGTGTGCATTAACACATACTCAAAACGGTGAAGGAAAACATTGAGAGGAAGTATGAGATGTTCGAAGAAAAACGAAGATAGTAACATGGCCATTAAAAAGATTCCATGAGATGCAATTAATCCTTTCACCACACTGTTTCTTTCACCAATAGCCCTTTTCAGAGCCACAATACGACAGCCTAGTCTCTCTGACCTAACGCAAGAAATAACAGGTCACACGAAGTAGCTGTAGATGTACTATACATACATACATAGACACGCCTTTTTCCCTGAAGGGGTAGGCAGAGCCTCAATGGGACTCTTTTCACAGTGGGTTACACAAACGTGGAATATATACGTGACAAGTGGTGAGCTCATTGCCGCCATTGCTTCCCACGACTGACTCAGCTAACGCTTTCTTTCAGTATTAACACATTCCAAAAAATAAGGCCAGGACAAATCTTAAACCAACAAATCTTATCAACAAGTCCGGGTAATCCCGTCGTCGGCTTTTACGACATCCATGGGAGGAGACGGACGGGTCTATTCTTAGGCCGGACACACCACCACCGATGTAGATGATGTGATCTTCAAAATCAAGATACACAAGTAATTCATTTAATTTCCATTGTATATTTATTTATTTCCAGCTCGCCATTTCTGCTCGCTACATTTACGTAAGACTAGACGCTATGATTGTATACCGGTGAGAGTACAGCAACCAGTCACCGATGTTATCTAGTCCTCATTTGTGCCACGATGTGTCCGCTCTGAATGACGTCGTTTGAACGAGTTTTATCTGCTGTTTGAATTTCTAGCACGGAATGAATACATTTTACTAGAGACACTCACATGAAGTTAATGTTTGCAATGCCTTATCTCATTATTCGGATCGTTGCAGCTACGAATAGGTACAGCTTTAGTGCGAATGTTACTCGATAGCCCAATTATTTGTTTTTTTTGTTTATACAGAGATTAGTTCATTTTATTTACGTCGATGGTTACAAGCATATCTTCTTGAGGATATTATTTAAATAAATCAAAAACAGAAACACGATTGGTGAAACTTTACTCGTTTTTTTTTTAAATCTGTCCTCTTAAAACCCTTTGTATAGAGAAAACATTGACGTTTAATTTTTATACTATTCGTTTTTAGCGCTCTGTAACAAAAATTACGGAACCCTCATGGATTCGTCATGTCTGTCTGTCTGTCTGTCTGTCCGTGTATGTGACAGCCACTTTTTTCTGAAACTATAAGAGCTATGCTGTTGAAACTTGCTGGTAAGTAGATGTATTCTGTGAACCGCAACAAGATTTTTAAACAAAAATAGAAAAAAAACAATAAATTTTTGGGGTTCCCCATACTTAGAACTGAAACTCAAAAAACTTTTTTTCAACATACCCATACGTGTGGGATATCTATGGATAGATCTTCAAAAATTATATTGTGGTTTCTAATATATTTTTTTCTAAACTGAATAGTATGCGCGAGGGACACTTCCAAAGTGGTAAAAAGTGTGCCCCCCCCCCCCCCCCCCCACCCCGTAACTTCTAAAATAAGAGAATGATAAAACTAAAAAAATATATGATGTACATTACCATGTAAACTTCCACTGAAAATTGGTTTGAACGAGATCTAGGAAGTAGTTTTTTTATATTTGGGGTTCTCCATAATTAGAACTAAAACTAAAAAAAAAAAAAAAACCCATACGCGTGGTGTATCTAAGGATAGGTCTTCAAAAATGATATTGAGGTTTCTTATATAATTTTTTTCTAAACTGAATAGTTTGCGCGAGAGACACTTCCAAAGTGGTAAAAAGTGTGTGTGTCCCCCCCTCCGCCCCCCATAACTTCTAAAATAAGAGAATGATAAAACTAAAAAAAATATATGATGTACATTACCATGTAAAATTCCAACGAAAATTGGTTTGAACGAGATCTAGTAACTATTTTTTTTTTAATACGTGATTAATCGTAATCTTTCCAAGAACTTTTATATTATGTTACTTGCTGCTACGGAACCCTTCATGGGCGAGTCCGACTCGCACTTGGCCGCTTTTTTTTTACATCTTCTATTTTTTCTAATATCTTAAAAACAACATAGTCTAAAAATAATTAGAAGTAGTGCTGAAATGTCCAAGGAAAGCGCTTTCATATTACAGCCTTCTTGATTAGACTGTCTCGCTTTTTTTGTACCTCCTCTTGGACCCCGATATCTCACCAACCCCTGACCGATATAGCTTATAACCTTACCTACAAATTGCACCAATACTATCTACCCTGCTAAATTTTATGAAGATCGGATTAATAGTTCGGTAGTTATCCTCGAACAAACATACATACAAACACCGATTCCACCAAGTTGACTCAAAGAGCTCGCTTCACTCGTTCAATAAATGTAATGTGAACGGTTTTAAATTGCTCATGTCAAACGCGAACTCTTGTTCAAACCATGTCGTGCGAGAAACCAAGCAAAATTCAATTGATAGTGCACTCATTCAAAGGAATGTCTTTGGTTTCATTCGATAAACTAACTGTTTATTTATCAGCTAAAATCTTGAGAATTTATAACAGGCGTGCTAAAATGCTTTTATGTTGATTAATTACGCAAATGGAACAGATTTTAAGCTTTTTACCCTCCGTATGTCAGATTAATAACAATTTCATTAAAAATCGTCATCACAGTTAAGTTGTGATGACGATGTATGGTGATGACGATGTATGGTGATGACAAACAATCTGGAAAATAGCATAACATAACAGGAGTGATAATAATCTTAATAATAATCATAATCATTTATTTGGTAAGAGTATTATACGTACACATTTACTATACTGCAGGATAGAGGACAATATAAATTAACAATGAGTAAATAATATTTAAAATAATAATAATAATTGGACAATAAAATAATAATAATATTCAATTATCAGTCATTAACAATCTAAAAATTAAAATTGCATTATTATAAATAAAATCGAAATATTACGAGAAAATAAAAATAGAAAATTGTATGTCAGAAAGTTATCAAGTTATGTCAATGAACTCCTCATAACTGTAGAAGGTGTTGCTTATGCGCCAGTGTTTCAGTTTATATTTAAAGTGTTGCTTATGAGCCAGTGCTTCAGTTTATATTTAAAGTGTTGCTTATGAGCCAGTGCTTCAGTTTATATTTAAAGTGTTGCTTATGAGCCAGTGCTTCAGTTTATATTTAAAGTGTTGCTTATGAGCCAGTGCTTCAGTTTATATTTAAAGTGTTGCTTATGAGCCAGTGCTTCAGTTTATATTTAAAGTGTTGCTTATGAGCCAGTGCTTCAGTTTATATTTAAAGTGTTGCTTATGAGCCAGTGCTTCAGTTTATATTTAAAGTGTTGCTTATGAGCCAGTGCTTCAGTTTATATTTAAAGTGTTGCTTATGAGCCAGTGCTTCAGTTTATATTTAAAGTGTTGCTTATGAGCCAGTGCTTCAGTTTATATTTAAAGTGTTGCTTATGAGCCAGTGCTTCAGTTTATATTTAAAGTGTTGCTTATGAGCCAGTGCTTCAGTTTATATTTAAAGTGTTGCTTATGAGCCAGTGCTTCAGTTTATATTTAAAGTGTTGCTTATGAGCCAGTGCTTCAGTTTATATTTAAAGTGTTGCTTATGAGCCAGTGCTTCAGTTTATATTTAAAGTGTTGCTTATGAGCCAGTGCTTCAGTTTATATTTAAAGTGTTGCTTATGAGCCAGTGCTTCAGTTTATATTTAAAGTGTTGCTTATGAGCCAGTGCTTCAGTTTATATTTAAACGCGGCTTCTTGTTTCAACCCAATAACGTGCAACTCATTCAGGTATTTATATCATAACATAACACAACACCCAACTGTCGCGTACATAGTCCTCAGGCCTCAGTAAAAGTAATGCCCATTGTACACGTAACCGCACGCCATACGCACACTTTCTTAAATTGACGATTGTAAGACGACTGCTTGCATCTTGCTTAGAAACAATGAAATCTGTGTCCACGAAGCGGCAACGTCGCGTCAGCCGCTCGTCATGCGTTCGTCATGCGGTGCGCGCGGCAACAAGTCACTACTCGACCGACTCGTCAGACGGACGCTTGCTTTCTCGTTGCTAGTTGAAATTGAAAGAGAACTGAGACGTTTTGTAGCGTGACTGACTATTACATGAAGCAGCGTGGACATAACAAATATGCCAAATACGCCTATCTTCATTGGTAGGTTACATTAATACGTCAAATGACGCGTGCGTGGACAGTAGGCCTTACATTCTATTAGCGATGACGCTGTAGAAAAGCCAACATTAAATTGACGTAAAAGCTATCGAAATGTCACGTGGTCTATTACGACTGTACAAATGGAGTCGCAACGAAGCGAATGCCGTTTGGCTAGGCCGGCTGATTCCACGCTAGGATTCCCTGTGTCGTGGGTATTAGAAACTTCGTGTACCATGGTACCTATTACCAGCCAGACCCGGATCAAATATTTGCAGATCATAGAAACGTTTGAAACCTTTCGCATCTCAGCTGGCTACTCAATTCAACGAGTTTTTCTAATAAATACCTACTCATTTTTCCCGTAGTTCTTAACGAACGTAGTATTTGCGAGTAGGTAGGTAAACGTGGAGCTAAACGGTCGAATAGAGCTAAACGGTTCCGTTTACAGACTCATAGATTATTCCGTCTGAGACTGAGAGTCATTCTTGCAATTACCAACAGTTGCTCTGCGAAATCGCTAAACGATTTTTCGACTGACTCGACAATTGTTGAACCCATCTCGACTTACTGGTTTGGATACAAACGTTTTTAGAGAGTGTTGGACAAATCTGTAGCTTTCTTAGTTTTTTGTCAAGCTTACTAAATATAATTCAAATGCAATTTCAATTGAATTATTACAAGCAAGCTAAGCACATTTCCATTTCCAAATCAAGATACTAACCGAGCTTAATTAGCCCATAAGATGATGTGAGTGAGTCGGCAAACATAGGTTGCTCGGTCGATACGCCGTATATAGCGAGCAAACAGGGGCTTACTGCACTAGACGAGGAGATACCCTTTTAATTAAACTAGTTCTAGACTCTAGATGCTAACTGGGGCAAGGAGGGAGACACATTTTTATATAAAACCTACAATTTTTCCCACGACGTCGTCGTTTGGGCTTTTAAACTTCTTTGTTCTCGATGTGAAGCCTCATCCGCCTTTCAAAGTAATGGACATTTAGGGCAAAATTGAAGCTTCAATTTACACGTTCAGCACATGTGCCTACACTCTACTCGCAATACCAACCACATTTTACAGGATAATAGGTGCTGTGAATATAAAATCTACAAAATTTATTCTTTAAAAACATCAGTCTGTCAAAATTAATAAAATTATTGGTGTTTTGTTAACTCAATGATTAAAACCATCGAAATAAAAGCATTGTCTAGACATTTAAAAACGTTGGCTGACTTATTTTGAAATAAAAAATGGTCTGCATTTGCTGTCCTAAAATATTCTAGGGCTAATAACAGCAGTGTAATTTGTCTAGCTCTACGTTACTGTTTTAGATAACTTTTTTAATTAGAACAATGCTGCATTTTTAATGTCCATGTGAACGCAATCAACCTGCCCACTGCAAATTATAGCAGGTGAGTATAAATAAAGTATACATAACGTAAAATCCTGATTGAGAACTCAAAAATAGTATTTTTATGATATTATATTTTACTATACTTTAGCTTAATTCTTAAAGGATCGTAGATATTTGTTCAGGGTGTTCTGGATATTATCTATGTATTTTAAAAAATATCTATCTATGTATTAGGTATATTGTCTTTTTTTTATACACCTAGGTAACACCTTAGGTATTTGATATACCTAATACACTACTACACTACTTTTTCTTTTTTTACATTCAAGTAAATGTAAAAAAATAAAAAGTAGTGTAGTAGTGTATTAGGTATATCAGTTATCTAGTACCCATAAAACAAGCTCTTGCTTAGCTTGGGGCTAGATAATGTTGTGTGAACTGTGTCCAGCTTTATTTATTTATTTATTTATTTGTGAAAGGATTTGTTTTTTGTTGCTTGTTTTTTATTTTCCTAAAAAAATAATTCTGACTAAGGAGGTTTTACTCATTTTCGTAACATTCCGGGTGGTAGAATAGTGTTTGTTTTTTACGCTTATTAATTTGACGCCAACTTACTTATTATTTATTATATTTAATGTGGCTTGTTGGTCAAACAAAAGTTTTATTGCATGAGTCTTGATAATATAGTGTATGAAACTGCTCATAGCTAGCTATTAAAACACTTGAGCTTCAGAAGATTCATCTTCTAGTTTGAGAATACCAAAAATAACAAAACAAGATTCAATAAATATTTAGAAAAATTTACGTGTTTGGCTTTTCAAGTAATTTTACATTCACATTAGAGATTTATATAAATTATCCGAAAAACTGAATAATAACAAGCTTTTTCTAAAGAAATTACATAACTTTCCGTTGATTTCGCTCAAGAAACCACATATACAAACCCTAAAACAGCTTAACCGATTGTGATTCACAACGATTTTTACAAAAAATTATTTAAAAGGTTACCCAGTTGATAAGATTCGTTGGTATAGATTTGTCCTGGCTGCTAGCTTTTTATTAAAATGTGTCATTACTGGAAGAAAGCGTTAGCCGAGTCAGTCGTGGGAAGTAATGGCGGCGATGAGCTCACCACTTGTCACGTCTATATCCCTCGATGGTGCAACCCACTGTGAAAAGAGGCCCTTTAAGGCTCTGCCTGCTTCGGGGAAAGAGGCGTGTGTCTATGGTAAGTATGTATGTATGTATGGTTTTAGATTTTAGGTTTCATAGCAACACAACATTCAGATTACAGGCTGAAAAATAACAACGTAATAAACGCAATACACATAAACAAACACCGAAGTGGGCGAATGGGCGGATGTAATAGGGAATACAAAAACTCAATTATTGATGTCCCTACGGTGCGTGGGTTGATAATATAAATTGGTCTGAATCAATTTATGAAGGGAAATAATCACCAGGTTTTATTTGGCCACGATCACAAAACACTTCATAAAATGTAGCCATGAATCTGTAGCATCATCGTCATCATCAGTCGGTAGACGTCCACGGCTGGGCGAGGCCATAATCACCCAGGCGAGTTGATGATCGTAATTTTTTTGTTGAGTACAAAGATGGATACTGCCCCGCTGGTATACAGCGTGGATTTTGTTAATCTCACCTGTTGGGAAAGTTCTGTAAATACTGAAGATAGCTAATTTTACTTAAACGAAACATTCCTTTATTTTGAAAAAGAAGTAAAACTGCATTCAATTTTTTTTTTTAAATAAATAAATGATGCTGGACAGTTCACACAACATTATCTAGCCCCAAGCTAAGCAGAGCTTGTGTTATGGGTACTATATAACTGATATACTACATTACATACATAGATAATTTTTATTATACATACAGTGGTGGTCACATAATTAAAGACACTGGAAGCATATTGAAATAACTAAGCTATTCCTCCTGTGTATATTTTATCAGACTGCCATTGTAACTTGCTGCACTATTAATTTTATTTGTGTTCTTATTGTGTATTTTTAAAACGAAACATTTACAACAAAACTTGCCTTTTACTCGGTAAAACTTAAATGTATGCAGTGTCAATAAAAGATAAGATTAGTAAAATCTGGCCATATAATTAAAGACGCTTCATTTCGTCACAAGAAATTTAAAAAAAAATTGTTATCATTGAAATTATCTTACTACGTAAGATTTCTAACACATTTTTATAGAGCATTCCGATGCGTATCAATACTTGGTCGCATGTCCTTTTGCAGCAATAACAGCACGACATCTCTTAGCCATGGAAGCGATCAATTTTGTACAAACTTGTACCGGAATTTGTTCCCACGCTTCTGTAAAAGCTGTGTAAAGTTGATCGACATTTGATGAACGCTTTGCCGCCACTGTCTTCTTCACCTGGTACCACAAGTTTTCGATTGGATTTAAATCCGGACTGTACGGGGGCCAATCCAAAACTGTCACAAACTGGTTCCTTAACAAATCTTTAACTACATTTGCGGTGTGTTTCGGATCATTATCCTGTTGAAAAGTCTAAATGACCGGTAAATTTTGCTCAGCATAGGGCAGCATGGTTTCTTCTAAAATATTTTTGTACTGGTATTTATCCAATTGTGGAAGGAAATGGGGGAGGCCTACGCCAAGGAGGCGACTATTACTGAAGAATGAATAAAAGGAGATTAGTATAAGTATTATTACAGTAGTAGAAATAAAGGCTCATTTAATTTAATTTAATTTTAATTTAATTTAATTAATTTATCCATATTGCCTTCTAACTTCCTGACAGGTCCGACACCAAGTCCTGAAAAACAGCCTCACACTTTGATATTTCCCCCTCCATGTTTCACTACTTTGTTGGTGTACTTCGGATCCATTTCTTTTTTCGGGGGGCGTCTAACATATTGTTTTCCGACAGAATTAAGCATATTAATGTTTGTTTCATCCGAAAAAAGCACATTTTTCCACTCTCGTTCAGTCCAGTGTTCATATTTTTTAGCAAACGCTAACCTTGCCTTAACATTTTGCTTTTTCAAAAGTAGCACCTTTCGAGACACTCTTCCGTACAAGTTTGCCTCACATAGTCTCCGTCTAATTGTCCTTGCAGACATACCCGTCGGCCGTCCTGCCCCATATATTTCCGAGCGTATTAGTTCTGATCCTTTGAACGGTTCCTTTTTTGCCAACAACACCATCCTAGAGTCTTCTCGCGGAGTAGTTTTTCTAGGTCTCGGTTATCTGGGTACGTTGTCGGTCGTATTGAACTTCTTGAAATGCTTTATAGCATTCATAACCATGTCCTTAGAACAGCTCAAATGGTTTGAGATTTTTCTGTATGACCAACCTTTGCTATGAAAGTTCAAGATTGTCTTTCTAGTGGACGAATCGCAACTCTTGTTTTTTCCCATATCGATTGGTATAAAACTTATTAATTTGAATACAAAAATTAAAATGTTATAATTAATGTCGATGTATCATGCAAATATGCGGAAAAACAATGAAAAACCGAATGTAGTTCTTTTAATTTTTTTAAATTCAAAACACATCATTCACTGTCTTTAATTAGCTGGCCAGCTACAGGTACGTTAATTTTTTTTAAATTAGATTCGGGGATAGTGAGCAGTGTCTAAATACCAAGCAACACAACTTTTTTGTCCCCCCATTTTTAAGAATACAACGTTTTGTATGATTTAGTAACAATTACATTAAATTTAATACCTACTTTGGCTAATTGGTAGTGCCAAAATCATGTTTATTGTGATCAATTTGGGGGTGTCTCTAATTATGTGTCCACCACTGTATAAAATACCCAGAACACCCTGAACAAATATCTGCGATCGCAAAAATATTTGTTCCGAGGCGGGAATCGAACCCGCAACCTCCTGCCTCGCAGGCCAACCTTCGCCTGCCGCGCCACAGAGGTCGTCAAATAAGCTTGCCACACCCGGGAATCCGACAAAATAACATCCTATACTTTTATGACATCTATCTATTTATCAATCATGAGGCTCAAATCCCTCTAACAAACAGGGTAAATTACATAAAAGGAAAACTATGAAATAAAAACCTATTTTAAATGAACGAAAAAAATAACGAGTAATAATTTTAGTAAAAATAATCTAAATGTGTATAACAAAACACTATCGTTGCTCGGCGTCTTATTTCCCTATTCCGTTTTCAAGTAACTTATGCCTCACGGAGTTACGTCGCATCCAATAAAGAGTGTGTATTACAGACACGCGTAATAATAATTGTTAATGAATAAGATATGTAAGACCCATGAGTAAGAGTGTGTTATCTTGCCCCATTGAATTTCCTTTCATTTAATTTACCATATTTTTAGGGAGATTTGATCCTTATGATTGACCCTATCGATTGATGCCATAAAAGTACAGATTGTTATTTTGACGGATTTTAGCCGGTTCGATTACTGGGTGTGGCAAGCGAATTTTAAAAAACTATGAGAGAAGATTTTATTCTTTTTAAAAATAAATGATTTTTTCCTGTGAGTAAAATTGGCTATGTGAAGTTTTTAGATCGAATAACAAATAAATAATGCTGGACAGTTCACATAACATTATCTAGCTCCAAGCTAAGCAGAGCTTATGTTATGGGTACTATATAAATGATATACTTAATACAATAGATTACATAGATAGATATTATTATTTATTATACATAGAAAATACCCAGAACACCCTGAACAAATGTCTGCAGATCGTACAAATATTTGTTCCAAGGTGGGAATCGAACTCGCAACCTCCTGCATCGCTGGTGAACCTTCGCAAAACGAGCCACAGAGGCACTTTCCCTTTAAAAAAATCCAGTCTGTTTAATCCGTTAGTCTGCTTTCACGATATCCAAGAGAGGAAACGGAGGGGTATATTGGGTAATGGGCTGGTCATATATGCCGAAGAACCGACAACCGTTGGGGTAAGCGAGTTCTTGAGTGGAGACCGCGTCTTGGCAAACGTAACGTGGGGCGCCCTCTGGCTAGGTGAAGCAATGACCTACGAAAGACGGCGGGCAGAAAGTGGATGAGAAGAGCCGAACACCGGGCTCAGTGGCGCGTATTAGGAGAGGCCTATGTCCAGCAGTGGACTAGTGTGGGCTGATGATGATGATGATGACTATATAAACTCAGCGTCGTATGTCATTCTACCTGATGGGACCAGCAATGAGTTTCTCGAAACATAATACGCTCATCGATAATCAATTTTGAATTTGTCATATAAACGACAGAAGGGATAGGAATTAATTTAAAAAAAAAAGTGTGTGCGTGTTTGTTAAAGAAGGGTCAAGATATTTGCTTTCAACTAATACTTTGCGAAAACCACCTTTAATCATTTACTACTACGGCTAACAAGTATTTCTGAATTAACACAAATAACGCGAGCAGACAAACCAGATATGTAATAAAATGAATTCGTTTTACCGTCCCTGCTCCCATAAGTCCTGTCTCGTAAAATGTATCACCGCTCTGGAGACCACTGAATCTCCCGAGCCACGTAATTTGCACATGTACTGATTTCCAATAATTCGAAGAGCGCGCCACAATTGTTGGTTCGGAAGTGCTTTTACAATATCTCATATTGAAAGTGGAAGAACATACACATTTTAGAGCGTCTAATTGCGTAAGCTGTCGTTATGACATTTCGACTAAAAAGTTACGATTTAAACTGAACTTTGGGTAACTGATCATGCGGTAGCCGACACTGGTTCATCACATAGCAAAGAAAGAACCAGTAACAACAGGAACAGAAAGACAGAAAGGCATCTGGTATGTGAAATTCAAAAAACCAGCCAAGTGGGAGTCGAACTCGCGCACGAAGGGTTCCGTACCATTATCTTTAAAAACACATTTGTTGTATGGGAGCCCCCTTAAATATTTATTGTATTCTGTTTTTTAGTATTTGTTGTTATAGCGGCAACAGAAATACATCATCTGTGAAAATTTCAACTGTTTAACTATTGGTACGAGTATCACTGTTCATGAGATATAGCCTGGTGACAGACGGACAGACAGACGGACGGACGGACAGTGGAGTCTTAGTAATAGGGTCCTGTTTTACCCTTTGGGTACGGAACTCTAAAACGAACCAGTGAGGTGAAAGCTGTCGTAAATTAACATTAGGTACAGTGCTTATTAAGTTCATTGGAATAACTAGGAGATGTGTATAAAGTTAAAGTTTAGACATGAATGGAGAAAAACTTTTTTAATTCAAACGAAGACAATAAACCTACGAAGTTGGACGAACTCGTACTTATAAGTACTATTCTTGGAATGAGGGTTCACGGAGATACTTTAAAGATTTTCAAAACATTTTCTTCTAAGGAAATGAAAATAAAAAAGTGAAGATAGTAAATAAGCCAGATAGATCAAATAATCGCTAGGCACTAGTGTTTTTATGGAATCTTACAATATACTAAAAACCCGATAAAAAAAGCATTTTTCGTAAACAAAAAGTTGATAGCTTCCGATCTGAGTTACTGTACAACTTTAAGAAGTATAAAGCCAATGGGTAAAGTTTCCTCCAATCTGATTCTTGGGGATGATATGGTGACAAACGTTAAAGAGTCGTAAGACGTAGTCGCAAACATTTAGAAAATACGTCTCAACTTTCCCGTATCACCAGAAATCAGATAACTAGAAAAAAAAACTTTAGAAAATAATAAAAGTTTTGTGCTAAACAATTTCTAGCTAGAGGCTAAACTTGCACAACTTCATCTACTGAGCTCTGTACTGTAGGCTACTAAACTTAATAACGCGGCTTCCAAGGTGGTATATTAAAGTAATTTGGAGAGTTTACTCCGCAGGATCTAATAGCCACCAAAGGCAATGTTGAAACGTTTCCTTTAGTTCCATTTCTTTTGTGTAATTACACCGTGTGTTGGGTTCATATAAGTAAGAGAAGTAACTGGCAATACTATCTGGGTGTAAGGCGACTGGCTTGGAATTTAAGTGATCTTATTTGGTAGCCGGCAAGCCGATTCAGGCACGGCGTGTACCCTGCGCGTGTTTCGAATCGTCAATTTTTGCGTACCTGTTCGATCTTTCTCCCTAATTATTAGCTAGCGTTCTTTAATCAGATTTATTTCAATTGAAATTAAACGTTATTTTTAGAAGTTTTTTTACTTAAATGGCGTACCTAATCGTGTTATTCATCATTGGACATAATCCTCCCTCACAGAATGCCATAACGAACGGCCTTGAACCGCCTCCATTCAATGTTTTCCTGCGACCTTTAGAATGTATTTCATCTATCGCAAGGAGGCTTCCGCTTATGCATCGTCCGGTTTTTGTTTGCTACTCGAGAAGCTTTATTTCCCAGAGGAAAGTTCTGCGAGCTATATGGCCTGCCCATGGCCACTTCAACGTGCTAATTCTGATAGCAATGTCGGTGATCTTGGTTCTTCTACGGATTCCTCATTTCAGATTATATCACAGAGTGAAACTCCGAGCTCATCTTACGGTAAAAGTCCACCATAGGACATAGGCCTCCTAGAAAATAAGAAGAAATTTTTAAAACTTAAAAAACACCAACGCAATGAAACGGCTGATTTTGATAAAACGTGTCTAAGAACCATCGTTATAAAACCTGCTTTTTAATAAAAAAAAACACATTCAAATCGGTTCACCCGTTTAAGAGCTACGGTGCCACAGACACACACTCTCAGACACACACACACACACTCTCTTTTTAGGTCGGGGCTTATAAATGAAAGGCCTTAGAGATAGCCCTCGCAGTTTTTTATTAGTTATAGATACATTAGATAAATACTGATAATGTCTAAGAGTTAGAAACTTGAAATTCCCTCAAATGTTTTCTTGTTTTCAGAATTTTCGGAATTAATTTTACTGTCTAGGAATTTACAATTCAGATAGGTACAATCATTCGATTCGAGTTCAGGACCTTTGAGAGATAAACTTTTTTGATTGAATAGTTTTATCCACGATAAGAAACATTGTCCAAGTATAGGTGTGGGGCCACATTCAATTACAAATGTACAATTTCAACCCATGAGTCAGTTAAAAAGTTTGTATATTTTTATATATTTCAAGGGTCTTTATGTAGTGCATCCTTATTTCTGAAAAGAAGAAAAAATACTTTGAAATCACCACATCCATATATAGGTAGAATCGATTTTCATATAAGCCCTACGCAGATGGGAGTAAAATCGTAAAATCGAGCGTTAACAAAAAGTGAAGTCGTTATATTTTCCCTCTGTGCTAAGTATTCACGCATCTTGTGCTAAACTCTTACTGAACAGGACTGGAATAAACTCCTTCGTCACTTTTTCTTTTCTGGGATCAAATCTGAGAAGCTCTATATGAGACACTTTTTGTCAATGAAAAATTCTGAATGTTTGCGTTGACCTTGGTTTTGGATTACAATGCATTATTATGATGATACGAGCTGATAAAAAAAAAAAAAAAAAAAACAAATGCTAAGAAAAAAAAAAAAAAAAAAATGCTATTTCTTTCTTTTCTTTCTTTCTTTCTTTATCTGATAATGGAGACAAGGAAGGAAGGTGGACAACGGAACTCCTCGATGGGTTATAGACTTATAGTAGACTGACTGTGTTTTGGCTCATTTTTATTGGCTCGCGATTATCTCTACTATATAAAAATAAGTCGGGTTTTCCTTCCTGACGCTATAACTCCAGAACGCACGAACCGATTTCCACGGTTTTTCATTCGTTGGAAAGGTCTCGGGCTCCGTGAGGTTTATAGCACAGAAAATTCAGGAACAATTTCAACAGAAAAGCGGGAAAATCTTTTTTCACATACAGCACCATCTCTGATACATAGCATGTACTACAAACCAATATTTTAAGTAGATGGCGCCGGTGCGTGATACATTGTTTGACAGCTACTCATTGTTCTCTGCTCAGTTTATTTCATGTGACAAACCGGTATAGTGTTCACTGTGAAATTGTGAAAAAAAGTAAAAAAAATAAGTTATTCGTTTCCTAACATTTCAATTGGAAACCATCAAATCAATCACGTGTATTGTGCAAATTTTTATTCAATTTCAACAGCAGGCATTTGTCTTTAAGGTGGTAAGTTGACCACTCTGTCCATCTGGTGGCGAAACGGAGTTTGCCAGGTTTGCTAGTACTATTTTAATCTTTTTAGTGCATTATTTGGGTAGGTATATTTTTAAGAAAAATGTGTTGTTTTCTAAATGTTTAGGTAATTATTTTATGGCAACACGTTCTGGTTTGTTCTTTGCTTGGATCTTAAACAAATTAAAATCTGGATAACTGTAATACAGTAGATATAAACTATATTACGAATTATTAATTTCATTTGCACATAACCGCAAATTGTTAGGCAACCGCTATTGCCATAATACTCGCAGAGCTGTGGTTACACGTGATTAGAATTTCGCACAAGTGTTTGTATGAAATAATTGCTAATATCCAAATGCACAGTTAACTTGGTGGGCGGTGCAGTTTTATAACGTAAAGTGTATCATTCTGTACAAACACAGGAATCAATGTTAACTTTAATAAGTTATTTTCAACGATTTTATTTAGATTTGTGAAATCATGATAAGAAGGATTTCATAAAAAACGCTTTTTAAAAATAAAGTGTGGGTATTTTATATTCACACATACTCAATGACAAAGCTTAAAATAAAAAGCTTTTTTAAAGCGACAAATAATATTTGACAACCAACGTGGTGAGGCTCTTCCCGCCATTTTCGAAAAGAGACGTTGTCTACTTTTATTTTATTTCTTTTCCTAGTGTTTTCTTGAGTTATTTTGTGTTATTTTGGTGGCATTTTAACTAATGTAGCTCGTTTAAAAAGCACAAGTGTAGTGAAATGAAATGGAAGTGAGTGGACTTTTGAAATTGGTGGAAATTGTCTACCAAAGTTTTAGTAAAATTGGCCACCGTTTTACTAAAACATGACTCGACTGTGACTTTGACGACTTGGAGGGAGTGTAACGTTGCAAAATATATTGAAAATACAATATAGTGAAAATACAGATACTTACTTGAAAATGGCAAATGCACAAGCCATGCGGCGCCAATTATAAAGAAAAAAAAAAAAAAAAAAACAACGTGGTACAATTTTGCTATTGTAATTTTTTATAAATATTTAGCCATGCGGTTTTTTCTATAACTACTAGATTTTTGATGCGATTTCAAGAAAATAACTGTCTTTTTGGTCTAATACAATTTATATAACAAGCTGTAGCTCACACTTTATTACAGGATGTTCAACCCTGGCTTGGCCATAACATAACATTGTTGCAAACGCAGCCAATCAATAGAAGCATCAAGTTATCGAACTCCATTATTGAAGTGTCTCCAGTTACACGAAGTTGTTGTTGTACAGTGTAACTCGAAGACCCTACTCTCGTGTCTAAGTATATAATTACTTGCCCTTGTTGTTATAAACTGTGCCACAACCGGCCACCACATCTGCGAACATCCCGAAGCACATAAATCGCTGACCGAACCCGCCTAAGCAAATTCGACCTAACCCCTTTAATCTGACACTTTTAAATGGATTACCGAACTGTGAACTAACATAAACACAGATGGCATCGCCTTAGCACTGGGTCTAGGCCTCCGCAATGGAACAGCGAGCGAGGAAGTGGACGCGAGAGCGGATATTGTACTGCGGAGTGACTCCGGAACCATTGACATATTGACATTTGTAGGGTTCCGTATCCAAATTACGGAACCCTGTTATTATTATTATTATTCGTCATGTCTGTCTGTCTGTCCGTCCGTATGTCACAGCCACTTTTTTCCGAAACTATAAGAGCTATGCTGTTGAAACTTGGTAAGTAGATATATTCTGTGAACCGCAATAAGATTTTCACACAAAAATATAAAAAAAGAATTGGGAGAACTGAAACTCAAAAATGTTTTTTTCATCAAACTCATACTATGGTCTTCAAAAATGATATTGAGGTTTATAATATAATTTTTTTCTAAACTAAAATTGGTTTGAATGAGATCTAGTAAGTATTTTTTTTAATACGTCATAAATCGTAAACCATCCAAGAACTTTTATATTATGTTATTACGAAACCCTTCATGGGTGAGTCCGACTCGCACTTGGCCACTTTTTTTTAAGTTTATTCGGACGTGGATTCACTTAATATTACAAAATGATCTCAACTTTACCGCTCTTACCAGAGGCCTCTATCCAACAGTGGACTTATGCGGGTGACTGTTATAAAAGTGAAACAAAATTGCAGCACTTGAGTGGTTTCGCTTTTGAACCCGTGTTTTCAACAGACTTCCGAAAACAGATTTCAATCAGGAGTTTCTCAATTAAGCTTACAAATAAATGTAGGATTATTCCCAGAACTGATACATAATCGCCAGATTGAATACCTAACGGCCATACACGCACCCGACAGGTAGTGACACAAGATAGTCTGTGCATAAAAATGCTGTTGAAATTTGATATTAAGTTTCCTTTAATAAAATATTATCCCTAACAAATAAAATGAGGAAAAGTGTCACGAAGAATTTAACAATCCACTTCAGAAAAACGCGACAAAAACTTTGAAAAGTAGTTTAGATCTAGTTTGCAGATGTGTCCGCGGCAGTGTAAAAAGCTACCAACGATCCAATAGCGGGACAGGAAAAATCCCGACGTGACAGGGCGGTATCCCCGGAATGCTTGCAGGATCTGTCCATGCCTAGAACAATTCAGTCACGGGACGACAAAGTAACTCCAGGATCTCCGTGTAGGTCAGCTGAGAAACTGATGAACTGAGATCTGGAACGGAGATACCTGAATCGGGATTTGCAGATCAAACGCCAAAATTTTGCACACTGTCTCGTAAGATCATAGGTTCTTCTGGCCCCCTATTGGGTAGTAAGGTATACCAACGTCTAACATGACATTCTAGAATTTCAGTGGAAATATTTAATTATTCATAAAAAAAATGGACATATCCTTTGTCCATCTCCTTGTCCCTTTGTCCAATGACGACCTTTGTGGCGCGGTAGGCGAAGGACCGCCTGCGACGCAGGAGGTTGCGGGTTCAATTTCCGCTTCGGAACAAATATTTGTTCAGGGAGTTCTGGGTTTTTTCAATGTATAATAAAAAATATCTATCTATGTAATGTTTTGTATTAAGTATATGTATATATAAGTTATCTAGTGCCCATAACACAAGCTCTGCTTAGCTTGGGGCAAGATAATGTTGTGTGTACTGTCCAGCGTTATTTAGCATTATTTATTTATTTATTTTATTTTTGTTTGTGGATTGGTCAATTGACTTACAGTGCATGGTTGCAGTAGTATCGTGTCCTGTACTAAATTTTTCCAGGCTGATCCACCGACGAACAACTTAACGAGATAATCCCCTGATTAGAGAGGTCGACACCGCGCGCCGTCTCATTTCCTAAACTTTCATAGACGAATTTATATTTTGTAAAAGCTTATTTCATAAAATTAGGTTAACTAATTGTGCCAACAATGGATAGCATTTTAACTCTAGTTTTAGATGTAACTAATAAAGTATTTATTTACAGATATTGTACCTAATAATACTACTTACTCAACCAGGTATAATCATTTTTTTTTTAAATGCATCGTTTGAGCCATCTAAAGACCGTTAAAAACTATCTAAAGATAGCTTAACTGATCCAGATCACTACCAGATGGAAGCGTCCCTAATATGCTGGCTGCATGGTAATGCATTGAGCCAGAAGATCCAGTTCTCGTGTCACGCGTCACTTCGACCAGAAACCCTGAAAGAATTTTGAAAACGCGAATATGTACTCTACGTATCCAGAGTCCCCAAAAGGCTCAAATCCGGAAGCTCTGTCGAGACTCATTTATTTCTTTGCGATTATAAAATAAATAAATAAATAAAATTATATTATTATTTATTTTACAGATCTAACTCGAGGATTACGCAGTAGAAAAACGCAAAAAAAAAACGCCTATAAAAAAATATGAGTCAATTATGCTAACTCTGGTTGGCGCAAGCTCGTCTAAAGGAAATTATCTAAAATTTAAGCGTAAAATTCCTTTGACTTTGGATTATCGTGCTACAGATTTCAATAAAAAAATACCGGTTTTGAAAACTTAACGAAATAAATTGTTATTTACGTAATAAGTTTCTGAATATTGGTAGTTAAATCGTAGAAAAAGACGATGAGTCCATTGAGTAAGAATCGTATATAGCTCAATGGATAAGACAGGTAAAAGACGATGAGTACATTGAGTAAGAATCCTAGTTCAATGGATAACACAGGAAAAAGTTTCAGTATGAAATTACAATGTGCATACAGTGAATGGTTATTATTAAATTCCTTTTAATGAGCTATTGTATGCTTTCTCTCAAGAATCAGTCCAATCAAAATCCAAGCAAGCCTTCAAAGCAATTTGAATGAACAAAATGGACAATATTGGATTTCCAAAGTTAAAAGTATCTGGCGGCACACGATAAGGGAACGGCAAAGAGTTACGTTATCTGCAATCACAGAACTTGTTACAACTGTCGTAAAATAAAGTTTAATTTGAAGCATTTCATTTGACCATAATCCTATTCTGATGTCTGATTGAGTCATGAATTCATATTGATATTGCTCAATTGTCTTTATTTTCTTTTCATCAGCCATTGGTTTTTGGTAATGAATATATATTATTATTATATTATTTATTATTATGAGCCTGTGGTGTCCCACTGCAGGGCAAAGGCCTCCGTTCCCCTGCTTCCATTTGTCTCTGTTGTTGGCTATTTGGCACCAATCCGTCAAGTAGGAGTCTAGCTCATCCCGCCATCTCCGTCTGGGCCTTCCACGTGGCTGATGAATAGATGGAATGTATTTATTATCGGTGACGTTTTACTCTAAATTGTATCCACGTGCTAAAATGTGTTATTAATTTATACAGTCGTCTGCGAACCTACATTATACTGTTACGCCGACCTATTGGCAGAGCCTCTTAGCGCCATCTGTTGACGAGTGGTGGCGATATAGGAAACGTAGAATTGCTGCTAGCGCCCTGTTGACAGTGCTAGTTGACGAGTAGACGTAGAATTTCTAGCTCTATCTGTTGTTAGAGCAGGACGCATGTATCTTCTATCCTCTTTGGATATTTCAAGATAATTCTAAATGCTCATCAGTACTAGCACTTTATAGATCTCTCAGTTATATAAATGGAACTCGCTCTAAGAAGACTCAGTCTATAATTGGCTTTTAGTGTGAATAAATCAAGTGACTTGAGAGTGCTAAATTGTGAACAGTGTGAAGTAGTCTTAGTGTAGAGTGAATCAGTGTTTTTCTGATAATATTATTAAAAGTGTAATTTTTTTTTTTTTTTTTTTTTTTTTTTAACATTGATAGACCTTTGTTTGACCACGATCTCACCTGTTGGTAAGTGACGATGTGGCCGAAGATGGAGCACAAAGGTCTAGAAGGCACCTATTCACTCTAGACTTGAAGAGACCCAGATTATAGTTTTCAGGAAAGACAGACGACGGCAGTGTATTCCACTCCTTAGCAGTTCGCATTATAAAGGTAGAACCGAAACGTTTTGTGCGAATAGAAGGTATACTAATGAGGTAAGGATGGTACTGAGCCGTACGCCTGCTCGTCCTATGATGAAAAGGAGATGGTGGGATCAGATCGTGCAGTTCCTGGGAGCATTCCCCGAAATGTAACCTATAGAAGATTGAAAGGCATGCATGTAATTTTGAAAACCGCAGCTCAGTATGATTATTTTGCAAACTTTTTTGCAACAATTGTGTTCAGTTGACACCCAAACATCATCTAAATTTTTTATTCGCTTTAACCTTTTTTTTTTTTTTTTTTGTGACGAGGTGAAAATCTGCTTACAGATACCCTACCACATTGAGGGTGTGGTAGGGTTATGTGAGGTTCACGGACTCGTGGACTCACTAAAAACACCCCGGTGGCCGGCCTCGATGCATGTCAAGGGGCTCCGGGATCTCCATACGGAACGCACCGGTGCCCCTCTCGCATTTGCCTGTGGAGCACAGTCCCGGGCATGACTTCCATAGTCACGCCCAACACCCTCGCTGGTGCTCACAGCGACAATTTGCAAGTTGTCGCTGCCTTCCCGGAACCACAAGTTGTCGCTGCCTTTTCAACCTAACCTAACCTTTTTTTTGTTGAGGTGGAGAAATGCGCCATAGTGAAAAAAATTATCTATTTCAGATAACTATTAATTTAATTTCAACAACCAACTTAAAAAAACTTCATTAGATAGTACAAGTTGTTGTAATAATATTCTACAACAAAGTAACACCTATTAAAACGACTGCCTTTACGAGGATTTAAAAGTTGGGCGATTTTGCTCATATTTTAAATTCTTGGTTAGAATTGAGTACCTAAATATTTCTGCCTAATATCATCAAAATCGGCCAGTAAATGGTGCCGCAGCAAATTTCCCCGATATAAGGGCAATAAAACAATGCGTTAGAAAATTTATAATTCAGTAAGACACGAAGAGAGTAAACCTATCAAGTGCCTACATATCCATAGATTCCAATTTTATCGGACAGGTAGCTAAATATAAAAAGTGAATTCAGTCTCTCAATTCCGTTTCACTTCCAACAAAGCTAAACAGAGTTAGTATATTTCAGGTTTTATAGGCAAACATATGAATTTCAATTTAAACAACACGTGTGAATCTCGCGCCTGAGTGATCTAAACATCGCTTTTTACAGTCGAAAAATCAACATAATGAGTAAGTTCCCTCTTATCCCACTAATATCGAAATGTCAAAGTTACGAATGTTTAGTTGTTTGTATGTTTGTTACTCAATCACTCCGAAACGGCTGAGCTGGTTTCGATGAAATTTGGTACACATATAGATTATGGCCTGTATTAAATTATAGGTTATTTTGTATCCTGGTAAAAAGCGAGTGGAGACGCAAGTGGGTACTAATCTATAATAATATTATTAATTTCCACATACATCTAAGTTAAACCACTACCAACCTACTACCTGGATTCACAAACAATAAATGATTTATGATTTTTTATGATTTTAAAGTCTCGAAACATTCACCGCTTAAAATGGACGTCGCTAATATACAGTTGCATCGGAAACGTGCCTATATCCGGCTTTAAATTTGAGGAAAGCTCTCTTTTCACGTTTATAATTCCGGGTTGCGAAATAAACTCGTGTAGTTTTATATATTGACAATGGAATTGAATTAGCCGACACGCGCAGGCTTTCTAGGTCTGTTGGTAATCCTATTGTGGTGTGAACTCGAGCCACAGGCTTCTAAAAGTTGGGTGCGCGGTACAAAACGAAGCTAATGCCTCTGAGACCCGGAACTTATTGCAGCCTCCGCTACACGTACGAGCCTCTAGGTACAAGCTCTTATTATAAACTACCTGCAACTTACGGTTATGATAGAGATATTTTTGCTGCATCTGCCCCCTGTGTATTAGGTAGATACGCAAAAGTTTGAATAGCTAGTTTTAGAGTTAAATATGAATTTAATTTTTTAAGCACTAAACTACCGTACCTGAACTAGTAGTAGTGGAGCTTTTTTGTGAAAGAGTTCGTCGGGGAAGTACCACCATACCTATTTCTGCCGCAAAGCAGCAGTAAGATAAGATAAGATAATTGTTTATTTTTAGATTTCACACATTAAAAAATTCACATGTCATCCATTTTGTTAATAAATTAAATCTTATAATTAATGTTAGTTAGCATAAAAAGTTACAATTATTAAATTAAGCATTATATTAATTCAAATTCAATCATCATTAATTTTTTTTTTTTTTGTTTTTTTAGTAGTGCTCGCATTGCTTTGTTCCGGTTTGAAGAGTATGGGTGCCGGTGAAATTACAGGCACATGAGACTTTTCATCTTTATGTCTCCAGGGTGGCGGGCGCAGTGCAATGCCACATAGGGTGCGTCTTAGGTAAACGTGACCTATGTGATAATGCACCGTTCATAGGCAGAGGGTACCTACTGCTTAACATCAGGTGGGCGATCTGAAAATCCGTCATTAAAAGTAGTAAAAAAACTGGTTAATGCTGTATTATGTAATTCATAGTGGACGATAAATACAGAAATTTGAAGAGGCTGTGTTTGGGATAGAAAAGTCCCACACAACTCAAACAAGAACCATCATCATCATCATCACCAGCTTGTCGTCCACTGGACGAGGGTTCCACCATAGAATACTATGGGGGACTTGCCATAATCGCCACGCTTGGCAGGCGGACAGGTGATCGCTCTGTATTGTGTTGTGTACTTACTCAGGTGGATACTGCTGCCCGTCCCCTGGTGTAATCCCTTAGTCGAGTTTTACGATAACCAAGGGAGGGGTAAACAATTATACCCCCATTTTTTTAAAGTTTTTTCCTTTATTTATTTATATTCACATACGTAGATACAAGCCTTTTTCACCGAAAGGGTAGGCAGAGCCTCTATAAGGCTCTTGTACTATGGGTTATACCATCTTAGGATTAAAGACGTGACAAATAGCACAGATAAAATAATAATGCAAATAGTGAGCTAACGCCGCCATTGCTTCCCACGACTAAAGAGTAGATGTGTGATGTAGGTTAAATATAAGTGTTTTGCGTGTCTTTTCAAATGGGTTGACTTTATCCTCCAAAAACTTAGTTATTTCTGCCACCGTTTAAACTAGTTTATGAATTGACGGAGACTCGGATGGCTTGACATAATTTTCCCACAATAATACCTGGACTTGTTGATAAGATTCGTTCGTATAAGATTTGTCCTGGCTGCTTGCTTATTATGGAATGTGTAATTGCTGGAAGAAGGCGTTAGCCGAGTCAGTCGTGGGAAGCAATGGTGGCGATGAGCTCACCACTTGTCACGTTTATAGTATATATATTCCACGATGGTGCAACCCACTGTGAAAAGAGGCTAATTGAGGCTCTGCCTACCCCTCGGGGAAAAAGGCGTGTGTATGTATACACCTGTATTAGCGATATACAAGCAGACTTTCCTCTGGCTTAGAATTATGATAATAGCAGGTTTCAAATTACAAAGTTTGAAAACAGACACCAATTAGTTATTATCAATCCACGGGATTTAAAATCTGTTCGTAGAGACACAACCAAGATGAAAAATAGGAGCAGCAAAATACAGCGGTTGAGGGAAACAGCTAAACCACATTAATGTGACTGTAACTGCTTTTGGCAGAAATACCACAGAACGGGCCGAATGCAATGCCGAGCTCAGACATGAGCACGTGACATACAATCCCACATTTTACTGTTCATGAAAAGTGGTATGCACGGTTTGATGTTGTGCTACATCCTTGTTTTTACGAATTGTGTGGTTGTTGATGTTATACAGTTTGGTAAGAAGTTTAAGTTTGGCAAACATCTTTTGAGCGCTTTATAACTTAAAACAACTAAAAATAAGACAAAATAATTAATTGTAACTCGGTATTGGTAATGATACTCGGGTTTAAGAAATGATGATGATTTTACGGTAAGAAGCAATTAGCAATAAATAAATAATTTAGTAAAAATTAAAAAAACCCTCAACGCAATGAAACGGCTGAACTGATTTTGATCAAACATAGCTAAGAACACTCCCGACAAATTCACCATTCAAACAAAAAAAAATATCGAAATCGGTTCATCTGTTCGGGAGCTACGATGCCACAGACAGACACACACACGCACACACACACAGAGACACGTCAAACTTATAACACCCCGTCGTTTTTGCGTCGGGGGTTAAAAATTCCATCTGCTAATTAACATTATAAAAAACCCACTGGCCACCATCTAGTAGAATTTACTCAAGGATCTGAAGGATATCTGATATTATTCTAGAGTATTAAAATAATGAGGTAAGAATTTTGTTGACGAATTTATGAATAATTTGTATATCCACTGGCCTTGCGCATACAGATAGCTACGTGAAAATTTAACTAAACACTTCCTCCTTTGACAATCACGATAAATAGCTCTGGCAGCTGGAGATATGGGAATGCTGCTGTGAAATACAGGACCTGCCTTTAAGAGTAACACTCAGGTAAGTAACTCCTAAATAGGTACTAAGGCGTGAACATATAAAAATAGTTTATACAAGTTATTTCTATATATACATACATACATACATAAACTCACGCTTGTTTCCAGGAGGGGTAGGCAGAGACCACGGATTTCCACTTGCTACGATCCTGACACACCTCTTTTGCTTCATTTACTCTCATCACATTCTTCATACATGCTCGTCGGTTAAGGGTACTCTTGACCTGGCCTTTTTCCAGAACATCTCCGATCTGGTCTAAATATATTCGCCGAGGTCTTCCCCTTCCCACTGTCCCATTCACGCTCGTCTTATGTACCCGTTTCGTCAATCTACTATCGTCCATCCTTTTTAAATGTCCAAACCATCTGAGCATACCTTTCTCAATCCTAGTCACTACGGCTTCTTTAATTTCACAACGCTCTCTTATCACACTATTCCTTATTCTATCTCTCGAAGTCACACCACACATACTTCTGAAAGCTCCACTGCATTTATTCTACTTGCATGTTTCTTATAAGAATTATTAAGTTATTTTTATAAGAAATTTAAAACCCCACTATTTTCAATATTTCATTCAAATTTGATAAAGGAACACTTATAGAAGCCCTTCGGTGTCTATCACGCGTTATATAGCTCACTCTTAGCTTGTAGTTACACTACTCACAATTAGACGTCGCCACAGAAAAAAATAGAATGCGCTTTCAGCTGTCATTACTTACAATTGTCTTCCAAAAGCATTTTTGCAAGCTGATCATCCTGGAATGGCTGCACCAATTTCCACCAAACATAGCTAAGACCAATCTCGCAAACACCAACTTTCATGTAATAAAACCGTATCTAATTTGGACAAGAAATATTGACCCGCGACCTGTGCACCCACTGGCTTCACCCACCGGTGGGTGTAGTGGTAATTCCTGTTTACCCGTGTACCCACTGCGATATGGTTGGAATTAATTATCGATGAAAAAAATAAAATAATAAATGAAGAGAAATTAATGAAAATTACATAATATGACAGAGCATGACAGATAATGACGGATAATGACAGAGAATGACAGAGCATGACATCTTCGCATTAACTGCTGCGCCCGCGTTGTTATGGTGATAAATGTGAACATTCGTTTGCACTCACTAAGGTGGGTGCTCTCACTTGTGGCACAGAATTCAATTTTAGCAACAATCCCCCTGAGCAAAATAAACAATGTAAAAATGTATTTAAGGGGATCGTAGCTAAACTGATGATATTTATGAGATGCTATCAATTAAAACATGTGTGTTAAGAGGAAATACAAGGGCCATTTTCCCATACAAACGTAGGCCCCTGTTTTCTCCCTGGATAATGCCAGTACAGCAACAATTTTTTTTCCAATAAAATTATGCCCATAATTGCTTGTCCCTATGTTTTCCTTTTTTTATAAATTAATTATTAAAAGAGATATGAACATTCAAAAACCTAAAAAAATTGTCAGATTTTCCGCTGTGTTCAAACATCCTGAAAACCAATTTGACTAGATTATATACAAAAATGAAATCATAGGAACACGACTAGTCTCCTAGTTCTCGCGAAATCAATTTTCGCTGTCTAAAGAAGTATTGATGAGCAGTAACGGGGACCAAAACCCCAAAAAATTTAATTTTTTTTTTTTTTTTAACCTATGACGTAATGCACTGTTCATAGGCAGAGGGTACCACTTAAAATCAGGTGGACCATATGCTTGATCCGTCAGTAGAAGTAGAATAAAAAACAAAAAAAAACAAAAAAAAACGCGCCTCAAGTGAGAGCTTCCACCTTAAGCGCATATAGCTCCGATTCGCCGTGGGTAAAAATCGACGCTCCATAAACCGTCAATCAATAGGCTGATTACAATTTCCCTTGTTCCGTTCAACTCGCTGTTATCCCGGAGTTCCCAGTGTGCACCGTCACTCCGCCTCGCATTATTAAATATGCAGATAAGTTACGGGAATTGATTCAAGGCACAAAGGAGGCTGTCTATAGGCTACGAGATTTCGGCAGTAATTTCCCGGGAGGCCCCGTTTTTATCTCATGACACTGAAAATATTTTGGATAACATTATTTAGGTATTATCTAATTTATTTTATAAAGCTGTGGAGCTTGTAGATTCTTATGATGACACTTCGATTTTGCTATGGTTTGTGCTTCAGAAGACCAGTCTTAATCGAGATATCTTATCGCTACTCGTGAAATAAGTACTTATAATTGAGGAGTTCCGGTGGCCATCTGTGGTCTTCTTCATCAGTTCCACTTCACCAAATGTTTTTTTTTTTTTTTTACTACTTGGATGACGGATCAAGCAAGAGGCCCACCTGATGTTAAGCGGTAACCTCTGCCTATGAACAGTGCATTACCTCATAGATCACGTCCACCTAGGACACAACCTATGTGGCATTGCACTGCGCCCGCCACCCTGAGACATAAAGATGAAAAGTCTCATGTGCCTGTAATTTCACCGGCACCCTTACCCTTCAAACCGGAACACAGCAATGCGAGCACTACTGCTTTGCGGCAGAAATAGGTATGGTGGTAGTACTTCCCCGGACGAACTCTTTCACAAAAAAGCTCTACTACTACTCTACTACTACGATACTTTCTGAATGCAAATGCTTACCTTGTTGTTAAAAATACCAACACCGCTATATGTATGCCTATAATATTTGAGGAGTTCCCTCAATGTCTCAAGGATCCCATCATTAGAAATAGATATGATAAAAATAGGACCAAAGTATGTCATTTCAAATAAAAAATAATTTTGTAAATCGGTTTATAGATAAATGAAGCATTAAAAAAAAATAAGAGCCTACTCCTTTTTAGGGTTCCTTGTCTTTGACTACGGAACCCTAAAAAGGAGTAGGCTCTTATTTTTCTTATGGATTCGTCATGTCTGTCTATCTGTCTGTCTTTCTGTCTGTCTGTCTGTCTTTCTGTCTGTCTGTCTGTCTGTCTGTCTGTCTGTCTGTCTGTCTGTCTGTCTGTCCGTGTATGTCACAGCCTTTTTTTTCCGAAACTATAAGAGCTATACTGTTGAAACTTGGTAGGTAGATGTATTCTGTGAACCGCATTAAGATTTTTACACAACAATTAAAAAAATACAATTAATTTTGGGGTTCCCCATACTTAAAACTGAAACTCAAATATTTTTTTTCATCAAACCTACACGTGTGTGGTATCTATGGATAGGTCTTCAAAAATGATGTTGAGGTTTCTAATATAATTTTTTTCTAAACTGAATAGTTTGCGCGAGAGACACTTCCAAAGTGGTAAAAAGTGTGTGTGTGTCCCCCCCCCCCCCCCCCCCCCCATAACTTCTAAAATAAGAGAATGATAAAACTAAAAAAAATATATAATGTACATTACCATGTAAACTTTCACTCAAAATTGGTTTGAACGAGATCTAGCAAGTAGTTTTTTATTTTTGGGGTTCCCCATACTTAGAACTGAAAATCAAAAAATTTTTTTCATTAAACCTATACGTGTGGGGTATCTATGGATAGGTCTTCAAAAATAATGTTGAGGTTTCTAATATCATTTTTTTCTAAACTGAATAGTTTGCGCGAGAGACACTTCCATAGTGGTAAAAAGTGTCCCCCCCCCCCCCACCCATAACTTCTAAAATAAGAGAATGATAAAACTAATAAAAAATATAATGTACATTACCATGTAAACTTTCACTCAAAATTGGTTTGAACGAGATCTAGTAAGTAGTTTTTTATTTTTGGGGTTCCCCATACTTAGTACTGAAACTCAATTTTTTTTTTCATCAAACCTATACGTGTTGTGTATCTATGGATAGGTCTTCAAAAATGATATTAAGGTTTTTAATATAATTTTTTTCTAAACTGAATAGTTTGCGCGAGAGACACTTCCAAAGTGGTAAAAAGTGTGTGTCCCCCCCCCCCCCATAACTTCTAAAATAAGAGAATGATAAAACTAAAAAAAATATATAATGTACATTACCATGTAAACTTTCACTCAAAATTGGTTTGAACGAGATCTAGTAAGTAGTTTTTTATTTTTGGGGTTCCCCATACTTAGAACTGAAACTCAACATTTTTTTTTCATTAAACCTTTACGTGTGGGGTATCTATGGATAGGTCTTCAAAAATAATGTTGAGGTTTCTAATATAATTTTTTTCTAAACTGAATAGTTTGCGCGAGAGACACTTCCATAGTGGTAAAAAGTGTGTCCCCCCCCCCCCCCCCCCCCCATAACTTCTAAAATACGTATAATGTACATTACCATGTAAACTTTCACTCAAAATTGGTTTGAACGAGATCTAGTAAGTAGTTTTTTATTTTCGGGGTTCCCCATACTTAGAACTGAAACTCATTTTTTTTTTTCATCAAACCAATACGTGTATCAATCCAATCTATGGATAGGTCTTCAAAAATGATATCAAGGTTTCTAATATCATTTTTTTCTAAACTGAATAGTTTGCGCGAGAGAAACTTCCAAAGTGGTAAAAAGTGTCGTCCCCCCCCCCCCCCCCCCCATAACTTCTAAAATAAGAGAATGATAAAACTAAAAAAAAAAATATAATGTACATTACCATGTAAACTTTCACTCAAAATTGGTTTGAACGAGATCTAGTAAGTAGTTTTTTATTTTTGGGGTTCCCCATACTTAGAACTGAAACTCATTTTTTTTTTCATCAAACCTATACGTGTTGGGTATCTATGGATAGGTCTTCAAAAATGATATTAAGGTTTCTAAGATAATTTTTTTCTAAACTGAATAGTTTGCGCGAGTGACACTTCCAAAGTGGTAAAAAGTGTGTCCCCCCCCCCCCGCCCATAACTTCTAAAATAAGAGAATGATAAAACTAAAAAAAATATATAATGTACATTACCATATAAACTTTCACTCAAAATATGTTTGAACGAGATCTAGTAAGTAGTTTTTTTTTAATAAGTCATTAATCGTATCCATCCAAGAACTTTTATATTATGTTACTTGCTGCTACGGAACCCTTCATGGGCGAGTCCAACACGCACTTGGCCGCTTTTTATTAAAGTTGGTTAAAATAGTCAAAATATAATTCCGATCATGTCCCGAAATAGTCTAGATTTCATAAATGTCACAATATATTTTACCTGATTGTAACTGAGACTTGAATGGAGCTAAGAATAAAAATAAAACATTTTTAATAATAACTATTAATCCATTCAATTCGCAACCTTATCATACGTTAAAATTTAGCTTGAATGTTGATCAGAAAATGATCGAGAGTAGACAAAAGTATTTTCATGAGGGAGCAGAACACCGATTTTCAGTCCATTCACAATTTAGTCTCAATTCAGTCAATTTGCAACATGGTTTTAATAAAATAATGAGAATTAACTTTAAAAATCAGCATAATTGTTGGGTCAAAGTACAAGTATATTATATCGATGGGTCAAAGATAATGAGTAAAATATTTTAATTTGGTAAATAAATTCAGCGTTGAATGTGAGAAGCACGAACAAATTAAACAATGCAGTGAAAATTACCATTTGCAATATAAGATTTCCCACTACATCTTGTGCTTTGCGTTGAATAAACTTAATAAGGTTTCCCTCTCTCCACATAACTTAGCAGTAACAATGCGCCCACCAGCAATTAAACTCGTTAAAGTTTATGACTTCTGCATTCCAAATTTAGTGTAAGTTGGTTTAGGTTCGGTTGCACATCGCCTAAAACCCACGTGCATACATTTCGTTACTTTAAATGAAGATCGGGACGCGTCAATCCAAGCTCTGTGTATGAGTCAACAATCGCACCATAGAACAGAACTTTTTATTAAATAGACGTTTTGAGTATGAGACCTAGACAAAAAAAACCTAACAACCTGCCTACAGACTAAAGATTAATGTTGTACTTTCGTGTAACCGTAACAGATTAAGTAAGTATGACTTATATATTCTATTAACAGGTCGACAATTCTCGTATGTTGTCCCTGTTCAGCGCTGGTTCATGCTGAGTTTGGATACAAAGGCTCCACGTTATCAAAACCTTGTCCCTACCTACGGAATGGATTGCAAGCACTGGAATTTATATACAAAGTGTAAGTAACTTTTGAAACTATCATGGTTATGTACATAATTTTCACTAGAAACGGGATATTTACCATGATTTTTGAGTACCATCGGTTTCATTGTCACACTTTACACCAACTCGACACACAACTCTAACGGTGTCCGGACGCGTAGCAGGTACCACACTTTTTTGATTCTTACACATTCTTACCACAGGCTTCCATACTCCAGATAATTGAAAACCATCTTCTCTATTGAAATTTCTGTACTTAGTAATCTCAATTGCCTCTTGTACCATTCTTGGTATGTAATGTCGCTCTGTTGAGAATACCTGCGGACTGTGTGGCTCGATCCAATGATTTGAGCCAAACTCCAAAAGATGTTCTGCTATGGCTGACTTATGTGTGTCCCTGTTATTAAACGCTCGTATGTGCTCCTTGATCATGGCGCATGTAACTGTGCCGAAATATCGGGAACATTTAAAACTCAAAAATCATGGTAAATATCCCGTTTCTAGGGAAAATTTGAGTGTGGATTCTTTGCTGTTCCGGCAAATGTGGACCTAAGATCGAATTCTTCGTGGTACGGGAATACGGATTCTCATTAAATACATACAAAAAACAACTCAAAGATCAAAGATACACAGAACAGATAGGTAGAAGAAAGGAAAGAGTAAAATAACCTTCCAAATGGAGGAACACGTAGTGTAGGGTTCCGTTTTCAAGTCACAGTTTTCACTACGTAACTCTAACAGTTGTCATCGATAGCAATCTTTATTAGGTATAAGCTTAAGGTTCATGCCCCAACAATACATATCTTATTAGTGAAAATTCAATTGATACTTTTACGGCTGCTGCTACCCCCTGTGACAGAACACAGACTGGCTGACGGGTATATGAACGGACAGACGGCGTAGGTTTAGTAATAGAGTCCCTTTGGCACCCGTTGGTTACGCAACCCAAATACTAAGTTAACAGTAGTGCCAATTCGTCCGCTCTGTGTGATTGTGTGTTGAACCAAACAGGCCCTGACGAATAGGATAACAGGTTCCAAAGCTATGAGGATTTCTACGGTCACAACAGAAAATTTGTAAACTACTTGGAAAGACGGATCAAGCTGATGGCCCACCTGATGTTAAGCGGTAACCTCTGCCTATGAACAATGCATTACCTCATAGGCTACGTCCACTTAGGACTCGCCCTGTGGCATTGCACTGCGCCCGTCACCCTGAGACATAAAGATGAAAAGTCTCATGTTCCTGTAATTTCACCGGCACCCATAACCCTTCAAACCGGAACACAGCAATGCAAGCACTACTGCTTTGCGGCAGAAATATGTATAGTGGTAGTACTTCCCCGGATGAACTCTTTCACAAAAAAGCTCTACTACTACTAAAAGAGCTACTGTTATTACTGGAAGAAAGCGTTAAGTCAGACGTGGGAAGCAATGGCCGCGATGAGCTCACCATTTTCACGTCTATATTCCACGTAGGTTTGCACCATGGTGAGAAGAGGCCTATTGCTACTCTGCCTATCTTTTCGAGGGGGAGTGGGGGAAGGCCGGTTTCTATGTATGTTAACACTATACCTACCTACTTAACTTCTTATTCATTGTAAATGTTTTATTACAAGGGATATGCATGAGATATTTGTTCACAACCGTAACTATGTCCTTGCACTCAATACAACAAATAATAAGTATTTTTAATAAGTAGTCCCATAAATTTAACTGTTTTAACACTGCTACGAGGGCTCTTCACATTTCTGCTTCAATTGATGGCTCATACATCGAGTATTCCGTTTTCCATTATTGTATAATTGAATGTAGTTCTGTCGCGATCACTTTTACAATACAGCGAATTCGTTGCCGGTCTGCTGGGATTCCAACTCAATTTGGATTCGAGTATTCTCAGAGCAATTAAGTAGTATCTTAATGTCCTGTTCTTTTTACCTGTAATGGCTTGCCAACAAATTGCGATAAACTTTGAAGAAACATTTGTTTTGTTTTTCTCGTTTTTATCAACAAAAACTTGAGTTGAAATTATTTTGGACACTAATTGCTTTTACTGTCTTCAAAAAGCGAGCTTTTATAATTTTTTTGGAGAATTATATGTTCAAACAATTACATTGTGTAACAATAAAAATCAGGTTATTCCCACTACTGAAATAAAGGTATTTTATGGAAAAGTTTACGATTTTTTTTACACAATACCACAGAATATATATGCAGTAGACAATACCATACTCGTACATGTGATATCGCATCATCGTCACGCCCCGTCAAGCTTGGGCGAAGCCTTTCATAAAACAGGATTATTCTACCTTTATATATTTTCCTCTCCCAGAAGTACCTATTTATTTTAAGAGCGTTTCCTAGAAGCCTGCGTTCGAGAGGTAATTTAAGTAGAAGATTTGTTTTCAGGGTAATTACTTGTCGCTATCCGTTACGGGATCCGGATCCGCGTGGATCCTTTGTAGTTGACGTGACGTTGTGATTGAAATAGGCAGGTTATTAAATGAGCCCTCTGCAGATAGAAACACCGTAACACGGCAAAACCAAGTTTTTAAGTATGAGCACAAAATGTGTGAATTTTAATTCCTAGAGATTGTTTTATTTTGTGTTTTGTTGTGGCATTATGTTTAGGATTTTATTTATGCAAAGCTCGAGCTCAAATTTATTTCTGGTGACCAACTTTCGTAATTATGATATCCACACTGAAACTTGGCCGAATAGGGACTGAATTGTGTAATTGACTGAAAATTGATTTTCTGATCACTCATTGTAATCATTTAGTGTACTATTAATTGACCATTGATTAGATTAGGATAGTATCATTGGTAAGAATGAAGAGAAATGCGACATTATGCTAAAATTATTTCCAAAATTCACGAAAAAACATTGAAGCATTCAAGTTTCGAACACATTTTGATATTTTAATCACATTCCGTAATTAAGTGTCAGTTGAGTAGAATACCATGTGTGATATTTAATATATCGATACAAGATCAAAACGTGATCCGAACTTATTTTGGACTATTTTTTAGAAAAAGAATTGGGCTTCAATTGTTAATTAAATACACATTTGTGAATTAGTTTAAAAATGGTTCTAACATTTATTTACAGAAAGAATAATACAACTAATACAAGGTATGTACAAAATTGATATGAAACAGTTGTGGTACCTGAAGACCGCTGCTAGCGATCTAAAGGCAGCTCAACTGATCCAAATCACTACCAGACGAAAGCGTCCGTAAGATGCTGGGCAATACTAATGCGTTGAGCCAGATAAGAGCCAGCTCTCGGGTCACACGTCGCTTCGACCAGATGCCCTGAAAGAATTTTGAAAACGCCCCGGTACCCCCGCGGACCCAGAGTCTCGAGTGTTTAAAAATTGCTGATGATGTTTATATACTTTCATTAGTTTGGCATCTTGATCTAACTTGATCTTTTCAATACAAAGTTACCAAGAATTGAAAGATCATAGAAGATGGTATTTTCGCCAAGTTTCCGTGGCTGTTTTTTGTAAGTTGTTTTTTTTGCAGATTTTTTCTTGTTTCTTTGAGTTTCTTATTTCTTGAAAAGTATCTCAATAAGCAAGCAACCTTCAATACGCAGAAACAGCTAGAGTATTTACAATACAACACTTTGTTTTCCTGAGAAAATAAAATAAATATACACCCCCTCGTCCCACAACGTCCCTAAAATGGGACGCTATACAGCGAACCTTATTGTAGCGTGGTAATGTAGTTTTCCTTGTTCTACCATTGCTTTGCATTTTTGTTTGGAGTTATGCTACAGCGCTTGAAAATAACAATTTACTGTTTTACAATTATACATCGACGGAAACCCGCAAAGGGAATAAGACGGTATTCAAGTGTAGGATGCGACTTTAGGGTGTTCTAGTCAGCAATACCGTCTTATTCCCTTTGCGGGTTTCCGTCGATGTATAATTGTAAAACAGTAAATTGTTATTTTCAAGCGCTGTAGCATAACTCCAAACAAAAATTCAAAGCAATGGTAAAAATGCAATGGTTCAAAGCGGGTTTCCGCTGGCCGGTAGAAATTCTCACTAAGTCTATGTGCTTACCTGTAGCCATTATTGAAAGGGTACTACCAAAATGAAATATTCCAAAAATATTTATCAAATTGCATGTTTGCAGACTATTAAGCTATTAGAATGATTCCATATTTGAACAATCTTCATTACCTATGTAAATAAAATTATATTAAAAGGTAATTAAAAAAAACCCTGGGATTAAATCCGTAATTTTTGAAAGAAGCATTCTAAAGCTAATGTCACACCAACGCGTTCATCCCGCGTCCTCAGATGGCGTGCAATGTTAAGACAATGGATCGCCACCGTGCACGCCACCTCGGACGTGGGCTGAACGCGTTGGTTTGGCCTTAGCTTTTAGCATTTACACGAGCTGATAAACCTGGAAACCGCTGCACCAAAGATAGCTATGAATTATTTCGCATACACTATCTTCCATATAAAAAAAACCGTATCGAAATCAGTCAAACTGTTTTGGAGATAAATGAGAACATTCGTTTGCACACACACATAACCTCTCACCATAAACGCATACACCTTTTTCATTCCGTCGGGGATAAAAACACGTCTCAATATTGCTCCGAAGGCGAAGTCCAAATGTTTCTGTTTGTATTAAAGTTTAGCACATCTGGGCTTGGCTTCATTTGGCGACGTCAGATTGTCTGTTGTTGCTAGTGCGCCGAGTGCGGGAACTATCTGACAGCGTTCGTAGCTCCACTACCTGTACAAATAATAAATAGTGCATCATCTTCAAACGCTTTTTAAATCCACTTCGTCTAGTGCTACGCCGTAGCATCCCGCTACGACTATTAAAACTAATGCTAAAACACTAATCCACTACACTTTATATGAAAGATGATGTTTCCGAAATGGTTCCGGTTTGGTAGAAAATGGTGTAGCCGTTTACAGGTTTTTCAACTCGCAAAAAACTTTTGGAAGATTGGAAGGAATTACAGCTAATAGCGCGTTCCAATTTTTCCGATGGCGACTCCTAGTCGTGAACTGTGTAATTAGCTTCGGAGCATCATGTGGTTTTTCACGTGTAGGAAAATTCCACGGTTGTATTTAGTTACGATGGCTAAAGATTTTTATACAACTTTGAATGACGGATCTTCCAATGACGGACCCATCTTTCAAGCATATGGGACACCTGATGTTAAGTAGTACCCCCTGCCTAAGAACAGTGCATTATCACATAGGTCACGTCCTTACGGACACTATGCGGCATTGCACCGCGTCCGCCACCCTGAGACATAAAGATGAAAAGTCTCATGTGCCTGTAATTTCACCGGCAACCATACCTTTCAAACTGGAACACAGCAATGCGAGCACTACTTATTTGCGGTAGAAATAGGTATGGTGGTAGTACTTCCCCGGACGAACTCATTCACAAAAAAGCTCTACTGCTACTAAAAAATACACGTAAAAAGCACATCACGCGTGGTATAAGTCTATGCGTAGCAAAGTAATGAATGCCAGGGTACACCCAGGCCATTCAATCAACATCAATCACAATTTTTTATTTAAAACTTATTACGTCCACTTATAAACAGATATATGTGATAAATGTGTGTGTAATTTAATACAGGGTTTCAATCGAACAATGTTGCATTTGTGAGTATTTTTTAAATCTAAGATTAATCTTACACAATTAATTGGTAGACAATAGTCAAATTCCGTAACTATATAACGGCTGTCCCATTGAGACTCTGCCTACCCCCTTCGGGGAAAAATGCGTGTGTCTATGTATGTATGTATGTATATAACGGCAATAGTATACGTATAATGAAGCTAAGAGACAAACTATCACAGCTAAGTACGCTTTACAAGCTAACGGGGCGGGCTGCGGGGACGTCGATTACGCGGGGTGGAATGTGGCCGTTATTACGTTTTTTTATATACTACTTTGAATGACGGATCAAGCAGATGGCCCACCTGATGTTCTGCCTATGAATATACACGTACTAGTACTTTACATAATCTATATATATAAAAGAGAAGTCCACTCACTCATCACTGACCACTCATCACGAAATCTCGGAAACTACTGGGCCAAGAGGGCTGAAATTTGGCACAAGTATTTATTAAGGGGTGTAGGCGCGTACTAAGAAACAGTTTTTGAAAATTCGAACCCTAAGGGGTTGAAAAAGGGTGTTAAAGTTTGTATGAAAGTCTACGCGTCGACGAAGTCGCGAGCGGGTCAGCTAGTTATATATATATATATATTCAGAAGCTGGTTCATATTATATCAAACTATTACTATTACACTCATATCATAGTGTTGCGCTTCTTTCATTTTTATACTACGCATGCTTCTGTGACTCAAACAAACAATGTGGGCTTGTTTTGCATAGGTGCTCGTAAAATCAGCGGGCAGTGCATGTTGTAGTAAACTTTGTCAGTGTGTCCACCACACAGCCACCAGCACTAAGCCGCTAGCACTGCCGCTAAGCAAACGAGGTAACTTCGAGACGTAGCTTGTGGACGTGCCATTCACAGACATAATGTCCTCAACATAATGACATGAGGACAGACGACCTCTGTGGCGCGGCGGGCGAAGGTTGGCCTGCGACGCAGGAGGTTGCGGGTTCGATTCCCGCCTCGGAACAAATATTTATGCGATCGTAGATATTTGCTCAGGGTGTTTTGGGTATTTTCTATGCATAATAAAAAATATCTATCTATGTAATATATTGTATTAAGTATATCAGTTATCTGGTACCCATAACACAAGCTCTGCTTAGCTTGGGGCTAGATAATGTTGTGTGAACTGTCCAGCATTATTTATTTATTATTTATATTTTATTATAATCAGTTAAAAGAAAAATATAATAGAATAACTAACTAGAACACAACTTTTCTTCCTCATGTTTCCATCTTAACCGACTTCACAAAAAGGATATCATTTCGTCGGCTGTGTATTTATATAAAACTCGATTACGCCACGATGTTGGCTTAAGAAATAAGGAGTGGTCCCAATAAAATTTTATCGAAATAAGATAAGCCTACCTTTGTAAAAACCGGAAAAACTACTGAAACATATACACTTTTAGGAAAATTTTGCTTGTTTTGTTTTTTGTTTCCAATCTACCTATCAAAACATCACCCAGATAGTTGAATACAAGGGTAAAAGTCTGTTATTTTGAAAATGAAGAGTGGTTACTAGCTAGAAAGTCATGTGAGATACGCAGGTACATTACATACGTATGACCTCCATGTTGGCGCGGGCGAGTGGCCGGCTGAGATGCAAGAGATTGCGGGTTCCATTCCCACAGAGGAGCAAATGTTCGCATGATTTACAATTATTTGGTCTGGGTCTGGGTGTTGTTGTACCATCATACTCGTAGTTTCTGAGACCTACAATACAGGGGATCCGAGTGTGTGATCAGAATGTCAATAATCTTAATTATTTTTAAACCACATTGAAAGTTGACCAAATCGAAATTATTGTTTATTGACTGATAATTGATGTTCTACTCCCTCATAATAACAATTATGTCAACATTCGATTAATGACAACCATAGATTAGAGTAGGATAGTCTTATATATAATTGGAAAGAGTGAAAGAGAGACGCGTCGATTAAGCTAAACTTCACATAAAAACTTTGAAACGTTCAAGTTCAACCACATTTCATTTTACCTAGTCACATTGGCAATAATTGGGATGATTAAAAAATAAGGCTTAGACCCAATTTCACGAACAAATAAACGGGCGGTTACCGTAATCGCTCGTCAAAGTGACAGATAACATATGAAAACATCTGTCAAAAAGACCGTTATCTTTTCAAACGGACCTTTAACTAACTAACAGAGTATGGTGAAATCAGGTCTTAAGATAGTCCAGAGATGATTTCTGGATTAGACTACTTTTATTTGTGATGCCGCGGGCAGACGCTATTTTCCAGTAAACCAGTGGGTATTTATCTAGTATGGACGGCTCAATCATGTTGGACCCAATTAAATCGCTCGACCAAAATGTTCGAGAATGTACGGTCATCGCATCACGTGTTCGTTTATATTGCTTATTGACATTCAATTTTACAAATTGACTTTATCGTGTTTTTTTATTCAGAGCCTCCGGTATGGAGGCCGCAATGCTGTAAGTTCAGAGAACAATTTATACCTATTTTTTTATAATTGGCTGCACACTGCTTTTACATTTGCCATTTTCAAGTATAATTATTGCATTTTCAATATAACTTGCAACGTTACAATCCTTCCAAGTCGTCAAAGTCACAGTCAAGTCATGTTTTAGTCAAACACATAAATAATTTTTCCTACTATACCCGGGGTGCGTTCAGTGGGCACACTCTGAGTGTTGGTTGTCACCAGAGTGTACGGTTGTTCCGTTCACAGGCTCGGTTAGAGCGTTCGGTTAGAGTCACGTGACCCTAACCGAACAACCACCTCTGACAATTCTGACGTCTGTCAAAGTCAAATCATGTGCTTGTCACCAAAGCGTATGGGTTGTTCCGTTCTGAGGCTCGGTTAGAGCGTTCGGTAAGCGTCACGTGACCCTAACTGAACAACCACCGTTTTGGGTGGGTGTTCGGTTGTTACGATTTTGACGTTAGATCGCTGTCAAAGTCAAGTCGATCCCACCCTTCCCCCCCAAAAATCCTGTTCCATCCATAGATGGAGAAATATTTTATGTAAGCCCAACAAGTAATATAGTAACTGCGAAAGTTCCAGATTCCACGAGAGGATTTTTTTATAAAGTGAAACAGGACTTGTTATCAGCTCCTGAATTACTTTGCTATTAAATGCTCTAAGACTTTGTTAATCAATCACGCTGTACCGATATTCATGAAATTACATCCACACATATGTTCAGATGTCCAGTAGCGGTTTATGTTGGCTGATTGATGATGATGTTGCAAACATCGCCAATATTTTTTCTGTGAAATATCAAGGCTAGCTTTTGTCAAATTTGTCAGTACCTATCAAGGCTGGAAGGATCTTTGCTGTCAAGTGCACGTCAGATCACACGCATTCAGGGTTCCGTACCAAATGTACCAGAAAATTCTCGAAATGTTTCGAAAGTTTTTTGTATATATTGGTAAATTATAAATACACACTTAAATATGCTTTCAGTTTACTGTTTTTTTTTTGATATTACGTTTAATTCTTGGTGTAGGTACAATAGGGTGTTAGTAGTTATATCGATCTAAATACATAACAAGTACCATATTTACAAAACAAGTTCCTAGGTCAAATGCAAAATAAAAAAACTTGGTAACAAAATTTTGGAAAAAAACCTACTTTTGCGGCTTTATTTTCTATAACTATTGAAAATAAAAATAAACTCTACTTCATGAGATCTAAAAATGATAAACCACATGAAAAAAAAAATGAAAAGCCAATGGGAAAAAAAGAGTTCAAATAAGGCTAATTGTTTCAGTAAAGAGGAGCTAAATAAACAATGCAGGTAATAAGATTCAACAAATCATTCTAATTCACTACACAGATACAATAACAATAAGGCTTTGGTTTTGTCGTTCATTCATTCATACCATCTACTAACTTCTTTGAAAAAAAGTGGAGCTGACAATGTTTAAATAGAGCTGAATTTAGCTCTAAAAGAGCTAAATTGGCAACACCGGGTGAAAAAGCGTTTGTTTACATCAAAAATTGACAGTGGCACTGACATTCTGTGTCAATCCAAGTCGTTCAGAGCCTCAGAGCGTGGTTAAAAAAGCAACTACACCCTTGGAGTGTACCCATTGAACGCACCCCCGTATGTACAGGTAGGTAGTAACACGAGGATCCTACAAGAGAGTTGGTAACTTAATTCATCATAGTGTGGGCCGTGTTTGAGTTCCGTGAGCACTTCCACCGACTTCCACCGCTGTTTTAGCAGAACAGCCGCGTATCACTTCAAGTCCGCCTGCAATGTGAAATGAGCTTTAATCGTGTGTGGTTTAAATTCAATTCTGCGATGAATTCAAACATTTCGTGCTAGAAGATTGTGCCTTATATACTGGGGTTACCCGACAGATGCTGTGTAATTTTGTAAAATAGAATTGAGCTGTACCCTATTTACTTGAAAGTTCAATATTGATTCGTGCGTGCTACAGAGTCATCCATTATGTCAAATTTCGTGGCGAAGTAGTGAGACTTCTATGCGCAGTACTATAACTTATTGTGTGGTTTTGGCCTTGTTTCGGAAAACGAATACAGTTCTGCTCAGCTTACAGGTGCCATACAAACTTTAAACTATATGAATAACTACAGCTTATCGAAGCCAACCGAATTTACATCAAGGCTTCTTCGTGAGAACGGATAGTTAGGTACTATTATTAAATATAAGGGTGCAATAACAAGCAAGGATGTGTCAACTTCACATTAATTAACTAATTGACGTCCTAGGTGGACGTGACCTATGAGGTAATGCACTGTTCATAGGCAGAGGTTACCGCTTAACATTACGTGGGCCACCTGCTTGTTCCATCATTCCAGTAGTACACAAAAAAAAAACGCCTGCAACGCAGGGTTTTGCGGGTTCAATTCCCGCCTCTGAACAAATATTTGTGCGACCTGCAGATATTTGTTTTCTGGGTGCTTTCTATATATAATAAAAAATATCTATATATGTAATTATATTGTATTAAGTATAATGTTGTGTGAACTGTCCAGCATTATTTATTTATTTATTAATTCATGACGTAGTTGCGATAGAAGAGCAACTAACGTTAAGAGAGCCAACAGACAAATCAAATAAACATTCAGTCGACGGAACTAGATTTCTCGGTAGAGCAGGTGAGTTTGACAAACTTAGCATGTGGAACTTCTGAGTTGTCTAGCACTGTTTACGTATGCCACCCACACCTCGCACCTCATGATAAACAAAACGCTGATTGAAACCTATACCATGCAAATTACTTAGAGAAAAGTTTAACTATGTCACGTTTATATAACCAATGTAGCTCGTCTATAGAGTACAAGTGTAATTAAATGGAAGTGTATTGCGTGACTTTTCAAATTGGTGGAAATTGTCTACCAAAGTTTTTGTGAAACAGCCACTGGTTTACTAAAACATGTGACTTTCTTTAGCGACTTGGAAGGATTGTAACGTTGCAAATTGTAAAAATAACATACAAAATACGCATAGCGTCAAACTACAAAACAAGACATGCTATCTGCAACGGGGACACGCTTATAAAACTCTTTTTATCACACTTGCTCATAAAGTTGCTCTTATTTCATCGCAATTAGGCACATAATGACACCTGAAATCAAACTGTGACTTTTTCATTGCTGTTATTCACTAGTGAGTTATAGAGACAGCTGAACATTTACACAGATTGTGTATTTCTGTTTTACACCTGTAATCAAACTGTGACTTTTTCATTGCTGTTATTCACGAGTGAGTTATAGAGACAGTTGAACATTTACATAGAGTGTGTATTTCTGTTTTATTATTATTTTATTTTCAAGTGTGTTGAAAAACGTCGTATGATACACGTGTGTATTGATGATTACCATCCTCGGCTCTCTTAAGACCCTTACCTAACGGCTCGGGTCTCAATAACACCTCAGCGGTAATCATCAACATTCATCGAGCATCCGTTACGGAGGCCTGCAATGCTCTAATTACATACTTGTACCACAGATAAAATAATACTACACTAGTCTTGTACCATAATGTACTATTTTTGACAGTTGCGTTTCTATAAAGTTATGGAGTTTCATTAAAAACCTAAAGCCTTTATTTCTGAATCGATATGTTGATTACAGTTATGCTTCTTCTATCTTAAAAAACTAAATAATATCCCTGAATTCAGAGTGCCTATAAGCAAAAGCCTTGCTCTTTCCAATGAAGTCCGTCTAAAGCTGCCCTTCTCCGTAGGGTCCAGCTGCCAATTTTATTCATATTCATATTCATATTCATTCATTTATTGCTTATTATGTAATATGTACATTAATGTTAGTATTTCTTAATTATACTTTTCGTTAGTTAGGTTAGGTTAGGACACATAAACCCCCCAGCCTGCCATGAATGTGGGGCGCCAGAGGATACGGCACTCCATACGCTGGAGGAGTGTGCTGCATGGGGCCCTCAGCGGCACACGCTTCTAGCAATGATGGACCGGAATCTTTCGCTATCGAACGTGGTAAACGCCATGCTTAGAGACGAGAGATCGTGGCAGGCGATGGTCACCTTTTGCGAAGAGGTAATAACGCAAAAGGAGGCCGCGGAGAGGGTCAGGTAGGACGATGCTCGATCTGACCCACTCCGGCGCAGAAGAACAAGAGGAGCGAGGAGGCGGTTTGCCCGCCTTCTCCATCCTGTGTAGTGGGTCCACTGGTGGAGAGTCGGGGGACTCTCTGCCGGCTTCCACGGTCCCCAAGTGTCTGAAGGGTGGCTTTGGTGAGAAGACCACAGCTCCACAGGTGACGAGGCCCAGTTTGGTTGGGCCTACCACCGGAGCAAGATGGTGAATACTACCGCGACCCCATCTTGCCCCAACTTGGCGAAGGACTATTCACCGGGGGAGTTTTAGTGGGTTCAAGCCCCACATACCCCCTTTCGTCACCCCCGTGGCAGAAGGGAAATTCGAAGGCATTTCCTCCTCCTTAAAAAAAAAAAGGACACAGAAACCCCGTCAGGGCGCTGCAATATTATTAGATTAGATTAGATTACTTATCACATTGTTTGCATGCATTACGTTTTGTTCCTATTAATTTATATCTAAAAACATCAAGCTAGTGAATAAAATAAAATCAAGACAATAATAATAACTAAACAAAATGTCAAAACAATACGTAAATTCTATATAGAAATCAAATTATAAAAATAATTTATTCTTCTATCTTTTAGCTTATATTATCGTCCCATCTTTTTATTTGTCTTCCCCTTGTTCTTAGACCATCTCTTGGGTACCAGTTCGTTAATATTTTGCTCCATTTGTCATGTTTGCTGCGGATCATATGTCCCGGCCAACGCCATTTTTAGGGTTCCGTAGTCAAAGACAAGGAACCCTTATAGATTCGTCATGTCTGTCTGTCTGTCTGTCCGTGTATGTCACAGCCTTTATTTTCCGAAACTATAAGAGCTATACTGTTGAAACTTGATAGGAAGATGTATTCTGTGAACCGCATTAAGATTTTTACACAAAAAATAAAAAAAAACAATTATTTTTGGGGTTTCCCAAACTTAAAACTGAAACTCAAATTTTTTTTTTTTCATTAAACCTGTACGTGTGTGGTAACTATGGATAGGTCTTCAAAAATGATGTTGAGGTTTCTAATATAATTTTTTTCTAAACTGCATAGTTTGCACGAGAGAAACTTCCTAAGTGGTAAAAAGTGTGCCCCCCCCCCCCCCCCCCATAACTTCTAAAATAAGAGAATGATAAAACTAAAAAAAATATATGATGTACATTACCATGTAAACTTTAACTCAAAATTGGTTTGAACGAGATCTAGTAAGTAGTTTTTTTTAATACGTCATTAACCGTAATCCATCCAAGAACTTTTATATTATGTTACTTGCTGCTACGGAACCCTTCATGGGCGAGTCCGACTCGCACTTGGCCGCTTTTTGTTGGTCTATTTTGTTCAGGATATCGGTAATCTTTGTTTTGGCTCTTATAGTTCCACTGTTTATCCTTTACTATAGAAACCTATTGGTGTTATGCAAATAAATCTAACAGCGAACCAATCCCAACACTTTTATGAAAGTAAGTGTATAGGGTGTGTAAGTATATGGGGATTTTCTCAAAACACGGAAATTCTATCGGCTTTCAATTCTTCATAAAATTTAATCTGTCAAAAAGGAGTTGCATGGTTGTAAGCTAGTACCACAAAGTACGTACAAAAAGTTAGCGCTCCGCCAGGCAGAGAGACTACTCGGAACAAAATGCCATTTCGTACACGCGCATTTGGACGTTTACGTTTATAGTCACGCAGTCTCAAGCAGAGCCCAGTCGCAAGTATCGCAAAATAAAAAATAAATAAAAAAATGCTGGACAGTTCACACAACATTATCTAGCCCCAAGCTAAGCAGAGCTTGTGTTATGGGTACTAGATAACTAATATACTTAACACAATATATTACATAGATAGATATTTTTTATTATACATAGAAAATAATAAGAATAGGGACAATAAATTCAGATCATTTAAAAAAATATAAACTGTAAAGTACTGATGAATCATAGAATTGAAATCACCATCACTTGGTATCATTTAATAATGAAATACAAAAGAATCATTTGGAAGAAGTTCAAAATATAACTTTTTCACTACCTTGCACATGTGCCCCCATCATATATTTAAATAAAATTTATCTTAGAACGCGGCTTTTCTACACTACACAAACAATAATCGTGCATTTAAATAAAATATTTTACAGTTAATGGTTTGTAAAACCTGTGGTTTTTTTTTATAATAATATTTGCATGTTTTTTTTTATTTACCTTTCCTCTTTTAATTTATACAACAGAGGTATTTTTTTTAACTACATACACAGTACACCAAGTACACTATCTTGTTTTGAAAATAGTTTAATATAGTAATTAACTACTTGAGTTATAAATGTCTTTAAATTTTTCAAGCTGACATTTTAAACTTGTTGTCTACCCTCTTACGCATGTAAGCATGATAAGATGTATGTATGTATGTATGTATAAATGAATCGATGTAGGGATGTATGTTTGACAAATTATACCGACCTAGCTCCTTTTCAAAATTCAGAATCAATACAGTAGCAACTAGCAACCCTAGTGAGCCAGGCAAGTTTAGGTAATTATTTTTAAGAACTGCGGGAACGGCCCTTCTGTTATTTTATATTTTGTGCTTATACCTAAAATGTGTTTCTGAGGTTTGACATAACACTGGATAGATGGTAGAATCACTCTTTTCTTGACTTTTTTCCCCAAAATATCAAATATCTATTCAGTCACACTCATTATACGTGTATTATTTCTTAAAACAATGATTATGTAAGCTAATAAACAAAATTCTAAAAACTGGCCAAGTGCATTATCAGACCACGTAGAGTGTGAGGTTCGGCACTATTTAACTTGAACTCCATATTTTTAAACTTTCTCTCCATAACCCTAAAACTTTTTATCACAGGATAGCTGCTGTGACACACTGGGGCGGACGGCTAGACATTTAGCCATCAAGAAAGAGGAAACCTTCCATTCATCTTGTTAATCTGCAATTGGAACGCATCAGTAGCACCGACAAGTGCATAAAATCGGGTGTCAATAGGCGGCAACATTCCGTACTACTGATGGGTGCAGAATGGCAAAAATTAGTTTCAGTCAGCTCTTTGAGAAGTTCCAGGTTTCGGTCAGATTGGATACATCACCACCTAGGTACCTAATGAAAAAAATCGAGTATAATAAAAGCTTTGTGTTTTTGTCGAACAACAAGCAACTTAAACAATGATTAATCGGTCAATTTCCTAGGTGTATTGCGTGTAGTAACACGCATCTCGGCAGATAATTAGGTACCTTGTTACAAGAAAAGCCAGGGTTTTATGAGATAGCGGTCTGTTTTTTACTTACGTAATATAGCGGAGGTATAGCAGACGTAAAAATTTAATTTCTATTTGCAAGCTATGAGGGACTTTCCAGACTAAGTTTCTTAAAAATCACATAGATGGCGTTGTGCAACGTTGGCTGTATAATCATGAATCTTAGACAGACCAAAGAGGTCCAAAGTAAAAACAAAGTTGTTGTTATTTTGTTCTCTCTAAAAAAAATGCTGTTTTGTTATGATCGTGCGTAATAATATTTCTCACTAGCAGCGCCCCGCGGTTTCATCCGCGTAAGTCTCTATCCCGTGGGAATATCGGGATAAAAATGTGCCTATGTGTTATTACGGGAGTCCAGTTATCTCCATTCCAAATTTCATCCAAATCCGTCCAACCGTATCAGCGTGAAGAAGTAACAAACACACACACACAAACTTTCGCATTTATAATATATGTGGGATTACTAAATTTGTTTCTGCTTTTCAATAAACTGCTTCACTTTCGAGTCTGAGTCTGTTACTATTATTTATTTTATTACTATGTAATTATATTATATATTTATATTATACATTATTATTTATTTTTATAATATAATATTATGTTACTTACATATCTTGTATTGTTAGACTACAAAGGTCTTGTTTTTTCTTCTCAATATTACGTTTTTTTGTGCACTACCTACATAAATGTATCCACAATACACAAAGGTTAGCTGGTAGAGAATGCTTCTTAGCATTAAGTTCGCCTATGTACATTGTTTGTTTTGTGCAATAAAGAATATTCTATCTATTCTATCTGATTATCACTTTATATGAAGACCTGGCTACGATATTTGGACACCGATTCCGCTGCGCGTGAAGACCCAGCTGTGACTATTATAGTGACTAGGATAGTTGTCGATACTCTATAGTATTTCGAAAATAAATTACTAAATAAATAAATTGTGAGATGTGTTGTGCTTGAGTGCATTATGTAATTCAGGACATCATGTAATAACAAAGGATAATAATTGATGTAAGTACAAATATCGTAGCTAGGTCTTCATAGTGGTATATCTGAGTCCAAAGTCGAGCAGTTTATTGAAAAGCAGATATGACCACGCACGATCACAACAGAAACCGCATAACGGATTTTGAGATAACAAAATGCCAAAAGTGTTTTTAAGTTGGTCCTCTTTAGTCAGGTGTATAGTATTATATTATCTGTGGTCAGGCTAAGGCACATAACGAAACAGCCCACGTTGCAAAGCGCCATCTATGTGACATTAAAGGAACGTAGTCTGGAAAGTCCCTCAACATCTTCGCTATATTATATAACACAAGCTCTGCTTAGCTTGGGGCTAGATAATGTTGTGTGAACTGTCCAGCATTATTTATTATTATTTATTATTATTATTATTATTATGACCGTCAAATTACTTACGACGATAGATAAGGAAACCGTGGCTAAGGTTGCTACAACTTAGAAAGTGCTCTAATATTCTTTGCTAATACATTCGAGGAGATTATACATTTGCGGCGTCCTGAGATAAATTTTCTGCAGGTAAATAATTAATGGCGATCGAACGAAACACACGCTACAAGGGTTGTTGGCTCAATTTTAGGTCAATAATGCAAGAGTTACTTTTGTTCGATGTTTTTTTTATGTTTTTTCGTATCCGAGAGTGTAGTTACCTATTGATATACTTGAAACTTGGGTACATAACTCCCTCTAAATACTTTTGTGGTTTTGAGTTGCGGGCATCACCCTGACACCATCACAGATGACTTTTTTATAAGGGCATACAAAAGTCAGTCATCCCCATTCGAGTGGTTCAGAACCACTCAATCCGGCTTTATCTTGCCAAACCCAAACGTCACAATCCTACTATCCTACTAATCCTATCCTATCCTACTAATATTATAAACACGAAAATCTGTAAGTATGGATGGATGGATGGATGGATGGATGGATGTTTGTTACTCTTTCACGTAAAACTACTGGATGGATTTGGATGAAATTTGGAATGGAGATAACTGGACTCCCGGAATAACACATAGGCACATTTTTATCCCGATATTCCCACGGGATAGGGACTTACGCGGGTGAAACCGCGGGGCGCTGCTAGTAGGATAATAAATTATTTTATTGTTCCTTCGACTTATGTTACAAAACAAAGTACAGTATTGGTAATATCTCTGGTGTTGCAGATATCAATAGGCGACGGTAACCAATTACCATCAGGCGGGACCTAATGCCAGTTTGTCGAACCATTACATAAAAAAAAGTATTTACTCATAACAAATTACATTACACAAAATCGAAATTTTGCAAGACAAATGTTTGTATGATCTGTTTTTTAGTAGTAGTAGAGCTTTTTTGTGAAAGTGTTCGCCCGGGGAAGTACTACCACCATACCTATTTCTGCCGCAAAGCAGTAGTGCTCGCATTGCTGTGTTCCGGTTTGAAGGGTAAGGGTGCCGGTGAAATTACAGGCACATGAGACTTTTCATCTTTATGTCTCAGGGTGGCGGGCGCAGTGCAATGCCACATAGGGTGCGTCCTTGGTGGACGTGACCTATGAGGTAATGCACTGTTCATAGGCAGAGGTTACCGCTTAACATCAGGTGGGCCTCTTGCTTGTTCCGTCATCCAAGTAGTATAAAAAAAAAACAAATTATTGGGTGTTATGTTATATTAGATATGTAAAAAAGGAAAAAAAAAGTCAAGTGATCTCGAATCAAAGAGATCTGATAATACACAAATGTATGTTAGCTTTTACCTTTAGCTTAACCAACGAATATCTGTTATATAATATAAACTGTTTTTTCCTGTTATTTCAGTCGGTTGTTCAACGGTGTTATCATTTGTAAGGAATAGGATAACATTATTTTTGTTTATAAACCTAGAATCAAAGTTTCGTTTTAATTTAAATTAAGTTTCCATTTGACCTACAAGCTCACAAAAACATTTAACAATTCTCATGATTATTACTTAAGGTGAATGCTCACGTTTGCGGCGCGAGATTCAAATTTTTTGGTGTTTTTTGCCCTTTACAGGTCATCAACACTTCTTCAGATGACGAAAGTTTAGTTCGCGACAACTAGGAGACTTAACACACATGTTTTAATTGATAGTATCTCATAAATATCATCAGTTTAGCTATGATACCCCTAAACACATTTTTACAGTGTTTTTGTTTGTTTAGGGGTATCGTAGCTAAACTGAGCTGTAAAGGGCAAAAAACACCAAAAAATTTGAATTTCGCGCCGCAAGCGTGCGGATCCACCTTAAGGTGAGAGTTCGTCCGGGGAAGTACTACCACCATACCTATTTCTGCCGCAAAGCAGTAGTGCTAGCATTGCTATGTTCCGGTTTGAAGGGTAAGGGTGCCGGTGAAATTACAGGCACATGAGACTTTTCATCTATGTCTCAGGGTGGCGGGCGCAGTGCAATGCCACATAGGGTGCCTCCTAGGTGGACGTGACCTATGAGGTAATGCACTGTTCATAGGCAGAAGTTACCGCTTAACATCAGGTGGGCCTCTTGCTTGTTCCGTCATCCAAGAAGTATAATAAAAAAAAAAAAAAAAAGGTGGATTCTCACGCTTGCGGCGTGAAATTCAATTTTTTTGGTGTTTTTTGCCCATTACAGCTCATCAATACTTCTTCAGCAACCAGAGTTCGCGAGAACTAGGAGACTTAACACACATCTTTTAATTGATAGTATCTCATAAATATGATTAGTTTAGCTATGATACCCCTAAACACATTTTAACAGAGTTTTTTTTTTGTTTAGGTGTGTCGTAGCTAAACTGATAATATTTATATACTATCAATTAAATAATAATAATAATATCTATTAATTAATTTTATTATTATTTATTAAGTCTCCTAGTTCTCGCGAACTCAACATTCGGTAGCTGAAGAAGTGTTGATGAGCTGTAAAGGGCAAAAAACCAAAAAAATTGAATTCCGCGCCGCAAGCGTGAGCATCCACCTTAAGTCAAAAGTTAAATGTCAAATAATTGAACAATTTCAGCCGAGATTTAAGTGGTTGGTAAAGGTTTGAATACAAGCAGTTCTTTGTAGGTACTTTCGATTAACGAGGGGAAACCTTTTCATTAGGAAAGTTGGTCAGGAAAGACCATTTACCTACATAATTTAGTTATATACCTCACTTTAGGGCGCTTGCCGACCGTCAAGTGTGAGCTGCGACCTTTTTTTTTAACTTCGTGAATGACATAACAAGCAGGTGGCCCACCTGATGTAAGCGGTAACCTCTACCTATATGAACAGTGCATTATCTCATAGGTCACGTCCACCTAGGACGCGCCCTATGTGGCATTGCACTGCGCCCACCACCCTGAGACATAACGATTAAGTCTCATGTGCCTGTAATTTCACTGGCACTAATACGCTTCAAACCGAAACACAGCAATGCGAGCACTACTGCTTTGCGGAAGAAATAGGTACCCTAGAAACATTAATCCCAAATATTTTAATTGAAATATATATTACATTTAAGATTAGTCATTACTAGACTCGCCTCGGCTTCACACGGGTCGTGTTGGTACTAAAAAAGGAATTTCTGAAATTAACCCCATTAAACAACTCTTTTCACTGTGCAACCCACAGTGAAAAGAGGCCCATTTGAGGCTCGGCCTACCCTTTCGAGACAAAAGGCGTGTGTCTATATATGTATGTATGTAACAATGAACAAACACATGAACGGGTGCAACATTGCAGTCACAGGCGTCCCACTAGTTGTACATAAATATTAAAAGGAAATGATTTTTGGTCCACGACTGTTGTAAATTCGCCTTTAAGTCCTATAGGTATGTACGTGTAGGTATATGTTCAGCTCTATAAAACTTAGTCTGAATATCAAAAACAGTTTCCGAGCTTGTAGTCCTAGCCTTATAAGATAAAGACAGTTCCACACAGGTGACAGCCCCTAGCACTTCGAATGCGATGCCATTTGTTCGCGGAATTGCATTGTTCCCGGGCACCTGTAATCTGGACTCGGTTGCAGAACCTTTTCCGAATAAGATTTGTTGTCAGCTCACTCGATTCGCTAGCGTGTGAACGTGAAATATAAATAAGTGTGTTTTGCCTATTCGAAGCAGACGTTGGCACTGCTACATTGTATAAGGTATAAACTTCACAAAGCATCCGCAATAACATGAAATTTAAAACATTAATAGAACGTTATTTGACCACGATCTTACCTGTTGGTAAGTGACGATGTGGCCGAAGATGGATGATGGATGATTATTTAAAGATTTCTGAAATATTTAATGGATTTTCGACTAGGGGTGGGGACAGGAATCTTTGATTTGGTGGATTTTAAAAGTTGCTTAACAAAACTTATGATAACTGGTGCGCAGGTTGCGGGCCAGCTCCAACACCGTGCTGGCAATGATCGCTGCTAGGGTGGGTTGCCCTTATACAAAGCACTGTTGCGGGCGACACCTGCCCAGCAATCCAATTAGTTTATAAGTCTTTAATTGTGTGAGTACCTTTTAAGGGTTCCGTAGTCAAAGACAAGGAACCCTTATGGATTCGTCATGTCTGTCTGTCTGTCTGTCTGTCTGTCCGTGTATGTCACAGCCTTTTTTTTCCGAAACTATAAGAGCTATACTGTTGAAACTTGGTAGGTAGATGTATTCTGTGAACCGCATTAAGATTTTTACACAAAAATTGAAAAAAAAACAATTATTTTTGGGTTTCCCCATACTTAGAACTGGAACTCAAAAAAAACATCAAACCTATGCGTGTGGTGTATCTATGGATAGGTCTTCAAAAATTATGTTGAGGTTTCTAATATAATTTTTTTCTAAACTGAATAGTTTGCGCGAGAGACACTTCCAAAGTGGTAAAAATTGTGCGCCTCCCCCCCCCCCCCCCCGCCCCGTAACTTCTAAAATAAGAGAATGATAAAACTAACAAAAATATATGATGTACATTACCATGTAAACTTCCACTCAAAATTGGTTTGAACGAGATCTAGTAAGTAGTTTTTTATTTTTGGGGTTCCCCATACTTAGAACTGAAACTCAAAAAAAAAAACATTAAACCTATACGTGTGGGATATCTATGGATAGGTCTTCAAAAATGATGTTGAGGTTTCTAATATCATAACTTCTAAAATAAGAGAATTATAAAACTAAAAAAAAAAAAATAAGTACATTAACATGTAAACATCCAACCAAAATTAGTTTGAACGAGATCTAGTTAGTAGTTTTTTTTTAATACGTCATAAATCGTAATCCATCCAAGAACTTTTATATTATGTTACTTGCTGCTACGGAACCCTTCATGGGCGAGTCCGACTCGCACTTGGCCGCTTTTTTTATGAGTTTCGCTCGAAATAAATGGAATTGGATTTGATTTGATAATACCCAACAATCACATACATAGTCCCACAATAGTATCCCTTGTGTCGTGGATGGAACTTAATATGGTCTAAGAATTTAACTACGAATACCGTGGTAACACAACACTCAAACCCGGAACAAATATTAATATAATCAATATGGTTTTCAAGTCTGAAGAAGTCTGGAGAGTACTTTCGGAAAGATAATATAGACTTACTTGAGAGCGTACAACGAAAAGCCACGAAGTTTCCACAAGCCCTGCGTCGTATGTCCTACACAGAGAGACTCCGCGCATTACGCCTCACTACCCTAGAGGAAAGATGTCTGCGTGGCGACCTCATTGAGACCATCAAGATCCTCTCTGGCACTTACAATTTGCCTGAATTTCAAGAAATCTATATTTTAAAAGAAAGCTCAATGCCGTTGATAGGTAGTCGTAAAATATCACGTGGGTGGACCATCCAACACAAACACTGCACAGCACTTCCTTGGAATGATTTACCTGAAGATATTGTTACTGCCACAACAATAAACGCTTTCAAAAACAAATTGGATAACTAGTAGCGAACGAACAAACTGTTAACATTAAAATACATTAAAGTGTAATCAGTATAGCAAGTGAAACTAAGACATTTCAACACTCTGAAATAGGCACATCAGCAAAAGCTGCTCGTCTATAATTTTAAATAATAATAATAAATACATGCAGATCATACTAACATTTGCCCGGTAGCGAAAAACAAACCCACGACCTCTCGCATCTCAGCCGCCTACTCGCCCGCCACGACAGAGAGGTCGTCAATGACAGCTTTGTACCGCACGAAACAAAACCAATTCTTTGAGGCATGCATAATCATGAATATATTGAGCACATACAACAAAATATCGATAGTTCAATGTAACTTATCTTAACAATAACTTTAAAAAACCTATATTATTTGAGATATAACATCTACGGGATACCTAACGGTTATCAGTTTTGCGAGCTATATGGCCTGCCCATTGCCACTTCAACTTGCTTTTCGAATTATATCACGTAGTGAAACTCCAAGCATAGCTCTCTATAACCCGCTACGCACATTTGAGCTTTCCTATTCAGCCAATAGCTAGCAAGCAACACGCACTGATTATAAATATTCGTCTTGAGGCTCTTCGGTATCTGGTTATGAGAAGATTTGGAGTAGTTTCCCGAACGCTGTCAATCTGAGTTGCATTCGTTGGCTGACCTTTGACGAAGTTGGACCTACCTAGTTGAATTGTTTGACCCAAATATACATACCTAGTGGTCTACAACTAGTAACGGCATAGGTGTGGCATGGACATTTGATATGATTTCGTCTTGCCCATGTTCATGTTAAGACCCACCTGTTGGGAGACGGTAATGAGGTATCTGGAGCATTGTGCCAAGGTGAATAATAATAGTACGAAAGGATAATGTACTTTTCACACCACCTGCTAAACAATGTCCAATTACATATCATGCAACCTCAACGTAAAGTAAAGCATTATCACTTTAGGGATATAAAGTTGTATGAAACTTCCTAGGGAATAAAGTGATTTGGATTTGGAATGTCAAATTCGTGTGGAATCTCGTGGAAAACTCTAAGTAAAAAATTGCCCATATGGTTGGTTCGAAATTCAAACTAACCTCCATAAACAGGACTCGAAGAAAAAAGAAAAAGGTACGTTTACAGAGAACACTGACCAAGAGTGTATCACAAAGAATGTGAAACAAAAGACTGTGTTTGGTCCTGTGATTTTCAGTGAATTTTTATTGTCTCACAGATGGTGTGAAAAGTAAAGTATGCACCCCTGGAATAAAGCTTGTCTTCGTCTTGGGCAGCTTGAACCCCTCGCTTTACTCAGGACTCTATATAAAGTCCCTCGTAACGCTCTGGGTTCAATATGCCGCCCTCGCCGTAAGACACTGCTTTATTCCCATAGTGCATAATCTACTATTATATAACCTTGTGATTTCAGTAAATAAAACTCTATTGTCTTTGACTTTAGGTTACTGTATTTACTGTATTTAAGTGGTGAGAGATAGATCTCTCGACAAACTTAGATAAAAATTTAAAAACGTGTTTTAAAAAAAGAGTCTGCTATTAAACATCTTGTAAATTCAAGACACAGTTTTGCATATTAATTACCCGTTTGAAATTTTCATTAATCCCATCCCATTTCATTTTGTTTTCCTTCTTTGTGAATTTTGTAAATAATGAAAATTAACCGTTTCTACTGTCTCTAAGATAAATATTTGGTTTTGTTAAGTTTTTGTTTGTAGGTAATTGGGTGCAATCATCATCATCGTCACCAGCCTTCAGAACAGAATAAAAGAAGAAAAAGAAGAAGAAGAAGAAGAAGAAAGAAGCAGAAAGTCACTGCTGGACATCCGCCTCCATGAACCAAATTCCCACCACTTTTAGATGTATTTGGTCCATCAAGAAATGGGTGTTTCTATGATTGTTACTCATTCACCCTGAATCTATTTCAGTTAAATTTGGTATACAGATTTTTATAGGCCACTTTTTAACCCGGTATAACGCAACCGAAGCTGTGGGAGTTTTTTTTATCATTGATAGACCTTTGTTTGACTACGATCTCACCTGTTGGTAAGTGACGATATGGCCGAAGATGGAGCACAAAGGTCTAGAAGGCACCTATTCACTCTAGCCTTGAAGAGACCCAGATTATAGTTTTCAGGAAAGACAGACGACGGTAGTATATTCCACTCCTTAGCAGTTCGTATTATAAAGGTAGAACTGAAACGTTTAGTACGAATAGAAGGTATACTAATGAAGTAAGGGTGGTACCGAGCCGTGCGCCTGCTCGTCCTATGGTGAAAAGGAGATGGTAGGATCAGTTCCTGGGAGCATTCCCCGAAATGTAACCTAAAGAAGATCGAAAGGCACACAACCCTACGGCGGTGCTCGAGACTCTGGATCTTAGTCTCCGCCATATGTTGCTCACCTATAAGCCTGAAAGCTCTGCGTTCGATCGAGTCCAAGGCAGCAAGCTGGTGTTTGGCCGAGTCATCCCAAACGTGGCAGCAGTACTCCATACCAGCCCGGCCATACCATATACTAGCGTTTGGTCATCGGTCTCATTATACCTATTTAATTTTTAATTAAATCGTTTTATAATAGTGTTTCCGGCCCTTCGTCTCCTCCCGTGGATGTCGTAAGAGCCGACTAAGGGATTATCCGGACTTGTTGATAATATTCGTTGGTATAAGATTTGTTCTGGTTGCTAGCTTATTATAGGATGTGTTATTACTGGAAGAAAGCGTTAGGTGAGTCAGTCGTGGGAAGCAATGACGGCGATGAGCTTACTACTCGCCACGTCTATATTCCACGATGGTGCAACCTACTTAACCTACTTCTGTTTTATTTACTTATTTGTGTTGTGTATAGTTTTTGTCAAAATAAAAGTTTTACTTACTTACTTACTTTGAAAAGAGGCACATTGAGGTTCTGCCTACCCCTTCGGGGAAACAGGCGTGTGTCTATGTATGTATGTTCTATGTTTGATTGTTTGATGTTTTACGTAAGGAATCCACAATATTACGTGCAATGTTTCTTTGAGCATAACATAGATCGCTCTTTAAGTTTTCTAACTAAAATTGATACATAACAAAAATCGTAACAATCGTAACCTATCTGTCATGAATAATTCTCCTGTATGATAACCCGAAAATTCAATCTCCGAACAATGGGATCGTATTAGCATACAAAAGGTTTCACATATTTTACGCAAATCCGTTATATTTTGAGTTATCTTCTCGCAAAAAGGCAATGTTTTTCCTTTGGCCTATGAAATAAATTTTATTTGTGGTCGAGGTTGTTAACGAGTAAAGGTTGAGCCGCTTGAATTATTTATTGTTTTATAGTATTAAGCGGGATAGGCTTATTAAAATGTATTAAGACCCTTACCTCGGACATATGTTTTGGAATGGTTTACGCTAGTTCTCCTTTAATAGGTTTAGGCTTTGCTCGGGTTTGATTCAGTTTTGATTGTAGGTACCTACGAGTACCTACATACCTAATCACCAGGCACTGATAAAGTCGATTCAAATAAAGAGCGTCTTCTCAGCGACTTATATAAAGCTCTGAGAATAGCCGCGAGCCACTGATTCGTAAACTTCTCGCTCTACAGTGTGTCCCAGAATATATAAGAACCAAATCCCAAAAGGGAAAAATTGTACACATATTATTTCTACGACTTATAAAGTTTCGGCTTATTTTACAGGAAAACGAAATTCAACAAAGTTTAGATAAAAAAAACTTAGCTCTTTTAGGAACTAATCTTAAATTAAAACTTCATGTGCATTTCATACCAGTTATAAAGTTGGTTAAGTATAAGAAACAGCTGACGGGCTTTCTAGCCATTATTCAGATAAGAAACCCGTGATACGCTGTTAATTTTCGTGATTTTTACACCCATTTCAGGATCGAATACATGTTCTGAAACACTTTGTTGATCCCTGGCAATATAAGGTATAAAGCTTGTTGCTATACGGAATAAACAGTTATTTCGTGATTCACCGTTTCGTAGAAATGATATTTCTTTGAAATATATTTCTCCCGGCTTCCATCGTATTAATTTACATGAATAGGTAGTCAATAATGCGCAATGATGACACAATCTAATTCCGCGGGAGAGGGACAGTGGGACAGATCAAAGGGGGTTTTTGGGCAGGCACCGCACGTCTCACTTCGGAAGGAAATTGAAACTTTATATTTGAGCGCACTTTATCTGACCGAACCTGGAGCCTCTCTACCGGAAAATTCCTCCGTCAAAATAAAACACCCAGTCCGTGTTCCTTTCACAAAATGTTTTGGCCTGTTACGCTTTGTGAGACCTTTCTGTCAGCTGTGCCTACATATTTTAGTTCCTTAAAAACTAGCTTCCTACCGCGATTTCGCTGACTAGTTTGGTACTAGGATAAAAAGTAGACAACATATTCCGTAACCAAATCGTGATGTGACAAACAAAAAAATCGCCCAAGTGCGTGTCGGGCCACATGAGTTTTTTGGGTTCCGTAGTTTCCCGTGACAATATGCGGACTTAGAAGGGGGCTTTCCTGTTTTACACAACTAGTAACTTCATATAAGAAAATTCCAATGGAATTTATAAAAAAAAATCCCCATGATCCAAATCCAAATGAAAAAAATCCAAAAAATCCATCCCCATGGTGGGGATGTTTTTTAGAGGACTGTGAAGATTTGATTGCGGGGATTGTGAAGATTCGATTGAAGGGATTGTGTGGGGGATTGTGTAGGTGAGGTACCCTAAAAATAACATTACCAGGATTTTATATTACTACTTTGTCAGGGTAATTACTATAGATACCTTTTCAACGTGTTATTTTACCACTGTGTTGAAATGATTAATATGTATACCCATGCCAAATTACAGCTTTCTAGTACTAATAGTATCTGAGCTAAGCCGAAGACGGACAGACAGACAGACGAACATTGCAAAAAATTATGGATTCCTTGTTTTATTGATTACGAAACCCTAACAACTCCCTACCAATTCAATGTCGTTGAGCATCGAAATATTAACTTAAATGTAAACTGAGCAGATTTAAAATAATTTTCGCAACTTCCGATACTTCCTTCTCCGGGCTCTAACTTTGTTGAAAATAAATCCGGAGCAAAGGGAAAAAGAAATAAAACTGTTGGCTGACGAATTCGACAGAGATTTATCACCTTCTTGAGGTTTTAGCGGTTCCTAATTTACCTAGCGGGACGCAGCTGAAGGACGATAATTCATTTTTCATTTTTTTATTATTTGCCGAGAAATAGGTATATTTTCAAGAATATACTTTTGAATACTTGGAATACAAGTTTAGCAAGAGCAAAGGACTTTAATAGGCCCGTAATATCAATTTAATCTATAGTTGACAGTTTAAACCATTTCCGACCAATGAAAGAAATCGATTTAAAAATAAAGAAAAAAAAATGAGAACATATTTATTACATCTAAAACAAAGTTAAACTTATAAGTGTTTTTAAACTTATAAGTTTAAACAAAACTAGTTTAAACTTATAAGTTTAAACTATAAAACCTATAATTATATAACTTGGTTAAACTGCTGTGCTAGGCGGTGGTGTGTCCGGCCTATGAATAAACACCCGTGGATGTCGTAAAAGCCGATTAAGGTATCACCCGGACTTGTTGATAAGATTCGTTGTTATAAGATTTGTCCTGGCTGCTAGTTTATTATGGAATGTGTTATTACTGGAAGAAAGCGTTAGTTAAGTCAGTCGTGGGAAGCAATGGTGGCGATGAGTTCACCACTTGTCACGTCTATATTCCACGTTGGTGCAACCCACTGTGAAAAGAGGCCCATTCCCCCTCGGGGGAAAAAGGCGTGTGCCTATGTATGTATGATATAACTGGCTTTATACATTTACTTTGAGGTTAACTCCGGTACGGAGGCCTGCAATGCTCTAAGGAGGTCAATGACCAAGAGGTACCTGGCACTACTAATTGTCAATTAGAACGGTCGCCTACTTTCGAAGGTTCCATGCCCAAAGGGTGCCAACGGGATGCTACTACGAGTTCTCTTAACATTTGCTATTTTACAATGACATTTGTTCAGGATGTATCGTTAAAACGGCCTTACATAATTTATTTCAATGGACAGGTACCTAATACTCTTCAGATAAACAACAGAAGGTAGAAAACGTAGATCTGTAATATTTTGACATTTTCAACGTATAACAATAGCGTATGTTATAATTAAATATATAACATATAACGTATAATACTTACATATAGATCTTATATTAGAGAAGTTCGGTCTCCGGTGTAGGTAGGGCCAACATTTTTGATGCAACGTATGCAAGGAAATGACGTAGAAACAAAAATTTGGGATCGTACTGGTCCCTTAATACGTATTTTGATGGTATTTGATTCTGTAACTTGTCACATACAATTATAAATTATACCTTTGTATGCGTACATACAATGCGTATTTATCGCACTCTATGCATAGATTATATAATAGTTACTACGCTCTAGGATTCCCTGTGTCGTGGGTAACGAGTGACGTGGTGCAACACGCAGACTTGGAGGCTAAGGAGTGGAACAAACAATCGTCTGTCTTTCCTGAAAACTATAATCTGGGTCTCTTCAAGGCTATAGTGAATAGGTGCCTTCTAGACCTCTGTGCTCCATCTTCGGCCACATCGTCACTTACCAACAGGTGAGATCGTGGTCAAACAAAGGTCTATCAATAAAAATAAAAAAAGGCAGATCAGGCATTCATTTGTCTCGCAGCGGGAATCGAGCCATAAGTAGAGTAGGAAGCTCATACGGGATACAAAAATGAAAACAGATTTAATAGAAGTAATACGAGTGTAAGCAACCACGCTTCACTTTTAAAAAGTTTGCCAATCCAGTGCATTTCATTTCAAAAGTCGAGCGCACGTGCCTATAACCCGAAACCCAAAGTTGATAAAATAAATCCAGCTCGTAAATTGAGATGATAACATAGAGAGCCCGATGTTTATTGTCACTGAATAATCAATACTCCCCATTTCACAATACCACGATTTCAATCTTTGGGAAATCAACAAAAATTTGCATACAAAAAGCGCTATCTGTTTTGCATAAATCGATTTACCTATCCTCTTTCAAAAGCTTTTTTCCTTTCCAATTTCCACGCCAAGTTTATTTGTAAACAAAGTGGAAATCACTCTTGGGCATTACCAAATAGAATTGTAACCGAAAATTACTAAAGTTTTCGTTGAGACGAAATGTAAATTTTTTCGTGAAGTTACTATGGTGTCATGATTATACCCAGTTGTTTAAGGCGTATACAGCAGCTGATTGGTTTTATATGGTTTTCTCAATGCTATGTGCTGAAAAAATATATATGTCGTTCATTGACCTTTTGGCTGTCAAGTGAACGTACAAAAATGTTCCGAGTACCTGTTCAAAAAATTACCATGTGAAAAAAAATTACAAAGTGCAGCTGTTTTCGACTAAAAATTTGATTCAACTTCTATACGATTTTGAATTTTGTACTTTTTCTTTCACTTAAATGTCGGTAATGACTTTATCTTCAAGTTGAACGTGTAATTCTGTGATGCGACTGTTTTTCACGTGGCAAATGTTTTACGTGATTTTCACTTACTTTTCAGTGACAGCCAATTTCAATCTTCGTCACCACGAATTACAGTGCTACAAAGATCATTTGGCACGTCTCGTGGCCGCTGTTTGATATTAGATTACAAGATGGCCCATGGCGGTGTTAGTTCTGATTTCAGCCACGTGCCAAATATCTTTGTAGCACTGTACATACGTTCTGTTGTATTGGAGAGCCAATAAAGTTTGGTTTCAGTGGGAGTATTTAACATATTACTTAATTACGTATAGGTACGATCGGTTTGTTCCGATCACCGCTAATAAATCACACTGCGCTCGCACCGACAACGTACCACAACCAAACTGTGCTGTTTGTTCGTAGCATATGGTTTAAAATACTAGCTGCTGATAAGCTGATGCCAACTAGCTATCAAAACTTTAATACCTTGTTGTTGTTGTCAAATGCACAGTCTTTTTTTTTCAGCCCATATTTTCCCACTGCATGGCAAAGGCCTTCCTTTTCTCCAGTTCTCTCTGTCCCTTGCTGCAGAGGGCCAGTCTGGTAGGTGCACATCCAACTCGTCACGCCATCTCCTTAGTGGTCTGCCGCACGGGCGTCTAGTTAGGAACCCAATCAGTAGTGGACTTTGCCCATAGATCTTCCAACATGCGGCAGACGTGGCCGGCCAAAATCCCACTTGAGCTGGGATGATTTTTTGCTGACATCGTGAACCTTTGAAACGCAGAATTGAATTTCTAATTCGGTCTGTTAGTCGGACACCTAAAATACTGCGCTCCATAGCCCGCTAGCAGACCTCAATTATGGACCTTTGCTGAATTGTCAAAGACCAAGTCTGTGCATCGTACTTGAGGATGGGAAGAACGCACATGTCCATGTGAGTTCGTCTTTCCTTCAGACGTTGCTTTATTTTAGACAAAACGGAGATTACTCTCGCCCTTTTTTGATGCCACTGAATAAATAATTTTATCTATACTAACTTTGAGTATACAATTCGTAGCAGGCATCACGCGTTTCCTTGTGCATGCCTGAGCGCCGACTTATACTTGAAGTGCAGATACAGACTGATACAGTTCATTAAAAAAGCACAAAAGGTTTTTTTTTTCCTCTGAAAAAACTACTAAGGCAACTAAGGATAAGGAATCGTCCTCGCCGCAGCATCTTCATTAGCAATAGCACCCTACATAGCGGGACCCTACATTTATCCACATAGGTCATAAGTAGGCCCCTCTCCTGATACTCTCCACTGAGTTCCATATTTGGCACCAAGAATACAGAAAAACTTAATTTTAAATCCAGGATCTCCTACTTACGCTTCCAATGTGACTGACTGTCTATCAATACCATCAAGCAGTCCGGTACGGAGGCCGCAATGCTCTAAGATCGATACAAATCTGCTATTTTAACACTCACTGACTACACATCAAACATCCAATTTACCAGTCAAGCGAGATGCAGCCGGTGATACGGCTAATGGAGTGTCAAACCTTGACAGATATCCCGATGATAAAATAAATGGACGAGAACAAAGCCAAACAGCGAAGACACAGAACAGTTAATACCCAGAGACGTATGGATCGTTTTTTTTTTCTTTACTAACGAATCGACAAGCTCATGCAGCTTTCAGCATCGCGCTCGTAAAGGCTATTGTTTCGAAGTAGTGTTTTTTGCCTATTTCTGGCGCTTCGTTCGTTTCATTCCAACAAGTATCGATTTTGCGAATACCCCATCCCTATATCAGACGAGAGATCTTAATTTGTTATAAGCACTTTCACTTCAATGTTTCTATTGTTTGTATCAAACCTAACAAATCGAGTTGAACAATTGGGACACTTCTAGATACAGATGAGCTGAAATTGACAGACGTGTGAATTTACGATAGCAATGCACTAATCCGTTGACTTTGACTCGATGCTGCAGCTGAATTTACTGCTAACGATTCTCATATTGATGGGTTTCACAGGAATGTTTGATGAGCTTATTGCGGGTAAGTTTTAGGTAGTAGTTTTAAGTCTATTGTGTTTTAATGTGATAAGTTATATGGGTGTGTATATAAACTGAAATAAATTAATAATAATAATAAAACTGGTAATCTCAATTCAAAAAGAGCTCATAACGTTTCAGCTAGATATTACGCACGCAAATATTAATAAATGGATCAGCATCTTAGGGACGCTTCCGGATCGTTAGTGCTTTGGATCAGCTACCTTTAGATCGTTAGCAGCAGCCTTTAGGTGAGCTACCTGAAGACTGTTTCATATGTTTTATTCTTTCTTTAAATAAATGTATATCTATACATTTATTTAAAGAAAGAATAATACAACTAATACAAGCAGGTGTACAAAAAAAAAACATATGAAACAGTCTTCAGGTAGCTTACCTGAAGACCGCTGCTAACGATCTAAAGGTGGCTAAACTGATCCAAATCACTAACGATCCGGAAGCGTCCCTAAGATGCTGGCTGCATTGCCACGCTAAATGGCAATACTATTGCGTTGAGCCAGATGGATGGATTAGATCAATGCATAGTTGAATGAATATTTTTATCTCATTAATATTCCCAGGAATCAGAGGATCTCGGATTTAGCTAGATATTTTGATCGCCCTACCAATCATATTATTCGTAACCATCTAAGCGCAATCAGTTCGAAACGAGGCCAACTCGGGAAGCATGATTTATTACAGCCAAATTTCGATAGACACGTTCAACTTTTTATGTCTATAAGAATATTATTTCTCAAACTTTCAGATTTATGCGATAAGCTGAAAACTTTGTAAGTATCAATATCTTTTAGTCCTATTTGGGAAGTAACCTACATTTGTATTGTTTATGGCTAAGTGATAAAATATTTAAACCACATTTTTACAGGGTATTTACTGTTCTACAGAGATTTACAAAGTGGGGTATGACTTTGCAGTAAAACACATCTCAAAACTTCAGTTAAATCTTTTTTGTCAACAATAAAAAGAACATGCTTTCAATAGTCTTTCATAGTCTTGTCCGATCTTGATCTTGGAACTTACGTAAGATCACAAAATAGAAAAAGCCGCCTACGTACTTTGTGGTAACATGTAGATAGTTGCAGTATTTTTTAATTGTTTATTAGCTTAACCTATTAACGATCAGGAAATCTTTTGATCCACCTATTTTATTTGGTAGAGTGAAAAAAAAACAATTAAAAGTTTTATTTTCTAGTTTTCTACCTTATGTCTCAATCATCAAATCAACTTGTTGTCACCATACCTAATTTAGTTTTTTTTAGGAATGGTAAAATAAAGTTGATCTGATGAATAAGACGAATGGTAGAAAACTGAAAAAAATCTTCTCATAACCTATTGATTGGAGACATGCCATATTCCAGTCCATTAGAACGGTCATATTACTGGTAGACTAGTCAGTAAAATAATCTCATAAAAACTTACATTCAATAAAAGTAATATAAAAATAACATTACGAATGACAGCTTTTCAAAAGATATCTTCGTTAGATTACAACTCGTTGAAAAGAAACTGCCTCTGATCTCAGAATAAGTAAAAAAGTACTTCTTTAAATCTCCAGCATTTTTTCACTCTTTCATTACGCGCGTGCGAACACGAATATGCGAAATATTATATTTTTACTAGGACGTGCTTGATTGATGCTCTTTGTACTCATTGCTATGCACTCATATTTCACTTGATATAATATGATAAAAATAACATTCGTTGTAATATTACAAGGTAATTCGTAAGCATAAATACTGTAGTAAATATTACCAGAGCTGGTAAGTGAATGAGAAAAGTCGGGATTATCAAAAGAAAACAATTTAAGTAGCTTCTAAATGATGTCTCTATATTGTTTGAGACGGTTACACTTTTTACCGATCACCAAAAATAGCACCGCACCTGCATAAGCAAAAATGTATGAAAAAGATGGGCTCAATAATAGTCGAGCCGTAGGATTTTTTGCTTTAAACGTGATTCACCATTGCAACCGTTTCATAAAAAAATGTGGGGCAGGCTACCAAACCAAAACATACTTTAAAAACGTCAATATGCCGTTATTTTCCACTGACCGGCGACGACGCCTCGGCAATAACCCTCGACGACTCATCGCCGGTGCCGGGACAGCCAGTTTCTCACTGGCCGGTAAAACTAACTGCACACGTATTGCGTAGAAGCAGTGTGCATATGTGCGGGGCAGTGTGGAGGACGCAAAAGCCGGCATCGAACAGCACCGGCGCGGCGCACGACTAGTGGAAAATGCAGGCCCGGCGCGCGACGTCTTGCCACGCATTCTTCGCCAGTGTCAGCTGTACGGCTTGTGGAAAAACGTTTGGCTTATCAATTTAGTTAGAAAAACATACAAGCTTATTCCTACGACATTGACAAAAAGGATCAATAAAGAACACACATGAGGCGTGAATAATGTCTACAGTTTTGTCACAAACGCCACCGGCTGCGCTCTAACATTTGGCGAAATTGATAATAAATCGTAATCTTATTTCTATTTATATTACAATTAAATGCTATTCGTTGGTAAGCGTAAGCGCATCACTTGAGAACAGTTGGACCGATTCGTCATTTTTTTTTATGTTGACTAATAATTATAATGTTTACTCAAGACCATTGTGCAGGACAACGTCTGTTGAGTCGACAACGGTTGAGCTGAATTTGATGGTATTTGATGAGTGTATGGATGCTGGGGGGCAGAAAGGGGGTGGAGGGGGGACTGTTTTTTATCCCAACATCACGCGTATGAAACCACGGGCAAAAAGCTAGTGATAAAGAATATGGAGTTTCTCTGACGATATGAATAAAATAAAGTGGCAGTATATTTTGAATGACAATAAAACAAAATAGTTTTAATTTCAGAAATTTTGGTGTAACTAAACAACCTCCGTAGTAGGTTTCTCGATACTATTTTCATGATAATTTGAAAGATAATGCCCTTTAATAGTCATTCTGCTGCCACTTTGTGTGAGATAAGGACGCGGTTATTCGTAGCGCAATAAACATTTATGATGCATAATATTGTCTTTGAATTCTACTGTCCTCATAGTATCTACCCAGTCGTTTGCTAGGTAGCGACATCATACACTAGTCACGCGGGGTGTAAAAATATTATTTAGTTGGACTTTCAATCTGCCCTGCAAACTGGGCATGACAGATTCCAAGTTTCTTCAGACTCTCAGTTTCTCTACAAAGGATAGAAAAAAGTTCTCTATAGTGTCTCGAGAAATATTTCTAGCACAAATATAAAAAAAAGCGGCCAAGTGCGAGTCAGACTCGTCCATGAAGGGTTCCGTAGCAGCAAGTAACTATAAAAGTTCTTGGATGAATTACGATTTATGACGTATTAAAAAAAAACTACTTACTAGATCTCGTTCAAACCAATTTTGGTTGAAAGTTTACAAGGTAATGTACATCATGTTTTTTTTTTAGTTTTTTAATTCTCTTATTTTAGAAGTTATGGGGCCCCCCCACTTTTTACCACTTTGGAAGTGTCTCTCGCGCTAACTATTCAGTTTAGAAAAAAAAGTTTACAAACCTCAATATCATTTTTAAAGACCTATCCATAGACACCCCACACGCATAGGTTTGATGAAAAAAAAAATTGAGTTTCAGTTCTAAGTATGGGGAACCCCTAAAATTAATGGTTTTTTTTTTAATTTTTGTGTAAAATCTTAATGCAGTTCACAGAATACATCTACTTACCAAGTTTCAACAGTATTGCTCTTAAAGTTTCGGAAAAAAAAGGCTGTGACATACACGGACAGACAGACATGACGAATCCATAAGGGTTCCTTGTCTTTGATTACGAAACCCTAACAAGGAAAAAAAAGAGCTTAGTCTGTTCGAATAGTACATTTTTCGTTTTCCTTGCATCAGTTGAAGCAAAAATGTTGACCAAACCCGAAGTTACAAACGTTTAAACGTCATAAACATTTTCGTCTCGCTTGACTACGTAAAGTTTTTTTGCGTGAGAATATCATAGAAACTTCTCTTTCCCTTCATTCTTGAGATCGTCATGCGCTTGAGAGAGTATAAATTCATGTTGCCTGTCTATCCAAATGTCATTTTTCCTACTCTTCCTTCGTCAAACGGGCGTGGTCAAAACAAAAACAGACAACTCCGTTACACCGATTCTGCTTTCACCGATATAACGGTAAGTGAAAAATTACCGTTTTTATAAAATTAATGATATGATTCACGAAAGTTTTTATAGTAAAGAAAACAGACAAAACTAAACTTCGGTATAAATTGATTTTGTTAAGACCGAGGGCCTATGTAATTGCATCTATGCCTTTTGTTTTCAGGGGATATCTTTAAACACCCTGTATGAACTTAGACGGTCAATATTTTGTATAGAATAATAAATACTTACTCGCGGCGTACATAGCTATCTCGTAGACCCGCGTAGCTCCTTTGTAGTTTTGTCAGAGTTTCCTAGTTTGTAACGGGAAGTAGAGGAACTTGTATTGTTGGTATTAATATTGGCACTATTATTAATATTGATACATCAACAACAAAAAAAACTATTATTTTACTAAGTACGCTTAATTGAAACGGTTCAGTAAGCAAAATACGAGTAGGTAGGTTGACAATTCAATTATCTTATTGCACCACTTCAATATTAATTTGCCGATCCCATTTGTCAACTGCAGCTGTCGATATGAAGTGTCATTGGCTCCTACCTATAATTATATTACGTCTTTTCATTCTCAATATAAGTATATTCCAAAGGTAGTCCCTCCAACCTACATGGTAGTTTGCACGATTTTTTAAAGTCCAATCGATGTCACAATCGATTTTAAATAATTTTTCTACAACCCTATTGCCGCACCGCCTTGCCGCGCCCGTCCCTAGCTCCTCATTCCTTTTTCGTGCATGGTAGCGCGCAAACGTATTATCACTACTAATATAGAACTACCCACATTTTTATTTTCTCAAATCAAGAAAATGCCGAAACGTAGTGCTGATCGAATCAAGCATTATAAAGAAAAGATACGAAAGTTAGAAGTGAAAAAAGTGGCTAATCGCCGACGAAGAATAATTTCATCATCGGATTCATCTGATTCCGAAGTTAACAACGGTAAGTTTTTACCTTCTATTTTTTGTTACTTATACTGCCTAAATGAGTATTACCGAGGCCTGGGGGTTGGTCGAGAATCAACACGATGGTTATTACGAAACATACGAATACATATACTTTTGCCAAAGCCTGGGGGTTGGTCGAGAATCAACATGATGGTTATTACGGAACACACGAATACATTTTTGTCAAAGCCTGGGGGTTGGTCGAGAATCAACACGAAGGATTAAACTAATCACGATCGTAAATCACAATGCCTGGGGGTTGGTCGTGAACCAACACGAAGGTAATAATGCACCTTGATGATTGAAAATTATCAAGGTGATAATGTAATAATAATGATAAAGTTACGTAAACGATCGATGCAATCAACGTGTACGGGTATTCAACATTAAGCCAAAGTCTTTTTACGTTGGGAGGTTTTAGATAGTAGGTAGTGGGAATACCCCCTGTGACCGATAATCTGCCCAGAAATATCATTGTTTTATTTCTGCTCCTCAGATGACGGAAATCACGAAGTTGTCGCGGCCCAGTCACCGCGAACCGATCTACCGGTCGAGGCACCCGCAGATATGCAAATTGATGCACCATTATTAGACATTGTTGATACTTCGAAGGAAGATCAAGTGTTAACGGAAGATTTAGACTCTGATATTCTGACTGCACTGGGCGCAAGCACATCCGAAAGCCCCGAATATGCAGAGAAAATTCACGAAAACTTGGCTCAGCTTTGGCTGCCTTTGCTTAAGAAAGGTTTGTCTAAGGAGGACAAAGAAAAGCTTCTTAAGGACAATCTCGTGCCACAAAACTGCAGTTTATTACAAGCTCCAAAATTGAATCCTGAAATTTCAGCGGCTATCGCTGAGAGCGCCCGAAACCGAGACAAGAAACTTGTTGGTGCTCAGCAGCAGCTAGGCGCAGGCGTCACGGCTATAAACAGAGCAATGGATATGCTTCTAAGCAAAGACTTCGACAAGTTAAGGGTCATCAAACACCTAAGCGACGCATGTCGCGTACTAAGCGACCTGCACTATCGCGATAGTCAGACGAGAATAAAGTTGATAACCCCAAGTCTGGATAAAAGTTTCCTAAATGTCATACAAGATACTTGTCGGGATGAGACTTTATTCGGCATCCAGTTGTCCGAAAAAATTAAAGCGTCGAAAGCGATAGAGAAGCAAGGTCTTCAGATCAAAAAGAGCTTTATAAGCTCTGCCGCCCCATCGACCTCTGCAGGCCCCCGACCTCCACAGACTCGGGGAAACTGGGGAGCCCCTCCCCGCTATCCGCCAAGCCGTGGCGGCCGGGGAGGGTTCAGGAAGCCGGCATCAGCGAGTACGCGCAAGCCAGCTCCAACTCCACCTGCACAGGCGAAGTATCCAGCCAAGCTGCAGACCCGGGCTCAAGCACAGCCATAGAACAGGTACCACATGCTGGCAGAGTTCAACATTTCTATAGTTGCTGGCAAAATATTACTAAAAACTCATTAGTTTTGAAGTGGATCCGTGATGGCTTTAACATTCCATTTAGTAAGCGTGTAACGCAACAAACTGTTCCTCATACATCTTGGTCTCAAGACGAAAAGTATGAGATGTCTTTAGCTATCCAAAATTTACAAAATTTAGGAGCAGTTTGTCCTTGTATTCCTTTACCAGATCAATTTATATCAAAGATTTTTCTTGCATCTAAATCAAATGGCGATAAAAGATTTATTTTAAATCTTAAACCATTGAATAAGTTTATAACAACGGAACATTTTAAAATGGAGGATCATAGAACCGCTTCAAAAATAATTCCAAAAGATGGATATTTGGCCACAATAGATTTAAAGGAAGCATACCTTTTAATACCGATTGATCCAAAACATCAAAAGTACTTACGTTTTATGTTTGAAAATAAAACATATGCCTTTAAAGCCTTACCGTATGGCTTATCAGTAGCGCCTCGAATATTTAGTAAGATCATGAAAGAAGTAATAACTTATTTAAGAACTCGCGGTTTTAAATCTGTCCAGTATCTAGATGATATTTTATGTATTGGCGATAGTTATTCAGAATGTTTGTGTAATGTAAATGAAACTGTTAGACTACTGCGCTGCTTAGGTTTCATAATTAATTATGATAAAAGCAGCTTATGCCCCCAAAAGGTACATAAATTTCTTGGCTTTGTCTTTGACACAGCTAATTTAACTATATCCTTGCCAAGGGAAAAACGCAATCATATTGCCCAATTAGTTAATAAGTTTATTTGTCTACCCCGATGTAAAATCAGAGAACTTGCTCAGTTCATTGGAGTCCTTGTTGCTGCGTGCCCAGCAGTAAAGTATGGCTGGTTGTATACAAAAATTATTGAAAGGGAAAAATACCTTTTACTAAGACAGCACCACGAAAACTACGAAGCAAAGGTTTCCCTACCTAGGGAAATCTTAGATGACGTTGTTTGGTGGTCAAAAAATATACACACAGCTTCAAACAATATGAGGCCAGGAAATTACTGTAAAGAAATATTTACAGACGCTTCAATGATAGGTTGGGGCGCATTTAGTGACGGGAATCGCGTTAATGGAAGCTGGAGTATTAGTGAGAGAAATTGTCATATTAACTATCTAGAACTCCTAGCAGTATTTCTTGGACTCAAGAGCTTAGGCAGCGATAAAAATAATTGCGCAATTTTGTTACGCGTAGATAACACTACGGCCATCAGTTATATAAATCGAATGGGTGGGATCCAATTTTCCCATTTGAATGACATTGCGCGTCAGATTTGGCAGTGGTGTGAGAAGCGGCAAATCTGGTTGTTTGCTTCTTATATAAACACTAAGGACAATAAGGAAGCTGACGAAGAATCTCGGAAAGTTAATCCCGATATAGAGTGGGAACTTTCGAAGTCAGCCTACCAAAACATAGTCGACATTTTTGGTCCTCCTCAGATAGATTTGTTTGCTTCACGCACTAATGCCAAATGCAAGTTGTTCGCCTCCTGGAAGCAAGATCCCGACGCAATGGCCGTAGATGCGTTTACATTAGACTGGAATAACTATTATTTTTATGCTTTTCCTCCGTTCACTCTGATACTTAAATGTATAAGAAAGATCATCGACGACAAAGCAAACGGTATACTAGTGTTCCCTTACTGGCCATCTCAGCCATGGTTCCCCATACTAAATAGTTTATTAGTTTCTAAAATCATGTTTTTTGGGCCTCGTAAAGACTTATTACTATCTCCCTTCAGAGAGCATCACCCTCTACACAAACAACTTACCCTGGGTGTCGCGAAGCTCTGCGGGCGGCGTTCATCCAGCGAGGGTCTCCAGCATCAGCATTAGAGTTGATGCTCGCATCTCTTTCCGACAACACCATAAAACAGTACAGTACATCGCTCAAGCTGTGGTGGCAATACTGTGTTGCAAAAGACATCGATCCGCTTAAAGGTCTGAGTGAAGATGTTATGTCATTTATAGCCCAACAATTCAACAATGGAGCTAGCTACGGTACGTTGAACAACCATCGCTCGGCTATATCGCTATTACTGAATAGTAATATAGGAGATGATGATCGTATCAAACGCTTATTGAAAGGTGCTTACAGATTGAAGCCTTCAGCACCCAGGTACAGTTCAACTTGGGACCCGCAATTAGTTCTGGATCAAATTGCAAAATGGGTACCACATACCGTAATAACAACTTCCCAACTTACAAAAAAGTTGGTGATGTTACTAGCTCTTTGTACGGCTCACAGAGTTCAAACTTTTTCACTTATTAAAGTAGATCAAATTGATATTCAGTCAAATGGTATAAAAATTGTCATCACCAATTTAATAAAGACTTCAGGCCCTGGTCGTGAACAACCTGTTCTTTATCTCCCTCGGTTTAGAGAGAATATTAATATTTGTCCAGCCACAGCACTTGAGGACTATTTAACTAAAACTAAAAATATTAGACATGCAAACAGTAACCTTTTTTTTGACCTGTAAACGCCCTTATAAAAATGCTACAGCTCAAACCATTAGTAAATGGATAAAAGGAGTGTTGTCGGAGAGCGGTGTGGACACAACTCTGTTCAAGGCGCACAGCACCCGCCACGCTTCAACATCTGCGGCGAACGCAGCCGGTGTTTCCATAGATACCATACGAAAGACGGCTGGATGGTCTAGTTCATCATATACTTTTGCCAAGTTTTACAACCGGCCTATAATGGACGACAGTGAATTCGCTAGATCCGTTTGTTTGCCGGCGAATATTGGTTAGGTTAAAATTATGTAAATAAAGGTAAAAAGCTAGAATGTTTTTTGTTAAACTTTTGTTGATATTTAAATAGTTATTGATCATTAAGGGTAAAATAAAAACCAAGAATGTTTTTTGTTCATATAATAAACCTGATTTATGAGTTCCCTGCGCATTTTATTCCTTTTACAAAACTTTTTGCTCTAAACATCTACCTTTGGAATATACTTATATTGAGAATGAAAAGACGTAATATAATATACCGATCAAACGAATTTCACAAGTGAAGTTCGATCGATATTATATGAGTCTTTTCATTCGAAGATATAAGAACCCACCCCCCCTAACATACCCGGGGAAAGTTTTGTAAAATATAATCTTTAAATAGAATGAGGAGCTAGGGACGGGCGCGGCAAGGCGGTGCGGCAATAGGGTTGTAGAAAAATTATTTAAAATCGATTGTGACATCGATTGGACTTTAAAAAATCGTGCAAACTACCATGTAGGTTGGAGGGACTACCTTTGGAATATACTTATATCTTCGAATGAAAAGACTCATATAATATCGATCGAACTTCACTTGTGAAATTCGTTTGATCGGTATATAATAGCTATATGAATAGCCGACTACGGCGAAGCAAAAAGGAAGGATATGATTTTAATCTTTATTCGTTATTGTACACACAAACAATAAACATAATGAAAAGACGTGTACTCAGGCGAGCTTAACCCTAAGCAGAGTTTTCTTGCAGCAAAGTCTTGGGACTTGAGAGTGGTGATTATTGAGGTAGGTTGCTATAAAAGCTATTTCAGCACATACCCCTCAATTTACCATCGTAACGTAATAATATCCCATTTTACAAAATTAGTAACATAATTCTCAATTTTGTACTATTTCCTTTTTGTGAGGAAACTCTGCAGAAAAATAATTTTGAATGATCTCTCAAAAAGCTCATTATACATAATTTTCACTAGAAACGGGATATTTACCATGATTTTTGAGTTTGAAATGTTCCCGATATTTCGGCACAGTTGCATGCGCCATGATCACGGGAGAACTAAGCGAGTAGATGTTATTGGCAGATATATCGATCTACCCTCTTTCTCACTCTTTTATTACGAACGGTACCACTACCATCGGTTTCATATACCTACTTAGCTAATTATACTTTTAACACTTTGTTTATTTTTAAATTTAGTTTTAACTGTACGTAAAAATTACTCATTTTACAAAATATATGACTAAATTTCAAAAATATTGTTACTACTTCCTAATTAAACAAAATTCAAAAGACAAAAAGTTTTGAATCATTTTGCAAAAAGCTTTTTATATGTACTTTTAACTCACTTGGAATGTTGTATTATGAATCTGCTAAAGTTAACATGCCAGAGTTGCCAGGAGCTATTTAAATTCGTCTCGAATTCTTTCATGTCTAACTTTGCCAGTTTAAAAGTCATGAGGAGCGTACAATTATAATGAGGTCATTTAATTTTCATTGACATGCAAGATTAAATCGTATGCTTATTTATAAATATGACGCCTTTTCGACAAATTAAAGTCAGTTTATTTTCAATAAAATCAATGTTTAATTGTTATTATGTAAGAGAAGCCGAGTTATTAGCATGCAATAGCAAAAACTAAATAAAATATTATTAATATGTTATGAAATAAACTAATTTATTATAACTATATTTATATAATTTATATGTTTTATTTGAACTATATTTTATTGCATTATTATTTTTATTAAAACAATTATTTTATCATTATTTTTTGTTTTATAATTTTTTTCATAAAATGTTATTACTATTTTATTTAGTTTTTGCTAAATATTATATTATATAATATACTAGTGACCCGCCCAGGCTTCGCAAGGAAAGCAAAAAAAAACTCTGTTAATCCGATTACTACCAAACTTCACAGGACCACCCGCTGGGCTAACATGAATATTGCCTGAAAATTTCATCAAAATCGGTTAGCCGTTTTTGAGTCCATAACGAACATACAAACACACATCTAGTTTTATATATTAGACATAACAAGCCTGAAATAAATGGGACCGGGAGATAAAAGTTGCAGTAGCCATAAAAGATCATCCACGTCACAATAAAGTAGATTTTTCTCATAAATCGTGGATCAACGCAAAGATGACAGGCGATAGTGTATATCAGTGCTTACGCAAATCCTTTTCAGGCTTCCATCTGTATTTCAGGTTTAATGCTATAAAGCAGCATTTTACCCGTTACCTCAGGTCGCATTCATGTAGAAAGCAAATTGATGGTGCCTCTTTAATGGCGCTTAACGAAGGGACGAACTCGGTGCCAATGTACAATTTGTCGGTCTTAGCTTGACCACAGATAAAATAATACTATTCTTGACGTACATTTTTAATTATCACGTCTTTTATTTTATGAAATACTTCTTTATTATTATTATTTGTTCATTAATTATGTATAATTATTTATTGTGAAGAAGACGTCCGTGTTTTTCAGATATATGGTTCCAGCGGAAGATCAGCGTTGTGTTGCTACAACACAACAAATGCTGAGCTGGGGGGTTACTATGAGCTCTTATATCCATTCAGTTCATCCAGAAGATTGTGCCTTTAAATATAGTTGCGGACATCACGGAACCAATATTTTGTACTGAATAGTTTATCAACTGCATGGCAATAAGAGCTCATAATAACCCACCTGGACGCCAATTTGTGTTAGAGTGTTACGTGACTGGTACTACTAGGAGGCACAACTTATTTTTATATTTCTTTGTTTCTGTGTGTGTGTGTGTGTGTGTGTGTGTGTGTGTCATTTTGTGTGGAATATTGTTTCCATGCTTTGTTGACACAAATAAATGTTTTTTTCTTTCTTTTCTTTTCTTTTCTAAATGTAGTGCGTGGCTTGGTACCGGTAAGCGCTGGTAGGCAGTTGGTAGCAACCTGCTTTATATGTGTATGCGTCTCTAAGAATAAGCAAATCACGATCGTGTGATTTATCTTTATAATAGAATGCTGGCGTCACGTTTTGTTTGCTGATCGGCGGCTTAGCGTAGTTTGGGAATTTCTATAGATGCCAAAAACTAACTAGTATTGATAGGCACAAAACTATATCATTGGAATGAGTTTGTAGACAAACGAGGGTAGAAAATAAGTCCTTTGTACAGAGTTTAATAAAGTGGGGTTAGGTGAAAAAAAGAAAAAAAATGCGTGTCGGACTCGCCCATGAAGGGTTTCGTAGCAGCAAGTAATATAATATAAAAGTTCTTGGATGGATTACAATTAATGACGTATTAAAAAAAACTACTTACTAGATCTCGTTTAAACCAATTTTGAGTGAAAGTTTACATGGTAATGTACATTATTTTTTTTTTTTTAGTTTTATCATTTTCTTATTTTAGAAGTTATGGGGGGGACACACTTTTTACCACTTTGGAAGTGTCTCTCGCGCAAACAATTCAGTTTAGAAAAAAATTATATTAAAAACCTCAACATCATTTTTGAAGACCTATCCATAGATACCCCACTTGTATAGGTTTAATGAAAAAAAATTTTTTTATTATCTGTTCTAAGTATGGGGAAGGCCAAAAATTTTTTTTTTTTTTAATTTTTGTGTAAAAATCTTAATGCGGTTCACAGAATACATCTACCTATCAAGTTTCAACAGTATAGCTCTTATAGTTTCGGAAAAAAAAGGCTGTGACATACACGGACAGACAGACAGACATGACGAATCCATAAGGGTTCCTTGTCTTTGACTACGGAACCCTAAAAAGGCGAAAAAAAAAAGAAGTAACCGCTTACCATCAAGCGGGCCGTAACGTAAGCTTGTTTGCCTAGCTAGAAGTATCATAAAAAAAAATGAACGCTAATTCCAGTTTACAGAAATCAACCACGATAAATGGTGGTTAAAATTACCAAAAAGTTTTTTTTTTGCTGCAATGAAACGGCTGAACCGTTTTTGATAAAACATGTCTAAGAAACATCGTTCGAAAACCTTCAACTAAAAAAATGCATTCAATTCAGTTCAGCCGTTTTAAAGCTACGGGGCCACAGACAGACAGACGGACACACACACACACCCCTCTTTTTGAGTCAGGGGTTAAAAATGAGTCCAAACACTGCCAGACCACTATTATTCATTCGATAAGTTCCGTTGTCCACCTTCCGTCTCCATCAACATACCTCGGACACCACCTAGGGTTATTGCAACCGAGTTATACGTCTAAGAAATAAAAGTATTAAAAGTACCGAAATAAATATAACTAAATAAAATATGTTGCCCTAATTAGACCGAAAGTGGATATCTCGGAAGTGAAAGTAGTCATCTGTCTTTTATTATCTCTTTTACGATTTACCTGTCAAGTGCAGGGTCTGAGGTCATTACGGCTCGTCGCTCGTAGATCGTAGCCTCGTAGCTCGTAGCGCCTTCGTAGCACCAATTACCAGCTACAATATATCAATCTACATTTTGATTGGTATCGTACCAGCTTATTTGATTTTATCTCAGCTACGATAAACAAATGTATAACAAAGTAAGAAATCATCGTGTGAAACTGGCATGTATAGGCCATAGCAGTTTAAGCTATGTTTCTAAGTTTAAACTATTTCTGTCAATGAACGAAAAAAAATTAAGCTGACAATTATATTAAACTACTATTGATATTACGGGCCTAACACATGCCAGTTTCTCACAGTATAACAACAATTTGATATTACGGGCATTATTTTATCCCGGTATTACCAGTGGTAATACCGGGATAAAATAAATGCCTTTGTGTTATCCCAGGAGTCCAGCTATTTGTATTACAAATTTCATCCAAAGTCGTCCAGCCGTTTCAGCGTGAAGAAGTAACAAACACACAAACTTTCGCATTTATAATATTAGTGGGATTATCATATTAATGCTTCTGTGGCGTGTCCAGCCATTGAATTGACCGCTCTGTCACCTCCCTTAGATGTCATAAAAGCTGATAAAGGATACACCAAAGATGGACAGGAGCATCCACTTGAGTACTTAAGACCAATACTGCGATCAGAAATTTGCCTTCCAAGCGTGATGATTATGCGAAATGCGTGATGTAATTGCATTCTATGGGGGATGCCTCGTTCGCAGTGGATGCCTAGGCCCTGCTGATGATGATAATTGTGGATTTGCCAATGACTAAAATATTCTGTACATTTTGACAAGAACGAAACTGAGTTACAGCCCGTTCACCGTAAGATATCACCTGCTTTGTATGGCTTGCCAACCAAGGCAGGTGCCATCTTACGGTGAACGGTCGTCTAAATCTGTGCGTCTCAGCTTTCATCTCCTAAGTAAATATTAAATAAAAGTTATTATCTCAAATATTGACAATCACTCGAATCTGAAGCAAGGCTAGGTTATTTATTTATTTTCTGAGAACATAACTAAAAGATTTTTGCAAATTCGAGAAAAGCCGTGTAACGCCTGTGGCGCATTCAAGTGCTAAGCAGGCTACCTGCGGCTATAAACCGGTGCTTACCGGTTTGAACTCGGGCACAGTGAAGAAATGCGCGGCTTCGTGGTGGTAAGTGCCGGTTCATATTCCGCTTTAACCTGATTTCAACGTCTCTGCGGCCGTTTGTGTCGACGGAAACTTTTTCCTTCTTTTACCATTCACAATGGCATTACGGGAAGGATTTAAAGAAATGGGACGGAAAATCACTTTGACGCGTAAATAATTGAAAGTTAGATATAAAATTGGCAAAACCGTTTGTTTGAAATTGGCAAAGGGCGTCCATTAAAGTCTCGGTAGGTGAGTGTCGAGCTGGTGGGAGATACAACGTCTATTATGTTATCCAAAACTTGTCATTGATCTAATAAGCATCGCTTGATACATGACGTTCGCTCCGCCCTTAGAGCATTGCAGGCCTCCGTAGCTCCGTCACACTATAGCAAAGACACTCTATAATCATGGTCTTCAGTCAGAAGTGGGTATGTAATCACTCATGTATCACTAGGTACGAAATCACTAGCTTTCAGCTTTTTGCTTCCCTTGAAATCAGTATCGGAAAACTTTTTCGTGGCAAATGATATTTGAAAGAGAGGTAGGTCTAATCGGCATAAACAGCAGATTCAATTTCAATTTCAATTTCAATAGCCTTTATTAAACAAATCTTAATTCTAGTTTATTATAAAAATCTTATCCTTAGACATCAGTAATGCGATTGTTTTGCTTTTCAGCATAGGCCTCCCCCAGCCTTTTCCAAAGTTCTCGATCGTGAGCTTTCCTTCTCCAAAGCCCTCCTGCAGCTACTCTGATGTCGTCCTCCCACCGTTGGAACGGTCGACTTCTAGCTCTCTTTCCTTCTCTCGGGTACCACTCAATCACGTCCTTGGCCCATTTATCTTTTTTACTCCTCAATATATGGCCTACCCACTTCCATTTCAGTTTCTTGATTGTGTGTGTTATGTCTGCTATTTTTGTTCTATTTCTTATAAGCGCAAGGCTTATCCTATCTTTTCTTCTTACATTTAGCTTCTTTCTATGCTGTGCTGACAAGTTTCAAGTCTGCTTATATTTTCTTTAGTCAGGGGCTATGTTTGGCAGCCATATGTCATTATAGGGAGGATGCAAGAGTTAAAGACTCGACTTTTTAGTTTTAATGGTATTTCGGGATTTTTTGTTATTTCCTTAAGAGACCAGTACCTTTTCCAAGTTGAGTTTATCCTATTTTGAATTTCTTTGGAAGTTAGATGTGTAGGAGAAATAATTTGTCCAAGGTAGGTATATTCTTCAACATAATCAATAATGCTGTCGTTGACCATGATTGGAATTTTTGAGCTATTAGTCATAACTTTAGTTTTTAGAGCATTAAATTGCAGACCAACTTTATTACTTTCCACTACTAGTTGTTCCAGCATTATCAGTAAATGGTTCGGGTTGTCAGAGAGTATTATGAGGTCATCAGCAAATCTGAGGTGGTTAAACAAGGCTCCATTTATTTTTATGCCATATTTTGTCCAGTCTAGTTGTCTAAATACACTTTCTAGAGTCGCGGAAAATAGTTTAGGCGATAACGGGTCTCCTTGCCTCACACCTTTCTTTATATTAAATTTGTCTCCTATTTTTTCTGTTCTAATTTTTGCTGTCATATTCTTGTATATATTTCTTATGATACGAATGTATTTAGTACTAACTCCTTGACGTAATAGAGACTCCCAAATCATATTGTGCTTCAAAGAGTCAAAGGCTTTATTGTAGTCCACGAAAGCTATGTAATATTGTAGTCTGTACTCTTGGTATTTCTCTATAATCTGCTTAATTGTGTGTATGTGATCTACAGTTGAAAAGTCTTTGCGAAACCCTGCCTGTTCCTTCGGTTGGCTATCGTCTAAAACCATTGTAATTCGGTCGAGTATAATCTTTGAAAATATTTTATATAGATTGGACATGAGACTTATCGGTCTGTAGTTGCTTACATCGTCCCTTTTTCCTTTTTTATGGAGTAGTATAATTGTTGAGTTTGTCCATTGTGTCGGTATTTCTTCTTTTGTTAATATTTCGTTAAACATTGTGGATAAAGTTTTTATAGTAACGTGAAATGAGCCTTTTAGGAGCTCGTTGGAAATTCCATCTTCACCCGAAGATTTCCCGCATTTTAGCGATTGAATAGCCTTAGTAATTTAACTTGGTAATATTGGTGGAATTTCTTCTTCTACATCGTTGATTGTATCGGGTGTCGATGATGGCGTTTCGTCGCTATATAAGTTACGATAATAATCTGTTGCTACTTCTAAAATTTCAGATCTTTTTGTTTGCGTTTTAATTTTTTGTCTTTCATATTTGTAATCCAATCTGTGTTTTCTTGCAGTTCTTTCCACGCTTTTTTGACTCCTCCAGTTGATTCTATAGTTTAAACAGCAGATATAGGTACCTAAATACAAAAATCGAGAGGTAGATTTTAACTTTTGAAACTATCATGGTTATGTACATACTTTTCACTAGAAACCGCATATTTACCATGATTTTTGAGTTTTGATTGTTCCAGATATTTCGTAACAGTTGCATGCGCCGAAATATGCCGAAATATCTGGTACAATCAGAACGTAAATATCCCGTTTCTAATGAAAAGTAGGTAGATTTTGCTTTACAGCACCTTCACAGTAACATTATGATGTTTTTTTGCACTGTTGCACAATGACAATTTCAACAATTGAATGCGCTTCAATTTTGAATGTACGTAAGCATGCAACACATTTAGAGTAATTTTGTATCATAACAGTAGTCATTTCCCAAAACTAGTCCAAACAGTTACGCGAAAACAGCTGCTATCCCTTCTATCAATTGGTGAGTATGCCAGCCGATCGATATGGTCCTAATGAGCCGTGACGCGTTTCCGTGAACATTAGTGATCCACATGTGTGTATGAAACTACATGAGCATAGTCAAAATACAAATACTGTCTGTAGTACTGTCTTTTTAATTAAAACAAGTTTTTTGTGAAAAATTTGTTTTTTAATAAAAACTTTTATAAAATGTACATCTCACTGATGATGATGATAATGATTTTAAAATTTGTACTCAGAACCGTGAGTTGATCAAAATGAGCCCAAACAGGCCATGAGGCATGAGTCTTCTATTAACTATCGAGGAGTTCCGTTGTCCACCTTCCGTCTCCATCATCTGCAGCTCGTTGTCACCATAATATTGTATTGTCATTAGAACTTAACAGGTATGCAAAAAATCAGCTCAATCGAACTAGGCTAACTAGTTCAAAATTCAGTTGCAAGATTTGATGGACACGCATTGAAATTAAATAAAGCTTTTAAAATATTTATATGAAAATTATGTGTCAATGTATTCTTCTCTCACAAATTCTGTCACAGGTTCTTTCTTGATCTGCGTTAGGTCAGCTTGAGGTGTAGTAACACCTGACCGATGATGGTAAGAGAATTAGTGAGTTTAAACGTAAAATTAGGATGAAAAAAATGTATAGTATAGGTACGTTATCGAGTATGATGAGATATCCACTAGATTACGGCCTTAATTGAACTTTTCGTACTTTATCTGGGTCTTTATTATTTACTAGAGGACCCGTTCGCGACTTCGCCTGGAACCTACCTACCCACCTACCTATAGTAGCTTTCTAGATGGATGTTCGTCCACGCGTATGTTCGGCAGTAAGTTTATAACTAGCACGGGAGGTAATGGTCTCCTCGAACTGTATACTTTACTTATCTACCTTATTTTTTGTTTGTTTGTTTGCTTGTTAAATTCTAATCATATAATTTATACCACCTAAGTTGCATCTGTATTTCTAAGTTTGTAAGTATACAACTGTTTTTTAGTTTTTGTCAAATAAAATTATTCTTATTCTTATTCTTATTCTTAAGTAGGTACGTATCCTATATACCTACTTATACCTACTTACTACGCATTTTAGCTGTATATTCGGGATGAACAGACTTTTCGACTTGTACATTTTTATTATAGTATACAGATTTTACTTTGGTCGAAGGTATACAGGATGTAACATAAGATCCCTATAATCCCGGGTATGGGGTATTCTACATATCAAGGCGAATAACATTAGTCCTACGACTTTTTAAATTTTGCAGTTTTTAATTCATTAAATGTCACGTAAATATCCTGAAATTCCTCAAGAAATGTTCCTAACACAGCATGAGGATGTTACGGTACGTTATGGTACCTTACGTAGGGCTGCCTCACGTTGTGTAAGGTACATTTCTAGAGGAGTTTCAGGAATTTATCGTGGAATTTCAGAATTTTTACAAGGCATTTCATGAATTAAAAACGTCGAATTTTAAAAAGTCCTAGAACTAAAGTTATTCGCCATGATTGTGTAGAATACCCCCTCCCCGGGCTTATAGGGATATTATGTTACACACTGAATTATGTAGATGCTGTTATATCAGTGTATGAAACATGGATAAGGCCCGTCCCGCCGAATCACAAATGTGCTCGTTTGAATACCGATAAGCCGATTTGGGCAAAAATTAATCCTCTTCCCGAAATAGAGGGTAGCTGGTGTCGTCGCAGGCCTAGGATTGAATGTTACAGTTACCTAGCAAAATATATATTCAATGAGGGGTTTTCAAGGCCGTCTCGAAATATGATTACAGTGTCGAGAATAGATGGCGCTGCATTGTGGATCAACTGTCAGAAGAAAGTTTATTTTTGTGACATAGTGACTTTGACAAACAACAAAAATTAACCAGCTAACAATTTTTGACAGAGGATTTTGGTTCAGCGCCATCTTTCGAGCCAGTTGGGACGGGACTACTTTTTTACTTTTTAATCTAAAATGAAAAGCTCTCAATAAGATAGCTTGTAAAAAGTATTTGTAAACCTACATTTTATACCATGTTTTTATTATTAGCAAAAGTTTTATAGTTTTCCATAGCCGTACTTGAATTTGTTCGCAATACGTACCTACTCCCTGAAGATAATATTAAGGTAATTTGACAAAGTAAGAACTGGGTGTGGAAAAAACGAATGCGGTGCTTTATCGAGCATTATGTTTTCGATGGTTCGACCATTCAACTATCAAGGAGACCTGAGACGGGACAACCGAAGCAGTACCGCAACCATACCACGGTTTTATGTAATAAAACAATAAATCAGTTAGGTGCAATATTATATTCTAACGTAAAACATAAGGGATATCGCTATCGCTATATAAAATAATCCCTTGCATGAAACTAGTATCATACAAGGTATACAAATCATTTCCAATTACGAAAGGATAACCGTGGTTTCGTTAGGGCACAAAAAAGTATTTAATCGCAACTAGTTTCGTACAAGTACAAGAAAGTTTTTAATCGCAACTGGGTTACGAACCTTCGGTTTCGTACGCGGCCGAAGTGTCTATAATGAGCTCTAGGGTTTTTAGAGTTCTTACAGTTTTCAAGAAAATAAATATATTTTTTTTACTCCTGATACCTACGGCAGAGGGGATCCTAGTGTGCTATCAGGACTATACATATATGTATGTGACTGTTGAATATTATGTTATGTTATGTTATGTTAAATATGGATTTAATGATATTTTATACATTGTCTAAACATTTTAGGCATTCTATAGACTGCGTAGGTATTCTTTAGAACACCGGATTACACAGAATGCCGATAACATAATACGTACATACGCAATTTTCTAAATATGCTGCTCCTTTGTGACAATAATGCTGTGTCAGCGTTATCATAAGCCTGTTGAAGTCCACTGCTAAACAAAGGCCTCACCCATGAAATAACATAATAATAACATAACACTCAACACAGTCACACACATAGTCTTGACCCCACACTTGTATTCCCTGTGTCGTGGGTATTACAAACTACGAGTACCATGGTATCATAACACCCAGACCCGGAACAAATATTTGCAGATCATACAAACATTTGTCCCGCAACCTTTCGCATCTCAGCCGGCTACTCACCCGACGCGCTACAGAGGTCGCCAATGCCACGATTAACGGGCTCACCCCTTCATCCACCGACGTCCTGCCCCCTTTAAAAGTCATCGGTCCTAGAGGGGCCTTCCTGCACTGCGAATTGCAGTTCGCCACTCGATAAACTTTATCCCCCACGTTGTCGGTTCTGCGAGCTATATCTGTGAATCTAGTATCTATCTGGTTTCAGCTGAAAGTCAGCGTTGGGCGGTAACACACCCAACATATGCTGAGTTGAACGCCGTTTTGGCACACATACACATGAGTCGATTTATAGTGCCTACTTTAGGTACTTATTACTTTCTTATTAGGTGCTACTGGTAGCCTAACGGTTCAATAGTGCAACTCAGAATCCAACGACACCGGGTTCGATCCTAGGCTCCGCACCAATGACTTTTCTAAGTTATGTGTGGATTTCCATCACTCTGTGCTTCGGAGGGCACGTTAAGCTGTCGGTCCCGGCTGTTATTCATTAATAGCAGTCGATAAGCCATGTCAGAGGCCCTCGGGCGGCTTGACAAACTCTGACACCAGAGGCCAGCACTACCTCATACGAAACGATGACGACGACGAGGTGCTACTTTTTTTTATGTTGTGTTTCCTTCTTTTTTATTTTCGGCTTTGTGTTTTTCTTGTGTCAAATAAATGTTTTTCTTCTTCTTCTTTTTCTTATTTTTTTCTTCTGTATCAAGAAGATGAACCACTGTATGTTTCTCGCACACTGTGACTAACAGGCGATATTTCTCATGATACCAGTGGCCGCTGGCCGGTGGGAGGGGGGATGTCTTCGAACATTACTCAGCCCTATCTGATGTCGCCTGCTAATTGACTAGAAATACAGATAAACGCTATTTTTACTCGGCTATAAATCTTCAAATCGATCTGTAATTATCGCGTTTGTTGTGATGGCTACTTGTTCACAGATGATATATACCTATAAACCCCTTTATTCATATTCATTTGAATTATTCATAGAAACATTAGTTCGCTCTGATGTAAAATTAATGATTAAACGAACAAACCTTGTGATGTTCTTTCATAATTATATGGTATTTAATGGTGACACTATACGTGGTACTACGAATTATACTAATCTTGGAAGACGAAGGTCTATATAATGGCATATGTCACAAGTAATTAATTTTGTAAAAAAATTTAAAACCCCCAACGCTGAACGGCTGTACCGATTTTGATCAAACAAAGGTAAGAACACTCCCGACAAATACACCTTTCAAACAAACAAAAAAAAACTGTTCATCCGTTCGGGAGCTACGATGGGACAGACAGACAGACACACACACAAACACACAGTCACGTCAAACTTACAACACCCTTTCGTTTTTCGTCGGGGGTTAAAAAGAAGACAAAAGCTATTTTAGCTATCAAAGGTAATTATATAAATGAGGGGGTAATTCTATAAACGCTCATGGAAATGAGATTTGAAATTCTCATAGTTTTTTTTGTTATTGAGTTATTTGCCTTTATTTACTAAATCGACCTGGGTCAAATGACTTCCACCCTTTTTGAAATATTCAAATTTAAATTAACTTTCAGGAACCTTAAGACCTACTTAAAACTTGTATTACCTCTCACAGGCAATAAACGGAACCCACAAAGGATCACTTTCTTGTGCGTCTTTCCTTCTTTAAATACCATTGAGTTACTTTAGTAATATAGACATCCAAAGTCAAGAACCTTTTTCTTACGAATGACTAAAGTATAAAGTTGAAACCGGCTCTATAGTTAGAAGAATTTGAGCTTCAACTAATGGCATTAAAAAGTTCTGCCGGGTTACCATGTTCAAAAACTATTTAGTACAAAATATAGGTTCCGTGATGTCCGTAACTGTGTTAAAAAGCACAGAGATCTGCGATTCAAATTATTACAGAACGAGGAATGTCAACGACGTACCAATATTTTGTACTGATTATTTTTTGAACTGATCGCTATAAGAGCTCATGGCACAGATAAAATAATACTAATACTAGTACTCATGGGCTTATACCATAAGGGCTTATCATAGTACCCTGGGCTTGAATTACTAATATCCCGCCGCCCTCCCCGCGGCACCCGCCGCCCGCGGCCGCGCTCGCCAGGCTGCGCCCGCGCACCTTCAGCGGCGATATACAAAAGTTCTCATCCGCAAAATCTGCCATGAGCGCCAGCGGATTGAACATGGGGTCGAGCCCCCACTCGCACGGCACGTGGTTACCGCGGATCACTACATTCTCCACCTCCAGTATGACCGCCTCAGGTTTCTCGATATTTTATAATAGGATATTAGTTATCCTATCCATATGCAGCCAGCATCTTAGGGACGCTTCCGTCTGGTAGTGATTTGGATCAGTTGAGCTACCTTTAGATCGCTTGCAGCGGTCTTCAGGTAGCACAACTGTTTCATATGTATTTTGTACATACCTTGTATTATTATTTCTGTAAATAAATGTATTTCCCCATATCCTATACTATTACTATACTAAACGAGCTATATTTCAATGTAATTAAATATATTTTGATATCTCAAAAAGGGCTCTGAAATGGGGGTTTTTTGGAGGCGAAAAATCGATCTAGGCAGATCTCAACAATGGGAAAGCGCAATTTACAGAAAAAAATAAACAAGTAAGGCGGACTTCAATTTGCCATTTTTGAAAGAAACCTCTTCATTTCACTGTATTGTTTTGAGGATTCCGTACCCAAAGGGTAAAACGGGGCCCTATTACTAAGGCTTCGCTGTCCGTCTGTCCGTCTGTCACCAGGCTGTATCTCATGAACCATGATAGTTAGACAGTTGACATTTTCACAGATGATGTATTTCTGTTGCCGCTATAACAAAAAATACATACTAAAAAACAGAATAAAATAAATATTTATCCCATACAACAAACGTGTTTTTTTTGCCGTTTTTATAGATAATGGTACGGAACCCTTCGTCCGCGAGTCCGAGTAACACTAGGCAGGTTTTTTTTTTAAATTGACATCTAATTTAGGTAATTTTGGTAGCGTTATTGTATGCTTGTTATAGTTTAATATCCTTTGGCTGCACCAGATCACTTTATATACCTAGGTGAGATGAGGCATGATTATTAGAAAATAGTGCCTCATTCCTTGAACAGGTACGTGACTAAATTAAGTCATATAAACGTGTATATTTTCTCTCTCTAGTATTCTTGAGTTTGGAAGTAAAGTTTAAAGTGAGTTTCGTTGCAGTTGCGCATCCATTATGCATGCCGAGTTGGTACGCGTCATATACTATTTGCTACAATATCTAGACATCTATAATTTTAGTTTTATCTGTACCACAGATAAAATATTACTATACTAGTATCTGTACCATTTATTGAAGAAACAGATAGATATTTGTTTGAAAGCTTAATACCTACTAATCATTTAATAAGTACCTACTAATCTGAATAATTTATTACCAGTCAATTCGACAGACCACCTAATAGGCCAAACATCACACTATCACACTAATATTATAAAGCTGAAAGTTTGTGTGTGTGTGAGTGTGTAGTGTGTTTGTTACTTCTTCACGCTGAAACGGCTGGACGGATTTGCATGAAATTTGAAATGGAGATAACTGGACTCCCGGAATAACACATAGGCACATTTTTATCCCGATATTCCCACGGGATCGAGACTTACGCGGGTGAAACCGCGGGGCGCTGCTAGTTGTTAATATTAATGTTGTGACGGGGAAATTCGGTTCAATGCTGATTTCTTTTATTTGCCCTAGGTATATAATCGACTCTTATTACAACATGAAAGTTCTCACAATTCTGTTTAGATGTAAAATATCTTCATCAAACACAGAACCTTTGAACGGGGCAGCACATAGGAGAAATAAAAACAACAGGACGATTACTTCCAAAGGCAAATTTATTCATGGTCCAACGTATACAACAATGAACGGACCCTTTCAATGTAAAATTTCGCATCATTATACATATTCGCGTATATATTACAATATTTACAAACGCATAGATCATACGTAAAGTTGAACACCGAGGGCAGTGAGCAGTGCTCAGCCGCTCGCCAGGAGCGCCAGCGAGGCGGCGGCCAGCGCGAGCCGCGGCGACGACAGCGCGTCCCCGGGGCGCGCGCCCGCCGCCGCGGCGCGCGCGCGGGCGCTGCCGCCGCCCTCTCCGCGGCACCCACCGCCCGCAGCCGCGCTCGCCAGGCTGCGCCCGCGCACCTTCAGCGGCGATATACAAAAGTTCTCATCCGCAAAATCTGACATGAGCGCCAGCGGATTGGACATGGGGTCGAGCCCGCACTCGCACGGCACGTGGTTACCGCGGATCACTACATTCTCCACCTCCAGTACGACCGCCTCAGGGTTCTCGAGCATGTGGTTCCCGGTCAGCTTGAAGGTGTTGATGCTGTTGTTCGCCACCAGAGACAGCTCTTCGACTCCATCAATCTTATTGTTACAGATTTCTAGCGTGTCGACGTTTCGTAATCCATCAAATGCTCCGACTTTGACGATGCCTAGATCAGACTCGCGTAGTGCGAGGCGGCTGACGCGCAGCATGCCGTGGAAGGTGTCGGCTGCTAACGCCGGCAGGTCCATGTATGCCAGCTCTAGGGCACCAACGCCCTCGAGGCCAGCAAACGCAGAGGCCTCTATAGTCTTTATCCCGGAGGGTAGTTCGATCTGTCCCACATCATTCAGACCGGAAAACGCATGTGTCAGTATCCTTTTCAGCGGGTTATTCCTCAGCGAGATGAGTTTTATGAAGTTGGTTCCAGCGAAGGCGTACGCTTCGATCTGCGCGATCCTGTTGTATGTGAGGACGATTGAAGTGATGTTCTGCAGCGCGGCAAAGGCGAAAGAGTCGACGGTGGCGAGCGGCGCGTGTTGAATGGACAGCTCGCGGAGGCGCGGCAGGCCACGGAAGGCGAAGGGCCGAATCCGTGTGAGGTTACAAGCGTCGAGGGCGAGCCGCCTCAACATGCGCACGTGCGCAAATGCGTCAGAGCGCAGAACGCGTATGTCTGCGCGAGATAGGGAAAGCTGCGTTACAGTCGGGCTCAGCGCTGACGGCACGCCGCGCAGCAGGGGGCTGTTGCATACCACCTGAAACAAAAACATCATTGTTTTTCCATTTCACGATTTAGTGTCCTCCCAGACGGTGGGATTGCCTACCTCAAGAAGAGCGTCAGCTAATAAAGGACAACATTTTAGTCACAACGTGTTGTCGGGGGCGTACAACTCGCATTTTTCATAGATATTTGATGGTTGTTAAGCAACTTGTGCATATAACAAGAAATTCATTTTGCTACGAGGCGACAGACAGACACACACACACACACCACACACACACAAATATACACGTCAAACTTATAACACCCCGTCGTTTTTGCGTCGGGGGTTAAAAATGATTCCTAGTGCAAACAACCCTATACCTACACGAGCCCCGCATGCGACATCGTTTGAGATACAATGTTTAGTGAGGATGTGGCTTTATGTGGTTCCGCCTGTCCCCAAAGTAATTGATTTCGGCATGACGCTATTCCAGTGTTTACGCTATTATATAATTAATCCCTTTCGAAATATCACCATGGGCACGCACGGGCGTGATCCCCCTATGTTTTGATTGAATTGTTTCAAACTTGAACAAATATCGATATGATTTAACTGCCTTTGTTCTCAAAAAGCAAAGTACTTATATAAATATTGTGCCATCAGCTTGCGAATAATTTATATTTGGTTTCGTTGTGCGTTTGAAATGGAAATCCAATATTCTACTAAAATTGTTTAATAATCGTGCCTTTGTTGATTATTCCCAGTATAAATTACCTATTTAGTTAATTACTAACTAAATGGTTTTTCTAATATTTATCAAGAAAATTGTTGAATTATCCGTTTACTCCCTTCTTATATAAAATGCATAGCTTATAAACGTCTAATAGTGTCACAAATTATACGTAATGCATCCACAAATATCACGATACGATTTTTGTGTAGTGGTTTCTGGATGCTATTTATGACGTGTGATTGCAGTATTTTATTTAAAAAAGCACTTATACCAATAAAATCAATATAGCCATAACCCACTGCGGCAAAGGGCATAAACATTTTTGTTTTCCACTTTTTTTCCCTACTAATTTCATAAATGTCATGTTTGGATGTTTGGTTCTCAATCACGCCAAAACGGCAGAACCCATTTCGGTGAAATTTGGTTGATAGATAGATTATGAGCTGGATTGACCAATAGGCCACTTTTTACCTATATTTGACTAGTAATTAGTAAAAGTAGCAGTAGTAATAAGTTTGAGTTTCCCTGACCCCGCGAATGATAAATGGCAGGGCAGGGCACTGAAAGCGTAGTATGAGACAGTGGAGTCTCTTCCTCCTGAACGTGCGACGCCCATCCATACCTTACTTGATCGATGCTGTACTTGTTTCTTAAGGGACAGGTCTTACCTGTGACTGCGAGAGGCAGATGCAGTGCGCAGGGCAGGGGGGTGAGAGCGCAGGCGTCAGCGGGAGTGTGGAATGTGTGCCTCCAACGCAGCACAGCGCACTCCATGCCGCCGCCGTCACCAGCCAACGCACTATCCATCTGCAGAAAAATATTATATAATAATAGTGAATTTCAATACATTCCAAAAATATTATCTTTATTTACAGAAAGAAAGGACCGGTTCAGGGGCGGCAGTTTCAGCTGAACCCAAAAGGTGCAAAGCAAGTCTCGACAGAGCTTACTTCCTTCCTTAGCCTTTCGGGGTCGAGACTCTGGGTCCGTACGGTACCGGGACCCTTCGCGTTTTCAAAATTATTTCAGAGTGTCTGGGAAGCGACAAGTTACCTGAGAGCTGGCTCTTATCTGGCTCAACGTATTGCCATTCAGCATAGCAATGCAGCCAGCATCTTAGGGATGCTTCAGCCTGGAAGTGACTTGGATCAGTTGAGCTACCTTTAGATCGTTTGCGACGGTCTTCAGGTAGCCCAACTGTTTCATTTGTATTTTTTAAATGTACAAACCTTCTTGTACAGAAATAATAGAACAACTTTTGAAAGCTTATTATGCCCTTAGAATAATCAACCTGTATCGATCGAAAATAACAAAAAGTTAGAAACTTCGCGAATATCAAACGAATTTTACTAGCGAGATTAAAGAACAGCCCTTTGAATAAAAGAGCGTTTGGAATAGCTACAATGAACGAGTTAGCCTTGAACTGAAACGTTTGGTAGAGTCTGCTGGCACGTTAGCTTAGGATATTGAACCAACGTTAGTATACTCTCACAAAACAAAAATATCTAGGAAACTGATGCTCTACCTACGCCTGAGCGTTCATTCGAAGATAAATATAAGTTGGAAGAATTTGCGTGAATAATTCACGTGGGAAAATATACTTTTTTTATGATGAAAAATCCATATAATCACAAGTAATTAATTTTATAAAATTTAAAAAAAAACCCCAACGCTGAACGGCTGAACCGATTTTGATCAAACTAAGCTAAGAACACTCCCGACAAATACACCTTTCAAATAAATAAAAAAAACTAAATCGGTTAATCCGTTCGGGAGCTACGATGGGACAGACAGACATACACACACACAGACACGTCAAAGTTATAACACCCCTTCGTTTTTCGTCGGGGGTTAAAAATGAGTATGTTCGTTAGGGAATCATCATCATCATCCTTAATTAGCCTACAGAAGTCCACTGCTGGGCATAGGCCTCCCCCATAGAATGCCATGACGAACGGTCTTAAGTCACATCCATCCACCACCTTCCTGCGACCTCTATAATGTCTTTGTTCGATCGAAAGCGGGCATTCCTCTTCTGTGTCATCCGGTTAGTAGTCGCCACTCGAGAACCTTTCTTCCCCAACCATTATCAGTTCTGTGAGCTATATGGCATGCCCATTGCCACTACAACTTGCTAATTCTGAGAGCTATGTCGGTGATCATGGTTCTCCTACAGATCTCCTCATTTCGGATTCTATCATGTAGTGAAACTCCGAGCATATCTCTATCCATAGCCTGCTCCGCAACTTTGAGCTTTCCTATGCGGCCTATTGACTATTGTTAGCAGCTATGTCTCAGTGCAGTCTCGTTGGGGAATAAAAGTTTTCGAACAGCAACTACAAAGTAGACGACACAGTGTAGGAAGGCTCTACGACCGAAGTTACTTAAAAGGTCGCATGAAGTCGGTGGATGTAGGTGGTTCAAATCCATTATGACGACCTCTGTGGCGTGGCGGGCGAAGCTTGGCCTGCGACGCAGGAGGTTGCGGGTTCGATTCCGGCCTCGGAACAAATATTTGTGCGATCGCAGATATTTGTTCAGGGTGTTCTGGGTATTTTCTATGTATAATCAAAAATATCTATCTTTGTAATATGTTGTATTAAGTATATCAGTTATCTGGTACCCATAACACAAGCTCTGCTTAGCTTGGGGCTAGATAATATTGTGTGAAAAGTCCAGCATTATTTATTTATTTATTTATTTATGGTGACTTTCTATGGGGGCCTTTTTCGTGGGCACAGACTGTTAATAATGGTAATGTTAAAGAACTCCCTTTTCTGCATTCTAACTATATGGGTGGTTCATCATATCCGAGCACTACTAGTCTGACTAATAGTTAGCCAGCCTAACTCCGTCCAGAAGCGCAGAAGTTTCCTGGGGTCTTCGCAGGCTTCGCAGAGTGACCTCGAATTGTGAGCTGCTACTCCCAAACATTCCACGACTACCATGGGCAGCCTATTCATCTTCGGTCAGGCACCCTCTTCAGAGTGGGCTGTCTGTGGCTCCGATGTTGAAGAGGGGTTTGTTCAGGAGACAGTATCTTGTGAGTGTCACGATGGTGCGAAGGTCTATGCGAAGTCTTTGAAGGTTGAGTAGGCGAACGGGCAGACTGATGATGATGAGTATCTGCTAAGCTTACGTCACACGTACTAGGATATATTCATACGAGTATGTCTGGCACGATCTTTCTCCTCGTAATTCCATAGTAATTCTCTCGTAAAACTACACAGCGGTAGTGCATGCATAACATGAACGCGAGCGAAGTACTGTCTACCCAAGTATCGTACTCTAGTGTATTTACTTGATTAGACTGAGTGTGCGGGTGTTGGGTATGTGTTTCCAAGTAATGCTTCGTTTGTCGTGAGTTTGGTAAGTCATTTGATCACTACTACTGTACTACTACTTGGTATCACCGGTTCTTTCATGGTTATAACGTCCGGTCAATGACCAGCTTGAAGTATTTGATCAATAAAAAAGCATAACCTTTGTGTTATCTTTATCTCTTTGAAGTAATTTTGAAACCCCGACTCAAAAAAGAGGGGTGTTATAAGTTTGACCGCTATGTGTGTCTGTCTGTGGCACCGCAGCTCTTAAACGGGTGAACCAATTTCAAAGCGGGTTTTTTTTAATTTGAAAGCAGGTTTTCTAGCGATGTTTCTTAGAGATGTATTATCAAAATCGGTTCAGCCGTTTCATTGCGTTGTTTTTTTTTTTAATTAAATGTACAAGTAATTAATTTAGTAAAAATTAAAAAAAACCCTCAACGCACTGAAACGGCTGAACCGATTTTGATCAAACATAGCTGAGAACAGTCCCGACTGATTCACCTTAAAAAAAAACGGTTTATCCTTTCGGGAGCTACGATGCCACAGACAGACACGCACACACACACACAGACACGTCAAAACTCATAACACCCCGTCGTTTTTGCGTCGGGGGTTAAAAATAGTTCCTCTATCGTATAGCTAGTTACGAAACTCAATTAACAAAACGGACCAAACGATTTTCCTTTGTTTATTGCTTTATAAATTATTGCATTATTGAAAAACTTCTTAAATGTGGATTGTGTATTACTGTAATTCCTATTTTGCACAAGAGCTCAAAGAGATTTAATTAGGATTTCGTTTTGTAACACAAATCATTAAAATACTAGCGTAAAGGTACTAAGTTGCTTGGTCTTGATGGATTATGTTATTACTGCAGAGGGGCCAACTTATATATTATTTTGTGAGTTTTCTTCATATTTTTAACAATTCATACTAACAATATAAATGTGAAAGTTACTCTGCCTATCTGTCCATTTCACGGCTGAACCCCTAAACAGATTTCGATACAGTTTGTCAAGAAGATAGATTGCATCCTAAGGAAGCATATGGGATACCAATTGCCTCAAAAAAAAATTGTATATCTCGGGTTTTTTTTACTAAGATTTAACTGCACCCTATTTTTTCCACATTTGAAAGAGACAAAATCTTGAACACTTTTACAAGCTTTATAGGAACTTGCAATGTATGTCCGTCCGGGTGGAATATGTTTGTCCGGGTGGAATCATGCAACTGAATTTTAAAGCAGTTATCCTCAACCGATTGAGCTGAAATTTGGCATACCAGTCAAGTTCCGATGACAATACAATATGGTGACAGCGAGCTGATCTGATGATGGATGAAGGTGGAAAACGCAACTCCTCGAAGGATAGTAGTAGACTGGCCGTGTTGATTTTGATCAGCAAATGGTTAGGATCACTAATTTTATAAAAGCTTGTATAGAACAAGCAATTAATATTGTAAAAAATAAAAAAACCCTAAACGCAATGAAACGGCTGAACCGATTTCGATCAAACATAGCTTAAGAACACTCTCGACAAATTCACATTTCAAACAAAAAAAAAAAAAATCGGTTAATCCGTTCGGGAGCTACGACGCCACAGACAGACACACATACACACAGACACATCAAACTTATAACACCCCGTCGTTTTTGCGTCGGGGTTTAAAATATATTTTTCCCAAAAAACTTGTGAATTAAATGAGCCTGTACGATGCTGACTCTCTAGGCCATAAGACCGCCGGTAAAACGGAACTATGAAACCGTTTAAGCAATACAAGCAAACATTACTTCCCACGGCCCTAATTAGTGGGCACCTTGGCAGTAAATGGCGTCGTACGAAATATGGCGGCTTCCCTATTTCGTGGGGCAATATTAAACATTAACAGGACATATAAACAACTCAATGTTAAGTGGCTTGTAGCTCGTAAAAAATGCCTTCGCATTGATGCACCCGAGGTAATATTGTTTACCTGAGAGCTCAACAACTTACACAGAAAATGAGACAAGTCAAACGGCTTCATGTTATTTGTACCTTCGGTTTGTGTCCTTGAATTTTGTTTCTACTTCTTTCATGTTTTTGCCTATGCCATATTATGTAATGCATAGTACGTGGTGAGTCCAACCTAAGATTAGACCTTTCTGTCTCCTCCCGTGGATGTCGTGGAAGCCGACTAACTAACCTGGACTTGTTAGTAAGATACATTGGTATAAGATTTGTCCTGGCTGCTAGCTTATTAAAAAATGATGTTTTACTACTGGAAGAAAGCGTTAGCCGAGTCAATCGTGGGAAGCAATCGATGAGCTCACCACTTGTCTCGTCTATATGTCTATATCGTTTCTATCTCCACGATGGTCAATCCACGATGAAAAGTGGTTGACTGAGGCTCTGCCTACCCTTTCGGGGAAAAAGGTGTGAACTCACATGAATAAAATAGAAGTAAGTGTTCAATTTGAAATCGCAAGGATCATTTTGAATCGTCTCATAAAATAAATTTACTCCTGTTCCAACGCGACCAAACCGAGAAGAATAAGGAAACAAACACGGTTGTTTTTTTTTTGTTTTTTTTATTTTTTATAATATGCATGTATTTCATGTATGCATGGAATTTTTATTTTAATGATACATAACCAAACTTGATGTTTGTAGTGGCAGTAATTAATTGTGGCCATTTGCAGTTATTACAATTTTTACATAGGTACCTAATTAGATCCTTGGATCGTCAGAGTCACTCGTCGCTAGGCCGTTGACGTCCAGCCTAAGAATAGACTCCTCTGTCTCCTCCCATAGTATTAAAAAGCGAACTAAGAGATTACAGCTGATGTGCAATAGCAGCGGAGTACGTAGTTTACACCAACACTGCGAGCACCAACCTGCCTGCCAAGCGTGGTGATTATGGCAAGTTTCCTCTTTGATACAATGGGGTAGGCCTATCGCCCAGCCTGTCGTCATACCGTCTACAGGCTGGTGATGATGATGATGATGAAGGCTCCTCTTCGTCAGTAATCCAGGTCTATTGTATGCATCAGCCCACAGAAATCTAGTACTGGACATAAGCATTCCCCTTAGAATGCCACACGAACGGTCTTGAGACGCCTCCATCCCACCGTTTTTTAAATATATTTAGTCCATCCAGGGGAGGTTTTCTCCTTTGCGTCATCCATTTTGTGTTTGCCACTTGAGAGCTATTCCCCGATTTTTATCATTTCTGCGAGCTAATATAGACTACCGTAGCTATGCTCTCTTTATTTAACGTCGATCGTCCCACGCAGGTCATTGTCCGTAGGAGAACCGATTTCGTTTTTTGTTTGTTTAATATGTGAATTTGTCGGGAGTGTTCTTAGCTATGTTTGATCAAAATCGGTTCAGCCGTTTTATCGCGTTGAGGGTTTTTTTATTTTTACAAAATTAATTACTTGTTGTTATTTGTGCCCACGATGAGACCTGGTTTGACCTGCTAGCTCATAAGCGAACGGTAAGACATGAACGCGCCCCTAACCCTACAACACCTACAGGGACTCCATTCACGTGTCAAAAGTGCGGCCGTGGCTGTTTCTCCCGGATAGGCTTGTTTAGCTACGAACGCAAATGCCTAACTAGATGCTATAAGGCCCATGATTATGATGATTTGTTATTGTATGAACTCACCTGATTTTGATAGTAGTGGCCATGGGCGGGCGCGAGAGAGGCGCCCCGCCCTGCGCGCGCCCTCACCTGCACACCTCCATCTCACCACACTGGCCTGCAGACAAGAAATTTACGTTTATATATCGTCAAAAATTGTGGTTTTGTCATAGACCGAAGATGCCAGGATTTTACGCCAGCAGTGTGTCCGAACTAATAAAAGAAAACTTTAACTTAAGGTCTACAATTTTGCAGGGTTTGGAGTCTCCTTTTAAGCAAAAAAAAATGCTTGTGCTAGGAGATACCGCTCTTCAATATCCATGGTTTGAAATTTTAAGTAGGAAGTACATAAACAAAACAATAAACATTTTTAGGAAGAAAACAGAGTTCCAAGCGACAAACAGGCAGCGCAGAGTTTTTTTTTTTATTATTGTAACCAAGTGTGAGTAAGCATGTGTGTGTGGTGTGTGTGGGTGTGTGGTGTGTGGTGTGTGGGGCAGTGTGGGTGAATGTAAGTACGGGCTCTCCTGTTACCGCCAGTGAATCTCTTAAGAACTAAGAAGGACCCCTCCGTCTCCTCCCGTGAATATCGTAAAAGCCGACTAAGTGATCACGCTAAGCGATGGGCTGCAGCATACATCTGAGTATTCAACACCAATACTGCAATCACTAATCCGCCTGCCAAGCGTGTTTATTATGGCAAATCCCCCCATGTCAATAGGGGAGGGCTAGTCAAGCAATGGACGTCTACAGGCTGGATGATGATGATGATTAGGTCTGACCTTTGCTCCACCTGCTATGATCTAGTTATGCTATACCTACAAATACTATACGCACGCATATAACTATTCTGGCATGTACTCGGCCTAATTACTGGCCTTGTTTGGATTGATTAGTTGCTCAGCCGATCGAGAAAACTATTAGGCTTTGCAGTACTAATTAAAATAGATTCAATATTGAAAATTGCTATTCTTTTAACTCTGTAGACATATTTAAAAAGGAGCTGAATAATAAGGATATAAATAAATAAATAATGCTGGACAGTTCGCACAACCTTATCTAGCCCCAAGCTAAGCAGAGCTTATATTATGGCTACTCGATAACTGATATACTTAATACAATAATACAAATTATTATTTTTATTATGCATAGAAAATACCCAGAACACCCTGAAGAAATATCTTCGATCGCACAAATATTTGTTCCAAGGCGGGAATCGAACCCGCAACCTCCTGCGTCGCAGGCCAACCTTCGCCCGCCGCGCCACAGAGGTCTTCATCTTTCAACTTGGCCAGACAACAATTTTTAATTCTCTAACCTTTCAACGAATGTCCCAAGTTTCAACATGTTACTCTATGAGGTAACATGTAGAAAATAATAAGCACTTTAAATTACCCACTACACAAAACCGGTCCCGGTTTGGCTCAGGCACAAAATAAATAATAGTACAAGCTTAGGCAACCCTATTATTTTAGGAGTATTATTTTAAGCTGCACCACCTCAAAGTACTCTGTGAGACGCTCGAACAATAGAATCGCTTATTGATATTTCTTGACTCGGTTTTCTTTATTTATTTTACACATGTCCACACACTTTGGGTCACAAACGACACAAAAAGTCCCTTCAAAAGATGTCTCAGTCTTCAATACATTTTACTTTACGATGCTCATTCTTATAGTGTAAAAAGGACCATTATGTTCACGATTCAATTATGCTTAAACGGAAATTGAAAACGAAAATTTGATAGGACGGCGTGCAGACGCTGCCGCCTTGCAAGACTCTATTAAGGGTATAATAGCACTAGCCCACGGGTCTGACTGGGTGCAATAAAAAATAGGTCAGTTTCATAAAAAATACGAAGCTTAGAGTAAATTAAAGTTAAGATCTAAGCTAGTGTCTAAAGTTGGACATCATATCACAGTTTGTTATTTTTAAATAATTATTCTGTAAAACCAAACTGCGCAATTAGTCCTTTCCTCAAAACTATAATCTGGGTCTCTTCAAGGCTAGAGTGAATAGGTGCCTTTAGACCTTTGTGCTTCATCGTCGGCCACATCGTCACTTACCAACAGGTGAGATCGTGGTCAAACAAAGACGTATCAAAGTTTAAAAAAAACAACATTAGTACATTTTCCTGACTAGATGCAGTAACCATCACGATAAAATTTACTTTAAAATTACCTATTATCAAGTACCGTCTTAGTTGATCTTACTACAAACTTTAGAAATAGCAGTAACGTTTTCTCACAAAGCGGTACTTACTGGAGGAGCAAGGAACATTAAAACGACTATGATAAAAGACTTAAAGCCTACAGACGTCGGTTGTGCTTCCTTGTGATACAAAACACTTTGAATAATGTTGTGTTGGAAGCCAAAAACTTAAAACCACGAATATGTTTTGTTACGTCGACACAGCGTGCGTGAAACATCTAGTACATTCCATACAGGAATCACTCACACGTATCCCTTTAATCACGCTTTACATAAAGAACTTTGATTATTTATAGATCAAATTATTTAGACTAGAATTTATTTTACGCTACCACATATCTATTTATTTTTTTACTACTTGAATGACGGAACTGTCGGTTGGCCCACCTGATGTTAAGCGGTAACCTCTGCATTTAACAACGCATTACAACTTAGGTCACGTCCCCCTAGGACGCGCACTATGTGGCATTGCACTGCGCCTGCCACCCTGAGACATAAAGGTGAAAAGTCTCATGTGCCTGTTACTTCACCGGCACCCATAACCTTTCACACTGGAACACAGAAATGCGAGCACTACTGCTTTGCGGCAGAAATAGATATGGAAGAAGTTCTTCCCCGGGCGAACTCTTTCACAAAAAAGCTCTACTGCTATATGCAGCGAACTATTCTAGAAATGGTTTCTACAAACTTTGTCCTCGTTTAGAGAGATATAAGTATACCTACCGTACAAGAAAAGTAGCATGCTATAGTAACAAAGCTTTAAAAGGCTTTCTAGTTTTACACTACTTTTACCTACAATGCGGGTTTAAGATGGAGAGCATGTACTTAGAAGAGGGAAAACCGGCCAAAGTACGTATGAGTATGCATCTAGATATTCGTATTTCAAACTCATACTCGCATCCAGATTCTATCATCGCATTTCTTCAAGTAATTCTTAATTCTTAAATAACAAAATATAATTGTAAACTTATCTAACTGCTAAAGAATCTAACTGATAATGTGTCTATCTACTAGTCAAGTACTCATACATAACAACTTTTTTCTTTTTGTTCTTTGCCTTGGTGGGTGTCTAAGTGAGAGGCACACTGCCCGACGAGATACAGTCTCAAACTAGTTCGGAGGGTAGGGGTTTTTCGAAATTGTCACCTTTCATAATCATTACAGGCATTATCAATCTGTTCATGCAGCTTGATAATGCCTAGGTACTTAATACCCAATGTTGTCAACTTTATTTTATTCTAGCATGTACCTCATTGACCATAATTTAATTTTGTAGTTTGAGTGCAACCTATGTAAAAGCAATAAATTAATTTTTACTTTCACTTTTTACTTTTCGTCAACGCAAGGGAGCTCCTTCACACATCATCGACACGTGGGTATCTCGTACAGCTCGCTTTACTAGATCTTTTCTCCCCTATACGTGCAATGTAGTTGTGGAATGGGCTCCCTCTTGAGGTGTTTCCGCAAAACTACAACATGAGCTGCTTCAAAAAAAATGTAAAAGGAGTCCTTCATGGCAGGCAACGCATTGGCAATGGCTCTGGTGTTGCAGATGTCAATAGGCGACGGTAACCGCTTACCATCAGGCGGGCCGTATGCCAGTTTGTCGAGGCTTTACATATATTTTTTTATCTTTGAGTCGATTTTTTAAAGGGCCAGCATTTGACTAGTTTGTTTTACTCGCATGCATGTATGTAACTGGATTTGTGCAGATTATTCTGTACTCCAGCCAACATAATAATGTCCCTATGCCATGCCCAACAACAACTTCAATTCACCAAGTAGTCACTCTTTGAGAAAATTCCTCCGCAGTCCCCGGGAGCGCCATTACGCTCCGCAAGGCGCAAACGCTTTTAACCGTTCCTAAATTTTTCCTTAAAAATATGAACACCTTTATTCTACCGCAAAATTTTGCAGTGTTTTCATCCTGCATTTCAGTGGAAAACAACTCACTGGACGGACCAAAATGAGATGTCCGTTATGTTTCCCCCCTGCGCAACAAGTACAGAACTTTTTTCGATTGTTTGAAGCTTAGCATCACTTCTATGACCATGTGCCATGGGGCCATCTTAGTACCAGTTAACGTAGTGGATCTTACGGCCACCGATCCTACTATTCGGTTTGTTACGACCTACAATGTGCTGTCAAGATATAATGAAGAGACACTTCACTCTTGCAGATAGATTGACTCCTGAAAATTTGCATTTTCATAAACAACTTTACGGAGAGATGGAAATGCATACCGTAGACTGGTGCTCATTCATAAGTGAAGTGATGCTCTGGTATTTGAGGATATCTATATGTATTTGAATCTCTGCCAAATATGTATTCTATTTCGAAACAGTTGCTACAAAACGGTGTTCATGCACAATTAATTCCGGACACGATTTCGCAACTACGTTGTGTGACGTAACTCAATTTCAGTTGAAATACCTTTTGTGAACTGAGTAGCCTTTTCCCGTGACTTTACCTACACGCTCTGTAGCTACTTTGATGAAATTTACTAGTTAAATTGTGTCGTAACTTACGAGTAAGCACCCATTACGCCTGCGGTGTTATTAATTAATTTATTATTTATTAACAAAAATACAACTAATACATAAAACACCGATAAAAAGATATTAAACAATTAGGATTAAACAATACTTGTATAAAGTTAGTATGTCCTTCCTCAGGATGCAATCTATCTTTTAGGCAAATTTTATCGTATTCTGTTTGCGTTTTAGGTGTGAAAAGGTTACAGTCAGACAGACAGAGTCACATTCACATCTATGATTTTAGTATGGATGAGCCATTTCTAAATGATGTACGTAAGTACTAGCTATTATTTATTTGGTCATGTTTGTTAATATTATAATTATGTATGTATCTAAAGTATTAGTATTATGTAGCTCCCTAAAGTTTTTTGATGTATTTTATGGTTCAAATCAAATTATAAACCGTATAAACCGTTCACTTTACAAACTAAAATATTCTATCGCAATAAATTTGAGGTCGTCAGTGTAGAGGACAAGTTTAATTGGTCCCCGGCAGCGCGATCAATCATAGGAATAGTTGTGTGCAGGCCGCCGTCTGTACCACTATCATCGGATCGTCAGTTTGTAATTTATTTCTCGTTGCAGGTTTATTTAAAATGATCCCTCCGTCTGATATACTAAGGTTTGTTTTAATTCTGATTGCATTTATGAAAAGGATGTACGTTGCCGCTGCTCAAACGAAAGAGGAAAAATATCACCAATGGTTTTCAGTCAACCATTGGATATTAAAGTATTTTTCAAAATGTATAAACATATATGAATATTACTAGGGGCAGGGTGGAAGACAAATGAAATGTAATGCCAATTTTTTGGGTTCAGAATCAGATGCGTGGCACCACCGACAATCAGTCTATGAGTTACTCGTAGTTCGTTCGCATGTGTTTTTTTTAATACTTCTTGGAATGACGGATCAAGCAGATGGCCCACCTGATGATAAGTGTTAATCTCTGCCTATGAACAGTGCATTACCTCATACGTCACGTCCACCTAGGACGCACCCTATGTGGCATTGCACAGCGTCTGCCACCCTGAGACATAAAGATGAAAAGTCTCATGTGCCTGTAATTTCATCGGCACCCATACCCTTCAAACCGGAACACAGCAATGTGAGCATTAATTCTTTGCGGCAGAAATATAGGTATGGAGGTAGTACTTCCCCGGACGAACTCTTTCTCAAAAAGCTCTACTTCTACTGTTTGGTGCTTTCACAAAATGTAGGTACATATATCTTCGAATGAAGTGACTCATATAATAGTGATCGGAAGTTCGTTTGATCATCTATTACGTATAGGCGACCGCATCATGTTATTAAAATCAAATGTAAAATGCCTAAAATAAAATATTTTAATAAACTAGCCTTCTGCTCGCGGCTTCGCACGTGTGGTGTCGGGATAAAAAAACAGTCCCCTCTCCCCTCTAGCCTCCTCCTCTTTCTAGTCCGTCCCCTCTCTATCTCCCTCCCTCCACTCCTCCGCATTTATCCACACTTCTAATACCATCAAAATCCGCTAAAATTCGTCAAGTAGTTTCAGTGTGATGTTTTTTCAAAGATCAATAGTTCTAACAAACCGGACAATACTGAAGCTGAGTGCTTATTCTAAAGTTGAGTGTTATCGACGGCCCTCACACTAGGTCGAGGCGAGACATCAGGAGGGCAATTCTCGGATTGTAGAGATTAAGTCGAATTCGACATATTTTTTTTTTTTTTTTTTTTAACATTGATAGACCTTTGTTTGACCACGATCTCACCTGTTGGTAAGTGACGATGTGGCCGAAGATGAAGCACAAAGATCTAGAAGGCACCTATTCACTCTTGACTTGAAGATACCCAGATTATAGTTTTCAGGAAAGACAGACGACGGTAGTGTATTCCACTCCTTAGCAGTTCGCATTATAAAGGTAGAACTGAAACGTTTTGTGCGAATAGAAGGTATACCAATGAGGTAAGGATGGTACTGAGCCGTACGCCTGCTCGTCCTATGATGAAAAGGAGATGGTGGGATCAGATCGTGCAGTTCCTGGGAGCATTCACCGAAATGTAACCTATAGAAGATCGCAAGGCATGCAACCTTACGGCGGTGCTCGAGACTCTGGATCTTAGTCTCCGCCATATGTTGCTCACCTATAAGCCTGAAAGCTCTACGTTCGATCGAGTCCAAGGCAGCAAGCTGGTGTTTGGCCGAGCCATCCCAAACATGGCAGCAGTACTCCATACCAGCCCGGACTTGTGCTTTATATAAACTGAGAAGCTGTCCTGGTGTGAAGTAACGCTTTACCTTATTCAGGATGCCTAGCTTCATGGCAGCTGTTTTTGCCTTAGACTCGATGTAGGAGCCAAAGTTGAGAGTAGGCGTGAGCGAAACACCTAAGAGCTCGAGGTGATCTCCTATAGCTACAGGTACATCTCGGAATACAGGAACTATATATATGTCGAAAAAAGATGGCGAATGTCGAATAAAATCTTAATTTGCTATTCTCGTGATGTCACAAATAGACATAAGTCGACCAAAATCATTCAAATCGATTACGATTTGATGGTTATTGTGACATTTTTGTGACATTTTTTGTAGACATTCATGCTTCGACATTATCTCTAATTTAGAGATAATCTCTACAATCCGAGAATTGCCCTCCTGTAATTTTTTTGGTAGGTATGTTGTTTGGGTCCACCTAGATAGTATTATCCATGCAGAATTGCAGCATTCTACAATGTAAGCGCGCTGAGTTATTTTTGATTTATTGCATATTCAGCGTTTTTTTTTTACGATAAGATTGGCCTGATATTCGTTATGGAGTTTGCCTAAATTAGAATTCAAAAAAAAGTGGCCAAGTGCGAGTCGGACTCGCCCATGAAGGGTTCCGTAACAGCAAGTAACATAATATAAAAGTTATAGAATTGTAACTATCGTGGTTGGGAATCATATTAAAAGATAAACGGCTAATTACCACTATTATTCGTCACTTTCCTGACGTTTCGAGACTGAGTTCAGAAGCCTCTTCATCATGAGCACCGCCCGCGACCGCGTTCGACGGTGGACCGGCGAATACACCAGTAACTCAGTCTCGAAACGTCAGCAAAGTGACGAATAATAGTGGTAATTAGCCGTTTATCTTTTAATATAAAAGTTCTTGAATGGATTACAATTAATGACGTATTACAAAAAACTACTTACTAGATCTCGTTCAAACCAATTTTGAGTGAAAGTTTACATAGTACATCATATTTTTTTTTAGTTTTATCACTCTCTTATTTTAGAAGTTATGAGGGGGGGACACACTTTTTACCACTTTGGAAGTGTCTCTCGCGCAAACTATTCAGTTTAGAAAAAAATTATATTAGTAACCTCAATATCATTTTTAAAGACCTATCCATAGATACCCCACACGTATGGGTATGATGAAAAAAAGTTTTTTGAGTTTCAGTTCTAAGTATGGGGAACCCCAAAAATAAAAAACTACTTACTAGATCTCGTTCAAACCAATTTTGAGTGAAAGTTTACATGGTAATGTACATCATATTTTTTTTTTAGTTTTATCATTCTCTTATTTTAGATGTTATGGGGGGGGACACACTTTTTACCACTTTGGATGTGTCTCTCGCGCAAACTATTAAGTTTAGAAAAAAATGATATTAAAAACCTCAACATCATTTTTGAAGACCTAGCCATAGATAACCCACACGTATAGGTTTGATGAAAAAAAAAGTAGAGTTTCAGTTCTAAGTATGGGGAACCCCAAAAATAATTGTTTTATTTTCAATTTTTGTGTAAAAATCTTAATGCGGTTCACAGAATACATCTACCTACCAAGTTTCAACAGTATAGCTCTTATAGTTTCGGAAAAAAAAGGCTGTGACATACACGGACAGACAGACAGACAGACAGACATGACGAATCCATAAGGGTTCCTTGTCTTTGACTACGGAAGCCTAAAAACATGTTATGCACAGATTCAGCCCAGTTATAGTTTTATCATAGGTATATAGATATGCTATCTTAGTCCGTGAATGACTGAACCGTCTGTAGATCGTTACGTTCAATTAATCACGCGCTGACATGCTAGAGACAACGCCCCATGTGGCCCCGGGCCCCATCATACGTAGTATCCTATTAGAGTGAGCTCATCGCCGCCGTTGCTTCCCATGACTTAGTCGGCATCTCAGTTTAGCATTTTTTTGAGTAGTTTTGCGAACAGTAGACCTCGCAAGCACAGACTTGTATAAAATATGTCGATCCATAATAATCAATTAAAGAACTCAAAATAAGCAAATTCAGAATTTTCGATATCACGGTTGTATTAGACATCACCTAAGTGGCCATGAAAAAAAACTCATTCTGCATTATCTAGACAACCTCTTGACCGATTTTGCTCATATTCGTAATTCTTATTTATAATTTACTACCGAATGTTTTTGCCATATACCAAAATCAGCCAGTAAATGCCGCCGCAGAAAACTTTCCCCCTATTCGGGGGTAATACCCATACAAACGCAGATGACAAAAAAGCGGCCAAGTGCGAGTCGGACTCGCCCATGAAGGGTTCCGTAGCAGCAGCAAGTAACATAATATAAAAGTTCTTGGATGGATTACGATTAATGACGTATTAAAAAAAACTACTTACTAGATCTCGTTCAAACCAATTTTGAGTGAAAGTTTACATGGTAATGTACATCATATATTTATTGTAGTTTTATCATTCTCTTATTTTAGAAGTTATGGGGGGGGGACACACACACTTTTTACCACTTTGGAAGTGACTCTCGCGCAAACTATTCAGTTTAGAAAAAAATGATATTGGAAACTTTAATATCATTTTTGAAGACCTATCCATGGGTATGATGAAAAAAAAATTTTTAGTTTCAGTTCTAAGTATGGGGAACCCCAAAAATAAAAAACTGCTTACTAGATCTCGTTCAAACCAATTTTGAGTGAAAGTTTACATGGTAATGTACATTTTTTTTTTTTAGTTTTATCATTCTTTACACGGACAGACAGACAGACAGACATGACGAATCCATAAGGGTTCCTTGTCTTTGACTACGGAACCCTAAAAAAGATGAAATTTTAGAACTACAGGTAGTCGTTAAGATTTGTTGAAAAATACGACCTGTACCTACGGAAGTACCAACATACAGACATACTACATCCGGACAGATGAAAGCAAATTTTGCCAGTTGTTGCAAGAACGCTTCGCTCGCTCGGTCAAATAGCCATAACCTAGTAAATATCATCATACGGAACCTTGTTTCAACACTTAGTAAAAGCACTAACTAAAACAGTTTTTTGCACGCAACCATTTTATTTCGAACTTACTTCTAAGTAACATTGGATGAGGAATTTAACAGGTACGCGATGGTACAACATTGGAAGTAAATTATTCTTTTCTAAGCACAATAATTGTCATAATATAGTTTGGTTGAGTTCAGTAAGTAACTCAAACACGTATTTAAAATACAGGGAACATTAAAAGATAGTTCTCAGACAAAACGTTCCAATACGTGTGTATCCTTTACACACTAGATGACTATGTTAATGATAAAGCCGCGTGGCCTGATGTCGCTCTGCCCCTCGACACCTAATTTGTCAATTTGCAATGTCTGTACCTACATAAATAAATAAATAAATAAATATTGCTGGACAGTTCACACAACATTATCTAGCCCCAAGCTAAGCAGAGCTTGTGTTATGGGTACTAGATAACTGATATACTTAATACAATATTATACATAGATAGATATTTTTTATTATACATAGAAAATACCCAGAATACCCTGAACAAATATCTGCGATCGCACAAATATTTGTTCCGAGGTGGGAATCGAACCCGCAACCTCCTGCGTCAAACGCCAAGCTTTGCCCGCCGCGCCACAGGGGTCGTCCGTATAATTTATTATTGATGTGTTATTTATGAGTATATCAAGCGTAGAGTGTGCTACCTTATGAACTTTTGCTGATTCTCTATCATCTTACTTTTAACTGCCTACCTAAGTAAGGCTTTTAAGTTGGTTTTCCTTTTTTCCTTGAATCAGCTTCCACTTGTTCTCTAGGCACCACACAGGCGCTCCCAACCTTGTAGTAAGAAGGATAATCAAAAAAAAAACAGACCGTGTTTGTTGCCTGATTCTTCTAGGTCTGGTTGCGTTGGAACAGGAGTAAATGTAAATTTATTCTTTAAGACGATTCAAAATGATCCTTTTGATTTCAATGAATAAAATACTTTTTGACTTTGACTTTGACTTTGAATATTACAAACATAAGCATGGGACAGGGTTCAAAAGCAAGCGATTTAGTAACTAAAATACAAGGTCTTTACTTACTGGCCTGTATTCATAGTTTGTTGCCGTAACTACTTGTACCAATATTTATTCTGTGCCGTAACGGCTATAATAAAATATTGTGTTTTTTGACAACTCTGTGCACTTGTGGACGTACAAAATAGAAAACTTCTTATTTGATAATGCAAACAGAAAGGTTCAAAGTCAAAGTCAAAAGTATTTTATTCATTGAAATCACAAGGATCATTTTGAATCGTCTTAAAAAATAAATTTACATTTACTCCTGTTCCAACGCAACCAGACCTAGAAGAATCAGGCAACAAACACGGTCTGTTTTTCTTTTGATGATCCTTCTTACTACTAGGTGGGGAGCGCCTGTGTGGTGCCTCGAGAACAAGTGGAAGCTGATTCAAGGAAAAAAGGAAAACCAAATTAAAAGCCTTACTTAGGTAGGTTCAACACGAATCATCATGCCTTTCTGTTTCAAGATATTTTCCTGAAATGTAGTATGTCTTGCAACGACTTGATGCTTTACCGGCTGGCGATAGGCATGTGTCACTCCAAATCTACCTCCAATATAAAGTGAGCTTTATTGCGTTGAATTAAGATTAGTTATGGACATATATAATCATGTGAATAGACATCTCCGTCTCCTCCCTGGCTGCTAGCTTAATTATGAAATGGAAGAAAGAAAGCGATAGCCGAGTTAGTCGTGAGAAGCAATGACGCCGATGATCTCACCACTTGTCACGTCTATATTCCACGATGGTGCAACCTACTGTGAAAAGAGGCCCATTGAGGCTCTGCCTACCCCTTCGGGGAAAAAGACACTTGTCTTTGTATGTATGTATGTACGTATATGAATAATGCTAATAATCCTACAAGCTAAATACGTAACTAGGAGCATGTATTATTTCAACGCATAGATCATCACAAGAATAAAACAAAAATGTCTAAAATAAGACCTAAAACTATACACTACATTTGTATACATACTTATACATTACTATACTTACACATACCTACATTTGTAACACTCCACACTGCACCCACACCCACACATACATCCACACACCCACGAACATACACATAGATTCATACACACATACACATACATACTCATGCACCCGCACACTTTTATCATCGTGATCAATCTGTTTGTAGCAACTAGTAAGTTTTGTTTGATATATCGTACTAAGTAGAATCTTTTGTTAATTTTAAGCTGTGTAGACCTTTTTTGGCCATAATTTTGTTAATGTTAAACATAAATAATATTGTACAAATCGCTGTTGGTTTACCAAAATAAATAAAATAAAATTAAATGACGGCGCGTTTCCTTTTATCGTGCGTGCCCCCGATTTAAAGATTGTGTCGACTTTGTATCAGCGGAGTGAAACTTTTGTACGTTAGTATAATCATGGCATAATGAGTCCATAATATTCCCAATGCTGGGACTAGGGTCTTCTCAAGAACAGTGCTCAATCAATGCAGGTTGAGAGTCTCACCTATCCTTCAAAGTTTTCGTATTACAGCATGCTGGTTTCCTTACGGCATGTTTTCATCACTGTTTTATGCACACGGTCATGTACAGGAAAAATAGATAGCAAAAATACATTGGTCGGATTTATAAGCACGACTCTCGGATCAGAAATCGCGATCGATGGGAAGATCCTTTCTTAGCCAACACGGCTTAAGGCGCAGACAAACGCCAAATTCTATCACTATTTAGTTGAGGTAGGTAAGTAAGAAAGTGACAAAATACCGCTCACGAAAATAACAGTGAAAGAAAATCACGTTTTTAGTAACTACAAAAACAGGGGCTGGTCTTTGTACATTAATTTCTGTTAATGTACCTGTAACAATTTGCTATATACCTATACTAGCAGCGCCCCGCGGTGTTACCCGCATAGGTCTCCATCCCGTGGGAATATCTGGATAAAAATATCCCTATGTGTTATTCCAGGAGTTGAGCTATCTTTATTCCAAATTTCATTCAAATCTGTTGAGCCGTTTCAGCGTGAAGAAGTATCAAACACACGCACACACTCACAAACTTTCGCATTTATAATATTACAAGGGACTTTCATACAAACTTTAACACCCTTCTTCAACCCCAAGGGGTGCGAATTTTAAAAATCGTTTCTTATTGCGCGCCTACACCCCTTTATGAATGCTTGTGCCAAATTTCAGACCTCTCGTCCCAGTAGATTCCGAGATTTCGAGATGAGTGGTCAGTGAGTGAGTGTGTGGACTTCTCTTTTATATATTTAGATGACGTAGATTCGCATTTTTGAAAAGTTTTTATGTTATAGGTTACCGAGAAAAAATATAAATGAAAAAGTTTTTAATGTACCACAATTCTCATATTTGTAAGCCGTAACTGTTAATCTAGTAGTACAGTACTAGTTTGTTTACTATTATTTAATCTGTGTTGGCGTCTCGGTCTGAAGGCACCGCCGGCACCGACGTAGTAAATCTAACTACTGGAACATCTGATAAAATAACGTTCCTCGGGTAAAACAACCACAGAGATACAAACGTTGGATAGCAAATTCAATTCCCACGTCAGGACAAATGTTTGATCTGCTAATATTTGTTCCGAGTCCGGGTGTTGTGGGACTTAATCCTCGTAGTTCGTAATTCGTAGAATGGAATGTTGTGAGGCCAGAGCTACGATGTGAGTGCTGTTAATATTTACTTTCCAATAAGGTTTATCATCTCAAACAAAGACTTTCAATGTAAGATACCTTATTGATATTACTCCTGGGGTACGATTTTTAAATACGATCGAGTGACTTTTTTTTTTTTTTTTTTTTATACTACTTGGATGACGGATCAAGCAAGAGGCCCACCTGATGTTAAGCGGTAACCTCTGCCTATGAACAGTGCATTACCTCATAGATCACGTCCACCTAGGACGCAACCTATGTGGCATTGCACTGCGCCCGCCACCCTGAGACATAAAGATGAAAAGTCTCATGTGCCTGTAATTTCACCGGCACCCTTACCCTTCAAACCGGAACACAGCAATGCGAGCACTACTGCTTTGCGGCAGAAATAGGTATAGTATGGTATGGTTTTCTGTCAAGTAAAGAAATAGTGCGTCACAGAAGATCGAAGCTCTCGCTTGCGGCGTGTTTTTTTTTTTTTGGTGTTTTTACAAACTCATCAATACTTTTTAATAAAAAAAAATATCTATGTATAATATTGTATTAAGTATATCAGTTATCTGGTACCCATAACACAAGCTCTGGTTAGCTTGATGCTAGATAATGTTGTGTGAACTGTCCAGCATTATTTATTTATTTTAGTTTATTTTCTTCCGATAGCAAATGTTGATTTCGCGAAAACTAGAAGACTTAACACACATTTTTTAATTGATTATCTCTTAAATATGATCAGTTTAGCTACGAATAAACTAAACAAATTTTTACAGTGATTTTTTTTTAAGTTATTCGACTTAGACATTGACTTAGACTTAGGGTAGACTTTTGATTGAAAGCTATGAAGTCTGTTGTTGTTTTGTAAAAAATATTGTCTTGATAAGCCACATCTTTATTTATGAGAAGTTCATAAATAAAATGTTCCTAACTTCATTTAGCCGTTCCATTTCTATTCAAATTAACTTACGCCGTCATATTATCTTGTTGAAAAGCGTATTGTAATTCTTCCGTTGACACTGAAACTTAGAGCCTATTAGCAGAGTAAAAGCAATAGGCCCCGCTAAAAGACTTTGTTGGAACATCGTTATGACATGAATAACTGATGGAGGACATCGCCCCACACCCACTGATTAACATTCAGACCGGCTCGCGGCTCCGCTCGGCATTCTTGTAACAATGCCGGGACAAAATAAAAGCTTTACACGTCCACTCCCTGAAAGTATCTCACGTCATCCCAGTTTCCGTTTTATACCAAAAACAAAAACAAGGATGTTAGAAATTCACTCTTATATTTCAAATTGCAGAGCAATTTGCATATTAGCAATTGCGAATTACCGCATAGGCATAGCCTCAAATGGACCTCTTTTTACGTGGGTTGCACCATCGTAGGAAATGGACGTGACAAGTGATGAGCTTAGCGCCGCCATTGCTTCCCACGAACTCTGCTAACGCTTTCTTTCAGTAATAAAACATTCGTTAAATAAGCTAGCAGCCAGGACAAATCTTAGACCAACGAATCATACAAACAAGTCCGGGTACTGAGTACAAACGGTCCGGGTAAAAACGGCACTGAGACGTATTCGCTAATTGGCCTCATACACAAGCTCAAATTCACGCAATGAGCTATGGAGAGAGCTTTGCTTCGAGTTTCACTACGTTATAGAATCTGAAATGAGGGGGCTGTAGAAGAACCAAGATCACCGGCATAGCTCTCAGAATTAGCAAATGAATGAGCAGGCCATATAGAACTGAACCTATAGGAATAAAGGATCACGAGTGTTGACCACAAAATGGGTCACGAGGCAGTGTAGGAAGGCCAATGGCCAATTTGGATAGACCAAAGACATTATAAAGATTGTAAAAAGGTGATGATGAGGAGGCTGATGATGATGATGATTTCAAATTGCGACTGTTCTTCTTTCATAATCCAGAATCACAAATTAACAGATATAAGTACCTAACACGCTATACGGGTGCAAGTCTACAGCCTGCAGCCTACAGTACAAGTCTGACTTAGTGTTGGGTCTGAATACTCTAAGTAGCTCTTGCATACAAGCCAATTCTGTTAGCTATAATTACTTCTCTAATGTTAGTACTTTTTGTACCCTGTAATTTATGTGCTTGAAGTTAATAAAATAATAATATGGAAAACATAAATAGGAATATAATAAGAATAATCTCTATTTACGGAACTAATACCAAATGAAACAGCTGTGCTACCTGAAGACCGCTGCTAACGATCTAAAGGTAACTCAACTGATCCAAATCACTACCAGACGAAAGCGTCCCTAAGATGCTGGCTGCATTGCCACGCTAAATGACAATACTAATGCGTTGAGCCAGATAAGAGCCAGCTCTCGGGTCACATAAGAATATACGTACAGCTACGCTTCGTGTGTTGTCATCTGCGGAAGCGAGTTGCTGGAAAATATAGGCTCATAAACCAATTGATTTTTAATTATAGTTTTCCATAACAAACGGCTTCGTATCAGCTTGTTTACAAATATTATCGTAATCTACTAATTTTCTACTTAAAACGTTTAACAATATATTTAACTTGCTACAGAATAACTAAGTGGACTGACCACATTTAACATATTTAAGTAGGAACCCGGACCAACTCTGCTGAGTTTATGTTAGCAACAGGGAATCCCACTTTTTTATATAAACAACTTTGAGTTACAACGATATACAAATGTTATAAATCCTTATGTGGTCAGCATTTAAAATATTTATTTATCTGGTTCTGGCCGGAGAGGTTCCTCTCGCTAGAGAAAGTCACAATAATTTATGCATACGCAAACGGTTTATGGACGCATGTAAGGCTAATTTAGAGTGTCATAGGTGGCCTAACTGTTCAAGTGGAACACCTTAAAGCTTTACACACCTATTATGTTTTCCATTTTAAAAAAACAAGTTTTCTTTATAAGGTTAATTTTAGAAAAATCATCTCTTTTTTTTCAAAAGGATACACGAAACTGTTGCAACTTAAAAATATATTAGCTACCTTACGTAAGGTACGAAAGTGCCTTTATGTACATAGACAGTTTCAACAATAAATAATTTTAGAATTGAAATTACCGTGGCTTGGTATCAATTTAGAAAAAAAAATACTTTATACATCGTACTTTACTATTCTCGTGCTGACGTTTCGTTGACCATTTAGAGGTCCTTCTTCATGAGCACCGACCGCGACCACGCTCGAAGGACGTGAGACGGGAACGTCAGCAGGAGTAGGTACGTGGTGTATAGTAGATAAAACGTGTGTTAGATTAAGTAATAAAGTGTTTTTTATGTGTATGATAGTTTCTAAGGTATTTATGTTGATATGGGCTTACTGGAAATGCACTAAACCTAAACGGTTTAGTGCATTTCTCAGTAAGCCTGAAATAAAGTTTTTATTATTTTACATCTCTCATATTCGGTAAGTAGGTCCTTATTACCCCCAAATGGGGCTTGTAGGTGACCAATTAGCGCTCTAGGGTAATAATGTAGCTAGAAAAGCCCTAGGGCGGTAAGTAATAAAAAAAAAAACTTCACTCTTTAAAAAAGTTCGCGTACATCTAACCATCATACTGGCAATAGACATCATGCATTCAGCCCAACGACAAAAGAGGTTGCTTCGCTATTCAGCCTTGTCTTCGTATGAGTATCATAGTCATCAATTTTAAATATCGAACGGCGAAGCTCAATTTCGTTTTTGAAAAAAATAATTTAAAAAAGATGAAAAAAGGCGGGATTGAAAACTGTTACTTTAAATATTGTTTGTTTTTGGGTTTTTTTTATAATTACGTGCTAATTAGGAAAAAAACATGAGTTCTGCAAGTGATGAAGATATAAGCTGCACTCCCGATTCAATGAAAATGGAAGCTGAAGCAGCAATTAACAATATTTTGCCTGAAAGTTCTAAAGAGAGATATTTGAAAACTTACGACGCGTTCATGAAGTGGCGAAAAGAAAAACGAGTAAAGTCTTTATCTGAGACTGTATTCTTAACATACTTTAGTGTGCTATCAAAAAAGCTGCCAGCCATCTAGTTTGTGGTGCATTTATTCAATGTTAAAAGCAACTATGAGTACTAAACACGACATCAATATCAAGAACTTTTCAAAATTATCATCTTTTCTTAAAAGACAATCAGCTGGGCACAAAAGCAAAAAGTCAAAGGTTTTTACAGCGCAAGATGTGAAAACATTTATAAATGAAGCCCCTGATGACATATATTTAGCTGTTAAGGTACGTAAAATGTTTTATTCTTGTAATGCCGGTTTTTTTCTACTTACCTCACAATCGAGATGTAAAGCAGAGTAGTTAGCTCGGGTGTAAGCATCAATGGCACCCTCGAACTATAGGCGCCCTCGCTGCGCTCGTGCGCCTAAATATCTCGGGCTGCAATTGATGCCTTACAGCCCTTGGCTACTAATCTACTATTATTGTCATTGGTGGTGGTATTTCTAAAATAAATAATTACTTTACTTTACTCTGCGCTGATTGCAAGTCCGTCAGTATCACAACAGTTTAATAAGTTTATACGTTTTGCCGAGCTCATGATCAAGCAACTCAAGTGTCCACAATAACTCATTTATAATTATTTTCCTGAAACGAAATTACACCATTTAGGTTTCACAGTATCCTCACAGCAGCGCAATCTTATTTATATCTCGTATTACAAATGTTCCTTTAATTTCCTCAAGGCATTTCATTTTAAAAGATATTATTTTTCGCTGTTACTGGTGTCTCTCATAGTTCGCGACGTACGGATATTTAGGCAGACGCGTGTAATCTCATACTCATTCTGTATAAGATTATATGTGTCAGCAAACACCTCGTTTATCTTAGGATAATGGAAAATATCCCGTAGCACACGTGGAAATGAAAACAATTTTACGTTTCGGTACTCACAAAAAGGTATTCATTTATTTGTTGACAATTTATGTAACCCAAATAATATCACCGTTTTACTGCTTTGAGTATTATTTAATAACCTTTATTCGGAATTGAGCCATGTTTCTGAGAAAAAATCTTCAAAGGCCTTTTGCCTCTATTGGCTATGATTTCTCGGTTTGTAATGGTTTTGGCTTCCTTTAGTAAGAAGGGGTTGCTTAGTAAGATTATGATGAATACTAGAAAATCGTGAAGGACCTTTAATCATGCTCCAATTCAACGTTTTATATCTAAAAAAACAAGCATAGCCCTACAACGAAAACACCATGAATAATGGTAGGTAGACGTGGATTCAAATTGCATAACCACAGAAACCAACTTTGCTACAGTTGGCTTCGTTTCGAATTTTGTAGATAATAAATCATAAACTAATTTTAGAAAACGTCACAGTATTCAACTCGTAAATTATAAAGTGGGCTGCCCACTTTGTGAAGTTTCCTATTCTCCCACTCCATCAGTATATCAATAGCATCTTAAACAAGGTAACAGAATAGCTTAGAGCAACCCCGGCCTCTGCAAAGTGAAACGACCTCTTACAAAGGGCGTGACATTGCTCGATGATAACTAAAGAACGTGTAGACGAAAACCACCATTTTTTTTCAGTATCATTACGAATACTACGCCTTTCTGTTTAGGTTGCCCATTTTTCATACTGTACGTGCGATTACTTGTCTTTCTTATTTATTTTCAGATGATGAATAGTTATGTTTATCAATGTTTCTAAAAACATTTGGTAAAAGTTCGGTGCAAAAGGCTAGTATTAGAATATTTGTGACTAGACACGTGGCTGCTCTTGCTTTCAATTTACTTCAACATACCGCTGTTACCCGTTGTTTTTTTTTTTTTTTATACTGCTGAATGACGGAACAAGCAGATGGTCCACCTGATGATAAGCGGTAACCTCTGCCTATGAACAGTGCATTACCTCATAGGTCACGTCCACCTAGGACGCGCCCTATGTGGCATTGCACTGCACCCGCCACCCTGAGACATAAAGATGAAAAGTCTCATGTGCCTGTAATTTCACCGGCACCCTTACCCTTCAAACCGGAACACAGCAATGCGAACACTACTGCTTTGCGGCAGAAATAGGTATGGTGGTAGTACTTCCCCGGACGAACTCTTTCACAAAAAAGCTCTACTACTACTCAACTACTCTGTTTTACGTGAAGTTGTTGTAAGAAGCTAAAACTCAAGGAAATAAGCTAAAGAAAGCACAAAAATTCTAAGAAACGCAGTAAAGAAAGGCAGTTGTGTACAGTGCTTCTATCTTGAAAGTTATTGTACATAGCTAAAAGTAACTAGAAGGTAAGTAAACTCAACATTACCGACTTGGTTTGTTTATAACTAAACCTAACTAAGAAAAGCCAGCTGTATAAAGAACTGACCCTTTGCGTCCTTACAGAATTCCTTCTCTAGTTAGAAACATAAAAACCACTAGGTGCTTAGGTACCTAGATATAGGGGTCTTGTTAGTAGTAGAGCTTTTTTGTGAAAGAGTTCGTCCGGGGAAGTACTACCTCTATACCTATTTCTGCTGCAAAGCAGTAGTGCTCGCATTGCTGTGTTCCGGTTTGAAGGGTATGGGTGCCGGTGAAATTACAGGCACATGAGACTTTTCATCTTTATGTCTCAGGGTGGCGGGCGCAGTGCAATGCCACATAGGTTGCGTCCTAGGTGGACGTGATCTATGAGGTAATGCACTGTTCATAGGCAGAGGTTACCGCTTAACATCAGGTGGGCCATCTGCTTGTTCTGTAATCAGAAGTTGTATTTTTTTTTTTTAATTCTAATTCTATAATTTATTCGTAGCTCCATCCATGTTGATATCAATGTGTTTTGATTAATAGAAATAACAAGGATCGTTTTGAAGTCTTAAAAAAACAAGGCTACTGTTTTTCCAAGCCTGTTTTTTGTGTTATTAATTTTTTGAATGACGGAACATGCTGATTGTCTGGTGTTAAGCGGTAACCTCTATCTATAACAATGCATTACCTCATAGGTCTCATTCACCTAGGACTCGTCTTATGCGGTATTGCACTACGCCTGCCAGCCTGAGACATAAAGATGAAAAGTCTCAGGTGCCTATAATTTCACCGGCACCCATACCCTTCACACCGGCAAACAATGCGAGCACCACTGGTTTGCGGCAGAAATAGCGATGGTGGTAGTACTTCCCCGGACGAACTCTTTCTCGAAGAAGTTCTACTACTACTTAAAGTTGTAAATAATGTCAATATTTAAACGGTTTGGCTATCGGGTGATCGTTCAAAGAGACACAGACAGACGCAGAGCTTTTAGGCTAATAGGTGAGCAACATATGGCGGAGACTAAGATCCAGAGTCTCGAGCACCGCCGTAAGGTCGCATGCCTTTCGATCTTCTATAGGTTACATTTCGGGGAATGCTCCCAGGAACTTCATGATCTGATCCCACCATCTCCTTTTCATCATAGGACGAGCAGGCGCACGGCTCGGTACCACCCTTACCTGATTAGTATACCCGCTATTCGTACTAAACGTTTCAGTTCCACCTTTATAATGCGAACTGCTAAGGAGTGGAATACACTACCGTCGTCTGTCTTTCCTGAAAACTATAATCTGGGTCTCTTCAAGGCTAGAGTGAATAGGTGCCTTCTAGACCTTTGTGCTCCATCTTCGGCCATATCGTCACTTTCCAACAGGTGAGATCGTGGTCAAACAAAGGTCTATCAAAGTTAAATAAAAAAAAAAAAACGTTTCATGGGTGTGAAAAATCAAATTGGCTTCTCTTACACGTATTTTAACCTTTCTCGATAAATACACTACACGGCAATCAAAATCCCATTAAAATCCATCCCGTAGAAATCAAATAAAAAGAGCGCAAACACAGAGACATTCGATGCTTTTTATGTTAAAGGTACGAGAGAGAAAAGCGCTAAATTAAATAATATTTTCTAAGAACGCAAGCCATCTAAGTTCAATAGAAAGGAAAGGCGTCAGAGAAACTGTTCAAATAACTGAAAGTGTATTATTGAAATAGAGGTTCCATTACTTTGGAAGATTTTCGTGGAATTTAGGAGTTTTGAAATTTCAAAGGTTATTTTGATTATTTCAATTATTTATTTAGTAAATTGGGTAATACTTACAAACTGCTTGAAAGGATCTATGAATATTTTGTTCAAGTTTCTTCGCCAAGAGATATCTACTGAATTTAAATGGTTGCTCTACCTATTTATTTTCGCTTATAGTAGTCGTGATATTTCCGACCAAAGAATAGAACCTGATCCCTCAGGTTCTATTCTTTGGTCGGAAATATCACGACTTACGGCCTATGCCCAGCAGTGAACTTTACCAGGCGTGTGTTGATTTTATGCAAAGTTTGGTAAGCGAACCAAGCGATGGTAGCCTAGCGGTTCAATAGTGCAACTCAGAATCCAACGATATCAGGTTCGATCCTAGGCTCCGCACCAATGACTTTTCTAAGTTATGTGCGGATTTCCATCGCTCTGTGCTTCGGAGGGCACGTTAAACTGTCAGTCCCGGCTGTTATTGATTAATAGCAGTCGAAAAGCCATGTCAGAGGCCCTCGGGCGGCTTGACAAACTCTGACACCAGAGGCCAGCACTACCTCATACGAAACGAAACGACGATACAAAGTTTGAAGTATTTTATTTATTGAAATAAGAAAGATAGCCTCACTTTACACAGGTAAAGTTTTTTGTAACAGTCACGAACTTTGCTTGGCCACAATAAGAAATCCTGTTTCTCGGTTATCAGGAACTATGTATTGGTACTATGGTATCATAACACCAAACACGGAACAAATATTTGCAGATCATACAAACATTTGGCCCGCAGCGTGAATCGAACCCGCAACCTCTCGCATCTCAGCTGGTTACTTGCCCGCTGTGCCACAAAAGTCATCAAACTAGTTACATTACGTGTACCTATGGCTTTTCTGTAACAAAGTAGGTACTACATCGCGTTATTGCAACTGTGTACAAACCGGATCAAAAGATTTGTACAGGATGAGTCGGTGAAATTACAAGCTTTGGTAGACGGGCAGGTTTCAGATACACACTTGAGAATTTATCCTAGATTAAAACAAACTGAAAAAGATAAGTTGACTTATCCTAACCCTAAAATTTAATAAATTATTGATTGCTCTCACTATACTACTGTCAAATTTTTATTTGGAAGTATGGATGTTTGGATGTTTATTACTCAATCACGCCGAAATGGCTTAGCCGATTTCGTCGAAATTTGGTACACAGATAGGTTATGACCCGGATTAAGCTATAGGTTACTTTGTATCCCGGTAAAACGTGAGTGACGTCGTGGGCCGACACTAGTATGAAATAAATTATTTCTCATAGCTTAATATACTGGCCACCTAGTTCCATACATTTTACTTCCCAGGCATGGTTTCTACCATCGTGTAGCCGGGATTAGGCTGTTTTTTTTTTTAAATTACAAAACGTCTTACCATTACCGTACACTTCATTGTCCTTAACGCATAACGATAACGACACCAAAGGCAGTATTCCCGTGATTTCGCAACAAACCCAACGACTTAAAAACCAAGTTTATTTTTGTGTACTAATTAAGAGAGAAATTTCTGAACTAACTAAGATAAGACAAAGCCCTTTTGAATATTTAGCAATAGTCATCAATGTTTACCAATAAAAATAGTTATTTTTTATGCAACCAAGTTGTTTTTTTGGTGTGGGTATTAAATCCTGAGCGTAGCGAGGGTTTCAAACATACGAGACGCAGAATAAGTTTGCTGCCGAGCAAAACACAAAAAATTTCACCTCACTGCAGCGAGTAAAATGCTGGCGGATAAAAAGCACTTTTTTACGCATATTTCGAATGATAAACCTTCCCGATCTTGTGATGTGAAAATTTTACGGCTTTAAATATTTTTACCTAGTAATTTTAAGGCTTTTGCACATCAAAGTATAAAATAAAAATAACTAGGTACCTACGTAATGTCCGATCACATTATCGAGAAACATTTTCACTATAAATGGTCTAACATTTCAGATTTACATGATCGGATGTGCCTTCGTAAAAACTAACGACGCTATTCGCTTCCGAGTTTTCTTTTTGGGGAAAATTAAACGGTGCGCGTATTTCGCCGCATTGTCTAGTTAATTTAGTGTATGTGGCAGATAGTAGGTATGGCACGGGCGACTCAACCTCTAGACTACGCTTAGCGCAAGCGTACAATATTATTTTATTGACAGCGGCAAAATTATAAAAATTAAAGAAAGAAAGATTAAACATTTATACACAGAGAGACAATGAAAAATAAAACTAATTTGTGCCTCGTAGTTCCAGCCACGCATCACTGACACAAATTGGCGTCCTGAGGGGCTAGTCTGCAAATTTGACAAGCAACTTACACGGATTTTAGTATGGAGAAATCGAAGAGCGCCACTTGCGGGCACCTTGAGAACCTCAAATTCCATACAAAAATCCGTGTGGTGTACACCTCACGCCCGTGTAAGTTGCTTGTCAAATTTGCAGACTAGCCCCTCAGCTCAGCATTTGTTGTGTTGTAGCAACACAACGCTGATCTTCCACTGAAACCATCTAAGTGAAAAACACGAATTACGAATATTACACACGATTTATTATTACATTACGAATTCGACCAGTGTCCATAGAAGCAAAGGGATGCGCCTAAATCAAAATGCTAATCCTAGATTTGATTTATACCTAGGTAAATCAAATACAGCATTCAAATAAAAAATATGCATGGATACTACATTATAATTCCAAGGGCTGACACCAATAGAACAATATTTTGTGGATAGAAAATGTAAAAACAATGTTACCTCTAACTTTTGACTAGATTTGATTGTTTCTGGTATACACAGGGTACCCTTATTAACAGAAAGAATAATACAACTATAGTAGGCATATAATAGTCAGTCTATATGTTTTTTTTTTTTTTTAAATTACAAAATAAATTAAATAGGAATGAAACAGTTGATCTATCTAAAGCAAACTGTACGTATAATTCTGTTTGGTAATATGGTGCAGATTGTTGGGGCCTATTAGGGCAAAAATTAAATATATAAAATGAAAAACTTTTTTTTTTTTCCCCATATTCGTTATTTTTTGATTACCAAATACAATCAATTAAATAAAAACTGGTTTTGTTTTTTTTTAGCAGTGCGAGCCGTTTTTTGTATTATAAAGACATCAACACAAGCAATGCCATGGTTTGCTTTTACATAATCTCTCCAATCTGCACAAGATTGGTAACATATAAGCAATGGATAAACAAATAAATTTGCTTCGGAGTCTATTGCTTATTTGGTCCGTGCTAAATGGCGATAAAAATATCATAGATCATGCACGAATGGCCGCAGCTCCCATATCCGGCGACTGAGGAAGGCTTTTGTGCTCATTGCATTCCAAATGCAGTGTGTACCTACTTGCAATCGTAGGTACTTGTAGTAAAATATTTTATATATTATGGGCTGGATGGCCGATACGAAAATGAAAAACTATCTATCTATTTAGCCTGTCTGCACCCACTGCTGGGTACAGGCCGCATCTCTAATACGCGCCACACACTCCAGAAAAAAATAGAAGAAAAAAAGTGGTTTTCGACAATATAGTTTAAAGGAATCGGAAATAATCATTACCTTCTGTAATTTCGGGTTAGTGGCCAGGCTAAAATGATTGATGCAACAGGTGCAATCAAAAATATATGGCTTGGAATCAAGTTGATAGCCCATCTGATTTTAAACGGTAACCTCTGCCTATTACAATGCACGTCAATCCTCATAAGTCACGTCCTATTATAGGACGTGCAGAATGTGGTATTGCACTGCACGTATCACCCTGAGACATATAGTTTCATGTCCCAGTAATTTCACCGGCACCTTCAAACCGGAACACAGCAATGTGAGCACTACTAGCTGCTTTGTGGCCGAAATAGGTAAGATGTTAGTAGTACCCCGGACAAACTTCAAATAAAAGCTCTAGTACTAATACTATTTGGCTTTTATTTTGTACAATAATAGGTACCCTACCCTATACCAAACAAAGGCCCTTTGCATGTTTGCTTTTGAATGCTTTCTTGTAATTTAAATAATTAGAAAGATGAACTAATAGGATCAATAACTATGTCCAGAAAGTTCAACTTCTAAAATAAAGTACAAAGTTGAAATAATTGGAATATTTTTCGTCCAATTAGTTCAACTGGTTGAACTTCAAGTTGAACTTAGGAATAGAGCAAAAACCTTCTTATCCAAAGAAACTCTGTTACAATTTTAGACTGTCTCCGTTTCGTAGACCATTCGTAGACCATCTACGAACTATGCACAACACAGAGGTTAATAGTAAAGTATACTTGGTGTACATAGTGTGTTAGTAAATAGACACATTCATACCTAAACTAACGCCTATTTTCCTGAGAGATAGCTAAGAATTATCTCCAGAAATCAGTAATTGTTCCCAAAATTTGATCATTATATTCTACGCCCGCTAAATCGCCCGAATTAATAAATTTACCTACTCCAAATAGTTTGTATTTTGGAACAGGCAGCTAACCTTTCTAAACTGTAGTATTAAAATATTCCTTTTATGTGGGCGTTTTACCCTTTGTTGTTATATCAACTTCCTATAAATTATTAACAGGATTATCGTTACTTCATCAAACAATATAAAGGGAATGATGTTAGTGAACGTTATACTCGTAATAAGACTTGAATGAAATTTGATAATAAGACTCCTAAACTCCTAACTACGAACTTATACATAGTGCTCCAGAAAATGGTGTCGAACGGCAGAAGTGCATTTAAGTTATTTTCTATTTTAAATTTTTTCTTGTTAATGCTTATAACATAAAACTTTTGAAACCATCATGGTTATGTACATACTTTTCACTAAAAACATAACATAACATAACATTGCCGACCTATGTGGAACGGCGTGCGAACGTTCGCCTGCGACGCAGGAGGTTGCGGATTTGATTCTCGCCTTGGAACAAATATTTGTGCGATTTGCAGATATTTGTTCAAGGTGTTCTGGGTATTTTCTATATTTAATTTTTAAAAAAACTATGTAATATATTGTATTATGTATATCAATTGTCTAGTACCCATAACACAAGCTCAAGTTTAGGTTGGGGCTAGTTAATGTTGAGTGAACTGTCCAGCATTATTTATTTATTTATAACATATAATACTTATGTATAACATAACACCCAAGGGTCACGTACATAGCCCTGATCCTACACTAGGATCTCCTGTGTCGTGGGTATCAGAAACAACAAGTACCATGGTACCCACAACACTCAGATCCGCAACAAATATTTGCAAATCATACAAATATTTGTCCCGCAGCGGGAATCAAACCCGCAACCTCTCGCATCTCAGGCAACTACTCGCCCTCTACGCCACAGAGGTCGACAATATTATTATTATATTATTTGTATGGGTACACAGTTCACAACAGAAAGGATTTTAAAAGCTTTTACGAAGGTTGAGGACTGTGGGATTATGCTCATACGATTACAGCTATGGACAGAGACATGTTATCAAGTAGACATGTTTTACTCATTCCCACTCCACTGAGAAAGTGGCGTTTTATGTACTATAGCTACTTACTTTGTGTTTTTATATTGACGAAAAAGACGTAAAATCACAGCGCTATACGGAAACCCTGTTGTGAGAACGAGATAAACATATGTTCTAAGTTGTGTCAAGCAAGGTTTAGCTAATCGCCAAGCTAGGGTAAGTTGGGGCCATGGCGGGTCGGGTCGATTCATTTTAGCTCGAATGTTAGACACCTGTTTTTAAACATAGATTATTACTATAACTTAATTTTTTTTAAAGTAAAAACCACACTTATGGATAAGTAACATTAAAAAGCGGGTTCGAGTCCCGCGGGATCGGATTTGTTGGAACGCATGAATTTCGTCTTATGAAATATTTGTGCTGTTTCTTTGGTGGGTCTGACGTAGGAATAGACGATGCACCTATCATCATCATCATTGGACCATTCCTTCCTCCATACCTATCATTGGACCATCTGCACCTATGAATTTCGTCTTAAGAAATATGTGTGCTGTTTCTTTGGTGGGTCTGACGTAGGAATAGACCCCTCTATCTGCACCTATTGATAAATATTAGGAAAAAATAAGACAATAGATTACAATTAAATTGTTTATTTACAATATAATAAGGCTACGTAATATTATTTACAAAAATTTCTTAGGGCTACGTATAACATCGTCGAGCTTTTTGGTTGAATTACGGTGTTTTTTTTCTGGTTCATTGTTTCGGGAATCGCCGACGCGACGAACTTTGATTAGTCTTATCAGATAAAATATCTGCAAAAAAATTGTCTTGTTTTGTTTTTATATTACTTTTTTCGTTCCGACTGGCTCTAATTTCGCTTCTATTTATAAGCACAGGTCAGGTCTTCCAGGAATTTCGTTAGGACGTTGGCATCCAATCATCTTCATGTCTTTGTTTTCTGATGACTTTAATCCATTTCTCTTTTATCAACCCGTCTCGAGGAAGTCTAAAAATACATTAATAACATTATTTTGAGTCAGTTTAGTATGTACTAGCTGCCTACATATTATACAATTAAACAGAATAAATTTAATTAATTAAAATATCTAATAAGAATAGAGTAAGTAAAAAAAATTGATGTGATTATTGACTGTCCTAACTAACCCATTCTACCCTAACATGACGGCCAGCCGCGTGCGGTCGTGTCTCTCTGTCGTACCTTGGCGAATTGTATTACGCATCACGTTCGTGTAGGTGTCAGAGCGGCAACGCCGCAAATGAATTGTTTTAATGAAACAAACTGTTAAATAAACAAATTTCAATAGAATTATGTAATACTTACGAATGAAATGAAATGTCTTTCTTTCCTTTTGTGGTCACCGTATAATTTTTGCACTTTTGAAAGCATGTTGATGGCATTTTGTGTTGGTCAATCCTAATTGGCCTATGAGTAGCGGCGTGCGTCGTAGTTCACAGTCCGCGAGCGACTAAATGAACTTGCGGCATAATGCCTCACTTTTTTGTCGTCACTCTGAGCGCGGAATAGCGTATCTAATGTAATTTAATATATCGTTGGCTATGGACGATATTTTAAATATTGAGCGATTCCACGTTTTAAAATACATTGGTTATTGTTACATCTAGACTGGCCAAAAGGTTGAGCAGAGTTTCGTAGATGCAATGTGAGAGAATACCTAATCAACAGGTTAAGTAGTAGTAGAGCTGTTTTGTGAAAGAGTTCGTCCGGGGAAGTACTACCACCATACCTATTTCTGCCGCATAGCAGTAGTTTCTCGCATTGCTGTGTTCCAGTTTGAAGGGTAAGGGTGCCGGTGAAATTACAGGCACATATATTTATGTCTCAGGGTTGCGGGCGCAGTGCAATGCCACATAGGGCGCGTCCTAGGTGGACGTGACCTATGAAGTAATGCACTGTTCATAGGCAGAGGTTACCGCTTAACATCAGGTGGGCCATCAGCTTGTTCCGTCATTCAAGTAGTATTAAAATAAAAAAAAAGTGGGTATACCGTTTCTATTCATAGCAACATTACTTATACTATTATTTATTATTATTATTATTTATTATCCAGGTTTAATTATTTTCCCAACTTAAAGGTTGCGTCGCTGGCTTTTGAGACAGATTTTTTACTGTCCAACGTAATGAGTGAGCAAAAACTCACGATGCTACTATTCAAATACAAGAACTATTAACGTACGCGGCAAACGATTTATACGAGTACATGTCACAAATCTGTGCAGACACGATGAATAAACGTTTTGTGAATTTGCCCCCGTTAGGATACAACACATGATAAACGATCCTGGCACTTGTAAGGTGTAAGTGTAACTATAATGTCCGTGGGTATTCTTACAGCTTTTATTTTGACATATCCAGTGCTGCATTCTCCCAGTTATTATTCAAACATGTCCGTCCAGTTCGGTTTTAAACATTTTAGCGGATATAATAATCCAATATGGCAAATTGCTGCAGCGCCGATTGCAAATCGCCCGAGTGCATGACAGGAATTGATAGGAAAAATATGCCTCTTAAATGTAGTGCATTAAACCTTTTTTCTCCACAATCTTTATCGAAATATATATATGATAATTAACACCATATAAAGCACCTTAAAAATCTAATATATTTACCTTTTAGTTTTTTTTAAAAAACAACTTAAAATGTAAGAAATAAATTTCCAAAGTAACCCCTTGTTTTCGTAGTTACTACCATTTTTCTCCTAAGCTATCAATCATTTTATGTTTTATGTATTGCCTTCAGTATATTAAATAAGTACCACAAAGCCAAAATACCTTTTAAATTTAAAAAATATATATCATAATGATTTTTAAATAAAAAAAACGTGATTTTCACTCACTTTTCGTTTCAGTCACTTTCTAACTTACCTGAACTTTAATGAGTTAGATAATGACAGAATTAGGCGTCCATCGACGCCTTAACCATCGTTCAACATGTTAATTTTAACTAAATTTCAAAACCCAATTACTCCAGGTTGGAACGACGTTCGGCGACGCCTAGGTTTGAACGACGCCCAGGTTGGAACGACGCCCAGGTTGGAACGACGCCCAGGTTGGAACGACGCCTAGGTAGGAACGACGCCTAGGTTGGAAAGACGCCTAGGTAGGAACGACGCCCAGGTTGGAACGACGCCTAGGTAGGAACGACGCCTAGGTTGGAACGACGCCTAGGTAGGAACGACGCCCAGGTTGGAACGACGCCCAGGTTGGAACGACGCCCAGGTTGAAACGACGCCTAGGTTGGAACGACGCCTAGGTTGGAATGACGCCTAGGTTGGAATGACGCCTAGGTTGGAACGACGCCTAGGTTGGAATGACGCCTAGGTTGGAACGACGACTAGGTTGGAACGACGCCTGACTGGAGTGTGTGAAATTATTTACTGAATTTATTTGAAACAGAAAACTACTACCTGTTTCCACATTTTACACCTATTTTATCATTGTAACGAGCATAAACGAAGCAGATGAGCAAAAAAGTGTCGGCGGACCGGGCTCTGACAGTGACTTATGCTCGTCGGCCCTTTTGCCACCCCCCACAATTGTCGCTACTCATTCCCGCAAATTGTCCAAATGTATTTTGGTCTTTTTGATCTTTGCTTTGGGAATAAAATTTAATTTACTTACTTAGTAGCTACTACAACTATCTTATTGGTAAAGTTAGTATCGTATCTTGTCCATGGTGATTAAAATAAAATAAATAAATAATTAATGCTGGACAGTTCATACAACATTATCTAGCGCTAAGCTAAGCAGAGCTTGTGTTATGGGTACTAGATTACTGATATACTTAAAATAATACATTACATAGATATTTTTTATTATACACAGAAAATACCCCGAACAATCTGAACAAATATCTGCAGATCGTAGAAATATTTGTTCTGAGGCGGGAATCGAACCCGCAACCTCCTGCGTCGCAGCCGAACCTTTGCCCGCCGCGCCACAGATGTCGTCAACTTATCAACGTCAACGTTAACTTATTATTGTCTTCTAGATTTTGTTCATAGGCAACGGTTACCGCTTAACATCAGGTGGGCCTCTTGCTAGTTCCGTCATCCAAGTAACATAAAAAAAAAAACGGATTTCCTTATGTAAAATACTGGAAAAAATAAACAACAACAAACTTATTGATTGAGAATTCGTAAGAGCCTACATTCCTTCCTGTTTTGTTACTGGGTAGGCTGTTCCACAACTTTTTGAAAACGTTTTCTCAATATACCTCAATATACAAAGGAAGTCTTTGAAATTGATTACGTATGGAGTAAACTTGTTTTGTTTGAACAAGGATTTCTGTGAGCCGACAGAATATGGAGAACCAGTATCCACCCGCGGCTTTGTTCGTGTGGTTTCGGGATAAAAAATAACCATATTATGTCTAGCTAGGTCTCTATAACTGTGCCTAAAGCTAAGGCCAAACCAACGCGTTCAGCGCGCGTCCGCGGTGGCGTGCACGGTGGCGATCCATTGTCTTACCATTGATCGCCACCGTGCACGCCACTGAGGCCGCGGACTGAACGCGTTGGTTTGGCCTTAGCTTAAGTTGTTTCAGCCGTCACAGCGTGACTGAGTAGGTAGGTACCTACCGTTGTTCTATCTCAATAACTCCTCTTTTTTACCACTTGTTTTGCTTTCTTTGCGCTTAGTTGCCATGCTGTCGGTACTCGCTGGCAAAATCTAACGAGAACACAATAAGCACTGGTGACTGGGACCACGTCATGGTTGAGACTAATTGCTGCTGAGCTTACGCACACTAAAATTATGTGTATTTGCGTGTAATATGACAAATATAGACTTCTTGAAATAGAAAATCTGTGGCAAATTTCTTCGAAATTGATTGTGCCGTTATAACGTGACTGAGTAGGTATCACAAACATCTAAATGATTTTTCACTAGAAACGGGATATTTACCATTATTTTTTAGTTTTAATTGTTCCCGATTTTTGGTCACAGTTGCATATGCCATGATCACGGGGGAACTAACTAAAGTCTTTGCGAGTAGATTTTATTGGCAGATATATCTATCTACCCTCTTTCTCACTCTTTTATTACGAACGATACCACTACCATCGGTAGTGTTGAGATTACCTGCGGATTGTGTAGCTCGATCCAATGATTTGAACCACAACATCAACACAACACCTACTCGCAAAGACTTTAGTTAGTTCTCCCGTGATCATGGTGCATGCAACTGTGCCGAAATATCGGGAACAGTTAAAACTCATAAATCATGGTAAATATCCCGTTTCTAGTGAAAAGTAAATTTTCACTAGAAAACTTATATCTAAATGATTGCCTTTTAATGTTAATAGTATTTAAAGATGTATCCATTGCCTCAGCAGCATTCAGCATCCCGAAATGTTAGGACAACTTCACAGCAGTTACACCCGCTTGATTGTCCGCGAATTCATACACCGGTAGAAATTCAGGCGGCAATCTGCTTTCTATCAAAATGCATTTACAATAGAATATTGTGGTTATAAAGGTTACGTGCCCGAGGTATTCGGTTACCTAGTAATGTCCATTTCGTTGGTCCCACCAAAATTCAATAACTGTCTGAATTTGGGTCTTGTAAGTATGTATCGCAATATCACGTTTCTAAGATAAATGGTCCAAGCCCCTTTCTTATACAAAACTTTGAGTTACCAACGTCGGTGAAAGAGTAGATATAATTTCATCACTAGTGTTTTGTTTTAAGGTGGGGTATAACGCAAAATTACCAATCTTAGATTAGATTTTTAAATGACTAAATCAAGTACAATATTCAAATTTAAAATATGCATGGATACATTATAATACCGAGAGATCACCCAGCAGAAACACGACAGGACACAATTTTCTCGATAAAAAAAAACACAAAGAAACTTCGCTTTCGAGCGGCGCGTTGCGTTTTTTTTTTAATGAAGATTTCAGCCTGGGTTTGGCGCAGTTTTAAGTAAAATCTGATTATAAAATAATATAAAATTTCAGATTTATTACAAAACATACATCTAAATACTATTAGTATGACTTGTTAGTAAGATTCGTGGGCATAAAATGTATCCAGGCTGCTAGCTTATTAAGGAAAGGGTTATTACTGGAAGCGTAAGCCGAGTTCACCACTTGTTAAGTCTACATTCCCACGATGGTGCAACCCACGGTGAAGAGACCCATAGAGGCTATGCCTCTATGTGTATGTAGTAATAACTATTTTAACAAAGAAATTGCCATTTTGCCATTCGTTACTAAACACTAGTAATGAAATTGTATATTCTGTCACCGACGTTGGTTAGGTAGGTAACTCAAAGTTTTGTATGGGAAACTGTTTTGAACCAACCACCTGTGAAAGTGTCTCATAAATATCATTAGTTTAGCTACGAATTTCAATGAAAAATATCACTGTAAAAATCATTGACTGACATTCGTAGCTAAACTAATAATATTTATGAGACACTATCAATCAAAACATGTGTGTTAATTCTCCTAATTTTGTAACCTGCTACGCCCTGACAGGGTAATTACATCCGTTGTAATTTATGCACAAATAAATAAAATAAAATAAAAATTGCAAAATCAGGTTACGATTTCTGAAGATCGATTGAAGAGATGAGCAAAAAACACAATAAAACTTGAATTTCGCGCCACTAGCAAATTAACGATGCACCTTAATCAGTTATGTTGTATTCTTGGATAGGTAGGTACATCTAGTTACCAGTAACTAGATGTACCACTACTACGTATGTATGTTCTACTATCTTGAGCAGGATACCGGCTAAACCAGAGGGGCAAGTCCGAGTTTACAAAAACCATCGTAACGATGACCGTAACGACGATCGTACGTGTATTACGTAAAAACTAGCCATTAATCTGTGACGTTTTTGGCACAGATTAATAGCTAGTTATTATGTTATGCACGTACGATCGTCGTTACGATGGTGTTTGCAAAACTCCGACTAGGGCCTCAGGGGTATTGTCGATGAGCTACCTACCCTCAAGGAATTTATGATAACTTTTCTTGAAGCGACACATGTCGTAACCAAGCGGGAAAACCTCAGATGGAAGCTCATTCCATAGTTTGTACATAACTTTATTCGAATATTCCTGACCTTTCGTACAAGGCGCCGTGGGTTCAAAGGATATCTAAAAGTTTTGTGATAAGAATTAATCGTACCAAATGTCGCTTTTTGGACCGTTTGAAGAGAGCGGTCTCGCGTGGAAGTGACGTATGAGCACCCCCCCGCCGCCCCACCTACCGCCACTCGCCACTCATGAATTATGCCCCGGATTAATTTGCACGTTACCGGGCGAACAAACTAATTTCTAGCCGTTTTATTTATACAAGGTGTGTACCCGAATAAAAACATTATAATTAAGTAAATAACTTGAACGCACGAGTTTCAAGGACTTGTTTTATGAAGTAAATTGTTTTTTTTTTTTTTTATACAACTTGTTATGATGGATCACGCAGATAGCCCACCTTACGTTAAAGCGGTACCCTCTGCTTATGAACAGTGCATTACCACATAGGTCACGTCCACCTAGGACGCACCCTATGTGTCACTGCACTGCGCCTGCTACCTTGAGACATAAAGATGAAAAGTCTCATTTGGCTGTAATTTCACCGGCAACCATACCCTTCAAACCGGAACACAGCAATGCGAGCACTACTGCTTTGCGGCAGAAATAGGTGTGATGGTAGTACTTCCGCGGACGAACTCTAACAAAAAGGTCAACTACTACAAAAAAAAGTTGCTTATTTTATCATCATCGGCATCCCTTAGAGGTCCACTGCTGGACAAGGCTTCTTCCATAGCAATGGGGAATTTTCCAAAATCACCACGCAATCACTAAGGCGGTTTGATGCTCTCAGTGTTGGTATTGAGTACTCAGGTAGATGCTAACGACCCCCTGGTGTAATCCCTTAGTCGGCTTTTATGACATCCATGGGAGGAGACAGAGAGGTATTCTTAGACTGGACACACCCCTACACGTTACAGCAAGCAGCTGCTAGTAATATAATAATTTAATTTTAACCGAATTTAATTATACGCCCATAATTAAGAGGAGTCTATTACAGGTAGAATTTTCATGTTCCACGAATCTGGTTAAACTCTGTATTGCAATAGAATGAAACACGATAATCCTCAGAAGCCTATCAGACAAAGACATGCCACAGATTAAACGAATAATCGATGAGTTCTAAACCTTCAGACAAGTAATCTTATTTTCGGTGCACGTTTATTAAAACATACATATTTCCCCCAGACTACTCTTTCCCCGAAGGGGGGTCAGAGCCTCAATGAGCCTCTTTTCACAGTGGGTTGCACCATCGTGGAATATAGACGTGAGAAGTGGTGAGCTCATCGCCGCCATTGCTTCCCACGACTGACTTAGCTAACGCTTTCTTCCAGTAATAACACATTACATAATAACTTAGTAGCCAGGACAAATCTTATACCAACGAATCTTATCAACAAGTAATAAAACAGATATTTCAAAACTAGTTTGGGCAACTGCAAAGGAGTAGAATTCGCTGCCTTTATTTGTCTTTCCTGATAACTACAATATGGTTTTTTTTAAGGCAATAGTGTCTAGCTGCCTTCTAGTCATTCGTACCCAATCCATCGTCGGCCGCATCTGCACTTACCAACAAGAGAGGTATATTATTATCAAATGGATGTATGTTATTGCTAAACAAGTAATTAATTTAGTAATAATTAAAAAATCCCCCAACTTAATGAAACGGCTGAACCGACTATGATCAAACATAGCTAAGAACACTTCCGACAAATTCAACTTTCAAACAAAAAAATAAAAAAATAAATCGGTTCATCCATTCGGGAGCTACGAGAACAGACAGACACACACACACACACACAGACACGTCAAACTTATAACACCCCTTCGTTTTTACGTCGGGGGTTAAAAAAGGGGGTGTGCAATTTGCGTAGCCATCCATTTAGGTAGTTAGTTCCCAACCCAATCTAAACACTAACTGCACGACATCCTCCGATAATTCGTTCGTTCGTTCGTTCGTTTCGTATGAGGTAGTGCTGGCCTCTGGTGTCAGAGTTTGTCAAGCCGCCCGAGGGCCTCTGACATGGCTTATCGACTGCTATTAATCAATAACAGCCGGGACCGACAGCTTAACGTGCCCTCCGAAGCACAGAACGATGGAAATCCACACATAACTTAGAAAAGTCATTGGTGTGGAGCCTAGGATCGAACCCGGTATCGTTGGATTCTGAGTTGCACTATTGAACCGTTAGGCTACCATCGCTTTATTAATTTTCCGATAATTAATTTTAGAGTTTAATTATTAAATCTGAGCGTGCATTTTTATATTTTGCTTTATTGTCCCTAATAATGGTTTGCAGTGATATAATTAAAATGCTCGTGTTCAATAAATCTGGCGAAGACATTACACCCGCCAAAGACAGGCCACATTGAGAATATACGACCACGCTAAGGCCAATTTGTGGACAATTAGATGGCTTCTTTTTATGCCGTTTGTACGCTTGGTTCTTAAATCGAAAGGTTGGTTGTTGGGTGATGATGAAAAATGATTAACTATTACAAGAGGTTTGTTAGAGAATCTTTTTAAAGATCATGCATGGAGGTACAAATTGAGATGGATTTGGATGATTCGGATCAGTTGAGCTACCTTTAGATCGCTTGCAGCGGTCTTCAGGTAGCACAACTGTTTCATATGTATTTTGTACATACCTTGTATTATTCTTTCTGTAAATTGAGATCAATAAATAATAAATAAATAAGGCTGGACAGTTCACACAACATTATCTAGCCCCAAGCTAAGCAGAGCTTGTGTCATGGGTAGTAGACAACTGATATACTTAATACATTTTTTTTATTTTTTATGAGCTGATTGTGGCTGTTATATCACTGCCACCAGTGACCAGTTAGGTCAGGCCTATTGTGATCGCCACTTGTTACATACCGCCCCTGGAGAGGGCGTTTACAGTTCACCGCTAAGACCTACCAGCTGCTAGGAACTGTAGGATTTTCTTAGGGGTGATTTCTTTCTGTTCATCCGGGCTGAGTATGTGTTTGCCCAGATGAATGCTGCGTTTGTGCATTAGTGATACAATACATAAATAAATATTTTTTATTATACATAGAAAATAACCAGAACACCCTGAACAAATATCTGCAGATCGCACAAATATTTGTTCCGAGGCGGGAATCAAACCCGCAACCTCCTGCGTCGCAGGCGATCCCTTGCCCGCCTCACCACAAAGGTCGTACCCGCATTCATTCATTCCACGTTCAACAACACATTGAAGGACACATACAAAAAGGAGAACTTATTGATTTTAATCCCGAATTATTCACAAATTATTTTGGTATAGTTAATACAAAGTGATAACTTTATTCAGAGCCTTACCTGAAACTAATAGACAAGAGATTAACGAAAGGGATCCAACCCACACAAAGCCCCTGTACTGATAGTTATAAATAAAATATCACTACGCTTATACTATCATTAGGGCCTTTGGGATGATAACAACCTTGGAGGTGATGTTTATTTATTGAATTTCTGATACCTACCTATTTTGCTGACATGAGACATTATTGTTGACAGTCACCCGGGCAATGTCAATACCAGTCGATGTTAGTCATGGAAGTAATAAGTACTACATGTACGTAGTAATTATTACTTCCATGATGTTAGTATACCTAAGTATTGCAAGAGTCCTGTGAGGTTAAGCGTAGCTTACTACGAGAGCTCTGCGTGGGCGTAGAAGTAGAACCCACGTACTTAAAACGTAGGCGGATTATAATCTGGGTTCTCCCAAAAAAAGTGCTTCCCACTTCTTCACCAAAAAAGTTGTAACTCTTATGTCTTGTTAATCTTACTCTTACTATCCCACTAATATTATAAATGTCAAAGTTACGATGTTTAGATGTTTATTACTTGATCACGCTGAACCGGCTGAACCGATTTCGATTAAATTTGGTGCACAGTTAGATTAAGACCTGGATTAAGCTATATGCTACTTTGTATCCTGGTGAAATTCGAGTGAAACCGCAGGTGGACACTAGTATCCAATATGTACCTATTGCAACGTTTTTTATAGATAGGTATATCTTACAAACACAAAGTCCTACAGGCATCTTGAACTTCGTGATTTACAAACAACTGTCTACAGTCACTACTTCTACATCATGTAGATAGATAGAAAATATAAGCCACAACATAACATAAAATAAAACATAAAAATAATAAAGACTGTACCACAGATATAATAATACTATACTAGTAACTGTACTAACTAACTGTACAATGGGCAGTTTGGTGTCTATGTAGCTATTTCTACATGTACCTGCACACTCAGCTACCTACTCTTTTTCATGAAAAACAGGTACCTGTATCAAAAAAGGTGTGTAACAAAACTTTATTTACTAATCGAATGAATAGTGTCCTTGTGATAATTATTATAGTACTACTCAAATGGATGAAGCATAACTATTTGAAAAGGAGTATTAGTTAGTTAAATCCAACATTTCTTAGCTTAATTAGAATTTCGGTTGTCTCATTATTATGCAAGTATAATTATCGCGATAGAAAAGAGAAACAGCAAATTAAACGGACTTTTAGAAGGAAACAAAATAAACAAAGTTGTCTCTACCTTTTATTAATTAAAGACCAATGAACAGTCCTTTTTCAAACAACATTGTTTTTATTAAAATATCTTTATAAATAAATAAATAAGTAATGCTGGACAAATGGAGGGCTCCACACCCTCTTTTTAGCGTTAGAAAGACAAATGGAGAGCTACACACCCTTTGTTTAGTGTTAGAAAGACAAATGGAGGGCTGCACACCCTTTGTTTAGTGTAGAAAAACAAATAGAGGGCTACAAACCTTTTGTTTAGTGTTAGAAAAACAAATGGAGGGCTGCACACCTTCTGTTTAGTGTTAGACAGACAAATGGAGGGCTACAAACCTTTTGTTTAGTGTTAGAAAGACAAATGGAGGGCTGCACACCCTTTGTTTAGTGTTAGAAAGACAAACGGAGGGCTGCACACCCTTTGTTTAGTGTTAGAAAGACAAAAGGAGGGCTGCACACCCTTTGTTTAGTGTTAGAAAGCTAAAAGGAGGGCTGCATACCCTTTGTTTAGTGTTAGAAAGATAAACGGAGGGCTGCACACCCTTTGTTTAGTGTTAGAAAGACACGAATAGAGGGCCACACACCCTTTGTTTAGTGTTAGAAAGGCACGAATGGAGGGCGGCACACCATTTGAAAATGAATGTGTTGAAACCTATTCAGCCGTTTTTAAAACATTCTTTTTCATAAACGTGTACCTAGAAATAAATTGAATACGTTTACTTGTCTAAAGGTTACTGATCAATTATTCGTTCACCTTGTTTGATATGCGTCAGAGGATTATCCTGTTTAGTTCTATTGCTATACAGATTCGATGAACTTGGATTTTCTACCTAATCTCCTTTTCACCATCTTTGCCGACCTATCTTCTTTCTTTTTAATTTAAGCAGATAGCGAGACTAAATATTTCTTTATCTTTATAATACACTAATTAGCTCAAATTAAATTTTTAGAATGTCTTTGTTTATACATGTATAAATGATGGTATAAGCAATGCTGTTCTTTACAAGCGACGCATTATTTCCCAAGAAGAATCCGAGAAAGCCAGACCAAAGAATTGAAATACCAAATAACAGAAAGTGTGCAAATATTTCGAGCTCTCGCCAAGATTGCGTCGGTTGCGGAAAACATAATAAAATATTAAAATACCTACCTAGTGGGAGTTGCTTTCCGCAACTTTACTTCGGAATACTTTCGATTCAAAGTTGAAACAAAGATCTAACTGGTCCCGTAACAGAAGTTAGCGTAATTGACCTAAGTAGAAGAGTAGAACGGAAGACTCGTTTTTAGTTAACACCACATCATCATCATCATCATAAAATCTAATGCTCCAATCCATAACAAGAAACCACGCGTGACAGTCTTCGACCAAAGTTGGTCGAAGGTGACAGTCTTGAACCTAGTCAATAAGAAGAATAAGAAGAATAAATTTATTTTCAACAATACCATAGAACCATTGAGTGGAGATATAACTTTTGATACTATCATGGTTATGTTCATTGAGTGGAGGTCCATTCTACATGCTAGAGAGGGAATGGGAAGCGGTTGCACCAAACTGTAGACTGGCGGAAATGGGGGGAAGCCTTTGCCTCTAACACACCGTCTTCAGTTTGGTGGTTGCCACTCTAGAACCTTGATTCTCCAGCGGTTGCTTCAGCGAGCGTATTCTTCACTTATTTTTCACTTTTGACAGTGAGTTTTTCCAAATATATTGTTATTTTTTTAACATCACACACATTAGTTTTTTATCCTCGGCTTACTAAGATGAATGGGCACAAAATGGAATCGATATAGCCCCAGAACACTACAGCCAGTGTAAAAAAGTAAAACCTTTATTCTCCCCTTGCCCTGAATGGACTGATTGAGTACCTTCCGCTGTCGCTGTATTCGTCTTGCTTTCAAGAGGAAATCGGGTTTTCGGCGCACAGCTTTTGTTTCTTATTAGGCGACTTTTCACCGCCGAGTCTTCAGCAGGTATAGGCCCAAAAAATTGTTTAATTGTACGTCTTGATATTTCATATAGGTACCAACTATTATTATAAGTTACTAGGTAGGTACCTACTAGATAGATAGAAAGATAGAAAATACTTTATTGAACACCTTAATAGCTAATAATACGAACAAAAAGAAACAAACTTAACTATATAATTAAAAGTACAATGGGCGGTCTTATCGCTTAGCAGTGATTTACCACTACTACTATTTACCTTACTAATTGGTGTAAAGTATTAGGTTTCCGCGTTTATTAAACATTGTAAATCAACCAATTTTGGAAGGTGTGTTATTTTGATGACTGTATGACAAAAATATATTTACGATTTCAAAAACAATATCGAAATTTACTCACTGTGGCTCTATGAACCCGTTGTGCTTTCGAGCAAAGTTGACACAATGGCTGAGATTTCAATGGAAATGAATTTCAATGACGTAGAGCGGTCTATTGTAGATATTAATGAGATATGAACGATGTAACTGAAATAGTTCAGTGTTTCTAACCCAGAGATTCTAATACTACGTTTCTTTTTTTTTTGCATTTTAATTGACGACGCATGGTTTGTGCATTTTCCATTTTCAAATTATTTTTCATTTTCATTAGTGTATTTTCAATATAATTTGCAACTTTAACTCCTTCCACGCCGGCAAAGTTAAAGAAGAGTCATGTTTAGTAGTAGTAGAGCTTTTTTGTGAAAGAGTTCGTCCGGGGAAGTACTACCACCATACCTATTTCTGCCGCAAAGCAGTAGTGCTCGCATTGCTGTGTTCTGGTTTGAAAGGTAAGGATGCCGTTGAAATTACAGGCACATGGGACTTTTCATCTCTATGTCTCGGGGTGGCTTTTCAATTTCCACCAAATTGAAAAATCACGCATTCACTTCCATTTCATTTCACTACACCTGTTTTCCTTAAACGAGCTACATTGGTAAAAAAATCCACCAAAATAACTCAAAAAAACACTAGAAAACGAAATAAAATAAAAAGTAGACAAATGGCAAAAAACTGAACCCTTATAATTTTGACCCGTCTGTCTGTCCGTATGTCACAACCATTTTAATCAGGGACAATTTTGATAGGTACTACATATTATGATTTTTTTTTATTGAAATTTGAATTTCGCTTTACATTTGTCGCAACCGCCACACTGAAGTTCGAACTGAATTGGTCTTTAAATAAACATCGTTAAGATCGATGTTTCTTTCAAAACGCACTGACCTGCTAATTTAGGATTACCTATCGCCTTAAACTTTTAAGTTTCACACAATTTGCTAGTCTATAATCCACTTCCCGATGTTCGATTGTGCTGAAAACAATGAACTGTGCGTTTACTGGCTAAAAACCGTAGTTAATAGTGGTAAGTGACAATTCAATATTATAAACAAACATTACGCATTATACATAGTCATGATCCCACATTATGATCCCCTGTGTTATGAGTATCGGCAAATACGAGTACCATGGTACCGCAACACCGAGACCAGGAACAAATATTCCCGCAGCGGGAATCGAATGCCATCATCGAGGAGGTGATGAAGTCAGAAGATAGGTAATGGAACTAGTAGTAGTAGAGCTTTTTTGTGAAAGAGTTCGTCCGGGGAAGTACTACCACCATACCTATTTCTGCCGCAAAGCAGTAGTGCTCGCATTGCTGTGTTCCGGTTTGAAGGGAACTACAGGAAAAAAAAAATATGCCGGTGTGCCGGTGAAATTACAGGCACATGAGACTTTTCATCTTTATGTCTCAGGGTGGCGGGCGCAGTGCAATGCCACATAGGTTGTGTCCTAGGTGGACATGATCTATGAGGTAATGCACTGTTCATAGGCAGAGGTTACCGCTTAACATCAGGTGGGCCTCTTGCTTGATCCGTCATCCAAGTAGTATAACAAAAAAAAAAAAAATCCTCGACGTATAATATGTAGACCGGTAATGTTTGTGCTCATTTTGATAAGATTAAAAAAAACAGGCAGCTACCGACTAATTTTACATTATACGAAATTCAAGAAGACGTAGTGACAAGGATTGAGAAAGGTATGCTTAAATGGTTTGGGCATCAAGAAAGGATGGACGATAGTACATTGACGAAACGGGTACATAAGACCAGCGTGAATAGGACAGTGGGAAGGGGGAGACCTCGACGAACGTATTCGGACCAGATCGGAGACGTTCTGGAAAAAGGCCAGGGCAAGAGTACCCTTAACCAACGAGCATGTATTGAAGAATGTGATGAAAGTGAATGAAGCATAAGAGGTATATCAGGATCGTAGAAAGTGAAAATCCGTGGTCTCTGCCTACCCATCCGGGAAACAGCGTTAGTTTATGTATGTATGTATAAGAAGCCGGGGTTCTTATAACATACAGGTTTTCCCCCAATTAAAGAGTGATATCTAAGCTGTGTAATCCCGAACCCGATGCGGATGAATAGATTTTATAGTTTCTATTATAATAACACAGGATTAAATCTCTCAGCAAGAAGGTAGGTACCTGATAGTAATTGCAATTGGCGGAGACGGGTAAAGGGGAGAAGGTACCGAGTTTAAGGGGATTAGATCAGTCTAATCCTCTTAAACTCAGCGGCTTCAGTGATTTAGAGGGACTGCTAATGATTCTAATGGCAACTTCTTCGCATGAGTCATAGATATGGGGATTTAATTGTATTACTTTGGAATATCCAATGTGGGGTTTGTTTGGAAAAGGATTTGGTTAGAAAACGGACTTACGGTTAAGAGCATAGAAATATGAAGTAAGTAGAAGTGATATATGTTTTGTATTGACACCGATATCATCGTTTTGTGCCGCACTACAATTTTACCCTATTTTTATTTATTTTTAAGTTGATAAATTTAATATTTACCTAAACACGGTTTTAAAAAACATTAATAAACACAGTTATACATAGATGTTACAATGAGTAGGCATGTACTAATTCATTCCATCGGGTCCCGATTCCCAAACTAGGCGAAGCCTGTACCTATCTTGGTGGCCCTGGGCAAAATCAATTATGAAATCAATAGGCAAACAAGCTTACGGGCCACTTGATGTAAAGTGGTCACCGTCGCTTATAGACACGAGCAAAACCCCGGGGTTTTACCGATGCGTTGCCTATCCTGAAGGTCTTTTTTTGAAATTCTTGTAGCGGTACGTGTCGTAATTAAGCAGGAAAATCTTAGATGCGAACTTTAGTATTTTATAGAGTGGTGGTATTTTAGTAGTAATACCATGTGTAGTTTTTCTTGTGATTTTGATTGTTACAAGTTATCGCGGCATAAGACGGCAAGACTGCGAGAAAGAGTGTGTACTATTTGCTCAAACTCTGGCGACACGCGCTATGCATGAGGCGTTCCGGAAGACCAATTCTCCATACTTCAAAATATGGTAAAAATGTATTTCATAATGCTTGCTTGTTTAGAATTATCAATATCCAAGGTACAATGTGAGAATGTGCAAATAGTCCTTGGTTTCTAAATTTTTATTAAAATTAACTTGTTTTATTTTCTTGTTTTGTGAATTGAACACTTATTTGTAGATACACAAATACATTGATATAAAATATTAAAATACACGACTGCCATGATTTTATACACATCGAATACTTTCGAAGTTTTATTCTTGAAGACTCACATATCCAGTGCGTATTGAGATTACATGCAGATTTAATTGATACCTCAATCATCTAAATCTTTTGAGGCATTTAGAAGATATGTTGGAATAAATAAACATACATACATTGAAAATAATACACTTCTTTTTTTGGGGTCGTGTAAAAATGTGAAAAAATTAAGGATGCAAATGCACCCAAGATTACCTAATCTTAAGTTGGATTAATTTATAGCTCATCAACACTTCTTCAGATAGCGAAAGTTGATTTCGCGAGAACTAGGAGACTTAACACACATGTTTTAATTGATAGTATCTCATAAATATCATCAGTTTACACACATTTTTATATCAACACATTTTTCCAGTGTTTTTTTTTTTTGTTAGGGTTGTCGTAGTTAAACTGATGATATTTATGATATAGTATCAATTAAAACATGTGTGTTAAGTCTCCTAGTTCTCGCGAACTCAACTTTCGCTATCTGAAGAAGTGTTGATGAGCTGTAATGGGCAAAAAACACTAAAAAGTGTGAATTTCGCGCCTCAATCAAGAACATCCTTAAGAGAACCTTAAGAGAATGTAAATACCTATTGTATGCCCTCGTCTCATCTCACCTGGCTGGACAGTAGGATAAGACAACCGCCGTATTTTCTTATTCAATACATTTTGTATAACATAATCGTTCGCGTTCGTTAAACATCTGTACAAAACCCGAACAATATTTATGTATGTATTTATCGTTGTTGAAATAAGGAGTCTGCTTGGTTTATATTTGTTTTGTGATAAGGTACTTACAAAAATATCTATTGTCTAAAAGGAGACAGGGACTCCACTTACAAAACATTTAATTTACTAAGCGTAGGTAACTAGGTATTTGTTAGCAATCTAATAATAAAGTTTAAATAACTCACAGAGCTTCAACAAAACAGTTTCGAAGAATTCATAATCCATGCAAAGTTGGAAAGTTTAACATCTATTTGAAGAACTTCTAGCAAAGTTTAACTAGCGATATGACAAATCATAAAGTTCACCTGTTTTGATAATAATATTAAACACTTGTGTCGTCACTGTAAGTAGTTATAATACTTATAATCATGCGAACACGCGCGTAGTCACGTTAGATTCGCGGGGATTTGCTACTGAGCGGAAATCCGGGGAAACTATGCTCGCGCCGTAGCTGCGTAGCCACGGTTGCCGACTGACGTAGCCTCGTAGCTTCGTAGCGCCCGTTGCACTCGCTCGGTTTGCGCAGTCGCAATGTACTATCCTAGCACCGAACATTTTTGATGTGAGATGTTGAGAATGTGTTGGGAGAACAAACACGTCCCCGCAAATAATGTGATGACACACATTGCATCGCTAGTTCTACAGGAAGTACGTATATGTTGGTATGCTAGTTATGCCGAAGTAACTATTATTTAATCTGTGGTTATACTAACAAAAGAGAATGGTAACAATTATGAGTGCTTGTGTAAAAACTGGTAAAAACAAGTGAAAAGTAAAAAAAAAAACAATAATCGTTGCCCGACTACGCTGAACGACAAAAAGCATGTAGCACGAAAAAAAATATAAAAACAGTCTCAACCAACCTTAATTTTTCCTAAGTGTCTGTCAAGTTCCGATGACTATACCTACAATGTTATGGTGACACTGAGCTGATCTGATGATGGAGACGGACGTTAGACAACGAAACTCCACAATCATGGATACCTGTTGATCAGCTCACAGTTCCATCACTAATTTCATAAAAGCTTCTTTTGAAAAATATATTTATCGAGTAGTATGCGGATGGCGGTCTTGTCCTATTCGGCATCCGTACCGGAGGTCTTGCCATACAAACATCCCCCTCGCGCTTCTCTCCTTCCTTCCTCATCCCTTTTTCCTCTCTTTCTCTGGATGTATGTTTCCTACATTTGCCGTTTTACTAAGTATATTCCATCTGTTTGTATTATTATGTGCTTCGACATTTTACTTTGGTCGAAGATTATGTGTATTTATTAGGTACAGCCTGCAGCTTTTAATTAATTCAGTAAACTGATTATGAAACTAACTGGATTTTTTCCTTGCAAAAAGTAGCAATAACATAAAAAAAAGTGATGTTAATTGATGTACTTACCTTTGTTTTATACGGAGGCCTGCAATGCTCTAAGTTTATAGTATTTGGTTATTCTGCTTCTGAGACTTTCAAATAGAGGTATTTTTTGCAATGCTCTAGGGGTCTATAATATTATCGGTGGTTGCTTTCGCTTGTGGCGCGAAATTCAATTTTTTTCGTGTTTTTTGCTCATCACGGCTCGTCAACACTTCTTCAGATACTTATCGAAAACTAGTTTTAATTAATAGTATTACATAAATATCATTAGTTTAGCCACAGAATATATAATAGTATGTTTAGCTTAAATGTTAATGGTATTTACAATGTTTTTTTGTTTCAAACACATTCATAGCCAAACTAATGATATTTAATTAATATTATAAATTAAAACTTGTGTGTTAGGTCATATAATTACCGGCAACATAGTTTTCGCTATCTAAAGAAGTGTTGATGAGCTAAGATGAGCAAAAAAAACGAAAAAAAAAATATGCCACAAGCGAAAGGAAATTTAAATTTAAATATTATTTTCATAATGATCACAGATTTTTTCGGTTATTCCGTTATTGTTGCAATCTAGTGTTAGTCTCAGAGTAGCAGCCCTTGTTTTCTTGGATCATGATCCTATATACCTGTGAACAGCACCAGCTCTAATCACCTAGGTAGTACCTACCTAACTGAAAATTAAATGTACCTACCTATACATACCTAGGTACTCTATGGCTATCTCTACGTACCTCATCATCATCAGCCTTTAGATGTCCACTGTTGGACGAGGTCTCCGCCATGAAATGCACTAATCACCACGCTTAGCAGGCGGATTGGTGGTCACAATATTGGTTTTGAGTAGGTACATAGACAGGTGGATGCTGCTGCCTATCCCCTGATGAAATCCCTTAGTCGGATTTTACGACATCCACGGAAGGAGACGGATGAGTCTATTCTTAGTCTGACACACCACGGCAAAGATCCTTGTTTCTATGTGAGTGGTGTATTGTTGTTTTTAATGTAGGGATAGAACATCCAAATCAGGGCCTCAATCGCGCTAATTTGGTTGGGCCACAGGAATGCATCACAGATCACAGGCCACAATAGCAAAACCATGCTAGAGCATTGCAGGCCTCCGTACCGGAGAGGTAGGTACAATACTTAGTTGTACAGCAGCAATTGCTGCTAATGTTGAATAGCGCAAGCCAGAGGCCCTTACCCGCAGCTTGATGACCTGACTGATATATTGATTGATTGATTGACGTGAATATGGTGACCAAGACGTGGTAGATAGATTCATCCGTCACCACATTAAAAAAAAAAAAAAAAAAAAAACCGTCACCACTAAACACACGATTAACAGGTACACACAGCCAAACATCGCTCTTCGAGTTTGCACAGGAGCGGGACACTACGTCAGGAATTACAGGTCTAGCTCTTAACTGAGTCAGTCCCTGAGGTATGGGCACGGTACGGGAAGGGTGTTTTCGTTACGTCAAAATGAAGCGCGGCTTCATGTCATCTGATAATTTGAGAGACGAAAACACCCCTCCCGTACCGCTCCCATACTTCAAGGACTGATTCAGTTAAGCGCAATAGACCTGTAACTAATATGTGCAGATCCCCAGTATTGAGGTATTCGTGGTGCTGTTGGCGCGTCGTATGTAGATAAATATAAAATAAAATATAAATCATTTATTTCTCTCACAAAGGTTTCATGATACATTATTTTTGTCTTAAAATTATGTTACAGCAATTGTTAACCTATTTTGTGAGAGACTGGTGACTGACGTAGGTTTGAAAAACATGTATTACAGGTCACCAGATATGACCGCGCTAACAACAGCCGCCGCATCCACCTGCTGACATCCGATGATCCTGGCGCGCCAGGATCTGGCGTCTCCTGCAACACAACACTTTTTTGCAGTTTTGCTCTTGTTCATAACTTCATTGACTTCATTCTTCATTCATTCATTTCTACTAGATAGTTTTTCTGTGGTTACTGTTCGTTCTGTATCTTACGCATTACGTAGTTATTATATCCTCTTTGGTTCAATAGGTAGAGCTGTTCTGTGGTTCTGACTTCTGTGTTGTGTTCTTTATGTAAAAAAATCCTCTATGTGTTCATTTGCGCGAGCGGCTACAGTACAGTACAGTTACGTTGTTTAACAATGAAACCAAAATCTATTTTAACGCGTTTTTACAACTGTCGTATCCTTCGGGACGGCAAGATTATCAAGGAAGACTTATGGATACGAGATGGTAAAATTGCGAATCCTGAACAAGTTTTCTATGTGGAACAACTTGAGGCAGACTTATCTGTGAACTGCAAGGACTTTCTGATTGCCCCTGGGTTCATTGACATACAGATTAACGGTGAGTGACCTACTTAATCAAATAAATAACAGAATCTTGAGTTTTACGAACAAATTACCTCTAACAAGAGAACAAGAAGAAAATCTTTATTGATCAGCTGTGTGCTTGGAGATGTTTACAAGTAAATAGTTTCATCAGCCTGCCCATTTCGAGCGTACAACATAATGTGCGAAGTTTAAATATAACAATTATTGGCTAAAGTTATAATCTTAAACTACACAGATTTACACACAGATTAATTAAGTTTGAAGCAATTAATTAGCAATCTTAAAAAAAAATATATTCATAGTATAATAAACGTTAGAAATTAGCCAAGCCTTCAGTTTATTTTTATAAATAATACCAATTAACCAGTCACAAGGCTCTTCACCTTGGTTTGATCTAACACAGAGTGACCAACAAAGAACCAGTGTCATGGTGCACAAACAATTACCTGAGTATATTATTGATGTGCCTCTTCTCTTAATTGTTACTAACTTAACTTGTGTATTCGTAAAAATATAATGAAACTTATTTCTGTGAAATAAAGTCGAATCATGATGAAATTAAGAGAACTAGGTTTAAATACAATATCTGTATACCACAGTTAAACAACAGTATGTATGCTATTAGTGCATATGCCATGGCCATAAAAATTTGTATCTTTCTGTCCCTAAATATAAAAATATTAAAAACTTTTTTGGCAGGTTAGGTAGCAAATTTGACTGGGCGCGCCTTAAGGTATAACACAAAATTACCAAACTTATATTAGATTTTTAAATCACTAAATCAAGTACAATATTCATATTAAAAATATGCATGGATACATTACAATACAGAGAGATTACCCAGCAGATATACAAAGGTCAAAATTTCCTCAATAAAAAAAAAACACAAAGTTACCTCAAAATTTTGGCTAGATTCGATTGTTTGTCAATATGGTACAGATTATAGGGTACTTTTTTTTTTTTATTTTCTAGAATGACGGAACAAGCATATGGCCCACCTGATGTTAAGCGGTAACCTCTGCCTATGAACAGTGCATTCGCACATAGGTCACGTCCACCTAGGACGCGCCCTATGACATGACATTGCACTGCGCCCGCCACCCTGAGACATGAAGATGAAAAGTCTCATGTGCCTGTAATTTCACCAGCAACCTTACCCTTCAAACCGGAACACAGCAATGCCAGCACTACTGCTTTGCGGCAGAAATAGGTATGGTGGTAGTACTTCCCCGGACAAAATCTTTCACAAAAAAGCTCTACTACTACTAAATTACATTCATTACCTACCCTTATACACCCTAGTCATCTACTTAGTACTGATTGCAGTCTAAAAGTTGTTCCTAAACAAACAAATCATGCTTTGCAGGTGGAATGGGAGTAGACTTCTCATACGACTCTGAAAATGTAGAAGAAGGCATAAACAAAGTAGCCAAGGAGCTGATAACTCATGGAGTCACATCATTCTGCCCAACTATGGTGACGTCCGATGAAGAGAAATATCACAAGATCCTTCCGAGGATCATAAAACGTCAGGGAGGCCAACATGGGGCCACGGTCCTTGGAGTACATTTGGAGGGGCCATTTATTAGTTTAGCTAAAAAGGGGGCCCATATGGAGCAGTACATCCAAGTACCTGATAAGGTGAGAATGTCAGTGTAAATATTTGTTCTAAATAAGTTCTGGTGAATTTTTTTAGGGGGGTTTTTGGGGGCGAAATATCGATCTAGCCCGGTCTCATCTCTGCGAAAACGCGTTTTTCCAAGCTTAGGTTAGCAATGATCTGCGAGGTCAGTATTTGGTAGGGTGAGCAGTTTATGCATGTATTTTTTTTTCAATGCCGCTACTCGATTAGTGTCACTTTTAAGGCCAGTAAACTTAGCTAAATATTTATTTATTTATTTATTATCTTTATTCCATCCAGTCCAATAAAAAGATTACTGGTATTTAAGAGTTTTTTAAACAATTGAGAATAAAATTACGTCAACCTTATACGTAGAAAAAAAAAATATAGACGAAACTAAGAAATAAATTTACAAAATTGATTGAAATTATTATAATCTTTATTTAATTACCGCATAATTTCAAGAGTTACATTTAAATTATTTATTAATTGCAATGAATAAGCTCTCCCAGGTCCAACTCTGCTAATGCTTTCTTCCAGTATTAACCCATTCCTAAATAACTTAAATAAGCCAGCAGGCAGTTTTAGAAGTAGTAGAGCTTTTTTGTGAGAGTTCGTTCGGGGAAGTACTACCACCATACCTATTTCTGACGCAAAGCAGTAGTGCTTGCATTGCTGTGTACCTGTTTGAAGGGTAATAAGGGTGCCGGTGAAATTACAGGCACATGAGACTTTTCATCTTTATGTCTCAGGGTGGCGGGCGCAGTGCAATGCCACATAGGGCGCGTCCTAGGTGGACGTAACCTATGAGGTAATGCACTGTTCATAGGCAGAGGTTACCGCTTAACATCAGGTGGGCCATCTGCTTGTTCCGTCATTCAGTAGTATAAAAAAGGCAGGACAAATTATTTACCAAATAAAATGTCCTAACTAACCAGGGTAAAATAAAATTATACCACAGAATATATATTATACTGAAAAATAGTTCAAAGTTCAGTTCTGAAAACTCCATCCAAATAAAAAAAGCGGCCAAGTGCGTGTCGGACTCGCCCATGAAGGGTTCCGTAGCAGCAAGTAACATAATATAAAAGTTCTTGGATGGAATACGATTAATGACGTATTAAAAAAAAACTACTTACTAGATCTCGTTCAAACCAATTTTGAGTGAAAGTTTGTATGGTAATGTACATCATATATATTTTTAGTTTTATCTTTCTCTTATTTTAGAAGTTATGGGGGGTTGGGGGGCACACTTTTTACCACTTTGGAAGTGTTTCCCGCGCAAACTATTCAGTTTAGAAAAAAATGATATTAGTAACCTCAACATCATTTTTGATGACCTATCCATAGAAACCCCACACGTATAGGTTTGATGAAAAAAATTTTTGAGTTTCAGTTCTAAGTATGGGGAACCCCAAAAATAATTGTTTTTTTTTCAATTTTTGTGTAAAAATCTTAATGCGGTTCACAGAATACATCTACCTACCAAGTTTCAACAGTATAGCTCTTATAGTTTCGGAAAAAAAAGGCTGTGACATACACGGACAGACAGACAGACATGACGAATCTATAAGGGTTCCGTAGTTTTTTTACGGAACCCTAAAAATCATGCAACCAAAGTTTTTCCTTTTTATGTGTTGTGTGCTGTGATGTGCTTTGGTGTGACAGCCTAAGAATAAACCCGTCCGTCTCCTTCCGTGGATGTCGTGTAAGCCGACTAAGAGATTACACCAGGGGATGGGCAGCAGCATCCATCTGAGTACTCAACACTAATACTGTAATCAACAATCCGCCCGCCAAGAATGGAATGGGCATGCATTCTATGCGGGAAGCCTTGTGCAGCAGTGGACGTCTAAAGGCTGCTGATAGGCCCAGATCTACATTTTGAAAAAGGGGGGGCAGAGTGCCAATTTGCCCCCATCTAGCCAAAAATATTCAACGAATAACCGCCCACTCCGCCCGTACATTACCCGCGCTAGACTCGCGCGCCTCGTTCGTCTTTCGTTGTTTACTTGAAGAGTATTATTTTATCTGTGCTTGAAATGAATCAATCTCTTCGTGTGCCGCGCGTCTTTTGTTGACAAATTAATAACTTACTACTACAATTATTAGAATAACAAAATTTCCTTCTGGCACTATACGTCCTATTACCGGAATGTCAACTCAGTCTCTCGGGGGCGTTTATCGCACATTGTGTGAAAGGAGGGCTTACACAGATTTTTGTGGTTGTACTTGTACTGAGTGGTGACTGCCCGCCCTCTAGTATTTGCCGCCCGGGGCAAGTGCCCCTCCCCCACCCCCCTAGATCCGGGCCTGGCTGCTGATGATGATGATATGTCGAATGAGCATCCACAAATGATTCTGATACACCCTGTGTAGAATGATTTAGCAAACATACACATATTATTGCTGATAACAAGTTCAATAACCTAGTAGGCTAGGTACCTATATAAAAAGTTCATTGCTTGGTATGCTGAAAGTGGGTTAGAGATAAGTGTGGTTGAGAAGTTGCATCACCACAACACTGATTACTGATAAACTTCTGTGGTACTGTACTGGTTAATTTACTGATAATAGATGTCCTGCGGTACTGTAGTGGTTAATTTACTGATAATAGATGTCCTGCGGTACTGTAGTGATTAATTTATATAAATGCTGCATTTATTTATAGAATCCTGACAAAAAAAATATGTAAATACTTTTCACCCGCAAAGACTTTAAGAACCGTGATCATGGCGCATGCAACTGTGCCGAAATATCGGGAACAAATCAAACTCAAGAATCATGGTAAATATCCCGTTTCTAGTGAAAAGTAAAGTTTTTATGATCTGCAAATATTTAATTTTCACTAGAAACGGGATATTTACCATGGTTCTCCCGTGATCATAGCGCATGCAACTGTGCCGAAATATCGGGAACATATAAAACTCAAAAATCATGGTAAATATCCCGTTTCTAGTGAAAATTATGTACATAACCATGATAGTTTCAAAAGTTATACTGCAAATATTTGTCCCTAATAAGGATTTAATTGTTACTTTGTTCAGAACTGTATTAAGGTTAAAGATATTTATTTCTCATAATAAATTACAAATTCACTTCTAGAGAAAACTTAAGATAATGTATAAAATAGAGTGCCGTACAGCGTTATAAAATAGTATTGACGACCTCAGTGGCGCGGCGGGCGAAGGTTGGCCTGCGACGCAGGAGGTTGCGGGTTCGATTCCCGCCTCGGAACATACATTTGTGCGATCTGCAGATATTTGTTCAGGGTGTTCTGGGTATTTTCTATGTATAATCAAAATATCTATCTATGTAATGTATTGTATTAAGCATATCAGTAATCTAGTACCCATAACACAAGCTCTGCTTAGCTTGGGGCTAGATAATGTTGTGTTAAATGGTAAATACACACACTCAAACAGACAAAGCAACCATGCTCATCACTGGTTAGTCTGTGTAGGTGTGTTATCTGTAGGATACGCGCGCACACACACATAAAAAACTTGCTTCAGTTTGCTAGAGAGCAACATTCTGCCTCAACTTCTTTATTTGTCTGAGGAAATTGAAGTGTGCAACTCTTTGCTTAAAATTTGTAATTAACTTTTCAGGGCTTAGAATCAGTCATAAAAGTATATGGCTCTTTAGATAACGTGATAATCGTCACCCTAGCCCCTGAGCTGGACGGGGCGATGGAAGCTATCAGGGGGCTGACGAGCCTCGGCATCAAAGTGGCGCTGGGGCATTCCTCGGCCAGCCTGGCGGAGGGAGAGAAGGCAGTGGAAAATGGAGCCAATTTGATCACGCATCTTTTTAATGCCATGCTACCGGTAACAATGAAAGAGATAATAAATTTATTTTTCATAAAGAACACAAAGTACCTATAAACATGAAATTAAATTATAACATACATACATAGACACACGCCTTTTCCCCGAATGGGTAGGCAGAGCCGCAAATTGGCCTCTTTTCACTGTGTGTTCCACCATTGTGGGAAACAGATGTAACAAGTGGTGAGCTTATTGCCGCCATTGCTTCAACGACTGACTCGGCTAACGCTTTCTTCCAGTAATAACATATTTTTAAATAAATAAGTAGCTAAAACAAGAAGCGGTCGATTATCTTTCTAACGCTTTTATTAGCTTCACTTGTAACAAAGAATGTACCTAATCAAATCTTGGAAGTTATTTTTAACCTCCTATAATTGTTATTATCTCACATTGTTTCAAGACTTCACTGGGCTGACTAAAACACAATGCATATTTTTGTATCATTCAGTTCCACCACCGTGACCCTGGCCTAGTGGGGCTGCTAGCTTCCACAACGAACAAACAAGTGTATTACGGGATCATTTCTGATGGCATTCACACGCACCCAGCGGCCCTGAGAATAGCCAGTAGAACGAACAAAGATGGTGAGTCAGTTCAGTTCAGTTCTTGGATAAGTGGCTTTTGTAGAATAGACCACCATATGTTTTTTTATGCTGTACAGTCCACACTACATTGTCTAGCCCCAAGCTAAGCGGAGCTTGTGTTATGGGTACTAGATAACTGATATACTAAATACAATAAATTACATCAGGGGTTCCCAAACTTATTTTGTCTACTGTCCACTTTGAGAATAAATAATTTTTTAACGTCCCCATTTTGTCACCTACTTAAAAACCACTCTATAACTTAAAATTTAATTAATTATTGTGAGGTATATAAGCGGAGATTAAACATGCACAAATCGGGTTATATAACGAAAACTTGTTAAAATATAATTGCCCGCGGTCTATTATCTACGAAAATGACCTATTTAGGAATACTAATAACTATTAAAATGCGAAAGTGTGTCTGATTTGACGCCCCCATTTTTTTATGGGTCTCTTACCGCCCCCCTTTAGGCCTGCAGCGCCCACAAGGGGGCGTTATCGCCCACTTTGGGAACCCCTGCATTACATAGATAAGTATATATATATTTTATTATACAAAGAAAATACCCAGAACACCCTAAACAAATATCTGCAGATCGTACAATTATTTGTTCCGAGGCGGGAATCGAACCCGCAACCTCCTGCGTTGCAGGCAAACCTTCGCCCGACGCTGCACGAGGTCGTCCGAGGCCATTTCGCCAATGTCACGTTACTTACAAGATCAGCTTTAGCACGAAGGAGATTATGGTGTATGGAGAGTGGACAGTGCAGCAATTTTTCAAAAACCAAGCATAGGTTTTAATTGAAATAAGAGGGCAACATACCTACCAAATTCTATTTACAAAACATACAACTAAAATTTAGTATGTAGTAGTGTTTGTAAATACAGGGGTAAATTTTTTTTTTATTTTTTTTAACAATGATAGACCTTTGTTTGGCCACGAGCTCACCTGTTGGTAAGTGACGATGCGGCCGAAGATGGAGCACAAAGGTCTAGAAGGCACCTATTCACTCTAGCCTTGAAGAGACCCAGATTATAGGTTTCAGGAAAGACAGACGACGGTAGTGTATTCCACTCCTTAGCAGTTCTCATTATAAAGGTAGAACTGAAACTTTAATATCCCTATAAGCCCGGGGAGGGGGTATTCTACACATCATGGTGAATAACTTTAATTCAACGACTTGCGTGGGGCTGCCTCATGCTCTGTTAGGTAAATTTTTGGAGGAATTTCAGGATTTTTACGAGGCACTTCATGAATGAAAAACTTCGAAATTTAAAAAGTCGTAGAACTAAAGTTATTCGCCATGATGTGTAGAATACCCACTTTCCGGGCTTATAGGGATATTATGTTACACCCTATTCTGTTGGGAAATATACTTCTTTCGAAAGGAGGCGCGGGTAGTTTTTACAAGCTTTTATTTAACTTGCAATGTGTGTGTTTGTTTAGTTAGGTTCTATCTTGCAAGCTGGATACTTGCAAGTGCATTGCAGTGCTGAAGCTTGTAGCTTGACCACTTCTCGACATCCGATTGAGCTGAAATTTTGCATACCTGTCATGTTCCGATGACAATACATTATTAAAGTGATAGCGAGCTGATCTGATGGTGAAGGAAGGTGGACAACGGAACTCCTCGATGGATAAGAGGTATACTGACCATCTTTTGGCTCATTCTGATCAGCATACGGTTCCGAGTACTAATCTTATAAAAGCATGTTTTTAAAAATATATTTTTCAACCAAAACACTTGTTTATTGTGTGATGATGTTTGATTAACGCCCTCTTGGTGTCCCCACTCTTCAGGCGTGGTGCTGGTGAGCGACGCGGTGGCCGCGCAGGGGCTCGCGGACGGGCGGTACCGCATCGGGCCGCAGGCGGTCAGCGTGGAGCACGGCCGCGCGTACGTCGCCGGCACCGACACGCTGTGCGGCAGCACCGCCGCGCTCGACGCCTGCGTCCACACCTTCAGACAGTCCATAGGTATACCGCCCTTCATCAACATCATGCTGTGAGCGTGGAGCGCGTACGTCGCCGGCACCGCCACGCTGTGCGGCAGCACCGCCGCGCTCGACGCCTGCGTCCACACTTTCAGACAGTCCATAGGTATACCGCCCTTCATCAGCATAATGCGCTGAGCGTGGAGCGCGTACGTCGCCGGCACCGCCACGCTGTGCGGCAGCACCGCCGCGCTCGACGCCTGCGTCCACACTTTCAGACAGTCCATAGGTATACCGCCCTTCATCAGCATCATGCGGTGAGCGTGGAGCGCGTACGTTGCCAGTGTTCTCTTATTTTCATATACTTATGAACATCTTTGTTTTGTTGTACTTATTCGAAGTGAAATAAACTTATCCCTTATCATCAAAATTAGTAGACGTAGAGCTTTTTTGTGAGAGTTCGTCCGGGGAAGTACTACCTCCATACCTATTTCTGCCGCAAAGCAGTAGTGCTCGCATTGCTGTGTTCCGGTTTGAAGGGTGAAGTTACAGGCACATGAGACTTTTCATCTTTATGTCTCAGGGTGGCGGGCGCCGTGCAATGCCACATAGGTCGTGTCTTAGGTGGACGTGACCTATGAGGTAATGCACTGTTCATAGGCGCAGAGGTTACCGCTTAACATCACGTGGGCCATCTGCTTGTTCAGTCATTCAAGTAGTATAAAAAAAAAAAGATTGATTTTAAGAAAGGTTCTTATTTCAGATTGTTCGCTAGAGTACGCGCTCGAAGCGGCGTCGTTACATCCGGCCAGGGCTCTGGGGATAGCGGACCGGAAGGGAAACCTGCACTTCGGATGCGATGCCGACTTCGTCATCCTGCACCCCTCCACGCTGAAGGTGCAATCCACGTGGATCGCGGGCGAATGCGTTTATAGGAACACTGACGCCGAATAATGATCATTTTTAACCACCGGGGGAATTGGCCTTGGATCGCGAATCGAAAACAGATGTTTTTTTTTTTTTAGTAATATTGTGTAATCCATGCATACATACACCGCCTCAATAGGCCTCTTTTCACAGTGGGTTGCACCATCGTGGAATTTAGACGTGACGAGTGGTTAGCTCATCGCCGCTATTGCTTCACACGACTGACTATCAGCTAACGCTCTCTTCCAGGGCCCCAATTCTAATATTTTTTAAAGAAAAACCATTATTGTACAATAATGGTTAATTACAATTCAATTACAATTTTCATTAAAAATGGTAGTCTGCAAAATTTATGATTATGAATTATTAGGTTTTTTTTATAGATTTTACCTATTTTTTCGAAACGGCAATTATAATATAATTATAATTTTAATTATAATGCAATTCAAAAACCATTGAGTTTAGTAAAATACCAAAAGTGTCAAAACTGACGAGTCTGCGACGATTCATTAACAAATTTAATACAATTGGTTTAGTAGAATTGGGCCCAAGTAATAACACATTCCATAATAAGCTACCAGCCAAGACAAATCTTATACGAACGAATCTTACAAACAAGTCCAGGTAAATTGTGTAACCTTGGTGGCATTTTAAACAGTGTAGCGTAACAAAGGAGCACAAGTGTAGTGAAATTAACAAGTGTATTGCGTGTCTTTTCAAATGGGTGGAAATTGTACACTAAAATCTGTCAGTAAGACATGACTTGAATGAGGCTATACGGACTTGACCAAATTTATCAAAAAAAAAAGCACTTGACACTGTTAAAATTTAGGAAACATTCCTCGGACCCATAATTGAGGAATTAAAGAATTAAATTAATCTGCTATTAAGGTGGAAGCGCACGCTTGCGGCGCGAAATTCAATTTTTTTGGTGTTTTTTGCCCATTACAGCTCAGCATCACTTCTTCAGATAGCGAAAGTTGAGTTCGCGAGAACTAGGAGACTTAACACACATGTTTTACTTGATAATATCTCATAAATATCATCAGTTTAGCTATGATCCCCTAAACACATTTTAAAGTGTTTTTTTTGTTTTTTGTTTAGGGGTATCGTAGCTAATCTGATGATATTTATGAGATACTATCATCAAAAACATGTGTGTTAAGACTCCTCGTTTTCGCGAACTCAACTTTCGCTATCTGAAGAAGTGTTGATGAGATGTAATGGGCAAAAAACACCAAAAAAATTGAATTTCGCGCCGCAAGCGTGAGCATTCGCCTTAACCTAATCCGAGACGCAAAAATAGACATTTAGGTGAAGAAAAGCAAAGAAACTTACCAATAGGTAATAAAATATTCTTATTCACTGACAAGTGGTACTTTTAGAATTGAAATTACCGTGGATTGGTATCAATAAAAAAAAGGACTTGGGGGGCCGTCCCCGCTGCCTGCCCCAGTGTCCAGCCGGGCTGAGCGTGCGGAGCGACGAAGCCTACCTAGTTCCCGTCTAACCTAGTTTCCGTGTTCCGTCACCTCAGAACTGGTGGGAATGGACGCTTCGAGCGTGGTCGCGATCGGTGCTCATGAAGGACCTCAGGAGAGTAGTAAAGTACGCGGTGTATGGTCGTATTTTTTTTCTAAAGTGGTGCTTATATAAAAAAAACACGACTGCTAGAATATGCACTATGAATATGACTTTAAAGTCAACTAAAATCGAAGTTTATTTCTTGAGAACTATGTGCAGTAAATATCTAAGTGTTATATAATTTTAGAACCTGCAGCAGGTTCTTTCTACACTTTGATTACAAACTGGATCAGCTTCCGATATTTTTTAAAGTTTGGTCGTTTTAATTTGGACATTTTGGTCAAACTAGTTATTTTTTTTAAACTTCACTTTTCTAGTGCGTATAACGTGCAGATTCTAATGATACCTCAATCATCTAAATCGGTTAGGATTTAGAAGATATGGTGAAGTATAGAAATAGAACATGAACCCTGAAAACATACACTTTTTTGGGGCAGTCTTTTAAAAAGTACCGTGATATTTTAAACGTGGTTAACTTTACACAACGCACAGATTCAACACCACCATACTTTAGAAACTAAGATAAAATGTAACACTGCCGTAAGGATTATATCTACTGCAACAAATTATAATAAGTTCTGATTGTATTCTATATTCCATGATGCAGTTGAAACTGTGATAAAAATTTAAGTTCCATGGGAACGGACATGTTTATTAGAACTGTTGAATATAATTATTGTTATTAAGTCATTATGTAATAATATATTATTTTTTTACTCAATAAAAATGTATTGTGATCAATCTTTGTTTTACTTCTAAAATCCATGAAGAAATAAACAGGTTGGTAGGAGCCTAGTTCTATTCCCATTTGTCACCCTAGATCTGTCCCAAGTGGTAACAAATGGGTTAATTCAAATTTATAGAAAGAAAGAAAGAAAGAAGAAAGAAAGGTATTTATTTTGACCAAAACTGCACACAGAATCAATAAAAAAACACATGATATGTAAGTACAGAGCTGTGTACAATACTGTCAAAAAAGGTTCGCGCTCAGCATAATGCTGCAGTTACCAAGTTACCAGTTGGTTTATAGGTTCCAAGTACAGTCAACAAACAAAAGTCGGTGAACAAAAATGTAAATAAATATAATAAAACTAACTGGGCCGAATTTGAAGATACATTAACCTTTAACATTGATGACCTCTGTGGCGCGGCGGGCGAATGTTCGCCTGCGACGCAGGAGGTTGCGGCTTGGATTCCCGCCCGGAACAAATATTTGTTCAGGGTGTACTGGGTATTTTCTATGTATAATAATAAATAATGCTGGACAGTTCACACAACATTATCTAGCCCCAAGCTAAGCAGAGCTTGTGTTTTGGGTACTAGATAACTGATATACTTAATGCAATTTTTTTTTTATTTTTTTATTATACATAGAAAAATACCCAGAACACCCTGAAAAATAATCTGCGATCGCACAAATATTTTAACCGTTGTTCCGAGGCGGGAATCGAACCCGCAACCTCCTACGTCGCAGGCCAACCTTCGCCCGCCGCGCCACAGAGGTCGTCCATTGCATAAATAGTGAATACTAGTTTAGGAATAGTATATAACCATGTGAATTAAAACAGAGTGAACAAAGTCTAGCATAAAAAACAAAACTACTCTCGAAAACTTACACGGAACATCCCACTGGGGGGTTTCTGATAATGATCCGTCCACCATGATTCGCGATCGATGCGCATAGAAAAAAGTGACTCTTCAAAACCTATGAGTTAGATTCTAGGTATAATTTTAGATTAGGGGATTTAATCCAGGATGCAAAAGAAACAAAATATTTAGTGGCATGGAAAATCTTTATTGAAGTAAATATATTTATAAAGTCAGTACAATTTAAGTTCAATAGTTTCCAAAAATATTAAAGTGCAGGTTGCTGATCACCTGGCAATGTTAAATATGATTATTTCTTAATTAAAATACAAGCTAATATTGAGAAAACTGTAATTACGTGAATAATAACATGTATGTATAGATACCTAAATAAAATGACAAAAATATATTTTAGGCAGGCTCTGAAATACACTGCTCTATGCTGTTGTATCCTTGCCACAGTTACTTCAATAAACTTATAATTAAGAATAAAACCGCTAAGGTCACGTGAGAACTTGCGTTTTATTTTATTTTTTATTTTTATTATTTGTTTTAACGATGAGTATCGTTAAAACAAATAATAAAAAAAAAACTTAAAACAAAAGAGTGCGACAAGACTAACGCCCAAATTCTCAAGTAACTTCAGCGGTGAATAAATTTGGTCAAAGTAAGATGTACAACCAGTTAGAATATATCCATCCACTCGGTAACACCACGAAGTATTTCTATGGTATAAGCAAAACGGAAAGTGCAACGCGCTCAATTCCAAATTCGTGGACAGAAAACCCGTTGAACATCCTAATTTTACATTAAAATTAATCAAACATCAAGTTACAAACCACGCAATGTATACCATATTACTAAGTGTATGTATATAATATGTAAATACATTTTCATGAAAAAACAATAAGTAATAATATCATGGAATATTCATAGAGCCAAAATATTTGAGATAAACTCTACCTTGATACCATTAACTTCTAAGATCTAGGCACAATGCAGCAGAGACTCCTGTATGGATTACATAACAATTTTCGTTGACTGTGGGGCGAAATAGCACATACACAATAAGACGGCACCATCACACCAGGTATGCTGACGACATTCTAAACTGCTGTAGGTATATTGGAAAGATAGGTAATGTAACTTGGAGATATTATAATAGTTAAACTGAGATCAATGCAGACAAGCTTTGGTGAGCGTTTAGAAGAGTAAAGTGGCAGTTTTAGAATATCGCTTTCAGAGATGGTCTGTGTGACGCGCCGGCAGCTCGCCTACTCAAGGCAAACTACTTCTACTCAACATTAACGTTTACATATTCAAATGTTACGGAGGGTATTGTCTGTTAGATATCGTGTTCCTATAGTCCACATTCACACTAAAACTATGTGGACTAAACCTAAGTTTAAAATACTTTAACAGATTTTAATTATTGAGCAATATATTCTAATAGAATATAGCAGAGATTTGCTCAGCTGCACCAACTCTACAGAATAACTCTTGTTAATTCTAGTATCAATCAATACCAATTCACACTCCACAAATGTCATTTTTTTAATAACGAGACACTAAATAAAATTAAAAGAAATAAATGAAATCTTTGGATAAAATTAAATATGCATTTGGAACTTGCACCTTTCGCATTAAAGCCGGTGAGGTTCCTTGGTGCGTATAAACGCTACGGTGTACGCACGGAAGACAAAGCCCAAAACATAGCCAATAGCCATACGCAGACGCCTTTGCGGTTGAAACGCACCAAAGAATTCCCAGGCTAACAATTACACAAAACAAAAAATTTACGTTAAACATAAATATTACAAGAAACAAGACAATATAAACTAAAATATACTTAAAATCTAAAATCGAAATAATATAAGTAGCCATTTAACCATAAATCTTAGCCAAAGAGATAATCACGGGAGTTGCAGGTCATGTGAACTAAATTATTGAATCGACATGATATGTTTTGTTATACTATACTGAAAAATTTGTGAGATGAGAAGTATCTAAATGGCCGCTTATGTGAAAAATTATGCTTATAGTAATATAAGAATCAATAATTAAAAAATAAGAACGCTACAATAAGTAAATACCAAGAATTGTATATTAAAATATTTGTACTTTTACTGACTAAAGGAAAAAACATTGGCAACTGCTAATAATCCTATAATTGTAAAAAAAATAACTTGTATAATGTAGATTGAAAACTGACATCTCAAATTCGTTCACGCGATGTGGAATGCAATTAGAATTCTTTAACAATATTAAAAGGTATAATAATATATTAAATTTTTATAATCAGCTCAACAATGTATATAATCTATAATAATTTAAAAGCCTAAACTGTGATATTTATTGCACAAGCACACTGTGGCTTAAAAAATCCAGTGAATATAGAGCTCACAACCATAGGTATTTGTTTGTTGTTTCAGAACAGGAGTGGAGATTTCAATAAAGGTGGGGTGTCAAAATTAAATTAGATCGTTTCAATTATTTGAGCATGTCATATTTAAAATATCTAAAAATAATGGAATCATTTTGAAGACTTAAACGAGGTAAGTAAAATAATAGTAATAATACGATGCCACCCACACAAAGTTAAACAGACAATTGGATTTTTATGCCACAAAACTCCACCGAAACCAATCGAGCCGTGCTTGGTGCCGCTTATAGGCAATACGCCCACCTCCAATAGGGAGGGTTAGAAGTAACGAGAGCTCACCTTGTGCGCTGCGAACCCTACTCGCCGATCTACGGGCTCTGCGCGCGGACAGCCACTCCCCAGGACTCTAGTGCGTAGCTACGAGCGGCGACTGCGAGAGCACACTGCATCGCTAGTCACGATAGAGCACTCCGCGGGCAGCGCCCTTGAACCGACACTACTCAACTACTGAAGTAATTTATTGCTGGATACATAAGTAGATTCGAGAGACATATTTATAAAATTGCTTTAAAGTGTATATAGGTAACTTTAAGATTTTCAAGAAAGGCTACTGTAATGTACTCTAATGATACAATTATTATCGAGTAACGTCGAATGGACAATAGATACCATTTGACCTGCCATTATTCCATGACAACGTGCTTACTTCTACGGCAAATAATACAGCGGCGCGGCAAATAGCCGCCGCGCCGCGCCCGCCCGCACCCACACTAATAAACATCTCTAAACAACACCACCGTCCTAGGCAAACTTGTGATACTGTTATGTATGTGTATATCAATTGAAAAATACCTTCTACATCTACAAAAACGCTCTACATACTGATCCCTAAAAGATATTTAATTTATGGCAAGAACAGAGGAAACATTGTCGATGAAATATCACCAAAATTAGTGCAAATTAGTGCAAATTATTAAATTATGAAAATATAGATGTAATTAGAGAGATTAAAACATGTCATTTCAGATATTTGAATTGAATTTACATACATAAATATAATTCAATGACATAAACTTAAATTTACTCATTGGAATTCACACATAAAATATAATAAGTAGGTAATAATAATAGCAAATTTGTAAAATTATCCAAAACTTATCACGCCACTTTTTGATAATTTTTGCAACCCTAAAGCAATATTATAATCAGCGTTAAACGCTCCCTTTGGGGCAATAGTAAGTTCTATTTTGGTTAATTTTACTCCACTAACACTCAATAATTTTGATCAATTATAACGAGTTAAAAATCGAACATTATAATATTTTAACCCTGAAAACATAAAACAAAAAAATTGGCAACAACTTTTACAAATTTTAATTAATAAAATAATAGCTATGTGCATGCTCAAATATCGTAAGAAAATAATTTGGCAGTAAAATTCGTAACTCTAAAGGCCTAAATACTGGCCAAAATACTATTCATATAATAGGCCCGGACATACAATTAAAACAAAACAATAAAACGACAAAATCAGAGTATTAATTAATCCTGCATATTCGCGAGGGTAATGTAGACTCGTTAGCCTAGTTAAAATAAAGAAAAAAAAACTCCCTAATACTATTGGGACAAAAAATCCAGAAAACAACTTAAAAACAATATGAAAAAAATAAACACGTAAGTTTACTCACTAATAAAAAAGGATTCAGACTCAAACAAGTCAACTATAACCTATCACTGGATCGAACAGAGCTCCCCTGCCTCTCCTGCAAGTTGCGACCTCACATGTCTTTGTTTTAAAATATTGAGTCGTGTGTCTTCACATTATGGTTCGTTTTGTCTAGTATTATTGCTTATATCACAAAAATTTCTTGTAAAACTGTTCCAATACATAACATATACATCAAATAAATACCTATTGCTAATTAAGTACAAACATTAACATTAACTTTGAATATAGGACTGAAATTCTTACAGTAACTACATTATTTTTGTATGATCGAGAATTAATAGTTTTTTTGAAATCTTTTTAGAAATATATCGATGCATGCCAATGTGTAGGTGCAAAGTTGGATAAAGCTTGTAAATATAGACATTCTAGCAAGTGGAGAATGAGATTTTTAATACCGCTGTAACAGGTTTAGTAAATACTTGGCAATTATATTTTCAAAATAGCAAATGTTGCATTTAGAGAGCATTCCTAAAACTGATAAAATATCACAATTAATTTTAGGTAAGGTCTGGTTAAGTACAATATCCAAACAGAATTAAGTTAATATCATAACAATATGGTCATGTACAAGTTAAGATAAACTATGAATAATTTTGAGAAAAAAAATACATTGCTCAAAAATACTTAGTAATTCATACGACGACTACTTCATTTTATACTTTTTGATAGGTCGTTTATAAAGCCTAATAATGTGGAAGACCATGGATTCGCGGTACCATAATGTTTATGAAATTGTATTATTGCATCTGACTGTTACCTGAGTTTTACAAAGACGTACCATTAGTAAATATTGCTGTGTTCCATCCAACCACAAGAGATAATGTCGAGGCCCCGAACTATTTAAAGAGACTAAAGGGGCGCCGACACATTCATATTATAAAGAGGTAAATATGGTGTTCACTTTTATAAATCGCAAACATGTGTTAAAATTTCTAACTATATTCCTAAATCTATAAAATGTCAATTTTAGAATATAAATATATGGTTAATTATAAAAATATATAATTTGGCGAACTGTATAAATACATAATATAATGTGGTGGGCACGTGGTGTTATTGTGGCAAATTCATGTACATAACAAGTGAAAAAGCAATTGCATTATGTACTAACGGGATTAGCGCGGTGGGCATGAACACTACATACATGAGTCTACCATTGTGACACAACCGAGTAGTCCATGTCACAACACATTACACTTTATTTTATACAAGTGTAACTTTAGCTAATTTAAAAGGTTAATAGAAGCTTTCTCGTGCAATATTAATGTAAGAATCACAACAAATGACTACATTTTCTTAAATATCTCGAATGCCATCCGTATCGACTAAAACATGGTACTCGCCATATACAGGAACATGCCAGATAAACCAACTAAGTATAATAGATACTCCTTTTGCTACCCAAATAACATTTTACAAAAATTATTGCGATGATTTACAGCGTTCTAATTTAGTGCATTACAATGTCTTATTAAGATACATCTAATAAAACAGAATCTTAACAATGTAAATCGTAATGCAATAATAGCCTACTCATGAAAAAACCTTCAAATATGTAATAGGCTCTCAAAACAAGAGAACATGAAAACATTTTGTATAGACACAAGAAATTCTGTAAAATATGGTAAATATATTTTAACGGACAATATATAATATTGTATACGAGTTTAACCTAAACTAGATGGCACGTTACACTAGTGTCGCCTCCTTTGGTCACGATAACACCTTGTATAAACCAACTCAATTGTGCGCTCTAATATTTGTTCATACTAAAATAATCACCAATTTTAAATAAACAATTTGGGAAATTTACGTATATTCATATAGGGTTAGTTTTAAAAGTAAATTAGGTTTTACGAGGCGACACTCACGCAGTCCCCTAATTGACATGTTTTATTTATATTACTCCAACTAGGAACCTTACCAGCAGCTGCTAAATTTAGAAACAAGTTAAGTAAATTCTGTCGATGGGAGTTGTTTAGTTAAATTTGGTAATGGTAGCTGCTATTTGGTGGGATTAGTCTAGTTCCAATAATCAGTTGCCACCAACATTTTTAAAAATTACTCATTCACTTTCCCTCTTACTCAAAAACTTATCAATTTTGCATAAATTCGAAACAAAACCATCCACGACCAAATGTAACAAAAAATATATAACTGGACTAAAACGACAACAAATGAATGTATATTATACTAACCTTTGGATTTTTTTTACAAAACTAAATGCAAATTACATATGTTCAATAATAAAATGACATGCAAATTATAAATGACTTATTGATAAACAGCAGTGAACTAATGATGTTTACTTACTAAATTCTAAAATGCCACAAACAAAAAATCACGAAGCGTAAATTGGTACCACTAGTTCACTGCGTGTGTTCAATCAGGCTAACATGAAACAAAATTAGAAGTAGTCAAATACTGTTTAGCATAAAAGTTAAGCTTTGTAAATCAGCAAAATATAATAGGGAATATAATGTGAGATCTTGTTATGCAGACTTACAGCCATCGAGTTACTCCTCAGACAATGTAAAGGGTGTTGAGGACTAGAACGTGGTGATTATTCTTAGCCAGAGTGACGATGTACCCCTCCGAGGTGATCTTGAGTCCGCAGCAGCGAGAAACCTGCCAACACAAGCGCTTTACTTACTCTCATTACACAGTTGAGTGAGACTCATAGTAGCAGGCAGTTCCAAGTCAGCAGCTTGCCAGGCTGCCAGGCAGTGCGCAAGCTTATAAACTGGCAATAATACGAGTAGATAGACAATAATAATAGTACTATTGGTAAAGCCCCTATACAGCTGCAACCAAAGATGTACTAGCTACTAAAAAATTCAGTGAATTCTTTCAAAAATAGACTTGACAAACATTTAAAGTGCACTGATAAGGGCTAAGATATACACGCATCAGCTCCGAGTGCTGCCTGTGTATTATAAACAAATAAATAATAAATAATTGATGTACTGCCTAATTGTATTTTTCCATGTATTAGCAAATTGACGAAACTTAAGTGTTCTCAATGTCCCTATGGTTTAAAATAAAAAAACATGAATACGAATACATGTAGCTTAATTTTCAGCAGCATCTAATAGATGCCAGCAGTAATATCTGAGGTGGTAATCGTTCATATACTTTGCAAGGTATACAATACGGAGAAACGATGGTCACGTGGGAGAATCCAGATACATCATCACCAATGAGAACAAATCATAACTGTGCTACCAATTGTAATGTAAATCTCGACTCCCTTATATTACCTGACTGATAACAAAAACCAACAAATTTTTACAACAAATTACGTTATTGATTGTTTCATTTGATTGGCCAAATAAAATTACAATTTCAATATTTTTTAACAGAATGAACTGATTTTTATCCGTAATTAAGTTATTATTGCAACTAGATAGTGGCGTTATCTGGTGTTAGTCTCGGAGTAGCAGGACCTTGTTTTCTTGGATCATTATCAAGACAATCCAAATGTCAAATATTATTATGTTGATTACATAACAAAGATTTCAAGCTACCTTGATATCATTGGCTAATAAAATTTAACAACTATTCTACAGATTTAGCTCATAAACGTTACCTACAAATTGTACCAATACAATACCACACTATATGCAAATTTCATGAATATCGGATCAACAGCCTCAAGGAACTTGTTCCCGTGCGAGTTGCCGATCAGATAGATAGATACGTTTATTAATAAAAAAGGTTCATTACATAGTTCGTTATTATGTTGTAACCGCGTAAACCAAGGTAGGTTTGTGATGGTTACTCACATTCGCTTGACTCGCACTATAATTAAAAAGGTACATAAATAGGTAAGTACATAAGCATATACTACACCTCTTACAGTCATACCTATTTAGCAACAAGTAGGTAACAACAGCCGGTACAATATAGGTATTTACTAGGTAGGCAGGTTTAACACTTTTGAATTACAACTAAGCGAGGTATACTATGCATTTAAATACTGAGGTAGGTAGTCAGTGTAGTAACATAGATACTTACTTAGATATATTATCATGAAAGTGTTTTTTGTATAGTTGTTTGTAATTTTTGTTGTTTATTCTTTTAATTAAATCTGGAGGCAGTGCATTTATTAATGATCAGCACGTCGCCCGCGTGCTACACGTTGATCCCGTTGGGGTAGCCGATGACGTGACCTGGCTACGCTATACGATAGCCTACTCTTTCCAAATAGTAATGTTGTTCTCACCTTCACATAGGGGCACTCGAACTCTGTGACAAGCACGACGTCGCGCGAGAACACGGCCACGTGGAACTTGTTCCCGTGCGAATCTTGGATCAACACGTCGCCCGCGTCCGACACGTCGATCCCGTTGGGGGAGCCGATGATGTGACCTGGCTGCGCTATACGATTGCCTACTCCATCCAAATAGTAATGTTGTTCTCACCTTGACATAGGGGCACTCGAACTCTGTGACGAGCACGCCGTCGCGCGAGAACACGGCCACATGGAACTTGTTCCCGTGCGAGTCGCCGATCAGCACGTCGCCCGCGTCCGACACGTCGATCCCGTTGGGGAAGTTGGTGACGTTCTCGCATCCGATGCGGCGCAGGAAGCGCCCCTCGTCGTCGAAGACCACGACGCAGTGCCCCTTGAAGTCGCACACGTAGAACTCCTTGCCTGAAATTCAGATATTTTATTAATAATTGGAAGCCATTAGTAGTATATTTAGCTTTTCATTGCATTTCGTTTAGTTTCAGTTAGTAGCAGTCAGTAGTAGAGCTTTTTTGTGAAAGAGTTCGTCCGGGGAAGTACTAGAGACTTTTCAACTTTATGTCTCAGGGTGGCGGGCGCGATGCAATGCCACATAGGGTGCGTCCTAGGTGGACGTGACCTATGTGATAATGCACTGTTCATAGGCAGAGGGTACCGCTTAACATCAGGTGGGCCCCCCCCCCCTGCTTGATCCGTCATTCCAAGTTGTATAAAAAAAACCAGACTCAGGTGTAAATTGTTCAGACTCAAGGCTGTCAATTTAGTCTCAAGTTTATTATTTATTCGCGGGTTAGCAGTATGCCTCAAAAACCAGGTCTATCTACCTACCAAAAGTTTTTGAAATTTCAGTAGTTACGGCCGCGGCGGCGCCAGCGTTGTTATTGCGTCCCAAGCATCCAAGCCTTTTCTCAACTCTTTTAGTCTTATGTAACTTGAATCTGATTTTGATTGTTCTGTTGATTCTTCAGACTCTTTGAATCTTTTGAGGTCAATAGAGTTCTTTGTTTTATAGAAGCATCATAATCATAAAATATAAATGATCGTGACTTGGTATAATTTTAGAACAATTCGTGGAGGACGCGAGGGACAATGAACGGGTTACGGGTTATTGTCCAGCCGGGCAGAGCTTGCGGAGTGACGAAGAAGAGCTAGTTCCCGTTTCACAGTAACGAACCATGGTAATGCTAATAAATTGTAGCTATTTTATTATATTCTAGGAAATAAATAAAATAAATATTGCTGGACAGTTCACACAACATTATCCAGCCCCAAGCTAAGCAGAGCTTGTGTTATGGGCACTAGACAACTGATATACTTAATACAATATATTACATAGATATAGATATTTTTATTATATATAGAAAATACCCAGAACACCCTGAACAAATATCTGCAGATCGCACAAATATTTGTTCCGAGGCGGGAATCGAACCCGCAACCTCTTGCGTCGCAGGCAAACGTTCGCCCGCCGCGCCACAGAGGTCGTCTGCAAATGACTTTCTGCAAATGACTTGTTAAACCCAAATACTTAAAGAGTCATAATGTATGGGCGTTGTTGTCAGATTGAAATGCACTCTGTCAATAAATACTATATTTAATTACCTCTTCGTGAGCTCATATACTACATAATAAATGTATGTTTCGAGTGGTCACAAAATGTCTGTCACATTTTATCCAAACTACTACACAAAGAAAGTTGAAATTTGGTACATAACCAGAGTTAGGTGACCCAACGTAAGTAGACGGATGCAGATTTTGGGGGTTAATTTCGTGGGGCAAAAAAGAGTACTAATAAAATATTAATCGAATCATGTGACATATCAAATGAAAGGGCTCCTCCTGCGGAAAGCATTTTTTTTTGTACAGTTTTATAATACATGTTTTAAAATATATGGGTTAAAATCAACCATTCCCAACCCTTATCTCCCAAACGAATGGGCTTGACATTTTGAAGAAAATTGCGAATATTGGTGGTCCCTTAAAGTTTACAGGAAGAAAAATGCTACGTCTTCAAATTCCCACGCGAAACGGAATATATTAATGAATGTAAAATGACGTACGGAAACCTCTCCACTCGTACTTGACAGGTTTTAAAGAGTACAAACCACTGATAGCGATGTCGGACGGCTCGCGCATGCACTCGCTGCAGTCGAACCAGCTCATGAGGTCGCCCTCCTCGGACAGGATGAAGACGGTGGGCGTCACGCTGTCCACGGCCACGATCAGACCCTCGGCGGTCACCGCCAGCCCAGCCACTATGTCGATGAAGCGCACCTACGAACACACATCATCATCAGCCACTTCACTTTCCTAAGGAATATCACGACAGTTTTTTGTGTTTTTTTTTTTCAATACAAGCTCTTTTAAAATTAGTGATCGTAACCGTGGGTTGATCAAAATGAGCCTAAACACGGCCAGTCTAATATTATCCATCGAGGAGTTCCATTGTCCACCTTCCGTCTTCACCATCAGATCAGCTCGATGTCACTATCATATTGTTATGTCATCGCAACTTGACAGGTATGCCAAGTTTCAGCTCATACGGTTGAGGATAACTGCTTTAAAATTCAGTTGCAAGATTCCACCCCGATTCCACCCAGACAAACATACATACATTGCATGCAAGTTAATAAACGCTTGTAAAAAATTGAGTTTTTTCTTTATTAACAATTGAATATTCTGAACTGTTGTTAGACTAGGTTCATCACCATCATCATCAGCCATTTGCCATAATAACCACACTTGGCAGGCAGATTTGTGATCACAGTATTGGTGATGGGTACTCAAGTGGACGCTGCCATCTTCTGGTGGTGTCCCTTAGTCAGCTTTTACTACATCCACGGGAGGAGACGGAAGGGTATATTCATAGGCTGGACACACCAGCACATACGGAAACAATATTTACTGATTCGTCGAGCCACTGGTTCTTTCTTGCTCTAACCAGTGAGCAGGTTGAGGTACCATGATCATCATCATCACCTCCTTCATTGAATATAATTGGGTGAATTTGCCATAATCACCTCACTTGGCAGGCGGATTAGTTTTATCTTAAGAACACTGGTGAATCATCATCAGCCCACACTAGTCCACTGCTGGACATAGGCCTCTCCCAATACGCGCCACTGAGCCCGGTATTCGGCTCTTCTCATCCACTTTCTGCCCGCCGCCTTTCGTAGGTCATCGCTCCACCTAGCCAGATGGCGCCCCACGCTACATTTGCCAAGACTGGTGAATGCTACTGCCCATACCCTGGTGTTTTAAATTTGGACAGGACTTGGGCGGAGAACAGATTTCATCAGACTGGACCTTTCCAGATTAACATTGAGATTCAATGACCCTCTTACCAAACAGCGACCACTGCCGGTTTTGACCCTGTTAATCACCGCCGGGGTGCAGCTAGCTCAATTTCCTGGACTTCTTGAAAAAGGAGTTCATCGCAAAAGAATCCCTCCTTTTCCATGAAGTCAACCAAAAGCCGGCCCCTGTCGTTCCGCTGTCCCTCTATCAGTTCATCGCCAATCCGCGTGCCCATACATATAATAGCTACAACAGATAAACCTCTCCATGCAAACCATTCCGGAATTGAACATGTGGGACCTGGCATAAATGCTAGATAAAGAATGAAGTGAAATAGTTACTTACAGCGATTTTCTTCAAGAAGTGTCCATTCTTGGTGAATATCTGCATGCGCGAGCGTTCGTTCCCGCGGTCGCAGACCACGAATTTGCCGGTCGCGCGGACCACGGCAACTTTGCGAGGGTACCACAGCTGACCCTCCTCTTTGCCGGCCGTTCCGAAGTTGAACTTGTACGTGCCAGATTTGTCAAACACCTGGGACAAAGTTTCATCAAGGTTACAAAATGGTACTTAGCCAACTTGTTAACATCTTCCAAAAGCTGAATAATGCTTTGAGTATTGCCATAGGCATAACCACTCTCTGGCTACTGGCGCCAGTGTCGGCAAAGTCATACACCATAAGATGGTATGATTGGTATGTCGTGTAGGCGTAAGAATTAGTTATTTCTTACGCCTACACGACATACAATCGAAACAATTAGAACCAAAAATTTACTTGAAACTGTGCTTACTTTACTTATGATATGATTCTTATTTCATTATGTACATTCCTATATGTATGGACCTCAGGTAGTTTTTTTTATTTTTATACTACTTGAATGACTGAACAAGCAGATGGCCCACCTGATGTTAAGCGGTAACCTCTGCCTATGAACTGTGCATTACCTCATTCTAACCGTAAGTTAGATAGGTACTATTAGTGATTGTAAGTATATAGGACAAGATGACAGTTGATAACTCCAGCGCGGAGCATCGTCGGGAAGCGCGGGGGAAGTAGGTATTATCTCGGTGGCCATACGGGTACGAACAAAAATAAATACGTAAGTGGCACTTCTATTTGGTTATTAGTTATTCTTATGGTATGGCCATCTCTTCATCATCATCCTGTAGAATAACACTGCTGGACATAGGCCTCCTGAAAGTCACGAAGGACGGTTTTGAGCTGCCGAAATCTACAGACTTCGTACAACCTTTAAAATTTCGTGGGTTATCGCCTTCCTACACTGCGTCGTCCAGTTCGTGAGGCCTTATTCCACTGGATAATTACAAAAAGGCACATCGCTAATTACAAGTACAGCTTATTTTTTTTTTTACTGTGAATTTTCGAAATCCAAATCTAACCATCTATTAATTTATACTAAACTAGCGACCCGCCCCGTCTTCGCACGATTGAGTAAAAAAAAAAAAAAACATTTCCCACTTCCTCGGCGGGTCCGCACAGGAAATAAGGGATTCCACTGTGGATTATTATACCATCTGCCCCAAATTCAAGACTACTCAATCATAAAATATAGCTAATTGAGCTGGCCCAAATCGGGGATCCAATCGGCATTTTTGATAGATAGATAGATAGATAGATAGATTAACTCTTTATTGTACACAAATAACACACAGAAACACAAAACATAACTCAATAACAAAAAAATAACAGAAATGTACAATGGGCGGTCTTATCGCTTATAGCGATTTCTTCCAGACAACCTTAGGATGGAGAGGACTATATGGAAGAATGGGACAGTGGTGTTATCACCTTGAAAAATACACATATCATTAAATATATACAAACCTACATTATAATACATAAAAATAAATACATAATAATATAAACACAACATAAAAGCAGACAAGAACAATGAAACTCAACAGGACGAAGAAGACGATTGGAGATAAAACAGTTTTTTGGTGTTTATAATAATTATTATTATTAGTTCTCATTGTGTTTTGGAAGAAAGCGTTAGCCGAGTCAGTTGTGGGAAGCAACGGCGGCAATGAGCTCACCACTTGTCACGACAAGTGGGTTGTACCACGTCCTCACGATGGTACAACCCACGGTTAAGAGGCCCATTGAAGCACTGCCTACCCTTTCGGGGAAAAAGGAGTGTCTACGTCATTTTGATAATGAATGAGGATAAAGTTTACCAGGAAGTCTGGAGTAGAAGAACAAAGTTTCCTGTTACAAGTTAATCAGCTAATCAACACATTTTACTTATCAGGATTTCAAACGTAGGTACATGTGTTAATCTTGTGTTGCTAAGAACAGAACGACATATTCGCAATTATTCAGCGAAACAGCTAACAACATTTTAAAAAAAACACTGGGCATCTTAATTTGAAATCAAGACTGCATGTGACATCATCTGTTGTATCATTGTATTAATATATGGTGCGACCGAGCTTAGCAGGTTTTTTTTTAAATAGAGTATACTCGGTGTATTGCTACCCTTACAATCTCAAAGTAAAAAATATTACACACAAAAAGTGTTCAAGCCCAAGTGGTCAACACAAATACTGACCTCGCAGATCATTACTCAACCTAAATTTGGAAAAACGCGTTTTCCCAGCAATGAGATCTACCTAGATAGATTTTTCGCCCCCAAAAACCCCCTTATAGCAAATTTCATCAAAACCGGTAGAGCAGTTTTCGAGATCGAAATGTTTGTATTTTATAGAGAAATATATATATATATTTCTCTATAAAATATCAGCCTGCCTATGAACAGTGCATTACCTCATAGGTCACGTCCACCTAGGACGCGCCCTATGTGGCATTGCACTGCGCCCGCCACCCTGAGACATAAAGGTGAAAAGTCTCATGTGCCTGTAATTTCACCGGCACCCTTACCCTTTAAACCGGAACAAAGCAATGCGAGCACTACTGCTTTGCGGCAGAAATAGGTATGGTGGTAGTACTTCCCCGGACGAACTCTTACACAAAAAAGCCCTACTTTTACTAAATATTGCTTGTTTTTAATAGTATAGGATATACATATATATAATTACCGTAATGCGATGATTATTAGTATCAGCAACGATAATATCCTCATCGTTGCCCAGACAGAATCCGTGGGGCGAGTTGAACTGCCCCTTGCCACCTCCTAACTGGCCAAACTTGAATCTGATGTGCATGGGCGTGGCTTTAGTGGCGCGGACCAACGGGGCAGGCGGGGCTACCAAGGCCGCTTCTTCGGCAGCGGTGAGGAGAGGTCTCCCAGGGGACACCCCACGGGGTATAACGGCCATACCACTCACACCACCTACTCCACCGAAGCCATTCACTTCTGAAAATCACACATATGTTTGTAGTTAAATAATACAGCGGAGTCCATTCTGTGTAGCATTCTTTAATTTGGTGTTTCCGGTCTAAGAATATACCCATCCGTCACGTCGTCACGTCCAGTTGATGTCGTAAAAGCCGGCTAAGGGATTACATAAGGGGGATGGGCCCAAACTAATTATCGACACTGCAATCACCAATACGCCTGTCAAACGTGGAGACAAAGGCAAATCTCCTCATTGCAATTTATTTAGTTGCTGTAAATTAATCTTTGTTTATATTTTAAAATTCTTATTGTTAATTTAATATGTTTACCCAATCATTGTTTATATTTTAAAATTCTTATTGTTAATTTAATATGATTACCAACCTATGTTAATTTTTATACCTATGTAAAATGATTAGTGTAATTGGCCTGTGCCGTTCTAGTTGAATAAATAAAATACAAATACAAAAATACAAATTGGGAAGCCCTCATTCAGCACTGAACGTGATGATGATTCTATAAATTTAAACCGCGCCTAAACTATCACGGTTCGTTTTGAGTATAATAAAACAAATTTATCGCAACAATTTCAGCGCGATTTGGTTTAAGAGAATGTTGCAAGGCACAGGATTATGTCAAAATTCATCAACATTCATACGCCTATTTTTTGTCAGTATTATAGGAATGATAAGTGTCTTCAGAATGTTATTCATTATATACTCATAGTAAAAACTTTCTCAGTGAAGTATCTATGGTGGTTCTACAACTAACTACTTGGATTTGGACTTACCAGCATTTAATCCAAGTTTAGCGAGCGCCTGCAGGTTATTGTACGCTTGAGGCGAGTTCAGGTCTCCAGCAAGCAACTCAGCGAGAGTGAACGCCGGGGCGGGCGAGGCGTGAGGCGTCGGCGGCCCATCCTTTTCAGCGATACTGGCAAGCTGCTGCAGGTTGTATTCTACCATAGAAGGCATACTAGGGACGCTGCCTACGCCAGCCACGCTATTGAGGTTCACAGATCCAGGCAAAACGCTATTGCCGACACCTGACGGCACTCCTAGTGCGGCCACGCCAACCAACCCGCCCACAGAGGAGACGCCCGTCACGCGGCGGACGCCGCCCATCGGGTAGTCATCAAACACCGGGGTGTTCGAGATAGAAACGGCAGGTGAATGCGAGTTGGACGCAAGCGATACCAAAGCAGAGGACTCGCTCGCACGCTTCCTCTCCTCAGCGATAGTCGTCTCGGTGCAGAACGTTCCAAACGTTTCCTCTGCGATCTGCTCAAACTTCTCCAGCTTTGTGACAAACCCCAATGAATAATTGACTTCGAACTCCGGGGCGCCCTCGAGCAGGCGGGCGAATTGCGAGGCGACGGTCTTCTTCAGCATAACGATCTCGGTTCCGTCGCCGCGACAGAGCAGTCTAGCGGCAAAATTGCAGGCGCAATCGATACGCTGGACAGTTTTGTCGACGCGATCGAACAGATCCATCACTTTCAGCTCTCGCTCCTTGTGCAAACGCTGGAGTTCTTCGAGAGCTTTCTCGCGGCGGTTCTCGATCGCGGTGATGTAAGCGCGGTAGGTGTCGTTGATGACGTTCTCGGCTTCCTCGCGTTGTCGCTGAAGGTCACCGAGCGCGTCGTCGAGCTTGGCGGAGGCGCTGCCGGCGGTGGCGGCGCGTGCGTTGGCTTCCACGATGAGGCTGCGCAGCTCGGCGCGCAGGTTCGGCTCCGCGTCCACGATGCGCTCGCAGCGATGCTCTCCCGCCTTGTGCTCGAGGGACAGGCACTCCGTGCACGCGCCGACCTCGCACTCGATGCAGTAATACTTGAGGCTCTCTCCCGCGTGGCGGGTGCAGAAAATCGGCTTGTGCACAGCGGACTTCTCCTTGCAGGAACGCAGAGTGTCGAACGGCACGACTCTGTGGTTCTCGAAGCAGCGCATGAACTCGTGCGCGGAGTTGCAGTTGGAGCAGAGGAAGTGCGAGCAGTCGGAGCATCGCGCCACGGCCGGCTCCTTGCTTTTGCAGCACGTGCAGACCACGGACTGGTCCATGGCGGACACGTCCAGGATGTTGGTGATCACGTAGTCGGAGGGTAGGGAAGCAGCGCCCCCTCCCGATACCTAAAAACGGTGTACACATTAAGAAATAAAATACGCAAACAAATACTATTTTATAGTGCCTTCTCACCAAGTGCTGATAAAGGGAGATAGCATTACCCTAGTTAAGATCAAAAGCATGTATTTTTATGGTCTTAGTTAAGTACTTATAAAAAATAAATCGAAAGAAACCTAAATCTCTGTAAGAAAGTCGGCTGTAAGTGTGTCCTTAGTGCAGATAAGATGGCAGGTCATCAAGTCAAATACTTACAGTGGTTTCTTGTTTGCATATTGGACATTCCACACCTAAATCAAATTTCAGAGAATCTCCTGCCTCGTTCACCATCAACTTGTCGATGCAAGCTTCACAGAAAATATGAAGGCATGACAACACCCGTGGACTGCATAACTTATTGCTGTAAAAATTATAACACTGTTTATGATAAAAATCATTTTACAGAAATAAATAGATCATTGAGAACCAAGTACTGATGGTAACAGATAGCCTAACCATCAGTTAAGATGATAAATAATTTTTCAACACACTTGCTCATAAAGTGACTCTAATTTCACTGCAATTAGGCACATAATGACACCTGTAATAAAACTGTGACTTTTGCATTGCTATTATTGACAAGTGAGTTATAGAGACAGTTGAACATTTACACAGAGTGTGTATTTCTGTTTTATTATTATTTTCTTCACAAGTGTGTTGAAAAACGTTGCATGATACATGTGTGTATTGATGATTACTGTCCTCGGCTGTCTTAAGGCCCTCACGTAACGGGGCGGGTCTCAATGGTGCCTCAGCGGTAATCACGAACATTACACACTCGTACCATAACGTACTATAAAAATATCTGTGGAAAAGCTTCAAGCAGGTTATTGTTACTATCAGCCTTTTTAAGACCCAGATATTGTTACCAGTAACTTACTCGCAAATTTTGCAATTTTGATCTTGGTTCCCATTGCTGTTATCAGTAGACTCCAAAGAACCCTCATCAATGAGACTCCCAAGGCCATCTCCAAATAGCTCTCCATTCAATTCTTCCATTTTTACTTATAATTATAAATCGCTGACCTCACAATACTGAAAAAAAAGGAAAGCAAATATAGACCAGCTTGACATTTGTATTTCAGACAGTGAATACTGAATTTGCTTTTGTATATTATGTGTTTGTGTGCATGTGCGTGTGTGCGTGTGTGCGTGTGTGTTGTGTGTGTGTGTATGTGTGTGTACCTCCCTTTACTCTCATAATCTTTGCCCCATGCTTTAAATAATCCTACTAATATTATAAACGCCTAAGTTTGTAAGTATGGATGGATGGATGGATGGATGTTTGTTACTCTTTCACGTAAAAACTACTGGATGGATTAGGATGAAATTTGGAATGGAGATAACTCGACTCCCGGAATAACGCATAGGCACATTTTTATCCCGATATTCCAACGGGATCGAGACTTACGCGGGTGAAACTGCGGGGCGCTGCTTGTATAAAATATATTATAGTAAGTGGCATGCACTTCAGTAGACCCTTGGAGCATGTACTATGTGAGTGTGATTATACTTCAGTAAAGTTTCAGCACACAAGACTGTCCAGTACTTATCCCTATTTTATTACCACTGTCAAACTGGTTTTAGGTTGGTATAGCTACCTATTTTAGTCCAATAAATGGTGAATATTCCAATATTGCATCTGCTCTGAATTATTGTGAACTTTTTGATTATAATAGGATATTTGACTCAAATGTTTTTGGAAACAACTTTTTCCAATTGTCAGAGTCGGAAACAGATATTCATCCAATATTTTGCACTAGCTCAAAAAAAGCATATTTATGCTTTTTATTCATGTAACAAATTAATAATAGTCCTTTATGTAACTATAGAGTTTGGTATATTGGTATCTGATTTACATCAAATGGGGGACTGATGTTATTTACAACTGGTTTGCAAGGATTGTTACCAGCAGGCCTCGTGGTTCTGACCAGGGCCAGGGAAAATTATTGTAACAAATACTAATTATTAATTGGGGCACTATATCCTTCCAAACTGTTCTTTAGTGTAATTATGCAATAAAATATTTACTATCATAGTATGTGTAGAACATCAAAAGGTAACTAGGTAGGTACCTACATACTGCATAGGGGTTTTGTCAACATTTAGTAAGGAAAAATGGACAGATTTATTTTAAAAATTACATAGGTTGTAGCTTATTATAGCCAGCAATATAATGACTTGATGTAAAAATTTAGGTATTAACCGATACATCAATGGATGTAAATGGGTTTTCTGGGATAGATGAATGCAAGTATGAAGGTAGAAACACTATTCCAGGCACATACATTCCTGGTGATAGCTACATACATGTTCAGTATGTCATCTATTTCTGACTTTTGAAAGGTAATGGGCTCTTCATTTCTCAAGCATTATTTACTAGTATGATAATGCTAGATAATTACTCGTTTTTATACATGTCGTTTTTGTCATATTTAAAAACACTAAATGTATATACAGGTATACGTAACATACCTACAAACGCAATGCACCATGCAGACAATGGCGAAGGTCGATAGTCCATTTACAGGAGAGTTTTCGAAAATAACGATTGATATTAAAAATTAATACAATATTCGTGCAATTTCTAGAGCGTTAGACTAATTACTAACCTTGTAACAATATAATTTGAAGCAAATTCAGACATTCAACTCGAAGAATGTTCTACCACGCCGTAACTATGAGAATACTCATCACTTTTGTAAATAAATAAAAAATGAGCATCAACTCTCAAAGATATTTTTTAAAAATAAAATTGTTTCTTCAGTGGAAATAAAGTTTGTCACGTTCTCATTTTAAAAAAGAGAATACATCACGGGTGTATTGATTTTCTGCGGAGCGGCGGCGCGGCGGCGGCGGTCGCAGTCGCGAATCCGTCGTATTGTGCATGCAAGCCACAGAAAATTAATACTCATGCATGAAAGCAACCACCAACATGCATGATAGTGATTGATCACAGGCTTGATATTCCAAACCATGGCTACCAAATATCAGTACTGTGCAATACAGTTACAATATTGGCTCTGCTTTACCTACACTACACGTAATGAAAATTGCACGGGTGATTTGATATTATCATCAAGCGACACGAAAGCCTGCAATGCTCTATGGATATTATTGTCTTCTAGATAGTCAAGTAGCCTAGTATTAATGATAACCTCCATAAATTTGCAGAATATGGAGGTGATGGCTATTGGTCTGTAGTTTCTGGGGTCGGCTCGATTACTTTTCTTCGCAACCGGCCGCACGTCGCGTCGGCTTGCTTCCAGTCATCGGGCACAATCCCAGACCACATATAGAGACGATAGAGGCGTGTAAGGATGACTGACCACTCAGGCGCACATTGATTGAGTACTGAGGCCGTCAGGCCCACTTGGTTTGTAATCGTCTAAAGTTTGCAGTTTCTCTTTCTGGGAAAATGGGAATGGTTATTTTTGGCATATGTGAACCACAATAAATGTATTACCCACACCACAGAAGACGTTGTACTACAAACTACATTAATGACCTACACAGCCTGAAAGGAAACTATGTTAGCAATATTTGGTCTTGGTATATATAGTGCTGTGCAATATCATTCATGCATGTCATGTCGACGACATAGTACAAAACGTTAAACGGACAGACCGACCAGTGCCAACTTAGCATGAAACGCGCCCGAAATAGCGATTTTTTATTACCAAGGCGCGTGGGAAGTTTTGAGAAAGGGACAATTTGAAAAGGGACGTTTTGAGAACGGGTCAATTTGAGAACGAGACGTTTTGAGAAAGGGTTCATTTTTGTCGAAGGGTCATTTTGCTAACGGGATATTGTCCGCCTATAACCACTTCGCTAAAAAGATTAGTCTGCGAACGATGGTTCATGTTTCTTCCTTTCAATGTCACTAGCAAAAACAAAAATAGAAGTTCAATGGCGCGATTCGTCATACCTCCATGGGTTCGTCAAGATTAGTTGGCAGCACTGGGAGGAACTCTTTTCGGTGTGGCTCTCGGAACGTTACACATGATAAATACAACCCTCGGAAGAAGAACTAAAGCACCTCCATGATACAACCACGGTGTGGCTTTGTATCTCTTTCTCGTTTGTGTAGTGGCCATGGATGTAGTAGTTTGGCACAAACAAAAAAACTCTTAATCATGAATGTAGTAGTAACATGGAGTTAACATGGATTGAGTGCTAAAATAGCATAGTGTTCCTTCTTACTCCTATCCTAGAAGATAGCTTGCTATCCTATGTTAGAGAGAAACAAATATATTGTCACACGACAGGCGTTTTTCCGTTCCGTACCCTGAATTTTGGTATCTCCCTAGATTGTTACCATGAATGTACTAGTAATTTGACATTTGGCCTGGTACGACTAACACAAATAAGAACAGATAGATTTATGCTTGTCTCATTCCAACACATGAATACATTCATATAAAAGAATGAGACTGGTATAAACGATACCGTTTCGTTTTTAGCCTTAGTTCCATGCTTTAGTTCTTATTCCGAGCTCATAGTACACTTTATGTCTGTGGATAAACTGTTTGTCCATGTTTGTGCCGTTGAGCCATGGATGGACAATACTAGTAGCAGTGTTGTTCACAGACTATAGAAAAAAGTGTGTGTTGTGCATGGACGTAACATTACTAAAGCGCACATTACATTATTCAATTTGCAGAGCACTAGATGAGCTAGCGTGCTTTTGGATTGTGTAATGGCAGTTAGACAGCTAGTGATCCAATTTAGTGCGATCGCATGGACTCCGCACTGCCGCATCTCGTACACTAGTTAGCGCGCTAAATTGCATGGTGTAATGCGGACTAGCGTGCTAAACACTAGATATGCACGGTCACTGGTCAGTCCAGTCGGTCGGCGTGCGTTCGAACAGGAGGACGTATTTTTGGTTTAAAATCAAAATGACGCAACCATCGACTTCAAATTGTGAAGACCCAATCTCAAAAAAAAACGGAGATGACTCCGATGGGTCCAATCATCGAGCAACGCAGGCCTCCGTACCGGAGGGGAGACGCCATAGAGCTGTCAACCGATACATATTTTTTCAGAAATATTTGGGGGTGGCTTCACGCACTCACTTACACTTTAATGCACACTTTTGTAACCAGTCGTTCTATCGCTATAAACGCACACATCTATAAACAGCAACACATCAAAAATCTTTATACACACATAGATGCTTTCTGTGTACATCATCATGTTATGTCACAAAATTGACAGTAACATCCGTTCTAGGGACTTCCAGCGCTCAAGTCGATAAATGAATAGTATCGATAACTTTTTGGTAAGAACTTACTTTGTCTACCACCAAGGGTCATTTAAAGGATTTAAGGGCGGCTAGGGATGAGGGGAGGGGTTGAACGCTCTCTGTGAAGGGGGAGTTGCGGAACCGCCCCACTTTTCGAGGATAGCATAGAGATCATTTTGTGGATAACTATGATATTTTGGAGTAGGCTGGAGAGAGAGGGGGTAAACGCGGAAACTTAGAGTATAGAGAAAAATCAAGAAAATTTTGAGTACCCCTGGTTGTGTACCTTACTTTACAACAACTCATGAGATGATTAGTTCTTGGGAAAATTTAATTAGAATTTTGTTCAAAGCTTACAATAATTTCATAAAACTATGGGTTGGCAAGTCATAAGAGACGAAAGGAAAGAAAAGGAAAAAACGCTTTACTTAGCTCCCGACTTCCTACTAACCTACATAATCCATGGCGGTTCTGGCCTCGAAATATACAATGTATTATATATATATCTGTCATTCACTGTTATAACCAAAAATCATGATCCTAAGTGCCAAAAAACTAGATTAGACATTAAAATTTATAAATAGTTTTTTTTATTTCAGGCATGATTATCCCACGACACAGGGGATCCTAGTGTGGGATCAGAACTATGTAGGTATGTGTTGGGTGTGTTAAGTTATGTTGATGCTAAACGATGGTAGGTAAAGTAATACTTAGCGCTATATATAGTGAACAGAATATAATAAATATATATATATTTACATACATACATACATAGACACACACCTTTTTCCCCGAAAGGATAGACAGAGCCTTAAATGGGCTTCTTTTCACCTTGGTTTTCACCAGTTCTCAATAATATATATTTATTTTTATTTTATTTTTTGATGTTGGACACAGTTTACACATTATTTCTAGCCCCAAGCCAAGCAGAGCTTGTGATATGGACTAGATAACTGATATCCCTAATACAGTACATTACATAGATATTTATTTTGTATTAACATAGAAAATATCCAGAACACCCTGAACAAATATCTGCAGATCGTACAAATATTTGTTCTGATGCGGGAATCAAACCCGCAACCTCCTGCGTTACAGGTGAACCTTCGTCCACCGCGCCACAGAGGGCGTCAATTTATGGCATAAAATGAATAATTTCAAATTAAAATCATAACAGTTACCTACCTTGTTACATACCAATACCTTCATGGTGATTGGATTAACGGTTAGAAAGTTAGGTTAGGTTAGGCTATGGCGTCTCCCGAATAATATAAATCAAATTTCAATAGTTTGTAAAACATAATAAACGAGCATTTATTTTATCGATAAAAAATCTACTTTATTATTGAGGCACATCACTAATTTAGTAGTATATAAGAAAACACGGGCAACTTACTTTCAGGAATTTTTGAGAAATAAAAAAAAAAACTTAAATGAGCACAAAGCTATTTCAGTGTGCATTGAGGCTGTTATTGTTACATACATACATACATAGACACACGCCTCTTTCCCCGAAGGGGTAGGCAGAGCCTTAATGGGCCTCTTTTCACAGTGGGTTGCACCATCGTGGGAGATAGACGTGACAAATAGTGAGCTCATCCCAGCCATTGCTTCCCACGACTGACTCAGCTAACGTTATTGTTATTGTTAGCAGTTGCTTATTTAATTATTTTTTATTATGGTTACCAACAGTCTACACATGTATATATGAGGTACAAACTATATACCTATCTTTAGCTACAGGAGAAACCAATAAGGGCCTTTTATTTTCAAATAAAAAAAATGTAGTTTGATTTGGGTCAATTGATGGCCCTGACTCAACTGTGGTTGTCAAAATTAACAAATGCATCGTCTGTTATTTTGTGTGATAGTAACAAAATACCACAAAAATATATCACTACGTTGTTGACTTCTACATGTCACTTTATTTATACAGTTAAGTACACAGCAGCGACATCTATTTTCAAGGGTTTATAGATGATTTGATATGGCCGTGAAAACCCCTCATTATAGGCAAACACAACGTGCGAAGATTGTACAGTAACCTAACAATTGGCGATCAACGATTTTTTTAAAGCATCTTTATTTACTTTTAACTGAAAAGAGTAAAGTTATTTAAGTATGATCAATATAATCGATTTTGATCAAATTAACCACGCAGTTTTATGCTTATTATAAACTAGAAGCAACCCGCGGTTTCACTCGCATAAGTCTTGATCCTGTGGGAACATCTTAATAAAATTTAAAACTATTCCAGTGGTCCAGCTATCGCCGTTCTTAAATTTCATCCAACCCTTGGAAAATTTTGCATTTATTATATTGCATACATACACACATACGTAAACTCACGCCTGTTTCCCAGAGAAGTAGGCAGAGACCATGTATTTCCACTTGCTACGATCCTGGCATACCTATTTTGCTTGATTCACTCACATCACATTCTTCATATATGCTCATTGGTTAAGGGCGCTCTTGGCCTGGCCATGCTCCAGATCAACCCTGATCTAGTCTGAATACCTTCACCGAGGTCTCTCCCTTCCAACTGTCCCATTCATGCTCATCTTATGAACTAGTTTCGTCAATCTACTATCATTCATCCTTTAACCAATAACCCAAACCATCCAAGCATATCTTTCTCAATCCTTGTCACTATACACGTGCTCTTTCATTTTACAATGCTTTCTTAACACACAGTTTCTTATTCTATCTCTCAAAGTCCACCATACATACTACTCAAACCTCTCATCTTCAGTGCATTTATTTTACTTTCATTTTTATTCTGCCTTAGCAACTTTCGCTACCACCATACATTAGTTTTGGCACTAACACTCCTCTATGCACATCCAGTCGTGCCTTTTTGGATACGTTCCGGCTGATAATAAGGCATTAAGTTCACCTAGTTTCCAGAATTTACTCTCATTTAAATATCATCTTCATGCTTGCCATCTCTTGTAATCAAAGTTCCCAAATGTACAAACTTTTTCATGTTACACTTGTTGTTAATAGTAGTGTGATTTAATTCTATTTCTTTAAAAATAGTTGCACATGACATTTACGTTGACATATCATCATACACCTCTGCGAGGCACAATTAATCCTTTTACCATACTGGTTCTTTCACCATTGGTCACTAGGCCCCTTTCAGGGACACTATATCTCAAGCTGGTCAGTGAACCAAGAAAGAGCCCGTGACACGAAGTAGTAGTAGTTAGTAGTTACCGGTTAGTTAGTGGTTACATAGCCATCAAATACAAATACACGTTATTCCACATGTCACATGATGTCGAACGTGTTTAATGAATAGTATTTAGTAATCAAGGATATTAAGTAATCATCCACATCTTGGCTTACTGACATTACACGTTATATACATGTTTACGTCAGCAGAATAAATCCTGAAATGCACATGGATGTATTATACACATTTATATCTACGCTTTTGGTCACTTTTATGTCGCCCCTGTGTCACACGATTAAGTGGAGCTCGATTGAAGAGCGAGCAGGGCAGTCGTAAGGGAATTGGCTTTCATTGCGAATAAATCACGTAACTTGGCAGTGATTTTAGAGTAATTTAATTAATAGAGTAGTAATTTTAGAGATTTTTACCAGTGTACTGAAGTGCAGTCGCAGTGAAGAGTGAACCAGTGTTATTGAATAAAATATTCACGGTTTGTTTTGTTAAACCGTTCAGTTTTATTATTTTACCCCGAACACGAACTCAAAAATTACAAAATCTGAGATGGCCACTTTTGTTCTTATATGGCTTAATTTTACTTGGTCAATTTTCATGCAATAAGTTATAATAATTTAATTGAAATTCAGGTACATGTGAAAGGAAACACTATCTTTTTGTAAATTTGATGATCCAATCATTTTTTTACAGCATAAAACTGAACAATTCGGCATTTTTCTTAGAGCACTATCTCCCACGCGAGTCGATTCAGTCTGACAGAGCGATCGGCGACAGCTAGTTTTTTATAAGCTGTATGCCCTCGAGGGCATTAAATTTAGAGGGGAACTACAGCGGGGATTGCCTTTGATGGCGTCTCCATTCCGTGTTGCTCGATGGGTCCAATCATGCTCCAATACGTTCACAATGTTCAAATTTGACAGTTTTTTCAGAGCTATAAATATTCATTGACCCAACATTTTCTGCGTCTTTTTAGGGTTCCGTACCCCAAGGGTAAAACGGGACCCCCTATTACTATGGCTCAGCTGTCCGTCAGTCTGTCCGTCTGTCACCAGGCTGTAGAGATCCACCAACTTATCTGTAGAATGAAATGTATGTAGATGATAGAAAAATGTAGGTAAATAGTTCAACAGATAAGTTAGTGGATCAATATCTCATGAACCGTGATAGTTAGACAGTTGAAATTTTCACAGATGATGTATTTCCGTTGCCGCTATAACAACAAACAGTAAAAAAAACAGAATAAAATAAATATTTAAGGGGGCTGCCATACAACAAACGTGGTTTTTCCAAATGTTGGTTAAGCAATGATCTGCGAGGTCAGTTTTTGGATGGGTGACCACTTTTTGTTTGAATTTTTTTGAAGGTACGTTTTTTTGCAGACGTGATTTCTTTGCCGTTTTTTTAATAGGACGGAACCCTTCGTGTGCGAGTCTGACTCGCACTTGGCCATTTTTATTATTATTTATTATCATTAAACTCGAACTCGACACCACTGCAAAAGCAATGCCATTTTTCTGGTGTTCTGATGATGCCATATTCGTTTAGCGCTCTTGGAAAGGTGCGGTTTAGCCGACGTTCACTACCGAAATGAAAAGGAAGTTCGACTAAATAGCGTCGCTAGCTAGTGTAGTGTAATGAGCGAGCTCTTTTTATATCGCACAGGGCACTAAATCTAGCGCTCTGCAAATTGGATAATTTAATGGGCGCTTAAGTCCACGGTGTTGTGTTTGTGGATAAACGTAGTGATTATTTTTCCTAGCACAGACCAAGAGTTGTTTGTTTTTTTTTATGCTCTTTCTATATTTGTGATTCCTGTCATCAGCCAGCATCACAGTAAAATAATTATTAACTTACAAAAATACAAGCTGATTTACTAAAATTGGAATTGGAAAAAACACAAACGCTACGATGACTTTTATACCGAACTGGGAAGAGTTCGAGAAATCAGCAGAAATGTTGTATTTGAGAGATCCTGTAAACACCCGCTACAGTGTGAAATATTCCCATAATAAAGGTGTTATTGTTGCTAAAATCACCGATAACAAAAAGGTAAATAACGGTATTTCTGTACAAATTTTCGAAATTGCTATTGAAGGCTAGTTGGTAAAGATTTCATACCAAATTTTGTAAGTTGTAACCTCTAAACGACTGGTACTTCGTCTGAGGGTGTAACTAACAAAACATGCCTTAGAGTTTTTCGTTCTAGGATGTGTTGGTTTCCTCACTATGTACTCTGCGCCAGAATCTATTAACCTAAAAACAAAGTGTATATTCTAAGCCTAAAAACTATATTTTTTTCAGTGCCTTCAATACAAGACAGAGATACAACAAGATGTGAGGAAAATAGACCAGTTCATGTCTAACTTATTGAGGCATATGGCATCAAATGATAACTGAATAAAAGTTTGCTAAATTCCTAATGGCATTGCATTTATTTTGGATAAGAGGCATTCCGTATCCGGCCTCAGGCCCATCTGTTTCCTCCTATGGATATAACAACCGGTTAGGATTACACCAGTGGATGGTCAATTCACCTGTCAAGCATAGTGATAGCAAATACCTTTTATTGCATTTTATGCTCTTCAAGCACTGGATGTGTACTTTCTGTTAAGGTGAAGAGTTTATCGTAGATTACAAACATAAAAAATGGATACAAATAAATAAGTAAATAATCTACTCAACTATAAAACTAGAGTAGCTCTGTGAGCTGTAGACCTCGCAAGTCAGTCTTTCAGTTGTTTGTTGCCGAGGCTCACGGACCTCGATAGACGGCTGTTGTTTTGAGTCTGCAGTCGTTGGTGGTTGTTTCTGTGACTTGGCATAGTAGAACGGCTTTAGCGTTAGGTAATATTGTAAGTAGAAGCAGGGTGAAATAAACAGTTACCTACCCAAAGTGGAAACTGCTAGAGCTTTATTGGAGAGTCACTTATCCGTGTAACCTAAGTCTACCTACTCAAGCAACAAAGTTGAAAGGGTTGATTGAAAGTTAAAGGTCTTCTCGGTACCCACAGAGAAGTGCTCTTTCCTCGTGAAGAAAGGAGGTATATACTGCATACGTCAAAATTAGCGTTTATTGCCCGTGGTACTACCAGTTTTACTACCAGTAGTACCACGGGTAGAAAAAAACCCCGTAGAACTACCAAGCAGTTCAGTAGTACCACGGGAAGTTTTTTTTTATCCGTGCATTTCATAGTTCGACACCATCACTTTGACACCTGTCCCTTTGACACATGTCACTTTGACTTAAGTAAGTACTAACATTAGTATTTTTTTCTTTTTTTTATACTACTTGGTGAGACGGACCAAGCAGATGGCGAATTTAGTTTATTTTTATACTAATTGTGTGACGGATCAGGGGCTAGCTAGAACTACCATTCTAAGTATCCTTCTTCTTCTTATAATGGCTTCTGAGGAGTGCTCCAAACAATTTCGCCAATGTCAAGTGGTATTATTGTTCTAACCATAGACGTAGAATTTTCGCTACGCTACATACTAGATCTATGGTTTTTTTAGTGAAAAATCCACCATATTTAAAAGACACGCAATACTACACTTAAAAACTACATCACACATGTGCTATTTATACAAGTTACATTGGTTAAAATGCCAACAAAATTACACGAAATAACTTAAAAAAACATAGTAAACAAAAACGACGACGTTTCTTTTAAAAATGGCAGATTGAATCCTACAAGTAGGTAGTACCATGATAGTAGTTCGGTAGAAGTATCCTTTTTCCATTGACTTAGTATACAAACCATGCTTATTTCAGAGTAAATAAAAAATCTTAGCTTAAACCAACATACCTACCTACACTCAGACAATTAAAGGACGGAACATTGGCTTTTTTTTCTATAAAATTGGCGCCACACGGCTTTTACATTTGCAATTTTCATTATTGTGTTTTCAGTAATAAACTGACTGCATGAAGTAATCTTTTTAGTTTACTCTCATGTTTATGAACTGAACAATAGTTTAAGATGTTTCCATATACATAACGTTTTCCCTAATGTTTGGGGATATTCAAATTCGGTGTAATTTTCAATCAAATTAATTGTGAAAACAAACACAAAAAACCGTAAATTGAGAAAAAACAAAAATTGCAAAAAGTATGCTTTAAATCGTACTTCTCTTTTTGTACGACTTCATTAGTCATAGCGAAGCTTTAACAAATTAGGTGGCAATTGCTTCGTCTTTTCCATGTGCGTTTTCTAAGTAGTTTTGTTTTTTTAAATGTTTTAGTATATTATCTTTCAGTGATTTGTTTCGGTTTGTGAGGCGCCTAACCATTTGTTGTAAAGTTTTTATTTTTTTCTTGTATCCTTTCTCCCGTTGTTCTTGTATCTTTACAATTTTTCTCAGTTTCTGTTTTCTAGTTTTATCAATGATTTTCTCTTTGTCATCGATCATGCTAGACATGGTAGATACGTCCTGAAAAAAATATATGGTTGACAAAATATTATGTGTATGAGTGTAGTCAAGGAAGTCCAATAACAAAAATTACTGGTATATAGGTAGGTATGTTAATAATAAAATATTTTTGTAACACAATTCACAGGGAAGTACTTACGAGGATAGATAGAGGTGATGTGCTTTGCAAAGCTGTGTTGCCAGCGACCACATTGGCCGAGGGAACTAATATCGTGTTGTCAACGGCTCCACTGGGCGAGCCGGGTAAGTTCTATAGAAAAATATGACTGGTAAATAGATACGTTTGTAATTCAAACGTTTTGGTACCATAATTCACAGGGAAATATTTACCAGGATAGATACAGGTGATGTGCTTTGCAACGTCGTGTTGCCAGTGACCACATTGGACGCGGGAAATAATACCGTATTGTCAACGGCTACACTGGGCGAGCCGGGTAAGTCCTATAGCAAAAATATGACTGGTAATTATGTATGTTTGTGATAAAACGTTACTGCATTACAATTCACAGTGAAATACTTACGAGGATAGATGCAGGTGATGTGCTTGGCAAAGTCGTGTTTCCAGCGACCAAATTGGACGAGGGAAATAACACCGTGTCGTCAACGACCACATTGGAGGAAAATAATTTCTAGAAAACAAATTTTTAAATAGTATGCGCATTTGATAACTTTCTAGAACGAACTCAGACTAGCGATGCGCGACTATGAATAAAAGTATTCGACTTATTCGACTAACAAAAACATTCAACTAGTGCGACTGAAGTCGGTAAACACTGAATGAATTCATTCATCCAATGCAGTACCACTATTTTTATTCGTTACCTAGCCGACTCGCGGTTTTCCGTCGCGAATCGGGTGCCTCCGCCTAGTCAGCCTGTTCTTCCACTATTTCATTATTCGGTACTAACCGACTCGCGGTTTTCCGTTGCGAATCGGGTGCCTCCGCCTGTTCTTCCACTATTTATTTCGGTACTTAACCGACTCGCAGTTTTCCGTCGCGAATCGGCTGCCTTCGCCTGCTCAGTGCTAGGCCCTTCATGTTGCGTGAAAGGGACGCTACCTAGATACTATCACCTGCGCTCGTTACACATGCATAAAAAGCTATCTGGAGTCTGGACTCTGGAGTTGTGTTTTTAATTTAAACTAAGTACCTACCTACTATACGTAACTCATACAGTCGACCACCTAAGCAAACCAGTATTTATTAAAATATTCCTAGTTCCGTATACACAAGGATCATTTTGAAACATCAAGCTTGTGTTGTTTTTACGATTACACACCAAAAAAAGAAGACGTTTATTTAAAAAAAAAACATGCAATTGTTCGTTAGTAGGTAACGCACTGTAAGTTAATTTAGTGTCTTGTTAGTGTTAAAACATGCAAAATGTATTCAGTTCGGGTACCTTGATATGATACTTAGTTTTACCTACATATAAACACAATCAAACCATTCGTCTCCATTCCTTGTTCCGTAATCCGTATACACAAGGATCATTTTGAAACGCCGCGGTTCGTCTTCGTACTATTATTACCCACTGAATCAAAATAGTATTCGTTTCTCAAACCATTCGGTGTTTGCCGCTGCGGATAAAACAAGTATAACTAAAAATAGTATTCGTTTATTCGACTAACTTTTTTAGTATAGCACTATTTTTTAAGTCGACTTAAAAATTAAGTAGTGGCTAGTTATTCGACTGTTCAATTTATTTAAAGTCGCGCATCGCTAACTCAGACAACCGATTTTAAATGGTGCAAAATCGATGGGATTTTGATTATGTTATGAATTAGACACAGATTAGTAGTAAGTTACTACGTCCGAAGTTGCCGGCCACCGTTTTTTCACCTATAAGAGTCGGTCGTCTACGTTAACTCTTAGTTTAATTCACCAACGAATTTACTCCAATATGGTAAATATCTAATAAAGTTTTTTTTTTTTTTTTTTTGTAAAAATATATCTTTCTAAAGCAAACTTTTCTAAAATTTGTGATCTGAACCGTGAGTAGGGCGTGCAAAACCGGAAGATTTTTAAAACCGGTTTTGAATTTCGGTTTTGAAGGCCTAAAACCGGAAATCGGTGTTAGCCCCGGTTTTGGCAACATTTTTATTTTTTTCTTAATAGTCGATTTTAAAGAAGAAAACAATATTGGTCGATACCCACAAAACCTACAAATAAAAATTTTTTTATGGTATACCTGTTTTTAATCAACCATTTATGCCTACTAAGTAAGTAGACCACATTAATTATTTAGTTAACATGAACTTAAAATAATATAAACTTTAATTTAGCTAACTGAGATCAAATCAACAACAAGTAAGAATCAAGAATAATATTTTTTAAACATACAAATATAGTTATCATCTTTAAATACTAAACACAACCACAAATTTTTAACACGCAAAATACAATCATCATCTTAATAATATTTCTTGAAACTTGACTTAATAATTACGAACCTATTAACAACATTATTAAAGGATTCATATTTGGCTATAAAACGAGATCAAATCAACCGTGTACAGTATACATATTTAAATAAAAATAATCAATTTTTTCCAAGAGACCTCTGTTCTTGATAATGAGTTCTTAAGAATAGTAGTGCATCTAACATTTTATCAGACAGGGTACTTCTTATTTTGTTACAGAAGTACCCAGCACTCGAAAATGCCCTCTCACTCTCAACACTTGTTGGTAGTACACACATCAAATAGTTGTAGGCTTCTGTGAGATGCACACCGCGCTGCCCTCCGCTTTCATACATGGCTTGCTCTATCTTTACAAACCCTGTAAGGTCGAAATCAGACCGATTCTTGCGGGTTGTCTTGCTAATATTTAATGCCTTATCAAGCTGCTCTAGAAGAGTTAGCTCCTCCTCAGCAACAACTTCAGCGTTAGATGGTGACGATGGCACCGACCGCTCGGAGACTACTACGGAGATGGATGGATCAGAGTCCTTGGGCTTATATTTTAGCTGCTGCAACAAGTTCGTAATAGTGTCAGAAATTTCATCACCATTGGGTTTGGGAAAAGTATCATCGTCATCTTGGGTGGAGAAGTCTTCCCAATCGTGTAAATAGTGCAAGACACCTGCTAACAGGAGACGCCTTTTCTTGATTCGACTTCGCAAGTTCATCGCTAGTTTTGAGCTCAAAACACTGTTTTGTTCATCAAGTTTCTTGATCATGAATTTTAATGTCGTATCAGCACACATTTCTTGAGTGTATTCGAAAAAAGTGGATTTAAATCAAAATTTAATTCACTAACGGGAAAACCGGAGTTAACTTCGGTTTTGTCTCTCAACGCCGGTTTTGAAAAATGCTAAGTTTTGGTCCGGTTTTCCGGTTTTCAGCAAAACCGGAAACCGGGTTTGCACGCCCTAACCGTGAGTCGATCAAAATGAGCCCAAACACTGCCAAGACTACTATTGATTAACGAGAAGTTCTTTCGTTGTCCACTTTCAAGAAATCAGCTCACTGTCATCATAATATTGTATTGTCATCGAAACTTCACAGGTAGGTATGCAAACTTTCGGCTCAATTGAATAGGAGGAACTGGTTTAAAAATCAGTTTCAAGATTTATCCTTCACAGACAGGAAATAAAGTTATGTGAGAGCTTGTAAAAACATACCTTTTGAGGATATCCATTCTTGATAACACGGCGAAGCCCACGCCCGGTTATATACAGATCGCTATCATGAAAATGATCCGAACAAACCACACTGAAGGTTGATGGTTGCCATTGTGGTTCATTTCGGCTAGTTCTGATAGCAGCTACCCATTCATGTTTTTTTGCTCCTTCTGTTGGGAATCTAAAACGTTATCAAGTGTCAAAATGAATAATACCTACTGCTACCTGAAATTTTTCACATATGCGCTAAAAGCAATCGGTCCAGTCAAAAAAGATAAAATAGCAGCATTTTTATTTCAAGTGTGACCTCAGGTATAGGTTTTGAAACCAAACGGTGTAGCTTTTTTAAAAGTCTCGCTTAAGTACTCGCGCTTCGCCCTTTTGCTATTCTTTCACACACACACGAACTACGTGCCGGTCTCTTGAATTTGTTCGCTGGAGGATATCGGCACGAGCTTTTGGCTCCATAAAAAAAATAGTTTTTAATTTAATTTTGTCCTCAAACCACTCTTTTAATTCGCAAGATCACCAAGGAAATCTGAATTTGAAAATTAAACATTAAAACGGCATATCACACGACAGGTAGGTATGTACAGTACGCCTAAAAAAAAAAACTTGCTTTTTTAGATAGCATCAAGGCCAGCTATCGCAATTTTTGGAAATATCCATATCCTACAAACAACCCATTCAACAATATTCTGAACTGAAGGTTCATACTTAGGTAATTAAAAACTTATATTTACAACATATCAAGGGATTCAAAAGTTTAAATATTTTTATACAATCAAAACCCTTCCGTGAATTAAATTTGGTATCAAAATTAAATTAAGTACCTACTCATTAATTTCGGGAATTCGTAAACATATTTCAGGCAGCCCTCACGAATTGCTTTGTTGATGTTTGTTGATTTTGTTGTGATCCAACTAACCTATAAATTATGTCGTGTTCATAAAATTTGTGTTATTTTCAATACTTACATGTGGAAAGTTATTCCTTCAGACTTCTTATTTACTTTGGTGTTATTTTTACAAGACTTCACGACACAGGAAGGCATCGGGTATAAGTTTTTTCACTGCCTAGTTTGTTTACAGTGCGATCATAGAGGAAATATTAATGCGATGGCCAGCCCGTCCCGTCACAGACTAACGAGCACAGAGTACTTATATCCACAAAACGCATTCATCCATTTCCGTTTTTCAGGACGCGCGCCGTAGGACGTTCTAGTCAGTAGTCAATGGAAATGCTAAAATGTACTACGTTCCTTTCCTTGGCTTCGCTAAAGGATTGCAGTGGGCAAGTCACATCGACATGCTCTGCGGAAAGCTGGGGCTCTGTGGCTGGGGAGTGCGTGCTACGCGCTGAGCAGGATATAGCGTGCATGGTGTTCGCCGATATATCCGTGCTTGTTATTTTGCCGTGAACTCAGAATCCAACGATACCGGGTTCGATCCTAGGCTCCGCACCAATGACTTTTCTAAGTTATATTTATTATTATTTTTATTTATATTTACTTTAATTAGAACGACAAACAATTATCAATTACACTAATTAAAGGGTATCTACATAAAAATAGGTCCATTTCAAATTAACACATAATAATTAAATCGAGAATTTAGATACAAAAATCAACCATTCAAAACCAAAGGTCAACTTAAAAATACATAATTCAAACCTAAGGTAGCGGTGCGGATTTCCATCGCTCTGTGGTTCGGAGGGCACGTTAAGCTGTCGGTCCCGGCTGTTATTGATTAATAGCAGGCGATAAGCCATGTCAGAGGCCCTCGGGCGGCTTGACAAACTCTGACACCAGAGGCCAGCACTACCTCATACGAAACGACGACGATTTTGCCGTGGTTCAGTTTCTTTTGCAGTAGGGCGCGCGTAGCTGAGCTGTGGGCGCGCATTCAGAGGGCCTAGTACCAGAAGCCCAACTGACCACACTGAACGTTGATCGAATCGAGGCTGTGAACAGCGGGCTATTTTTATTTTTTTATTTCTCCAGCGCATTTGTAATGGATGACAACGACAAGACTTTAGTAGTCCTCCAACAATAGAAACAAAGCAGCATACAATACAAAGCATACAGGAAGTCGAATTATGAAGTTTCAGAGCAGTATTGAACTTAAAATACCCCTTTTACCATGCGTAGATGATCCAAATGACCTTTTTACCTCCTTGTCTAATTTGATAAATGAGCAACATACTGAGATATTTCAGTTAAAAACATGTATAGCTAAATCTAATGTCGGGTTAGCTGATTGGGCGACACCCGGTATCTATAGAAGTAGGAATAAATTATATGATCTCTATGCGGCTAGGGAATCAATGTTGCATGACCCAAAGTTTATTTTGTATATAAAGAACTATTCATATACTTCTAAAAAAGTTTGTCGTGCAGCTAAATCATTACATTTGAGAAAAAATATAGAAAAATCATCGAATAAAATTAAGGCAACTTGGAAATTAATTAATAATGAAACAGGTAAATCTAAGCCACGCAATAAGCAGATCAAATTAAACATAAACAATACAATATTGACAAAAAAGATTGATGTCGCGAATGCCTTTGACAATTTTTTCTCTAATATACCAGTTATTGTAACCCAGTCATTACAATCATCTGCCTCTGGAGCATCTACTTTATTGGAACTAAGTGTTGCTAAATGTGAGATCGCGTTTAGCTTTAGATACGTAAATGCCGATAGTATTGTTAAGACATTTAAGTCACTTAATATTAAAAATACTGAAGATCTTTGGGGAATATCCACAAAGGTGTTAGGTATTATAATTATTGATATTGCTCCATGCTTAGCCTACATTTTTAATAGATGTGTTGACGACGGAATCTTTCCAGATCTTATGAAACATAGTAAATTAATTCCTTTGTTCAAGTCTGGAAATGCAAAAGATCCAGCTAATTATAGGCCGATTTCTATATTGCCCGCGTTAAGTAAAATCTTTGAAAAACTTATTCTTACTCAATTATTGTCACACTTTAACTTCCACAGACTACTTCATAGTCATCAATTTGGATTTACCAAGGGTCGATCAACAGCTGATGCTGGTACCATGCTTTTGGAACACATATTTCAAGCATGGGAAAACTCGCAAGACGCGATCGGAGTATTCTGCGACCTATCCAAAGCATTCGACTGCGTGAGTCATGCTACTCTAATTTTGAAGTTAAAACATTATGGCATCCAAAATCAGGCAATTAACCTTGTAAATTCTTACTTATCCAATAGAGTACAAAAAGTTGACGTTTGTGGTGAAAGGTCTTCAGGATCGTCTATTGTTATGGGAGTGCCCCAGGGTTCAATACTAGGCCCATTTCTATTTTTAGTATACATTAACGATCTCCCTTTTTATGTAAAAGACATATGTGATATAGTTTTATTTGCTGACGATACGTCTTTAATTTTCAAAGTGGATAGGTCAAAAGCTAATTACGATGATCTAAATAAATCACTATCGCGAGTTCTTGATTGGTTCACAGTAAATAATCTGTTGCTTAATGCTAAAAAAACTAAATGCATTAAATTCACTTTGCCAAATGTAAAACATTACCCAACTAATATTAAAGTAAATGGCGAGACACTCAATCTTGTAAACTCTACTGTTTTCTTAGGACTTAATATTGATGCAAGTTTGCAGTGGGGACCACAAATTGAGGCACTTGCGGGTAGACTTAGTTCCGCTGCATATGCAGTTCGTACGATAAGGCAGCTTACTGATGAAGCTACAGCTAGGCTAGTTTATTTTGGCTACTTCCATAGTGTTATGTCATATGGCATCATTCTGTGGGGGAAAGCAGCAGACATCCAAGCAATATTTGTTTTACAAAAACGGGCAATACGTGCCATTTATAAAATGAAGCCACGTGACTCCTTGAGGGAGCGTTTTAAGGAAATTAACATTCTCACCGTAATATCGCAATACATCTACGAAACCTTATTATATACACATAAACACTTAGATAGATTTATGAAAAAAAGTGACGTGCATTGTTTTAACACGAGAAATAAAAATAAACTGAGTATTCCCAAATTTAGATTAAAAAAAGTAAGTGGGTCTTTTATGGGGAATTCTGTTCGGTTCTATAATAAACTTCCAGAAAGTGCTTCTAAACTTTCGATTCGAAGATTTAAATCTTACATAAAGAATAATTTAATTAAGAAAGCGTATTACACACTACATGACTATGTTAATGATAAAGCCGCGTGGCCTGATGTCGCTCTGCCCCTCGACACCTAATTTGTCAATTTGCAATGTCTGTACCTGCATATAATTTATTACTGATGTGTTATTTATGTGTATATCAAGCGTAGTGTGTGCTGCCTTATGAACTTTTGCTGATTCTCTCTATCATCTTACTTTTGACTGCCTACCTAAGTAAGGCTTTTAATTTGGTTTTCCTTTTTTCCTTGAATCAGCTTCAACTTTTTCTCGAGGCACCACACAGGCGCTCTCCACCTAGTAGTAAGAAGGATCATCAAAAGAAAAACAGACCGTGTTTGTTGCCTGATTCTTCTAGGTCTGGTTGCGTTGGAACAGGAGTAACTGTAAAGGATGGTGGCGAAACGACGAACATTGGTGTACCCAAAATTCGACATAGAGTACACCACTGCTGATCAGGTACTTTGAGATTATCTTAATGGTTGTCCATCACCAGTTTTTGTTCAACACTACGTAAAAAAATCAAATTATTTTTTTAAAACTCTCAGGTTTGCAGAATACATATCCGTGTTATGCCACTTTTATAGATTTTTAAGAAGTAATTTTTTTTTTTTATATGTTTGGCTGAATTTATCATGCCAACATAGGCATGATAAATTCATTCATTACATTCATCCTTGTCTGCACCATGGACTTGTATACTAAGTCCATGGTCTGCACCGATTACGGCAGTACCGTGATCTGTGGTCGTAGTCGTACAAGTAGAAAAAATAATACTACGTTTTCGTAGGTGATTTACAGCCTGTGCGGCATCAGAGCAATAAGTGGCGGTAAAACGTAGTGATTATTTTTTCTTTTATGCTTAATTAATACAAACTAAAAACTTGAATTACGGAGCATTTCATCGTTTATTCTCGGATAATGGCAGGATCTCTGCATTGTATAAATTGTGAAATATGTTTAGACAAGATGTGGGAAGCCTTGTATTCGAAGAAAGTACAAATATAATCTCCCTTAATGCTCAATGGGTTTCTTCTCAAATTGTAAGTACCTACCTACAATTTTCCAATATTATTCAGAAAATTAAAGTGGAAATGGGCAGGTCACGTAGCGAGGCTTACAGACAATAGATGGACCATAAAAGCAACCATGTGGAGAGGCCCGCTAGGCAAAAGAGGCAGAGGGAGACCACTGACACGATGGGAAGATGAGATCAAAAGAACAGCTGGCCCAAAATGGGAGCAATTAGCACAAGACAGAGACATATGGGCATCTTTGGAGGAGGCCTTCACCCAATCTGGGGTTCTTGCATAAAGAAGAAACTAACAATAATAATCTTAAGTTTAACTAACAAAATAACATAAGTAATTATGTAAAAATGCAATGTAATGCAAGGAATAAAAGGCTTTTTTATTTTATTTTTTTATTATTCAGAAAATCAAGCTGTACCCATGGTCTACCTAGTTATTTGTATCTATGTGTTTATAATGTTTACGCATGGCAGGCGAGTAGCTGGCTGACATCTGAATATTTTTCTAACCAGTAAAATTATTTTGTAGATAACAGAAACTGACTACATTTGCCGGGCATGCTGCGCCCTTGCTGTTTCGCAAATAAGTACAAGTGGGCTAACTCAGACGACAAGTGTAACTCGTCCACTTGGTCACACCCTAGTGTATTGCCTGTGTGTGGACGGTCCATATTGAGGAGACCGAGCTTTGTCGTCCTACGTGATAATCCAACACTAATTCAAGAACAATTACTTAATGTCATACATACGGGATTTTTTAAGACCACGAGAGGTCACTGTCCAAGATAAAGTGTGTCAGCCGTGCTGGTTGCGAGCCCGAAGAATAAGAAAAAAAACAGCCTATCTTTTCTGATACCCACCAGCAAGATGATCAACCTGAACCTATTCTCCGTGACACCCACAAGCAAGATGACCAAGCTGAACCAATTCTCCATGACGCACACCAGCAAGATGACCAACCTGAACCAACTCTCCATGACGCACACCAGCAAGATGACCAACCTGAACCAATTCTCCATGATGCACACCAGCAAGATGACCAACCTTGACCAATTCTCCATGACACCCGGACCTTAATCTCATATTGTTTGAAATGTTTAAATAAATAAATAAATAATGCTGGACAGTTCACACAACATTGGATTAACTACCCTTCAGCAACGTAGAGAGCGTGGAGACCTAATAGAGACCTACAAGATCCTAAACAACCACTACAGTATACCAGATTTATCACAGACACTATATACCATGAACAATAATATAGGACTCAGAGGACACTCGCTGAAGCTGCAACGCGGGCCAAGTACCAGCAATCCGAGGATGCACATATTGCCTAATCGTGTCGTGCGCACTTGGAACCGGCTACCAGACTCAGTGATCAGTGCCCCCTCACTGAAATCTTTCAAAAATAGACTTGAGAAACATTTAAAGTGCACTGATAAGGACTAAGATATACACGCATCAGCTCCGAGAGCTGCCTGTGTATTATAAATAAATAAAAAATAAAAAAACTAGCCCCAAGCTAAGCAAAGCTTGTGTTATGGGTACTAGACAATTGATATACTCTTCATACAATATATTACATAGATAGATATATTTTATTATACATAGAAAATACCCAGAACACCCGGAACAAATATCTGTAGATCTGCAGAACAAATATTTGTTCCGAGGCGGGAATCGAACCCGCAACCTCGTGCTTCGCAGGCGAACCGTCGCCCGCCGCGCCACAGAGGTTGTCATTTAATAGTTAAAATGTAACTATTAAATTATAAGTACTGAATCATATAACTTTGTGAAACCACTATTTTATTGCTTTCTTTTATTAGGGTTCCGTAGTCAAAGACAAGGAACCCTTATGGATTCGTCATGTCTGTCTGTCTGTCTGTCTGTCCGTCCGTGTATGTCACAGCCCTTTTTTACCGAAACTATAAGATCTATACTGTTGAAACTTGGAAGTAAGATGTATTCTGTGAACCGCATTAAGATTTAAAAAAAAATTAAAAAAAAACTATTATTTTTGGGGTTACCCATACTTAGAAATGAAACTCATCATCCCTCCCCCATAACTTCTAAAATAAGAAAATTATAAAACTAAAAAAATATATGATGTCCATGTAAACTTCCAACCAAACTTGGTTTGAACGAGATCTAGTAAGTAGTTTTTTTTTAATACGTCATAAATCGTAATTCATCCAGGAACTTTTATATTATGTTACTTGCTGCTATGGAACCCTTCATGGGCGAGTCCGACTCGCACTTGGCCGCTTTTTAGCAAGTATCTTCCTAACTACCTACCAATCTGCTTAAGACTGCGTTGATTGTTGCAAGGATATAAGTATCATACACATTGGTCATTTACTAAAACTTTTTTGGTCAATCTTAATCTGGGTATCCGCGATATAAGCTTGTCCTAGTGCGGAGCCCATTGTAATGTTATCATATAGCCTCTATTATTTGTAAATAAAAACATTTGTATATGTATTATTTTGTTTTATTACGTTCTCTATCCATTTGAGCAACTTTTCACGTATTCCAAAGTGATCCAGCTTATACACGTGGTTGGTATGAAAAAATACATCATATGTTTTGCAAGTTATTTTGGTGCCATAATCATGTTTGGTTAACTAATGTTCTCAGCATTGTGTGTTCGGCCAACATCTATGTTTGCTGTCTAGTTACTAGAGTCATACTACATTTCTTCCATCTGAGACCTGGGGGACATAAAAAGTATGAGTATACATACACTCGGCTACTAGCAATAGCATCAGTGCAAACTGGAGTTGGAGTGTCCAGGGGACCGATTCAGATATTGTAGACATAATAATATAGGTACTCTACATTTTCTGTAAACGAGTAGGCTAATATAATAAAGGTATTATAGTTATGTAATCCTTCAATTTACATCCAAATTACTGTCAAATTATCTTTCAATTATTCTGACTCATTAGAAGGTAGCACGAGCCTGACCCAAACTTATGTTCACATACTACATAGCCCAAAGTGGAGTTTAAAATATCTGCCCAAACAGAAATTAGCATATAAATAAATAATGCTGGACAAGTTCACACAACATTATCTAGCCCCAAGCTAAGCCAGAGCTTGTGTTATGGGTACTAGATAACTGATATACTTAATATAAACCATTGCATGGTAACAAATCTCAGAAATATATCAGCAGCATGGATAAATGATTCCTACATTAAATACCAATAATAGCCCAGTTTGTAGGGAGATAAAAGATAGTAACCAGGCTGTAGGTAGGTTTTCTAAGGAATTGACTTAGCAGGATAGCTGTAGGTTTTCGGTTAGTGTACCAATATATGTATTTAAATATAAATAGGTACCTACCACTGTTCGTAAGGAGCTACCATATCAAGGCACTTACATTGAAAGAACTGCAATACTCACATTAGAATCGCAAAGACTTCTCATGGAACTGATTCATTCTAATCCAAAATTGGTTTGTTTTGTTGGAAAATGAGGAGGTCGCACGCATTGAGTTGAGAGTTCTGGCTAAATACTATACAAAACTGTCAAGGCATGCAATTTTTAACAAAAACAATTGTCGATAATCTGAAAATATTTTTAAAACTAATATCACATTTTTTTGTTTACGTTTCTTCACTTATACAGACCTACAAGGATCATTTGGCACGTCTTGTAGCCGCCATTGTGGTGCTGTTTGAATTGTTTGATATTAGATTTACAAGATGGCGGCGTTAGTTCTGATTTCGGCGTCGTGCCAAACGATCCTTGTAGGTCTGTTCTGTACGTACACTGCGCTTCGTTGACCGAGCACAGAATAACTATAAAAATGACAGTTACAGCGCAAAGCATAGGATGTCAATTTCAAATGCACCGATCGACAATGCTCTAATGGATGCCGGGCTGTTTTTACTAGATCAGATCAATATTTTCAAAAAATTATTTGTTTTTTTCACGTAGTTTTATAAAAAATGTAATGATGGGAATTTCATTGGCTATTCTCATACTATCCAAGGGTATTATTTTTATGGAATGTCGCAGCGCAGGTACGCGGTCGCCATGACTCTTTATTTTTTAAGACGATTCAAAATGATCCTTGTGATTTCAATGAATAAAATACTTTTGACTTTGACTTTGATACATAATTTTCACTAGAAACGGGATATTTACCATGATTTAAAAAAAAAAAAAAAAAAACATGGTAAATATCCCGTTTCTAGTGAAAATTACGTACATAACCATGATAGTTTCAAAAGTTATAAAGCATACATATGTACCTAAATATAAAAAAAAATACAGGCAGAAACGAAACGGAGGCCTGCAATGCTCGGCGGTATGGACTAGACCAAAACCTGTTCGAAAGGGCCAAAGAATTAAAAAAAAAAAAAAAAAACGTCAAAAATGTTAATCGACATGTTTTTCTGTCATGCAGTGTTAAACATAAATAAAGCTTTTTCAAGTTTTTTGTAAAATCATGACTTAATACCCAGGCCCAAACGTTTAATATGAAATAATATATTTAAAAACACAACTACCACTAAAATACTTGTTTTAATTAATGACACTATGGATGGTTTAATTCACGCGGCATTGGAGGCTGAGGTACCTACTTTCATTTTTAAATATTTTTAGATTATTTATGCAGATAATTGTTAAAATGTTTGAGATTTATCAATGATATAAACATGATTGTGATTTCAGGTAATATTGAGCCGGGCTAAACATGTAAATACAAACTATACTCAATTTGGTAGTGGTGTCTCAGACCATAAAATGACTTGGACCCACGATAAAATGCAGCTAGCTGAATCTGTTGATGAATCAAGAATACGGTTTCAAAGAAACTCCGTTGGTTCTTCGTCTAAGACAGAGAAGTTTGATTTATTTAAAAAGCTCCATGAATTGTATGGTGAATTGAGTAGAGACGAGGTGACACAGTCCAACTTTGTGAGTAATATGGCAACATGTTTTTTATTATTATTATGTCATTATTATATATCTTATAAGTTTACTGTTTTATTAACATGTTTATCCAATCTGTTTTTTGAAAGAGTGCATTGAGGGATCACTAATTAGTATTTCTGGTAGCCTGAATATTAGTCTTCTGAACACCGAAATAGATAGATGCACTTCTTAAAACCGTAAAGGAATATTTGAACGCTTTATAAGCAAAAGTATGAGCACACTGAATTACAACCTACCCATAACTTTACCATAATTCAGTAAATAAAGATATTTGATTTGATTTGATTTGAAAATGGGCTTATTGTTCTTTCTATTTGCAGCAAGGCCTTAAAACCACATCATATTTGTTAGAAAAACTATTAGCAACACATAATCTCAACACATTGATAATCAATTTGTACCCGGGAAACAGGGGATATTCTCTGTCATTAAAAGTGAATGGTAATACGCAGAATTTGAACCCTCCAGATGGTAATGTAAGTATTCTTCTGTCACATAAATTAAACCACATGTCAGGGAAACAACAATGACTTTTGTTATTCTGTTAATTATAGATGTTACCTATGCCTTCTATGCAGCCCTTACCCATTGTGTCTCAGTACATTACTGCTACATCTCAAATGTATGTACCACGATGGAACTGTCATGCATTTGTTAGGTACTTGAACCATTTCAAGTCCTCTGTGGAGGCATAGCACTACAAGCATACCTACCTATTTCTGCCGCAAAGCAGTAGTGCTCATATTGCTGTGTTCCGGTTTGAAGGGCTAAACTGGGAAAGGGTGCTGGTGAAATTAAAGGCACATGAGACTTTTTATGTTTATGTAGAGGTTACCACTTAACATCAGATGGGCCATCTGCTTGTTCAGTCATCAAAAAGGTAAAAAAAATGCAAGCATTTATATGCGGTCCGGTACATGCTTACTACACCTTATTCTATTGAAAGGGAAAACATAAAAATTTGTTTTATTCAAATGCAGTTTTCAACTGATCATACTTCTGTGAAAACTACTCATGTGAACATCAAAGCCTGCTTAAATTATAAGTGCCCTTGAAAACAAACAAATAGTAATTGTTACCAAATAGTCTTAAATAGTCTTAAACTCTTCTTCAGGCAATGCAAGAAGAAACATTAATAGAAACTCCAACATGGCCGTATGAAGAGGAAGAGTTACTCAGCTATATTGACAATGAGGAACTACCAGTAATTTTGCTGGACCTGCTAGAATCTGAGCACTCTATTCTATTCTACTCCGGCTGTGTGATAGCACAGGTCAGGGACTACAGACAAGCTTATCCAAGCTTTATTTGTGACACACATCATGTTCTATTGAGACCTACGAATCAGGTATGCACAGAACTTTGTAGTTTCACTGAAATTGTCTAAAACATGCAATTTTTCACCTACAACACTTCCAGGTATCAGATCTGGCTATCACTCTCTCAATATCTACAAACAAGCAAAATGGTTAAACTTGACTAATCCTTGTATCTTGACGACTTCTGTGGCGCGACCGGCGAAGGTTTGCCTGCGAAGCAGGAGGTTGCGGGTTCGATTCCTGCCTCGGAATAAATATTTGTATGATCTGCAGATATTTGTTCAGGGTGTTCTGGGTATTTACTATGTATAATAAAAAATATCTATCTATGTAATGTATTGTATTGTATATCAGTTATCTAGTACCCATAACACAAGCTCTGCTTAGCTTGGGGCTAGATAATGTTCTGTGAACTGTCCAGCATTATTTATTTATTTATTTATTTATTTATCTTGCTAGCCTATAGTATGACTAATGCCAAGGATAACGTACTAGTATACATATATTAAGAAGTGCATACTGTGAATACCTGGTAACACGACAGGCCAGCACGCACACCTCTATAGTAAATAAATAATGCTGGACAGTTCACACAACATTATCTATCCCCAAGCTAAGCAGAGCTTGTATTATGGGTACTAGATAACTGATATACTTAATACAATACATTACACAGATAGATATTTTATATTATACATAGAAAATACCCAGAACACCATGAACAAATATCTGGTGATCGCACAAATATTTGTTCCGAGGCGGGAATCGAACCCGGAACCTCCAGCATCGCAGGCGAACCATCGCCCGCCGCGCCACAGAGGTCGTCAAAGTATCAAGTAATTAATTCAGAAAAAGTAATTAATTTAAAAAAAAAACCTCAATGCAATGAAACGGCTGAACCGATTTTGATCAAACAGCTAAGAACACTCCCGACAAATTCAACTTTCAAATAAAAATATCTAGATCGGTTCATCCGTTCGGGACCTACGATGCGACACACACACACACACACACACACACACATACATACACACACACACACATACACACACACACACACACATATACACATATATATATATATATATATATTCACACACACACACACACACACACAGTTGTGGTCATATAATTAAGAACGATTTGAAGTTCTAGAAGTTTTTTATTTAAATCGTATCATACACAGAGATGTGTACCTTCTGAGAAGCAACTAGTTATGTTATATAATAGTCACATTAATAGAGCAACCTGACTTAAGAATAAAGTATGAAATCGCTAACTATTTTTTGCACATTTTATTGATTTTATCAAAGTAACACATTCAAATAGTACTGAAACTGGACAAATAATTAAGAACGATTTATTTAACTGCTCGGGAATTGTTTTGTATGACACTTAGATTTAAAAAATCACAATATTATGTAGCACAGGAAACATAAAAATAAATTTAATAAATATTTAACTAAAATTAATAGTTAATAGCATATCCACGGCTTTTAATTACAGCTTTACACCGGCGAGGCATTGACTCTATTAATTTTTGACATTTCGCAAGAGAAACACCGCACACACACACACACACACACACACACACACACACACACACACACACACACACACACACACACACACACGCACACACAGACACATCAAACTTATAACACCCCGTCGTTTTTGCTTCGGGGGTTAAAAAGTGATTCGGAACGTCGCGTGGGGTCGTGTGTTTGCAGAATATCCCTAGCATTAGTATCAGCTTTAGAATAAACGCTGATTATACACTTTATTTTTCAGAGCATATTATCAGATGCTATGTGCATTGGTGGTAAATGTGGATGGGGCGGGGAGGAACGGGGGGCTTTGGAAGCAGTTGAAGCAGCCTTAGTCCATGCGGCCGCGCCGCCCTTGTGCTTGGACCCACGCCCAGCGGTGGGGTTACTCGCCGCTAGGCTGCATGCTGCCTCCAGACTCTTCAATACACCACGGATAAGGAGACAGGCTAAAAAATTCTCACAGGTAAATAGTATTATTATTAGCCTGTGGTGTCCCACTGCAGGGCAAAGGCCTCCCTTCCTTCTCTCCAGTCTTCTCTATTTTGGGCCACTGTAGACCAATCCTTTAAATAGGTATCTATTTCGTCTCTCCATCTTCGCCGCGGTCTGCCACGAGATCGTTTTCCGTTCAGAGGCGTCCACTCTGTTATGGCTTTAGCCCATAACCCGTCCCCTCAGTTGTTTATATCTATTTTTGTGTGAAAATCTTAATGCGGTTCACAGAATACATCTACTTACCAAGTTTCATCAGCATAGCTCTTATAGTTATGGAAAAATGTGGCTGTGACATACGGACAGACAGACAGACAGACATAACGAATCGTTAAGGGTTCCGTAATTTTGATACGGAACCCTAAAAAAACACTTGTCTTTCTTGAAGTGTTGGTTTTTTGATTTAAAACATATAGTCTAGTTCAGAATCTAAGGCTTATATTTATTTCAGAACTAAACTCTAACTAAAACGAGACCATTTTTTAAGTCCTGATGCAGTTTTGGTTAAATTTTTGTATTTATCCAATAATGTGATGTAATTCCAGGTGGCCGTAAATAGGAAAAGGAAACTGGATCAATTCACGCATCACCACGGCTTAGAGCTGTTAGACTTAATACATCGCCAGCGGGCGAAGAATAGCAAACAATCAGCTCCCACGAGAAGTTCTAAATATCCTAAAAAACCACCTGAGGTAAGAATCATTTTTTGTACCTGTGTTGTATACTACCTTGTTGTCTACTTTTACTTTGTTTGTAGGGGTTTTTAGAGGATGGTAGGGGGTTTTAGGAGTTCTAGGGGTGGTATGGGTAGTAGGGGTTGTTATGGTCTAGTAGGGTTTTTGGGGTTTTTATTAGTTTACGAATGTAGGGATTTTGTTGAGGTTTTTAGAGGCTATAAGGGTTACAGTTTCTAGGATTTTTTATGGGTAGTAGGGGGGTATAAGGATTTTACGGTTTTTTAGGGGTTCTTGTGGTTTGCGGGTTAATACCCACTACAATTACTACAAACTAACATATATATATAAAAACACTTTATTTATAAATTAATCATACGTGTGATCGCCGACGCGTCGCGGCCCGGATTAAAATGATAATAATCGTCCGCAGGTGTTCAAAGTAATAGAGCTGCCCAAGGCGGACACAGTCTTGCTCGCCCCGCCTTCCGAGCACGTGACTCCGCTACGGCTCGGTCGCGTCTACGAGCGAAACCGACCCACGCCGGACTGCCAGCCACAGATCGTCGAGGAGTACATCTTGGAGACGGAGAAATCGCCGGCGAGTCACGGCACCGGCTGCTTCCATATAAGACTGTCTATATTGCAACGGCCGTCCGACCAGGAGTTCCTAGGGGAGCTCTATGTGGACAGAGACCACGTCGAAGGCGAGAGGAATGGCGCCTCGTGCCGGTTTTCGTTGGGTACGTAATTAATACAGTTATAAAATAAATAACGGCTTTTTTAGGATGGTGATGCGCACGTTTACCGTGTTACGGGACACCTACATACCATACATACATAGACACACGCCTTTTTCCCGAAAGGGTAGGCAGAGCCTCAAATGTTAATAACAATGAATACAAAGGTCCATCAAAAATAAAAATAAAAATGGGCCACTTTTCTTTCAATAACATATGCTATGAAGTTGGGCATCCTGAATAAGCGAAAGCGTTACTTCACAACGGGACAGCTGCTTAGTTTGTACAAAGCGCAAGTCCGGTCTAGTAAGGAGTACTGCTGCCATGTTTGGGATGCCTCGGCCAAACACCAGCTCGCTATCTTAGACTCGATCAAACGCAGAGCTTTCAGGCTTATAGGTGAGCAACATGTGGCGGAGACTAGGATACATTTCGGGGACTGTGCCCAGGAGATTCGAAGGACTATCATAGATTTTTTTTAAAACGACCCACCCGCAAATACTTCAGTTTGTCTCGCGATCATGGCGCATGCAACTGTACCGGAATATTGGGAAACTACACACAAATCTGCAAAGTTATAAATGATGTGTTTCAGGAACGCGACAGCACGCCAGTAAGTACATCACGCAGTTCACGGAGATCTTCACTGAGGAGGGACGGAAAGCGGTGCGCATCAAACACACCATGCCCGGCCAGGTGCCGCGCGTGTCCTTCACGGGCGACATCAGAGAAGTGGTGAGAACTGTAACCCCTCTAATGTATATCTTCACTGAGGAGGGGCGGAAAGCGGTGCGCATCAAACACACCATTCCCGGCCAGGTGCCGCGCGTCTCCTTCACGGGTGACATCAGAGAAGTGGTGAGAACTGTAACCCCTCTAATGTATATCTTCACTGAGGAGGGGCGGAGAGCGGTGCGCATCAAACACACCATGCCCGGCCAGGTGCCGCGCGTGTCCTTCACGGGCGACATCAGAGAAGTGGTGAGAACTGTAACCCTAGAAGGGCACCGCACATCATCAACCTACGTCAGTCCACTGCTGGACATAGGTGTCTCCCATGGCGCGGCACTGAGCCCGGTCTTCGGTTCTCCTCATCCAGTTTCTGCCAGCCACACCACGCAAGTCGTCGGTCCACCTAGCCAGAACCCGCACGAATTTATTTATTTAAGGTGGTTGCTCTTTCATACTAACGTATTTGCACAAATATGGGCGAACAGAGTATAATTTTGCACTGAAATGACTGTTGTAGGCTTTTATATTTGCAATTATATATTGCGGCAAATCATATTTGGTTGAAGAAAACAGTGGACTAATAGCGAAAATAACATAGAAATGACTTGTATGGACTAAAATCTAGATGTTATTTTCGCTATTAGTCCACTGTTTTCTTCAACCAAATATGATTTGCCGCAAATAATGACCAATATAAAAGCCAACAACAGTCATTTCAGAGTAAAATTATACTCTGTTCGCCCATATTTGTGCAAATACGTTTGTATGAAAAAGCAACCACATGAGATGCAAGCTTTTAGATCCAATTAACTTATATAGATCTATACTGAGAGATTGGTGGAAAGCGGTGCCCATTGCGTAGTTTCCCGAGCGCTGCCGATCCAAGTTGGATTCTCCGACTGACTTTTTTCTCTTTTGACCGTATAGTAGTCAACATCTTCGATGATATCGTTCCCAATATCTACTATCCTATACTGAAATTAGTACTTTTTATCTGCAAAACAGTAGCAGTTAACAGTTAACAGTTTAAGTAGTACCAACTAGGGCTTTTTTGTGAAAGAGTTCGTCCGGGGAAGTACTACCTCCATACCTATTTCTGCCACAAAGCAGTAGTGCTGCAGCAGTAAGCAGTGTCTGTGTTCCGGTTTGAAATTACGGGCACATGAGACTTTTCATCTTTATGTCTTAGGGTGGCGGGCTCAGTGCAATGCCACATAGGGCGCGTCCTAGGTGGGCATAACCCATGAGGTAATGCATTGTTAAGGTGGTTGCTTTCGCTTGTGGCGTAACATTCTTTTTTTTTTCTTATTTATTGCACATCATCGCTCATCAACACTTATTCAGATAGCGAAAATTAATTTGCCGGTAATTATATGACACAAAAGTGCACATACACACAATTTTTAATTTATAGTATTACATTTAGTTTGGCTATGAATGTGCTTGAAACAAAAAAAACACTAAAAACTAATGAAGCACAATCGTAGCTAAACTAATGATATTTATGTGATACTATAAACTAAAACTTGTGTGTTAGGTCATATAATTACCGGCAAATCAGTTTTCGCTATCTGAATAAGTGTTAATGAGCAGTGATGTGCAAAAAAAAAGAAAAAAAACTGAATTTCGCGCCACAAGCGAAAGCAACCACCCACGTGGATGCTCACGCTTGCGGCGCGAAATTCAAATTTTTTGGTGTTTTTTCCCATTACAGCTCATCAACACTTCCTCAGAAAGCAAAAGTTCATTTCGCGAGAACTAAGAGACTTAACACACATTTTTTAATTGATAGTATATCATAAATATCATCAGTTTAGGTATGATAACCCCTAAACACATTTTTACAGTGTTTTTTTTTTGTTTAGGGGTATCGTAGCTTAACTGGTGATATTTATGAGATACTATCCATTAAAACATGTGTGTTAAGTCGCCTAGTTCTCGCGAACTCAACTTTCGCTATCTAAAGAAGTGTTCATGAGTGGTAATGGGCAAAAAACACCAAAAAAAATGAATTTGGCGCCGCAAGCGTGCGCTTCCACCTTAACATCAGGTGGGCCATTGTTTGTTCCGTCATTCCGATCAGAGGGGCTAGTCTGCAAATTTGACAAGCAGCTTACACGGGCGTGTGGTATACACTACACGGATTTTTATATGGAATTTGAGGTCCTCAAGGTGCCCGCTAGGGGCGCTCTTCGATATCTCCATACTAAAATCCTTGTAGTGTACACCTCACGCCCGTGTAAGTTGCTTGTCAAATTTGCAGACTAGCTAGCCCCTCGGTACTCCGCTTCGTCTCGGCCATGATTGTTTTCTAGCGTAATTGAGACTCTATAACATACAGGGACAACAGTTTTTGCTGCAGCAGAGGAATGCGGCCGCCGCGAGCAGCGCGAACGTGCAGCGCACCGTCAACGTACCGCCTGTCGTGTGAGTTACATACCCAGGGGCACAACCGCGCTCTTTTTAAACAGGGGGCTTAGTACTAGAATTTCAAAGTTTCGAAACTATATGAAGTTTCGTTTCCTTCCATGCATTTACTAGCAGCGCCCCTAGTGGAAACGAGGAGAAAACTAAGGACGCTGTCAGAAAATGTATTGAAGGAAACGAAAATTCATATAGTTTCGAATACTATCGAATTCTTGCTTCACCATTCAAACGGAACGTTTTTGGTATAGGTTTAGCTGATGTAAAAAAAACGTATCGCGCTATTTTTCTAAACGATTGAACCGTTGACGTTACTACAGGTCTAGCGCTTAACTGAGTCAGTCCCTGAGGTATGGGAGCGGTACGGGAGGGGTATTTTCAGAGTAAAATGTCACATTATGGCACATGTCGTCTGATAATTTGAGAGATGAAAACACTCCTCTCGTACCGCTCCCATACCTCGGGGACTGACTCAGGTAAGCGCTAGACCTGTACATCAAAAGATTTTTTTCTTTATAATTGGCGTCGCACATTTTGTGCGTTTGCCATTTTCAAGTATAATTATTGTATTTTCAATGTCATTTGCAACGTTACAATCCTTCCAAGCCGTCAATGTCACGTTTTAGTAAAACGGTGGCTGTTTTAATAAAACTTTGGTAGACAATTTCCATCGATTTGAAAAGTCACGCAATACACTTCCATTTAGTTTCACTACACTTGTGATCTATAATAGACGAGCTACATTGGTGCCACCAAAATTGCACAAAATAACTCATAAAAACACTAGGAAATGAAATGAAATGAAAGTTTTAGTAGTAGTAGAGCTTTTTTGTGAAAGAGTTCGTCCGGGGAAGTACAACCACCATATCTATTTCTGCCGCAAAGCAGTAGTGCTCGCATTGCTGTGTTCCAGTTTGAAGAGTAAGGGTGCTGGTGAAATCACAGGCACATGAGACTTTTCATCTTTATGTCTCAGGGTGGCGGGCGCAGTGCAATGCCACATAGGGTGCGTCCTAGGTGGACGTGACATATGAGGTAATGCACTGTTCATAGGCAGAGGTTACCGCTTAACATCAGGTGGGCCACCACTTTTTCCGTCATTCAAGTAGTATAAAAAAAAAAAGACGACACCTCTTTTCGAAAATGACGAAAATAAATCCGCCGAAGGGATTCTTGCTTGAAATGGACTGAAATTTTAATTTTGATGAAGATGAGTGTAGTAATTATTTTATCATCTAGTTAATCAAATTGGCGTTTTATATGGAAAAAGAAACACGAAATAAAAAATATGAAATTTTCGTCTTTCCTTCCTATAATATAATTGCTGTTCGGTAGTCTCGCTAAAACTCTGAAACCACTTGACCGATTTTAATGTTTTTTTTGTGTGTATTTGAGTGGGTCTAGCGTGATACAATTGTTTACAACAGCTAAACAAAATCTAAACCGCAACCAAAAACGTTCCGTTCGAACGGTAAAACTGTTTAAAAGTAGCACGATTCTCACCTCCGAGAGCGGTCTTGAGTGCACGGTGGAAATTTTGAAACTGGAATGCACTGGATTGAACTCATTCAGTTAGATTTATTATTATGTCGCAGTAAGATGACGATTTTAGGAAGACAACTTTGAAAATATTTGAAATATGTTATGTTGAAAAAATACACACGAATTGAGAAACTCCTCCTTTTTTTGAAGTCTGTTAAAAAAAATGGAATCCATTCGCTAGTAGTAAGTTGGATCACAGATCCCACTGTTCTTTAATCGAACAACGTAATTATGGTTATTTGAATGAAAGAATGAATGAAATGAATGAATTAAAATACTTTATTGCACACCTTACAAACTAGTTAAAATAAACACATAACAATTAAACAAATAACTAAATGTACAATGGGCGGTCTTATCGCTAAAAAGCGATCTCTTCCAGACAACCTTTGGATGGAGAGGATCTAAACTTATATGAAAGATTGTGTGTGATTGGTTATTTGTGTGTCTATACAGAAAATCATGAAAACGGCTGTTAAGATTTTGATGAAATTCGCATGATGATCTAGTTAGGTCCAAAGCTGGTAAGAATATTGTTGAATTGAAACTATCGTGGTTGGGAATCATATTAAAAGATAAACGGCTAATTACCACTATTATTCGTCACTTTGCTGACGTTTCGAGACTGAGTTCAGAAGCCTCTTCATCATGAGCACCGCCCGCGACCGCGTTCGACGGTGGACCAGCGAATACTGCGTGCAACCGCGCGCTCAGCTCGCTGGGACAGCGGCGGCGGCGGCGGCGGCGGTAGGTTCGTTGCGCGCGCGTCGAGAATTAGTTCATCTACGTCACTAGCACTACCTACGTCGTCGGTATAAGGCTGCGTACACACTGCACTCACGGTATCACTCTCCAGACCGATAACAGTACTACAAACAGTAGTGGCGGAGTGGAGTAAAGGTTGCCATGCCGGCGAAATACCCCATCCCCGATCGCGATTAAAATTTGGAAGTCGGCTAATCTCAATTGCTTCCCGTATCTTGCGAGGAACAAAAAACTTCTCTTTCGCAAGAACTGAAATTTTGTCAAACCGTAGGTAGTGGGACGATTCCGAGATCATTGCATGCTCTGCAACCGCCGACTTTTCTACGTCCAGATTTCTAACACTCCTGATGTGTTCCGTCAATCTAGCCGATATGTTACGCCGGGTTTCACCTATGTAACTCTTGCCACAGTCACATGGTATACTGTATACACCGGGCATACCCAGAGGATCCCTGTCTTTTGGCGAGCGCAGAAATTGTCTCAGCTGACCTGGCGGTCGGAAGACCGGTTTGATATTATATCTACCACGTAAGTAGTATCCTATCTTGTCTGTTACCCCCTAATAACGACGACAGTTAGTGACGAATAATAGTGGTAATTAGCCGTTTATCTTTTAATAAGAATATTGTTTCTATAGATTCTAACTACAACTAAAATATTTCAGAAGCGCGACGATAACGACACCTCCGAACTCAATCCCCACTCGACAGTTACCTATTCTGGTAAGTAAAGGTTCTCACGACCATATTATCACATCTGGACGACCTCTGTGGCGCGGCGGGAGAAGGTTCCCCTGGTTCGATTCCCGCCTTGGAACAAACATTTGTAATTTCACTTTTTTCTACGTGAAGTGCAACTTCTTGGGTCTGTAAGGTAGATTTGAGAAAGAAGTGAAGGGGAATCAATTAGATTAGCTATTCATCAATTAGATTTATTCATCAGTTTAGCTAAGATACCCCTAAACAAATAAAAGACACTGTAAAAATGTGTTAGGGGTATCATAGCTAAACTGATGATATTTATGAGATACTATCAATTCAAACATGTGTGTTAGGTCTCCTAGTTCGAACTCAACTTTTGCTATCTGAAGAAGTGTTGATGAGCTGTAATGGGCAAAAAACACTAAAAAATAATAATTTCGAGCCGCAAGCGTGAGCATCCACCGTAATAAGATATGCTCATTTCTATTCCCACTCAATGGGGAGCCACAGGCAAAACTAATCTCAGATGGCGCCACCATCGCTGGTGCTTGTCATTTAGTGGTCTTGTCTTTTTCTCATCAGAAGGGAAACGGTGTGTACCTTTATTTTTATACTGAAATGCACTACACAGAGGCATGTTTTATATCAGACTATTATTTAATGTTTATTTACTAAAATTATCCATGGATATTTGACACTTTTGACAGTTTTTTTTAACATTGATAAACCTTTGTTTGCTACGAAACAACACCAGCGATTATGCGCCACCTAGCGTGATAAATAAGCAGTGTGTCTCCCCATTGAAAGTGGATTTTTATGATTTTCTACAAAATTATGTATCAGCTGTATTTATTTTCTAGCAAGCGCAGCTACAACAAGTCGGCAACGTCGGCAACGTGGTCACAAACGTTGGAAACGTTGTCGCTAACGTCGGCAATGTTGTCGGTAACGTTGGCAACGTTGTCACTAACGTTGGGGGCGTAGTAACCAATGTCGGAAACGTTGGTGTGGTGACAAACGTAGTCGGCAACGCTGGCAACGTGGTTGGCAACGTTGGAAACGTGGTTGGCAACGTTAGCGGTGTTGTTGGCAACGTTGGAAATGTTGTTGGCAACGTAATTGGCAACGTGGTTGGCAATGTGATGGGCGCTGTAACTCCAGAGGCTGCGTTGAAGCAACAGCCATCTCCCAGTACGCCCAGGCTATCGCCACAGGTAAGTTTTTTCTTATGTATAATGGCTAACAAAATAAATAACTTGCCCTAAATACTACAATAAAATTAAATAAGGATTGTAGATATTGTTAGTAAAACCAAAGACTAATTAAACACAATAGACTGCTAATCTCATACAAGAAAACGTGACTCAAAAAAAGTAAATTCCAGGCTATTTCTAGATTGCGCTGGCAAATTCATTCAATCAGCATTTTAAACCGAATACCTAATCTCTTTAAAAATAAACATTTAAATTTGTAATATTTTTTTTAATTATGAAACTTTGTTCGCACAACATGTTTTATCGATCTTTTCGAAATGCATGTAAAAATTATTTCAATTGTTTATAGCAGATTAAAAATAGCGACATCTAGCGTCATTGTAGGCAATAATTCATCGGTGCACGTTTTCTTGTATGAGATTAGCAGTCTATTGTGTTTAGTTAGTCTATGGTAAAACCTATAGAATGATTATTGGTACATGTGTAAATTATATTTAGTCAAATCACAGATAAAATAATACTATACTAGTAGTCAAATTAAAGCTTTTTAACATGCTTTAACAACTTTTAACAACTTTTAACATGCTTTAACAACTTTTAACAACTTTTAACATGCTTTAATTTAACTTGCAATGTATCTATGTTTGTCTGGATGGAATCCGAGTGGAATCTTGCAATTGAATTTTAAAGCAGTTATCCTCAACCGATTGAACTGAAATTTGACAAAGCTGTCAAGTTCCGATGATAATAAAATATGATGGTGACAGCGAGCTGATTTGTTGATAGAGACGGAAGGTGGACAACGGAACTCCTCGATGGATAATAGTAGACTGGCCGTACAAACACAACTTTAAAGGGCATTTTTATATTATTTTTTTAAACACAAAAACACGGTATCAGAGCGTGCGCTCACTTTCTTCGCCTCATACAAAAACGTTCGTTGAAACTGGTTGAACCTATATCGCTTTGTTCGGTTCCAGGCGTCGACCAATCAACTGCTGGCGCAGCAGCTGACGAACCCTCCGCAGCCACTGAACACGCAGAAGATGCAGGGCACCATCATACACATACAGCACCCGCTCATGTCCAGTGCTGGCACTCCACAGGTCTTTATTTTATTAACATACGAAAAAGAACATAACGAAAGAAAAAACATTTATTTTTGTCATACATACATACATACATAAACACAAGCCTTTATTCCCGAAGGGGTAGGCAGCGCCTGAATGTGCCTCTTTTCACAGTGGGTTGCACCATCGTGGAATATAGACGTGCCGAGTGGTGAGCTCATCGCCGCCATTGCTTCCCACGACTTACTCACCTAACGCTTTCTTCCAGTAATAACACATTCCATAATAAGCTAGCAGCCAGGACAAATCTTACACCAACGAATCTTATCAACAAGTCCGGGTATTTGTGTCAACAAACGCAGATACAAAACGACACACACACACAGAAACAAAGATTAACAAAGAAACATGAAGGAAATGATGGAGAAGAAGATGAAGAAAGATAAAACTAATTTGTGCCTCTTAGTACCAGTCACGCATCACTGACACAAATTGGCGTCCAGCTCAGCATTTGTTGTAGCAGCTCGACATAACGTAACATAACACCCAAAATACACGTACATAGTCCTGAGGGGCTAGTCTGCAAATTTGACAAGCAACTTACATGGCCGTGTGGTGTACACTACACGGATTTTAGTATGGAGAAATTGAAGTGCGCCCCTAGCGGGCACCTTGAGAACCTAAAATTCCATACTAAAATCCGTGTAGTGTACACCTCACGCCCGTGTAAGTTGCTTGTCAAATTTGCAGACTAGCCCCTCAGAGGGGCAAAGAAAAAGAAAAACAACAGGGAAACAACAACAAAACAACAACAAAAGAAAGACTATGACGTGTAGTGTAGTGACGTGCCTGCTGGCGAACCTACCTATTTTACATTTTATTTTTAAGTTATGCTGTCCTATATTGCTCTGTATTTTCTGTATGTAATTGTGCGTATTATATTTTTATTTATATAGTATTAAACTTAAAATGTACCAATTTGACATGCCAATGTTATGAAATGTAACGTGATGGTTAATAAATAAATAAATATCTAAATATCTAGTCTGCAAATGTAACAAGCAACTTACACGGCCGTGTCGTGTACACTACATGATTTTTTGTATGGGATTTGAGGTTCCCAAGGTACCCGCTAGGGGCGCTCTTCGGTGTATCCATACTAAATCCGTGTAGTGTACACTACTAGCTGCCGCCGGCCGCAGCTGCTTGCCAAATTTGCAGACTCGAGGCTCTGATCCCACACTAGGATACCTTGTGTCGTGGGTATCAGGAACTACGAGTACCATGGTACCATAACACCTAGAACAAATGTTTGCAGATCATAAAAACATTTATCCTGCAGCGGAAATCGAACCCGCAAAATCTCGCTTCTCAGACGGCTACTCGCCCGCCGCACCACAGAGGCAGACCGTCAGCAGTACATAATAAAGCAAGTGCGAGCGAGACTCGCGCCCTTAGGGTTCCGTACGGTAAACCTATAATCAGCGACTCCTGGTCGCCGTGGTATGTCCAGCAGTGGACTTCTACAAGCTGATAATGAATCAATTGTGTATCTTCAGGTACAAAACATCCAATACACCACGACGTCAACGACGCAGCAGAAAGCCACGGTCACCAAACCCCGCACCACGAACCCGGCTATCAGCGCATTGGTCACTAGTCTTATGAATTCAGCGCAGCAGTTTCAACAAGGTAACCTCTTTGTAATAAGCTTTTATATTAAGACTGCGCCAAAACCAGGCAGAAATCGTCATACAAAAAAAACGCCACGAGACTCTCGAAAAAAGTTTTTTTATTTTTTTAAATAAATAGGCAAACTAGCATACGGGCCACCTGATGTAAAGTAATTGAATATCTCGTGAAATATTGACAATTATAAAAAACCCCGTGGGTGATCCCTCCGTTTTATTGTATAGATCTTATTTATCCAATTTTTGACCCAATAATCTGTACCATATTGTCAAACAATCGAATCTAGCCAAAAGTTAGAGGTAACTTTGTGTTTTTTTTTCAACTAGAATTTTTTGTCCTATCGTGTTTCTGTCTGGGTGATCCCTCGGTATTATAATGTAGTATCCATGCATATTTTTAATTTGAATATTGTACTTGATTTAGTCAGTTAATAATCTATGCGTTATACCCTACCTTTAGGCCGATTTATATCAGACCAGCGAATGCTCATTGAAATTGAAATTGAAATTTATTTAAATGAACAAACATTACAAATATCAGTATACAAACAAAGTTATATCAAAAGTATCTTATAGTAGGTAATTCATAGTTTGATAGCATTGGTACCCAAACTAGGATTACCTGTGTTATAGCGTACCAAAACTCTCCGCCGGGTGATTTGAAAAAGTTTTAATTCATCTTTAATAGTTTTTGATTAATCCGGAATAAAATAGAAGACTTAAATTAAGACTTTATACATTAAATACACAATCCAATCCATTCTATCCCCTCTCCGTCAAATTATATTTGTTTACACTAAACAGAGGCAGAACATTCGTTCGTATTATCTTAGCTCGCATAGATTCTATGGAATATTCTAAGAATGCTCGCTCGCTTGATGTTAACGGAACTAGAACGCGCGAACAGTAGCTTAGAGCGTTCTTACGTGTTCGGACGAGCGCGCTCCCCGGAGCGGTCTCTTCAAAGTGTTCTTGTATTCTAGTTCTTTGTTCTCATTCTTGCTCATTGATATTTTGGTGTAAACGCTGAAAACGAGCTTCCGTTTACACTTAAAGATCAAGAAAGAATGCTCCTGTTCTAGCTTTAGCTCTTTGTTCGTTTGGTCTAATGAACCCAGCTTTACTTGCCCTGTAGTCTCAGACAAATAAAGTTCAGACAGAACGCAGCGTAACTACGAAAACTACGCTCATAAACATAATAACTAACAGTACTACACGCATATACACGCTCCCACACAGACAATGCAATAAAACTAAGCTCATAACTCATTAGTTGTCTGTGATTCAGCAAAAGTTCAAAAGACAGCACACGCTCTACGCTTGATAATATATCAACTTAATTATAATATGTGGGTACAGATATTGCAAGTTGATATGTTATTTGTCAAGGGGCAGAGCGACATTAGGCCATGCGGCTTTATCATTTATATAATCATCAAGAGTGTAATAAGCTTCTTTTAAATTTTAGCGGCTGCAAGTCAAAACGCAGCAAAAGCGGTCGCAAGCTCAGGGAACAACAACAACGCGACGATACTGAACCTACTGAACAGTGCGCCAGCCGCCATGACACATGCCGCCAACGCAGACACGAGGGATGGACACAAGTTACTACCCAGAGTGTCAATAGCGGGGGCGAGATTAGTTACTGGCACTACCGCGTCGCACACCCTTCCCACCTATACGCAGGTATGTACAGCACACTGGTTATTTATTGGTCACTCCACCCCGCTGTAAAGTGCGCCAGCAGCCATGACCCATGCCGCCAACGCAGACTCGAGGGATGGACACAAGTTACTACCCAGAGTGTCAATAGCAGGGGCGAGATTAGTTACTGGCACTACCGCGTCGCACACCCTTCCCACCTATACGCAGGTACGTACAGCACACTGGTCATTTATTGGTCACTCCACCCCGCTGTAAAGTGCGCCAGCAGCCATGATCCATGCCGCCAACGCAGACTCGAGGGATGGACACAAGTTACTACCCAGAGTGTCAATAGCAGGGGCGAGATTAGATACTGGCACTACCGCGTTGCACACCCTTCCCATCTATACGCAGGTACGTACAGCACACTGGTCATTTATTGGTCACTCCACCCCGCTGTAGTTCAGTGACAAACAGTGCGCCATGACCCATGCCGCCAACGCACATATGAGATTGGTTATGAATACGAAGGTATGAATAGCCTCAGATGTGGTCATCACAGGTTCCATGTGGGTGGAGTCGCGGGAAAATCATCATCATCATTGACGACCTACGTAGCGCGTCGGGCGAGTAGCCGGCTGAGATGGGAGAGGTTACTGGTTCGATTCCCGCTGCGTCACAAATGTTTGTAAGAACAGCAAAAAAAAAAACGGGTTTTGGTATCATGGTACTCCTAGTTCCTGATACCTAAGTCACAGGGAATTCTAGTGTGGAGTCAGGGACTATGTATTGACTGGTGGGTGTTATATTATCAACATCATCATCATCATCAGCCTGTCGAAGTCCACTACTGGATATAGATATCCCAGACAATACCACAACGAAGCTTGTGCTAGAGTAAAATAAACCTTTTCACTCCTCTTGCTCAAAAAAACCGCAATTGTGGTGTACCAGAGCGAAGAAAACATAGCATATATTCATCAAGGGGTTTTTTTTAAAAATTTTGTCTGTCGAATGACAATTAGCCTACAAAAACGAAAAACTCTTTAGTCATAAGTAGAATAATCATGATTTAACTCAACTATTACTGTTTCATAAAAAAAGAACAACATTTTATTGTTGAAAATGGAACTAAAGTCGGCGATCTCTTTGGTAATGCATGCAATGCGTTGCGCCTACAGAAGAAATAAATAAAAAGACGGGCGCGAAATCTTTAGAATTTTTCTCTAATTGCAAATTGAATTGGTAGTCACACTAATTAATTTTTATTCATTCGGTTTCTATTTACTCCCAAGCTTTGTATATAATGGGTCATTTTAGCTCCTTGTATAACAATCTACTATTCTATGTTTCCAGGGCGTCACAAACGTACAAGTAATGAGCGGCTACCGGGACGGCGAGCAAACTAACGTTTCCAGCAGCGAAAGCGCGCTGCTGGAGCGATTAATGGGAGCCGATGGGAACTCCGCGCCCGCCTCGCAGACACAACCAGTGTGCCATTTACAGGTAAAACTAACACATCCTGGAAAAACCACATCAAACTAACACACCCTGGGAAAACCACATCAAACTAACACACCCTGGGAAAACCACATCAAACTAACACACCCTGGGAAAACCACATCAAACTAACACACCCTGGGAAACCCACATCAAACTAACACACCCTGGGAAACCCACATCAAACTAGCACACCCTGGGAAAACCACATCAAACTAACACACCCTAGGAAAACCACTTCAAACTAACACACCCTGGGAAAACCACATCAAACTAACACACCCTGGGAAAACCACATCAAACTAACACACCCTGGGAAAAACACATCAAACTAACACACCCTGGGAAAACCACATCAAACTAGCACACCCTGGGAAAACCACATCAAACTAACACACCCTAGGAAAACCACATCAAACTAACACACCCTGGGAAAACCACATCAAACTAACACACCCTGGGAAACCCACATCAAACTAACACACCCTGGGAAAACCTCATTAAACTAACACACTCTGAGAAAACCACATCAAACTAACACACCCTGGGAAAACCACATCAAACTAACACACCCTGGGAAAACCACATCAAACTAATACACCCTGGGAAACCCACATCAAACTAACACACCCTGGGAAAACCTCATTAGAATAGAATAGAATAGAATAGAAATAGTTTATTTTGAACAGCAAATACACACACAATAATGGAATACAATACAATAATAACACAAACAGAACACGTTTTTTGCTGCGTGTATAGTGCCGTCAAAAAAGGTCCGTGCTCAGCATAATGCTGCAGTAAACTGCAGCGCTGATTTTCAGCACGGACCTCGGTTGACGCACGGACACGGCACACACACTGTAAAATACATCAATATGTAATAGGATGATATAAAAATTATACAATGTAAGACGCAACTATACTCGTTTACTCGTTACAATTTTAAAACTACATATTATATCCTACCAACTCGCTGGCTAGGGGAACAATCAAAAATCATGGTAAAAATCCCTTTTCCAGTGAAAAGTAATTGGCACCTACTTGTACAACAATAAATAAAAAAAAGGAAGTTTTTACAGATATATACAAAATATTACATATACAAACACCTAGTAAATAGTAGTGATTTGGATCAATTGAGCTACCTTTAGATAGCTGGCAGCGGTCTTCAGGTAGCAAACTGTTTCATATGTATTTTGTACATAGGTAGCTTGTATTAGTTGTATTATTCTTTCTGTAAATAAATGTATAAACACCTAGTAAATATTAAGTACATAAATATATTAGTAAATTAGTTTTTATTATATCCAAAGAGACTCGAAGTTATGTATTAAATAGGTATGAGCAAATACAAAAAAATAGATAAGTAGATATGATTTCTTAACTTTACAAATTATGTAAGTAGGTATAATCTAAAGACAGATTAACTAACACTATATTACTATTAGCACTATTCACATCTTAGGTGAGTCTTGAAACAACACTGAAAGGACTTTCTCGACGCGTATACGAGATACTTGTGAGCCTTCGTCTTTGCGCAGATATATGCGACCACTCTTGATCCAGCAGTACCTCCATTGATGGTGGCGACATTCCCCCCTGGCTTTGGCAAACAGCTGCCGGTTCAACCTCGTAAGCCGTTCGTTGAAGTAAAGCGGCGCTGGTGGCCCTTCTAGTCCCAGTTCAGCACTCGTGATGAGCCCACGACGCTGGCGTGCCTTCTGCAGGAATGTATTCCGAGTTATGCGGCGTGTGAAACGAATCACTATTTTTCGTGGTCCCACAGAATTTTCCTGCATAGGGGATCCTAGACGATCGATCGAATTTATGTCATGTTCCTGAAATGGGACACCAATCTTCTCAGCTAGTAGAGGAATCAGATGTAAACAGATTTTCTCCTCTGTGTTCCGGTATGCCAGTAATCTCCACTTCGTTAAACAAGGACTCTTGCTCGCGATCGTTGCATGCCATCTTCAGCTCGGAAACAGCCTGTTCCAGCTCACCTGTTGTGCCAATATCACTTTCAGTTAAATATGTTTCCATTTCCGCCGTTCGAGCTTCCAGAACGGCTACCTTGCTCATGCAAAAGGTCATATCTGTCCTTATACTAGCCAAATCTGATTTCAGTTGAAGCACCTCAGTACGCAGTCCCCGTAGTTCCTCCTTAAAAGACTGAAATTCTAGTAGCATTTCAGCCTTCATGCCATCAAACTGAGCGCGAATCTCAGCTACAATATCATGAGAATCCAGAAGGTGCCCCGTTGGGCTCGCCTGCTTTCCCGCCGTATCTCCAACTGGGGCCAGTCCCTTAGAACACTTAGGACACGATGTCTCCCCACCTTTTGCTGCCATAAATTTGGCACAGGCAGCGCACTTCACCATTTTATGAAACAGTTTGCAGAAATTCCAACCGAGAATATATGCACTTTTTGAGGGTACTTCGGTAACAGCCAGATGTAATTTTTTGAAACGAAACAAAATTTTCTTATTATATGAGAATAAAAGGATATTTCTGCGAGATAACGATCACCGAGCTTCCTTAATGTACTAACATCACACTTTTAAACTTTCAAAACCTCATTAAACTAACACATCCTGGGAAAACCACATCAAACTAACACACCCTGGGAAAACCTCATTAAACTAACATACCCTGGGAAAACCACATCAAACTAACACACCCTGGGAAACCCACATCAAACTAACACACCCTGGGAAAACCACATCAAACTATAACACACCCTGGGAAAACCTCATTAAACTAACATACCCTGGGAAAACCACATCAAACTAACACACCCTGGGAAAACCACATCAAACTATAACACACCCTGGGAAAACCTCATTAAACTAACATACCCTGGGAAAACCACATCAAACTAACACACCCTGGGAAAACCGCATTAAACTAACATACCCTGGGAAAACCACATCAAACTAACACACCCTGGGAAAACCTCATTAAACTAACATACCCTGGGAAAACCACATCAAACTTTGTTTAGAAGTACGGACAAGCTGTTGTGGACTATTCTAGTTTCTAAGAGTTATTCACTAAAAAAAAAAACTCTTGCACGATATGATGTCAATTCTCGAATGAAAACCATAGTTTTGCACAAGCGTTATAAGAGATCTGACGCCATCTCCTTGGCGATAGTTATCCTAGAATATGGGCCCTTGCTGCTTTGCAATCATCCATAAAGATCACACGGCCACAGCTAGAAGCGTAATGCACCAATCGGGATTATGTGGCACTTGCCTTCGAAAGAATGATTATAATTATGTATGTTATGTCCTCACGTTGTTTTCCTTCACCGCTTTGAGAATGTGGGAAATGTTTCAGCTCGTTGAAGTAATGGAGCACACTTTTGTAGTGTCTCAGTCTTCGATAAATTATTTATCGAAGGTCTCAGTGTGTGATGTAATTAAGTAGAAACTTACACACCAGACACAGTTATTTTTACATACAGTTTAATTATAATAAGACCTCTGTGGCGGGGCGGGCGAACGTTCGCCTGCGACGCCGGAGGTTGCGGGTTCGATTCCCGCCTCGGAACAAATATTTGTTCAGGGTGTTCTGGGTATTTTCTATGTAAAATAAAAAATATCTATCTATGTTATATATAAATAAATATATAATATATAAATATATCTGCAGATCGCACAAATATTTGTTCCGAGGCGGGAATCGAACCCGCAACCTCCTGCTTCGCAAGCGAACGTTCGCCCGCCGCACCACAGAGGTCGTCAAATTATCTATGTTATATTAAGTATATCAGTTATCTAGTACCCATAACACAAGCTCTGCTTGGCTTGGGGCTAGATAATGTTGTGTAAACTGTCTAGCATTATTTATTTATTTATTTAATACAAAAATATGATAGATATGTATAGTGCTGTCAAAAAAGGTCCATGATGGTGGACAGCAGGATCCGAGATCATACATACCAGCAGCTAGTCTACTGTCATCATCATCATCATCATCTACCAGTAGACCTCTACTGCTGGACGAGACCTCCCTTCGAATTCAATGGGCGGATTTGCCATAATCACCGTGCCTTATTGATTGGTTGCCAGGTGGATACTACTGGCCATCTCCTGGTGTAATCCGTTAGTCGGTTTTTACCCTAACTAGTGACTAAATAAATAAATAAAATAAATAATGCTGGACAGTTCACACAACATTATCTAGCCCCAAGTTAAGCAGAGCTTGTGTTATGGGTACTAGATAACTGATATACTTAATGCAATATATTACATAGTTTTTTTTAATTATACATAGAAAATACCCAGAACACCCTGAACAAATATCTGCGATCGCACAAATATTTGTTCCGAGGCGGGAATCGAACCCGCAACCTCTTGCGTCGCAGGCCAACCTTCGCCCGCCCAAAACTAACTAAGGCACTAAGGGAGGAGATGTAGAGGTATACTCTTAGATTTTACGGCCACGTCTACTAAGATACATTATTTTTTTCCAGGGTCTAAGCTTAACTTCTCTCCAAGGCCTACAAGGCCTCCAAGGATTACAAAATGTCCAAGTCCAGATCCCGGGTCTATCTGCACCTATCTCGCTCTCTCTCAACGTGTCTGGCCCACCGGGCGGGTTACTCGTCTCTGTCCCGCCGACCACTTCGGTTGTCCTCGGGAATCAGTCGTCCATGCTGTCGCTGCCTATAGGTGAGTATATCGTGCTCTCATTGGATCTCACTCGCTCACAACGTGTCGAACGCACCAAGCGGACAACTCTTTTGTTAAATTTTAATGTAACCCAAACATTTCGTTCCAGCGGGACTCGAACCCGCAACCTCGCCTGTGATCGGCGATGCCTTTACCAATTCGGCCATAGAACGAGCTATGACGCTGAAGACGAAATTTGTGGGCACTATCAACTCGGCTATAGAGCCAATAAAATAATAAACTATGATGTAATAGCAGTGGTGTCATCTCTTGTCAATGTTTCGAACTAATTTCGTACTTTGAACAGATGGTTTCTAATGAAACACCTGTAGATGGCTCCCATCGGCGCTATAGCCGAGTTGATAGTGCCCACAAATTTCGTCTTCAGCGTCATAGCTCGTTCTATGGCCGAATTGGTAAAGTAATCGCCGATCACAGGCGAGGTTGCGGGTTCGAGTCCCGCTGGAACTAAATTTTTGGGTTAAATTTAAATTTAACGTTATCCATAAAGTATGGTTTACACTTGAAAAATAGTAAACTATAATAAACTCTTTTGTTAATACTAGTTGGAATGACAGGTCCAGCAGATGGCCCACCTGATGTTAAGCGGTACCCTCTGCCTATGAACAGTGCATTATCACATAGGTCACCTAGGAAGCACCCTATGTGGCATTACCCAGCGCCCGCCACCCTGAGACAAAGATGGAAAGTCTCATGTGTCTGTAATTTCACCGGCAACCATACCCTTCTAACCGGAACACAGCAATGCGAGCATTACTCCTTTGCGGCAGAAATAGGTATGGTGGTAGTACTTCCCCGGACGAACTATCTCACAAAAAAAGCTCTACTACTACTAAAACTCGTCCTTGGGAATCAGTCGTCCGTACTATTATTACCAGGCGTGGCGCACTCCGCACTTTAGGTATGAAGCTACAAGTACCCGGCGGGCTCGACTTGTCGAGTCAATTTAGTGAGTCAGACAAGATAAGAGTTACGCGATAGAAAGAGAGGTAATTACTTGGTGAATTTAGCTGTTGTTGCGACCTGAATTGCACTTTATTATGTGGGAGCAAGAGTCGCTATTTATTTAAATGATTTTGCGGAGTCAACCTCTGTACCTGTAAGATAATAAGATAAGATAATAAGCCATTTATTCCAAACTTTGGGTTTATATGTTTGTAGTAGGTAAGTACCTACTTAATATTAAGAGTTGAAATTAGATTACAGGAAGTCCCGCAGTTCGGTGTGCCTCTTGGCATAGGCCTCCTCAAACACTTTCCATTGGCTTCTATCAAGTGCTACCCTTCTCCAGTGTTGTTCAGCTGTAAGTTAAGGTCGTCTTCCCATCTTGTTTGTTGACGGCCTCTATTGCGCTTACCATCTCTGGGGTACCAATCTGTGACTCCATTTGTCCTGAGGATCTCGGATCATGTGGCCTGTCCATCTCCACTTCTGTTGGTCTGTACCTGTACTATTATGTATTCTGTGTTATTCCTGCCGAGCTGTTTTCGAGCGGCACCTCTTTTAAATATAAGTGTGGCTGCAGCGCAACTGATGCCGGGCGGCGTGAAGGGCTCTGTCCGCGGCGGCAGCGTGCAAGTGGTGCGAGGCGCGCGGCCCCCGCGCCCCGCGCCGCGCGCTCCCCCCCGCGCGCCCGCGCCCGTCGCCGCGCCCGCCCTCGCGCATCCCGCGCCCTCCGCCTCTCCTGCCGCTGCTGGTAAGTACACAGGAGCAGCATACCAATGGAACCTTGAAGGAAACTCGATCGTACTCGATACTTAACAAGTAATTAATTTTGTAAAAATAAAAAACTCGGCAGAAACAGGTATGGTGGTAGTACTTCCCCGGACGAACTCTTTCACAAAAAAGCTCTACTACTACTACTACTACTACTAAAACCACTTGTGCCGTCTTAACAAATAACCTAGCACTTGTGCAGTCGTGTATGACGTCTTTACAAATAACCTACCGTTTTCAGGAACAGCACAATTCATAACGCAAGCCCAGGCGCAAGCGTTGACCGCGCACCAAGTGAGACGGAAATCTAACGCCGATAGTTCGTAGTCGATACTGCAATTACTATCGGGCTATAATGAATTTGATAGTGAATTGTGAAATGCCTACAGCAAAGCTATTAAAAAAGCATTTGATAGTGAATTGTGAAATGCCTACAGCAAAGCTATTAAAAAAGCATTTGATAGTGAATTGGGAAATGCCTACAGCAAAGCTATTAAAAAAGCATTTGATAGTGAATTGTGAAATACCTACAGCAAAGCTATTAAAAAAGCATTTGATGGTGAATTGTGAAATGTCTACAACAATGCTATTAAAAAAGCATTTGATAGTGACTTGTGAAAACTCCAGATTCTGACAGACTTGTAATGAATTTGTTTGAGCGCTTGCTATCGACCTAATTCATTTAATAGTGAAGTGTGAAATCCCTACTGCTATTGCTATCAGACTATAGTGAATTAGGAAATGAGTACTGCGGTTGCTATCAGACTATAGTGAATTGTGAAATGAGTACTGCGGGGGCTATCAGACTAATGAATTAGATAGTGAATTGTGAATATTCCTAGTACTCTTGCGAGACTCGATAAACCGAACGATATTGTGAATTAATTATTAGTATTATAAATCTATACATATTATAAAGTGATAGTTTGTGAAGTTGGATGTAATACTCAGAACTAACGATCCGATTTAAAAAAAACACTAATTGGGAGCTACATTATCCCTGAGTGCTATGTTTTATTAGCTCTTGCCTGCGGCTAAGTTCGCGTTATGTGTAGTTCCAATCAGCTCCGTAACGGTAGAGAGAATTTTGATGTTTTTGCGGGTACTATTTTAATGAGAACAGGAATAGCACGCTATTTTATATCGCCCTCTCTCTTTAACCTGATTTAAAAAAAAGAGATGGCTTGAGAAGAGATACCTTATACCATAGACTGAGTTTCTGGTGCAGCGAACTACATTCTGGATATTTTCTCTTGTAAATGCTGTCTAGTCATTGATTGGTCTACTCAGGTCAACTTGCATTAACTTGTGTTGTTAGATTGACAAGTGTAACCTTAATTTTGAAAAGTCAAATAGGGTTCACTCCAAAATCAAAATGTAATTTGATACAAGCAGATGTAGGTAGATTTTGTTCAAAATGTGCAATGTCTGGGCTTGGTACATGGTATTATGCACGCTTTTATATCAGTCATAGTATATTTAAAATAGTCAAACCGAAATAAATTATATTTGTTTAAATGTTGCAATCAGTGTTACTTGTGTTACGGTTTTTTTTTAGGTTTTAATGATTTATTATACAGATTGTATAATAAATCATATTGTATTATTTGTTCTTATTATACATAATTTCCCGGGTTTTATATCCTCCGTTTGCTGTCGAACTTATTGCGTCTATGAAGTTGAATAAAACATGATTACAAAAAATTACAGTGCAACGCATCTTACTTCTCTCAAAACTCATTTAAGCTTGGCGCGATCTGTACGTTGTCTATTTACTGAATTTAAATCGATATTTTCCAAAAGAAAGAAAATAACACTCATATCATATTATCATGTTGCGTCAAGCTGTGGACTTGCGTCCATGGACTTAGTATACAAACAGGACTGAGCGCTCGCAGCTGAAAAACGAGCCGAGCAAGATATGAACTACAGAGTTAGTGTGTCAACTTCTAAAACGGTGACCATAAAATAAAGTCATGTCCAGGAGACTTTTTCCATAGACTCTTATGAACGTGAAGTGGAACAAACATTATTTAAATCAAATTATTTATCACAGTTATTTATGCAGCCAGATTCTTTGTGGCGTGGTAAGTGATCAGTATCACGAATCAATAAAACTTTTTGTTAATTTCGTAAAATAAAATTTTTACCTCCCATAGTAGATGACTCGGGACAGGGCTTGCGTTTGTAGGAAACACGTTTTGTTTTTCTAATATCACAAAAAGTATTATTGAACCTTGTTTCTGTTTACTTACCGAGTGTTCAGTGTCGGCAAACGGCGCGGCGTGACGCAGCCATGCCGTGATGTTTCTCGTCTGCCGGGCGTCCCGCGACGGCCAACTTTTAGATTTGTAGTATCGATGACCTCTAAGTATTTACCTATACAATGGTCATGGTCACCCCTGCTATCATAAAGCTATCATTTCATGTGTTAGAAAAGGACAAACTAACTCTATTCTAACTATCTCTCTTGGCACGTTTTTCCTCTATCTATGACGGTAATCTAAATTAAGCCTTGGTCTAATGGAATAAGGTCTTGTTTCGGTATTAAATTTGTTTGAGAGCGCTCGGTCGTGTTTGTATACTGAGTCCATGCTTGCGTCATACCTATATTGGAATCAATTGCTTGTCAGGTAGGGTTTATGTTTGGATCAGAATTTATTTATCTATGTATTAGCCGAGGATAGAACAGCGTGGAAGAAGCTCGTCAGCATCTCTACTAAATCCTTTCAAGACGGGCACGACCTTCAGTAATGAAGAATACGACGAAGAAGAAGAAGAAGAAGATTAGTTTGAAGTTAGACTTTGATTCCGACTTGCGAGTAAGTTTTTGCCGGTTCAGACTAGTTTCCGACTACGTCCGATCCGAATCCGATCCGAATCCGTGGAAATACGTTCCGGAGTAGTGGTAGAACTATTTGTATGGTAGTTTAAGCACTAGATCCGATTATTTTCACGGATTCCGATCGGATTCGGATCGGACGTAGTGCGGTGCGACACCGCTCTTAGAGTTTGGTTCCAATTTTTTGTGTAGGAGTACATATTTCAATTTGCGTCTTTAGAGAAAGATTCTTAGGTTTTTAGCCAAAAATACTGCATTTACACAACACTTTTTGGGAAGTTACCTATCTTGTATATACTGTTCATTTGTAATTTTACGTTTTTGTGAGAATTATTTATCAGTGCGAGTTGTTTTAGACTTGCTATAGAAAATAACTTAAGAAAAACGTGTTTTATGAATATTTTCTGAATAATTAAATACACTTTATAAGTGGCTAATTCGTGAACGATGTCCACAGGTAATGACTATTATTATTATTATGAATCGCGATTAAAGGATGATTCAAGCTAAACCATGATATTTGCTATCGAGTCTAGGGAAAGACTGGTCAAACTGTAAAGAAAAGGCTAAGACGAACATTTAAAGGCTAACATTTAATAATTGCATTGTCTGTGCTACTCGTTGGGTGTACAAGCATATCCCACGCATCCAGACCGCTCACCGAAGTTGGCACCTGCCTTGGTGTATTTACAGGTGCCATCTTACGGTGAACGAGCCGGACCGTACACCGTAAGTTGGCACCTGCCATGGAGTATTTATAGGTGTCATGTTACGGTGATCGTGCTGTAGGTATAACATATTGGGTGCGTTCCGAGTCACGATAAAATCGATGTGAGCGATCACAGTGCTATTTTGCGTTCCGATTCAGAAATCGCGCTTATGGCAGTTTGAGCGTTGACGCGACTCGGAACGCTTTATAAACGATATCATCAATAACCTCTGTAGTCTGTCACTTTGACAGTAGCGCTCACAGTAATATCGGTTTGGGGCATGGTCGGTGTAATCGCAAAATGGCGGATTTAATGATGTCATTCATGACGTCACTCGCAATATCGTAGTCGCGCTCACAGCGTTTCGGAACGCTAATAATAGCGATCACATCGATTATAGCGTGACTCGGAACGCACCCATTGTCAGTCCTGTAGAAATGACACAAGTTGCGGTGACATCTGTCAGTTTTATAGGACTGACAGCATCTGTCAAAGACCTCAAAGCATATGCACTTCGTGTCATCGTTCTAAAAGTTAAGAGACAACGCATAAAGAGGAAAAATTCTGACAAGTTTTGTCTGTTAATTGCTGCTTGATTATTGACCACATCTGAAGGACTAGAGTGTGAACCGGCAGTGTATCGAACACATATTTCATCGTTTGAATTTAAAATTTTAAAATTTGCATTTCTTTATTTATTTATTTATTTATTTTGGCATTGATAATGCGTGGAATGAGCGTCCATCGTAGAGTTATTATAATGTCTTTGGCGTCTGCACATTCACAGGTGTGTTATACACCCAAAGAGATATATTGTATAAATTGTATGTATTGTATTGTCTATATTGTAATCATGTGGCGAGCACATTTTACACTTGTTTTATCATAATGCTAGAAAAATACAATGTTATATGTTATTCATTATCAATCATGTATTTTTATTATTTAGTCTCAAAAATATTTATGATGTATTTATGTAATTGTTTATGGAATTTTATGTTTGATCATGTTCTACATAAATTCTGATGAGGGTTGGTTTATCTGCACTAATAAAAACATTTAAATCTTTGTGCCAAATATGGCAACAGAAACCAGCTGAGATTAAATTAAAATTTAAAAAAAAACAGCTATTTTTAAGTTGGCTTTTTATGAATTACATTTGAACTTATACAACCCATCAAAATCTGTATTATATTAGAATAGATTATTATATTAGACTCACTACAAAAATTGAATTTTACCAAGATATTAGTTATATTATAAATATTATTTGTTGTTGAAATTAAACGTAACTTTGTGTAAGTTACACGCTGAAATGTTTAGTAGGTTACATTATTTGGTTGGTACTTACAATTTTAATTAGGAACTTTTCTAGATCAGTATTAAATAAAATACTATTCGCATGACTTAGAGACGCATAACGTTTTTGAAATCGAAATCAATAGGTACTTATAGGTACTTGTACTATAGGTACTTGTAAGTACTTTTTGAGCTCGAGAATGTATGTTAAATATATTGTAACATGAGTAATGTAAGAAATAAATGAGTGAAGGCATGACACATATTTTTAGAATAAATGTTTGAAAGAAATATCGGTACAAGATCCGGCCTAAGGGATAACAGCATTCGTCTCGATTTAAACTTAAATTTAAATAAATAAAAATAAAATAAAAAATAAATCAGATTTATCTTTAAAAATACCATAAAGAGGTAAAAGTTTCTTTGTTTGCATGTAGGACAATCTCCAGAACTACTGATCCAATTCTGAAAATACTTTCACTAACAGGAAGCTACATTATCCATGAGTGATATAGGCTTTGTATATAAGTTTTATTAGCTTCCACCCGCGGCTACGCTCGCTTTATGTTTAGTACCACGCAGGAGTTGAAATTTTTACTCGATTTTTTTATACTGAGGTATAGCCCAGTAAGTTAATACATTTTACCTTGAAAAATTTCGGGTATCCGCGATTTTTGGATATATACTTGGAATTATTCAATGAAAACAGAAAAAAATACGTAATTTTCATTGTTTTATGGACATAACAGAGCCCGCGCCAGCACCCCGCTCCAAGGCCGCAAACTAGGATTTATAACAATGGCTGGCAACGATTGAGCTGATGTTGATGATATTTGATTAATCAGGGCCCCGATCGCGCTAATTCTGAACGTATTTACCATGTTTCAAACGTTTGGTCTTACTTTTGACTGCCTAAAGGCTTTTAAGTTGGTTTTAATTTTTTCTTTGAATCTGCTTCCACTTGTTCTCGAGGCACCACACAGGCGCACCCTTCATAGTAGTAACAAGGATCATTAAAAAAAAACCGACTGTATTTGTTGCCCAATTCTTCTAGGTTTGGTCGCGTTGGAACAGGAGTAAATTTAGTTTTTAAGACGATTCAAAATGATCCTTGTGATTTCAATGAATAAAATACTTTTTACTTTGAGTTTTGACTTTAACTTTGGTCAAACCGTCAAACTTGACCAATCCAGACGCAGTAAAGTTCGAACGTTCGATCGTTGAGTTTTAGTAAATACGTTCAGAATTGGCGCGATTGGGGTCCTGGTTGATATTTGAGAGCTGGACTCCTTATCCTGACAACACGCGCGCGAAGCCGCGGGCTTTAACGCTAGTCTTTAATGCAATCTAGGCGTATAGTGATGGAGTTGTGTGGTCTGTTCAAAAGCAGTCTTATTTCCCAGCAGCTAGAGTTGAAGCTTTCAATCGTTGCTGCTCGGCTGATCAAAATCCAGATGAGTGAATCCATCTCATAGGCCGGATCTCGTACTCGATAAAAGTATATCGAGAGAACGAATATATTTTAAAATGAAGGGTGTACCATATTCAGACAGATCTCCAAGATAATATGGCGTTCTGTGACGGACTGTACTACACGATTTGAGGTCACGATACGCAACAAACGACGTACTGCACTCGACAACAACTTGCGACACAATTCCGAAATAACCTGTATGTTTAAACGACATTTTCCTAAACGAATCAAACACTAATTGTATCTAAAAGTAAACTATTTATTAACATACTCAAAGCAATAAACTAAAACAATGCCTTATAATGAAAATCATCGGTGTTATGTTAACTTAAGCCGCGTAAATAGGAATGTGTTCAAATTGATATTTAATGTTAAGCAATCATTTACTGTATATTATATTTATCTAGTTTAATATTCTTACAGAAACTATAGTTATAATATCAGCAATACCTATTAAGTTTATACAACTATGATTTTGTTAAGTTAAGGATAAACCAGCTTGTTAATGTATTCATCCTGTTCGCACCATGTTTTTTATTGGTGTTGCAATTTCACGCACAAATACCAACATTAAAAAAACAAATCTGTTTCTTCAAAGCTGAAAACTAATATCTTCTTGTAAATAATAGGTAAATTGTCGTTTATACACGGGATTTGTTCCTACATTCTATTAACTAAATGCATAGTTGAGATATTTTGTTACTTAAGGTGGATGCGCACGCTTGCGGCGCCAAATTCAAATTATTTGGTGTTTTTTGCCCATTACAGCTCATGAACACTTCTTCAGATAGCGAAAGTTGAGTTCGCGAGAACTAGGAGACTTAACACACATATTTTAATTGATAGTATCTCATAAATATCATCAGTTTAGCTATGATACCCCTTAAACACATTTTTAGAGTGCTTTTTTTGTTTATAGGTATCGTAGCTAAACTGATGATATGTATGAGATAATATCAATTAAAACATGTGTGTTAAGTCTCCTAGTTCTCGCGAACACATTTTTCGCTATCTGAAGAAGTGTTGATGAGCTGTACTCGGCAAAAAACACTAAAAAAATTGAATCTCGCGCCGCAAGCGTGAGCATTCACCTTAAGGTGTAACGTTTCGATTAAGGCGCAAATTTCAAATTTTGTTGTGTTTTTTGGATCATCACAGCCCATCAACTCATTTTGAGATAGCGAAACCTGATTTTTCGGAAACTAGGAGACGCATTATATTGATTGAAAGTTTTTCATAATTATCATTAGTTTAGCTACGAAAGTCAATGAACAAAAACATAACTGTAAAAATAATTGAATGACATTCGTAACTAAACTAATTATATATAAATGTTTTGGGTACCTACTGACTAATTATTCAACTTATAATATTAATCCATAAAAAAATGATAAATATTATTATTATTATGATTTAACTTTTTAATTTTATTGACATTTTAACTGATTTATGTACTAATTATGTTATTTCCAAAATAATTTTCTTTAATTATGTTTTATTATTGTTTATTTAACCTGTAACGAATTATGGTTATCAATAAATTAACTATGAACAATAACTATAACTATGAACTAGAAGAGTTATTTTCAATCAAAATATTCGTGTTAGGTCTCCTAGTTTTCGCAAAATCAGGTTTCGCTATCTCAAAATGTGTTGATGAGCTGTGATGAGCAAAAAACAATAAAATTTGAATTTCACGCCACATGTTAAACGTCGCTCCCAAATACTCGTACCACAATGGTTTATTTTTAATCGAATGCTTCTGATTTGCGTCGGGGTATATCAAAATAGCAGGATATATCCTTATATCCTGCCTATAACTTCCTACCTATATCCTACGTGCTTATTTTTAGGGGTTTGTTTGTTGCTCAGTCACTCGGTTCAGGCTGAATCGATTTAATTGAGGTACAAAGATACCTGGAAAGACACATTCTTTTTATCCCGGTGTCCCGTGAGCGAATCCGCGGGTGGTTTTATACAGGGTGTAAAAAGTGGGGTGGATCATCGGGAGGACTTTGTGGCTCATCCGAATCACCCCGAATCAGTATGTTCTGCGGTTTTGAATAGTTTGCATAAATTTGGACCAATGGGAAAGGGTTCACGTAGAATAATGTTTATATGATGAAGTCGTCGGATTATCACAACGAAACTCGCAGAATAATTTATAGTTCATGAAATGAGAAAGTTTTTGATGTTAGACATAATATATAGGAAAATTATTTCTAAATATTATGTTTTTAACCCGTACCAATACCTAATTTCATCTAATTGGTCAATAAGTCCGCTAATTTGGTGCACAAACACACCATAACAACTTTCGAAGTTAGAGGTTCTTAGCACTGAGTAGTACTAAAATCATACAATAAAACTCAATAAATAAATTAATTAAACGGAAATATTTTTTATTTCTAAACTCAAAAAGTTTCTCGCTTCATGAACTATCTATTCTACCAGTTTTGTTATGCAAATCCAACGACTTCATCATAAAAACATGATTTTACTTGAACCCTTTTCCTCCTGGGAGTAAAATAAATCTTTTTTTTACCAATACCTAAAATTACCCAATTACCTAATTTTTACCTTAATTATTTTTGGAATATTTGGAATCCTCCATGTAGCAATTGGTCACACACAATTATATAGGTGTAAGTAATTAAATAGTCACGATTTTTCAGGTTCACGTAGAATCATTATTTAAATGACGATTTTTGTAGTCCAATTCTGACTAATTCCCTATGGAAAAGGGTTCACCTAGAATCATGTGTTTTTGTGATGAAGTTGTTGAACACAACGAAAATGGCAAACGTCCAAACTCGTAGAACATACGTGGGGTCAATCGGATGTGCCAAGAGGTCTCCTCTCCCATTATCCCTCGTTACACCCTGTATATAAGAGAAACGTTGAAGCACTTACTACATGCCCCGTTTAGACTTTATGCAGCTATTTTAATTGAACATGACCTTACTCGGTATAATATTTACTACTAAAGGGAGCAATTATTGTGTTGTGCTTCAGTAGACAACGGCCTTTAGGAGGATAATTGTGCGAGTTTTTGATCTCATCGTATATTTTTTACTTAGACTTAGCTCAAATAAAATGTAAATGTTTTGTAACGTAATTATTATTTAAAAGCGAATGTATATTTTATGATTCAGTCGATTGTTGTATATATTTTATTTAAGGAGATTTTTATAGGTCACTCTTTTGTGGTTGTAACTGTATATTAGGACATGTTTCGATGTCAACTGTTTCGTTTGTATAGCTGTAAATAATATGAGATGTGATTATGCATTACTGACCTGTTCATAGCACACTTAATTGTGTACAATAAAATTATATAAAGCGTTGACATGAATTTTTGTGTATAGTTAAAATAGATATTCTAAAAGTTAACTGGAATATGTTGTTCATAAAACAAATAAAATGAATTTTCCAAATATATGATATTTATTTCCTGATTTTGGGACCGTAGCAAGATATTATATTACTAGTACAGTCAAAGGCAAAAGTTGATTAACATTCTAAGATTTTTATGACACAAATTTAACAAAAGCAGATTATTAAAAGTTGTCTCTAATTTGAAAATGCACCTTAACTTTTCGTTAATAAGTTCTTATCAGTTTCTGTAATAGAATATTGAATCTGTGCTTTTAAAAACCCAAATTAAAAATCTTTTTTTTTCGCTGACTGTACATACTAAGAAGAACTGGGTTAGTCCATCTAGTTATACTACATACTCTGTTACGGTCTGTTTCATGCACAGATCATCAAATATACCTACTGTGCTCTAGAGCCGCGCGGTCGCTGGAGTAGAGGCGCCGCGCTGTGCTGGGCGCGAGGCATTCTGTGCTCTGTGGTGAGGTACCTACATGAAAATAAATACGCTATCTGATTTCAGAAGAAGGCTTATGAAAGATAAAACTACACTTTTATTTGGTTAAAAAAGTATGCCTTTTTATTTTTTCTCAAATAGACTTCATCTAATTTTTATAAGAACATTGGACACAATCGAAGCTTTTTTACCGATAAATAAGTATAAATAATTTTATATTCACATAAATTATCTTATCTATACATACATTACATTTATTTTAATATCAGTCCTCTCAAAAGGTCCATTCTCTCCCTGCAAATTAAACAATATTATTTACACGGCGATAGGGATTCGCGTCTACCGTACATACATACATACATCAACAATAATTAACAATCAATAGAGACTATGTACAATTTAGATTTACGCACACATTCTTCCGTCGTCTTGCACGCACATCGAGACATTCACACATTTGGCATTCGGATGGCGCGTTACTAGCAGAGATCATCCCAGGCGAGCCACCAGGGGGCGCGGCAGTCCTCGCGCTTCCGTCGTCTGCGCTCGGCGCGGTCCGACCGCTTCTTAACAAAGCGCACGTTGTACGGGTCTTCAGCTAGTTCGGGGTAGCGCGCCACATCGTGCGCGTACTCTCCTTCGTAGCCGGCCGCTGAGCCTGCCTTCTGGATCTCGTCCAACTCGGCCGCGGACCAATCCAGCGAACCGCCCAACCCTCCACGTAATGCTTCACGCTCGCGGTGCCACGCTTTGCGAACAGCAGCCGCGTGCGCGTGGTGCAACAACCTCGCTCTTTCTCTGTCCGCACTCGTTCCATATCTTAGATTCACTACACTCGTTCCACCATGTATTTTCACGTCCGCGTACGAGCGACCTCCCTCAGTTGCCTCGTGGAACGTCACATTCAGTTTCCCCTGCATCCGCTTCAGCTGTTGCTTATCATCAGCTGCTCGCCACGTCTCTTCCTTCACGAAGTAGAAGACATCCTGCTGGTCTCCGTGCACCACGAACGAAAACGGCAGGATATGTGATCGGTTGAAGACTGACGTATACACGTCGCGATAGATTGCGTTGGCTGAGGGTACGGTCGTGACCACGGCGCGTCCTCGAGAGTTGCGTGAGACTAGTATACCGCGGCCGAAAGGAGGTTCTGAATCAGAGCCTATCCTCTTCGGAGCGAGATTGAGGGCGTCCGTTTTCAATGCAGACATGGCTGGGATAGATAGACTTCTAAAGTCCGCTATTCTTTTGTTTGACATGTGGGACAGGAATCCTGATTCTATAGTCACCGACGGCAGCAGCGACATCGCAGAAGGCAAGCCAGGGCCGCTTTCAGCGGGCGCTGTGCCCCAAACTGGGCGGCCGATGGGAATGCTAGGGAGAACCGATCCACCCGGGAGCTCGTCGGGGTAAAGCTGTGGTGCCAAGCTCTTCGTCTCGTAGCCGAGAAGTTTCAACCAGGATAAGTGATCTGCGAAGAGAGAAAACACGATGTAGTTAAGTGTATTTATTCTTATTGTTTCCAATTTTACGAACAGTATTGTGATTTGTGACAAATCTTCATTTCATGTGTGATATTTATAAATAAATAATGCTGGACACAGTTCAGACAACATTATCTAGCCCCAAGCTAAGCAGAGCTTGTGTTATGGGTACTAGATATTCAGGATATTTACCTGTAGGTTTCTTATATTGGGGCATCACGTTTATAGGGTCGTTTCCGTTGAATCTGTATAGATGCAGTTGGCTCGGAGTGGTGATTCTCTCAATCAAATTCTCCCATAGCGGTGACATCCATTGCCCAATCAAGGGGTCATATACTTTTCCATTCGCCATGTGGACGAGGGATGTCACTTGGTCTAGGAGTCCCCCGCAGAAGTCCACAGGAAGGTATAAGTATGGGTTAGAGTCGTATACGATGTGACCGTATGGAGACCTCATGATTTCTCGTATACCCTCTCCGTATTGGTTGAAGACCATGACTGGTGTTCCGCATTGGTCAGTTGCGATGTAGTATTTGTGTCGGGCAACCTGTAAAACGTTCAAGATTTTAGTATAAGTTTCAGTTTGAAGAGGAGTTTTATTGATTTTTATTTTTATTTATTCATTACCTGCGTATAAATAAGATGCCCTCTGTCGTCGTAGACTAAGGTCATGAATCTGTTCTCTCGAGGTGAATAGATGTGGCTGACTTCATGAGGTTTTTCCTTGTTCGTGTAGAAGAATTGGGTAACGTTTCCAAAGTTGTCCTTTCTCGTTGAAAGTCTGTAAATTAACAATGGATTATAGTCTTGCATGCTATAGAGTAAAAGTGAAACCAATTTACAAGTTATGTAAGAAAGAGTTTTACAAACCTGTCAAGATGATCGTAGTAATAGCGGACATCGAATCTTCCTCTCTTCATAGCTCTGATGAGTAGTCCCTTGGAATTATACTGGAACTTCTCTTCTCGAGCGTTCTGAGAGACCAGACCGCGACTGTCGTATCTGTACTGTCCTTCGCCGAACTTTATAATGCGGTCCATATCGTTGTATTCCATCGGTATTGTGTTTCCTCGATAGGTTAGTGATAACATATTGCCATTTTCGTCGTATCTGAAGCCCCATGGTTCCTGAGCCTCCACTCCGGTCAGTTGACCATCACAGTCCCAAGTGTAATTCTTCACATTAGTGTAAGTATTGACGCCGACATTTCTGGTGTGAGTGCGGGTCTGTGATATTCTTCCGTGTTTGTCATAATTGAACTCCATTCTGAACACTTCCATTCTGTGGATATTTACCGTAACTTCTTTCTCCAAAAACTGATCGTTCAATACACGCGCGAACATAGCGATTCCGTCGTAGACAGAAGTCTCATTCCACTTCTGCTTTGATACAGTGAATTGGCCTAATAGGTCAGGTGCGCCAGTTTTACTGTTGTAAACTATATGGTGTGGTATCAGGGTCTGACCACCGATTCGTCCTTGAACTGCAGTTGTCCTATAGTTGTTGTCGTATTCGTATATTATTTTAGCGTTGCTCAGTCCAGTTTTTGCACCATAGTCGAGTCTTTCTTCTACCAGAAGTCCGCCGACGTAAGTAGACTCCCAGCGGTAGTCGACGTCACGGTCTACGTGTAATATTTCTGATGGCAGTCCATTGTTTTCTGCATAATGAATTTGCGTTTGTCCATCTCCATGAACAACCTCCGAAACTTTGTTGGTAGTAAAGTAGCGGTACACTATTCTAGCCCCGTCTCCAGGGAATACAGTCTGCAGAAGTTCTCCCGTATGAGAATAGTGCTGCAGGTACTTCTTCAAAGATCCAGGTGGGGTATATGTGACTCTTAAAAACCCGATAGAAGGTTGTACGCTGAACGAGTGATTCGTTTTGGAAGGCAAGATAACATGAGTGAGTCCTCCATCTTTATCATACTCATATTTAAAGCTCCTTTGACTAGCCAGAGTGATCTTGGATACGAGGTTTCCTTCATTGTAATAAATGAACTTCGTGCCGTCCTGAGGACTTGTTATTTCTGAAAGCATTCCGTGAGGGTCGTAGTTATATGTCTCTTCTGTTACGCCCCACTTCCAGCCATTCACTCTATTGAATCTGTCATATGAGATATTTAGTGGTACTCCAGCTCCGTGAGGTTGGAACAATAATGGCAACCCAGCTAAATCGTACGTGATGGTGAAAAGTGGGTTTCTATCAGCATTGAAGAACGTTTCCCGACTCTTGCGCTGGTCAAACTCTATTATCAGTACTCTGGAATCATTCACCCATATTTCTCGGTTCAGCGTTTGTTGTGGATTTCTAACATCACCAACAAGGGTATAGAGAGAGTACATATTGTTGACAAGTGCATCTCCAAATGTTGTAGTTTGATGAGACCACATGTGGAGCATTTCTGCTTCGATGGGTAACGCAGCCTCCAATAGTGGGTGCTTCGCAGCCGCTATACTCTCGAACTTGCCAGACCAAGGGGTTTCAAGTATAAGAGTATTATTTGAATATATTCGGCCTTCAGTGATTTGTTTTCCATTGTTGATAGATATTTGCTTGAACGACTGTCCGTGCAGGACATATTCACATTTCTTAGCTACACCCACGGGAATGGTACTCGATGGGTTCGATACGGTGACAGCCAAGCCATAGTTCTTAGCAAGTCCTGAGGTTATGTGCACTTGTTCTCCTGAAGGCATTATGATTCTAGTTACTCGTCCAAGTTCGTCGTAATTATAGATCACTGTGTCACCAGCCTAGAAGTAAAATAAATAAATATTTTAGTACAAAAAATGCAAAACATGACCGCGGTGCTATATTAATGTCATTAGGAGAAAAAATACTTACGCCTGATCGACTGTTCAGCAGCCCGGACCCAGCATCATAGTCGAATTCGATTTCTGTTGTTCCCTTCTCAGCTATCTTGGTCAGATATCCAATTCCGGAAATCTTTAGCTCCAACTTATGGTCTTGTGTATTTTCAATGGAGCTCACAACATTGCTGTAATCTCTTAGCAACTGTATCTTATTTCCAGAAGCATCAGTTACTGTCGATAGTTTGCCAAAGCTTGTGTTCTTTGAATATAAGAAGGAATATCTGGTCTTGCCCGAGGTGAGATCTTTAGTAGTAATGTGTTGACCGTAGCGGTTGAATACGTATATCTCTGATGTTGGAGGATACGGTATTCTGAATTCACCGTTTTCATCGTGTTGTGGCAAGTAATGCTTCAGCGCCAAAATGTGGAGGGATCCTACAGGAAACAAAGTGAGTTAGTATCGGCACAGATAAAATAATAAATCGGTAAAAAAGTGTCAGAATAAACATATTTGTAAAACTTTAATAAGAAGTTACCTTGGTCAACAACATTGAGCACGCCATCAGGGGTAACAGCCAGAGCAGATATTGTTTGGAACTTAGCGTTGGAAGATAGCAAGGTTTCAGTGCTAGTTGGTGGTTCATCTCCTGCCATCACACTCAAGCGACAAGGGCACCCGGCACCCTCGTCGCGAGAATTAGCAGGCACTGATGTTGCAGAAACAGAAGTATTGCATTCACAGCTCAGTTCTTTCAGATTCTCTTGCAGTTTCCCAGCAAAATGCATTATTTTCCCCGATGGATCAATAGACTTTATGGTATTAATCTTCTTCGAATCTGATTCGGCAACGTAAAGGATGCCACTTGGTGCAAAAGCCAGAGCCTGGATAGTGCCCAAGCTCGGGTCTTCTCTGAATTCGGTGTTAGTTTTGTTGAGGCTTTTGGTGATAGGTTTACCGTCGCTGGTCAGGCGGCAGTGAGAGGGCTGGCCGGCTACTACTTTGATCTTCATGTCCACTGTGAGTTTTAGGATAATTCTATCATCGATGAAGTATAAAGAGCCGTCTAGTGGAGACAAAGCCACACCAGTCGGCCATTGTAGTTGCGCTTCGTAAGGAGCTATTGCGCCGCGACAAGGAACTGGTGACCAGTGATTATGATGGCCGTGGTGTCCAACTAATGTGTGAATTATTCCATTCGGATCGACCGCTCGAATGTTAGTGCCATCGGCGATGTACATCGTTCTGTCAGCTGCAATTGCGAGACCTTTGGGATGAGCCAGCTTAGCCTTGATAGCAGGACCTTCGTCACCGCAGTTGGAATCGTCACCGGGTACACAACGGTCTCCACTACCCACTACAGCTTCTGAATTTAGGGTAGGATCACGGACTTTCTCCAAAGCTATCACTCTTCGGACTTGGTGTCTTTCAGAATCCGATATGTAAAGGTATCCGTCAGCTGGAGATATGCAGATGTAGTACTGATATGCGACTTGAGTTGTTCTGAAAAATTCAAGTTTGTTTTAGTCTCCTTAACAAAGGAAGAATGTTATTTAGAAATTAAATATTATGAATACATAAATTGGGAACGTAACTAGTATTGTTTACTTACTCAAGTTGTAACACAGTGATAACAACGCCTTCAGGAGTAATACGTCGGACAAGGTTAAAGTCTCCCACGTACAAAGAACCGTCAGGTCCAGACGTCAACGCAGTTGGTGTGAGGAGTCGTGAGTCTGCTGCTTTTCCATTACAGTGATCTGGACACTCTAAGGATCTTTGCAGACCTGTGCCCATTACCACCTTAAAACAGACACAAACCATTAGAAAATTTAGAAAGTTAAACTTATTTTGCAAGTTATCTGATTGTGTTCGTATTTTACCTGAACAGTCCTAGGGTATTGCTTTAGATGGAGTAACGCTCCATCACCTTTCTGTAGTATGCCTTCATGGAAGTTATAGTGGTGATGAATATCCAGGCCCCACCCACCGATATCAGAGATATCCACATCGAATCCTGCTAAAGTAGCTGTCTGCGTTTCCCATACTATCGAAGAGCAAGAAGAGTATTCATAACCGATGGATATCTTTGCTTGAGCTTGTCCGTAGACCTTCTGTTTATAAACATTCCTCTTGTTCCATGCAAAGACGTGCGTCAGATCAGGATCAGATTCATATGTGTGCGTATGCAAGGATCCTTCTATCTCCACCCGCACATGGACACGAGCCAGTGATGCGGGTACTATCTTACGAGTCAGTTGAATGTGCACACAAGATAGGTAGCCAGCTGCTTGCGATGATCGGTATGTTAATTTCACTAACGAGCCAGGAATGCTGATAGAGTCACTGACGATCTGCAAAAAGAAGATAACGTTAGTTCCAAATATTCTGTGGTCTAATTTATCTTTGAGAGTTATTCAGGATTCGGCTATGACGTTTAGGGAGGTTAGTTTTTGACTGTCCCTGAAATCTTGTTTTTTGACATTTTTGGGCGTTTATTATGTTACATTTGTATCATCAAAGCTGTTATTTACGTATGTGTCCTTATTTGCTTCTATAGTTTGCACGTTAGAGTCTTGTATAGATTTTCAAGTTCTTCCTAACTCACCTGAGCCTCTGGATATATGACAGTCGTAGTAGTAGCAGAAGAAGCAGCTGGGGCCGCGAGAGGTGGTACTGCCACAACTTCAGGACGCAAGCGTTCGTGATCATGCACTGCACACGGAGGGGATTCCACCTCCCACCATTGAGGAGTTGGAGCCCAGTCGAGACGTGGTGGTGCTCTGTAACATAACGAAACTGATTAGCTCTTCTTCTTCTCTTCTTTTAATGGCTTCTGAGGAATACTCTAAACAATTTCGCTAATGCCAATTAGTCAAGTCGTTAAATCATAACCCAGTTTAAGTGGTGGCAGAAAAAAACATGTTTTTGGAGGACAAAATCCACCAATCTGAAAAGCATACAATACACTAATGCCTCAACAATGTGCTAGTGGCAGTGTCTAGGATTTGAAGTTACTTAGTTGTGTAACATTTATTTTTAAGGTTTCTTAGAGGTGAGGATGGGATGAGGATCAGTTATGTCCAAGGTTCATGATAGATGGATGAACTCAAGGCAGGTTCCTGTTGGCAAGATACAACGCTGAACGTTCAAGAATAGTGCAAAATTGTGTGACCGATCCTAAGACCTACATCTCGCCCTAACGACCGACAACGGGGCAAGTACCCCCGGGGTAAATAGAGTAAGTATTAACACATTATGTACCTAATCAATAACTATATACCTATAACAACTATATATGTATTATATAGCCAAATAGGTCGCAGAACTAATAACTGTAGTAGTGGGATAATGATTTTCGATTTGCAAACACAAACCGGACGACACAAAATAGGAAGGTCCCCCTCTCGATCGACCAAAAACATTATAAAGGCCGCAGGAAAACGGTTGATGAAGACGGCTCAAGACCGTTCGTGGTGGAATTCTATGGGGGAGGCCTATTTCCAGCAGTGGACTTTTCTATGGGCTGATGATGACGATGATGATGATGTATCAGAAACTTATGTTAAAGTTTCCTCTGACTCTGCCTATGCGCGCAAGATTAGCAGACGCCTGATGGACGCTAGAAAACTTGTCCTCACGATAATGCATCGTTCATTCCCGTTCCTTCAACGCTTTGCATTTTAGCAGTCATAAGTTGCAGATCCTTACCTCGGTGTAGGTACTTTGACACTCTCATCACTGAGTTCCATTTGCACTGGAGGTAGTACGACGATCTGGTTCCACGGCACGAAGACGGTCTTCCTAAACGGCTTGAAGGGTGATCGTTGGAACTGCAGGGTGACAGCTCCACCGCCGTTCACGAGGACATCGAACCTGGAAGTGAGTGAGGATAGTGTTTCAGTCCTGGATTTTGGTGAGTGTTATGTACCACGAAGTCGCGAGCGGGTCAGCTAGTATATATAGTTAAAGGTAAGTAATTAGGATTTATTTGATCGTAAAATATAAACCATGTCTGCAGAAAAGTTGGGCTGGTGAATGTCTTTGGCTGGCATTGCCTGTCACAATAACAAAAATATATTTTGCATTATCTGCAGCTCTATTTACTAACCAATTTTCTGCAACCAACTTTGCATTATTTACGTAGTAAGTACCTAAAGCTTTTACTATTAACATCCGATCCGGCTAATTACTGCACTCCACAGGGACTAAACGATATTCATTTAAAATGTACTGAGTTTTTCCGCTGTCCTTTCACCTTAGAAGGAATATAAATGGCTCATTAGGGTAAATCGAACCGACTAATTACCTATTCGATGTAATTGCACGGCTAAATGAAAATAACGAAAGAAATGTAAACAAGGAATTCACGGTAATCGATATTTAAATGGTTAAACGTGACACGTTAATCGACTGCTTCCCATGATACCGGCACGGAAGAAATAATAGGTAACGTTAAGAGTTTCACTCAGACGTGACGTCACTAAAACATCATCATCAGCAGGAAGAAGTCCACTGTGATAGACATAGGTCCAAAGAATGCTCTGCGATCTCGAGCCACAAAATGTGTGTCAGTTTAGATGATGACCAAGATGTGGCATGTTACTTTTTCTGATTTTCCATTGCTTGTAACCGAGCTGTATTGAATCTAAAGCCAATGCTAATATAAACACGATATAGCTTTATTTGGAGTGACACAGGCTTGCCTGATACCGGTTTCGTTCCGCCAGCGAATAATTCGATTTCATACTGGGGAACATGCGGGTACCGACGAAGACCGTGACCGAAAATTAATGAAGATTGCACGGATATCATCTCAAATATTTATTTAAAAAGATACATAACATTATTATTTAACTGAAGACACGCGATGCCGAAGAATGGTATGATAATTCCATGACTGGAAATATTTACTCCGATTCAGGCTGATAGCTGTGAAGTGTTAAAGTTATAGGTATTTATGTTTTTAACGAAACAATTGATTTTTGTATTAGTCAGTTTCCATTACAGTTATGAAAGCTTTGACTCATTACATCTCTCAAAAAAAACTAATCAAGTTTTTTTTTAAATAATATATTCCATCAATAGACTCTACGCCATAGCAATAGCTTCTAGATTACTTACAAATTGTATGACTGATTGCTGAGAAACATTTTTTTTATATTGGACTAACTTCTACTGCTCCGTGTTTTTTCTTCCAGTACAATGAAACAATTCTTACATGAAACTGAGTCGATATGCATTAAAAAAAAAATTGATCAAAACAACTCCTTTTTAAAGAGAACCTACGCTTCACCAAAAAAATTACTACGCCAAAAGCGTTTTCATACAAAATCAGTAAATGGTTCCAAAGACAGTTTTCCCGAATCTCTTAAGGATTCGGAAATGCCCATACTGTCCAAGTTAAAAAAAAACACACTGTATATTACATTATATCTAAGGCTCGTAAGTGTGTCAATATGTTGATACTCAAGGGATTAACATTGAAACGGAAGCTTATGGACGTGTGTATTCTCCTCATCCTCACCTACGGCGCACAGACCTGGTCTTTGACTGATCAACAAAAGTCCAAACTCGGGGTTTGCTAGCGAGCCATGGAGCGCAGTATTCTTTTTGTCAGACTGATAGACCGCGTTCGTAACAGTATACTGCGCTCCAAAACTCAAATCGCGGATGAAAACAGAAAGCGGGTAAATTGAGGTGGGATTGGGCGGGCCACGTCTGCCGCATGTCAGACGGGTTATGGGCTAAAGCAATAACAGAGTGGACGACTCTGAACGGAAAACGATCTTGTGGTAGACGGCGGCGAAGATGGAGAGACGAAATAGATACCTACCTATTTAAAGGATTGGTCTACAGTGGCTCATAATAGAGAGGACTGGAGAGAAGGAAGGGAGGCCTTTGCCCTGCAGTGGGACACCACAGGCTCTTAATAAAAATAATAATAATCTTAAAATGATTACTTACCATCCACCCTGCCGGGTGAGCGTGAATCCGAACCTCGCTTCCCGGTCCACCGAGACCCGGATGCCGATGATGCCGAGCCCTTGCGGCGAGACCACTTGTCCCCTCATCACGGAGACTCGACTGCACAAACCAGCTCACGTCAGTTCAGGCCAGAGTTGGCAAAGCACAGCTAGTTGGGCGATATCGTTCACTACTTTGACTTGGAAACGTTTTGCTTTTGTAGTTGTTATGCAATCTAGTCCTTACGAACCTAACCCATATTTTATAGTCGTTATGCAATCGTTAGTCCTTACGAACCTAACCCATATTTTAAAGTCGTTATGCAATCTAGTCCTTACGAACCAAACCCATATTTTATAGTTGTTATGCAATCTAGTCCTTACGAACCTAACCCATATTTTATAGCCGTTATGCAATCTAGTCCTTACGAACCTAACCCATATTTTATAGTCTTTATGCAATCTAGTCCTTACGAACCTAACCCATATTTTATAGTCGTTATGCAATCTAGTCCTTACGAACCTAACCCATATTTTTGAATGAACATCGTAAGGTTAATAACCTTTGATAAAACTTTGAGTTTTCACTGTCAAGCAAGCGGGCTCGACGCTTCTTAGGACAGATCAATAGTAGTGAGACAGATTACTGTTAAGACCTTATTAACAGATCCATGGCTGAGTTACTGTTCTACTACAAGTTGTGTCTTAGCTTGTTCAAGAATTTTATAGCTTTTGAAATGTACTTAAGTTTATTGGAAATGAACTTAAAAGCTTTCCAATGATTGAGTTGTTCAGTGTAAAATAGCTTTTTCATTTTATGTCCAAATATAAATTTTATAGATATCTGTGATATTTTATTACTGTTTATTGTGATTTGTGAATGTAGTTTCACTACGCCTTTAATTTTACTAACGATCTCAATCAATTTTACAAATTGAAAAACTTTGGTTGTATAAATTGGGGGTTTTAAAGTAAATCCCCAAATCAATATAACTTAGATCAAGTTTTAAATAAATAACTGCTAATTACCACTGTATTTCGTCGCTTTGCTGACGTTTTATTAGCCGTTATTTATTTAAAATGATTCCCAACCACACGATTGCTTCAATTCTATAAGATCAAGTTTTTTTTTCTAAAAATATGATGGCATTTATTTTTATGACGGAAGAACTAAAAAACCGTAGCTTAGATTTTTTTGTTTTTTTTAGAGCAATGACTTTCGAATTTATATAGGCTTAAAGTTAAAAAAAAACATTTAACCCCGATTTAGTACCTAACTTTGTGAACATATCGCCCAACGCGCTCCCTCAATCACTAGGACTGAAGTTTGTGCTATGCTCATGAAACTCCGCGAGTGAAGAGTATGAAAATAAAATTGGAAAATAATGTAAATAAGAAGTTTTTAGCATTGCACATTCTCATTAATAGGTTCAGCTAAAAATTCGAAGCACATTTCAGTTTGCTTATCAATTTTATTGAAGTTGAATTTATGAGGTCTAAATGACAAAATAAAGAAGTGTAATTAATGTAATCCAAAATGTACTTAGAATGGTGTGTATGCATGTAACAGCTGCCACAAAACCATAATAAATTTGTTTTTTAACAATATTAATTTGTGATTTAACATGGTTTTTATGAAACTGAAATTGGTGCAAGGATGTTCAGCCATGGCTTTCATAGCTCAAAAACAGACTCAGGCCATACAAATTGTCTATATTCATCATTGACGTAGTAGCATTTTTATAATTATGTCAATGATATTCTAGCAACAAATACAAATTGAAAGACAAAATCATCCAAAAAAATGTATCAACAAATTCTCCAGTTAATTAAAACGTTTTTTTAAAAGATAAATGGATAAAGTATCTCCTCATCCGATCTCGATAAGATTTTCATGGGACCACATAAAGAGTATTTCCACAATCCTTACACAACAACATTAAAACCATTGAAATCGGACAAGCCAATAAGCACAGCACAAACTGTGCTACTTCAAGAATATGAATACCTAATGATGATAAAAATTCATAGCTCAAGTAGATAGAACCTCCTTTATTGTAGACAAGTAAAACATAACAGTCAAAACTAAGAACTAAGACAGTTCAACTTAACAGGAACTTCATCCAGCTATGATAAAACTAATATCAATAGACAACGTGCAGCAGGAAGAAAGGTTGCTAAAAACACAGAAAAACAGTTTTTGTATGTATTTGAAAATATAATTCAGTTTGAATACATTTGGACTTTGTAAACCTAGCAGATTAGCCCGTAATATCAATAGCAGTTTCGCCTCTGATCCTAAGTTTAAACTATTTCTGGTTTAAACTGACAATTATAGATTAAACTGCTATTGATACTACGGGCCTAAGTAGCTATCCTGAGTGTGCTCTGTGCTCTATTAGCGAAAAATAATGGTTTTAGGCAAAGCGCACAGCCGTTTTTGATCGGCCGGGTTTTGTGTTTCGTCACAGATTTGAAAATCGGCCATTTTGATTAGCTTCCATGCGCGCTTATAAAACCGGTTGATGGCTTCATCTTCTTCATCTTTCATGCGCGTCTAGCCTTTCCTCTGATCCATAACGAAACAATATTCAATACCTTTATTTGTTTCTCACCGTTTTTGCTCGTTGTATATCCTTGTTATTAATTTTGTATTGTTTTCGCGTTCTAAATTCTAACGAGCGAAAGGGCTGATACAATTTGATCGAATTCCGAGTCTTTTAATCGTTATATAACCGCACAATTTGATGATATCATCATCTCCATTCCTCATTCCATTTTACGTTGCACGTTTTTTGTCAATTAACTTAATAAGTACTTATCTCGCCACAGGATATTTTACTTTACTTTTCCTGAGTGTGCTCTGTGCTCTATTAGCGAAAAATAACACAGTATGGTTTTAGGTAAAGCGCACAGACGTTTTTGATCGGCCGGGTTTTGTGTTTCGTCACAGATTTGAAAATCGGCCATTTTCATTAGCTTCCATGCGCGCTTATAAAACCGGTTGATGACTTCATCTTCTTCATCTTTCATGCGCGTCTAGCCTTTCCTCTGATCCATAACGAAACAATATTCAATACCTTTATTTGTTTCTCACCGTTTTTGCTCGTTGTATATCCTTGTTATTAATTTTGTATTGTTTTCGCGTTCTAAATTCTAACGAGCGAAAGGGCTGAAACAATTTGATCGAATTCCGAGTTTTAATCGTTATATAACCGCACAATTTGATGATATCATCATCTCCATTCCTCATTCCATTTTACGTTGCACGTTTTTTGTCAATTAACTTAATAAGTACTTATCTCGCCACAGGATATTTTACTTTACTTTTTTACCGCCACGTGTATAATTGTTTTGCCTGTTTATTGCCTACACTCCACCATTGCGTACAAACAGTTTCTCGTGTGGCCAGCAAAGCGCAAATAACTGGCCAAGTGTGTGTCGGACCATGCATTATGAGGCTCCAAATTCAAGACATGGTAACCCGAAAAGTTATTGGGGAAGTTTCAATTGAACCGTACTCAGCTTTATCCATACAGCTTTTCATAGTATAATTTAGTACTTACCCCATTTCACCCCTTTAAGGTTGGTTTTCCGGATGAAAAGTATCCTATAGCTCAATACAGGTTTTATTCTATTTGTGTACTACATAACTCAATAATTTGTTTTCATCTGTGTGCATGTAGGTATGTTGGTAGTGGTACTCGCGTACAGGTCGTATTATTCAAATAATCTTGTCGAAACTTGATATACATGATGCAATTCCAAAGTTTATTTTGTCTTCGCCGATTTTTGATAGAAGGTGTATTTCCCCCAAAAATGGGGGAAGATTGCTGCGTCAACATTTACCGGCCGATTTTGATAATATTTGGCAAAAACATTCGGTAGGTATTCAATTCTAAACAATTCAATTCAATTTTTATTTTGAGTATAATTTGTCAAGAGTTTGTCAAGATATAGATAATGGATCGACATGATGGATAGTTTTATACAAGTGTGTGCTCGAGAGTTCTAACTATATGCTACTGTTTGAAAAAATAGATATTTCAAATAAGTATTTTCAGTCAACAATAGGTATTTTCAGGTTTTCCCAATTAGCGGTTCAGCCAGTAGAGGGTGACCCTTGACTCTAACAATAAAGACCACTTCATACCTTCATATTTATGAAACTGATCACTGTATCGAAAAAATGTTCGTAAAACCTCGAAATATTTTTGAAAGGCCTGTACAAAACATCCCCTCATTTTGTTAAACATGTATTGTAGGTATACCGTATAATATTTTTATCTGAATTGATTATTTCTTAAGTTTCTAGGCGTCTCCAATTAGTATTTCATTCCAAAATTTCAGCATAATAGTACTTAGTTTGCGAGTGAAACTGCTCTGACTACGCACGGACAGACAAACATACGGTCATGGCGAAACTATAAGGGTTTCTTATCGGGTTTTGCAACCCTACAAACGTAAATGAATGCGCTATTTTTGATTTGGGCAAGCTTCATCATTGCAATTACCTATCAGACTAGATGTAGCCGAACGCAGACTCATTTTATTTAAAAAAGTTACTTTGTGCAATTTCGGGTCAATACGAGTACGATCAGCTCTCGATCGTCAAAGTACTTGGCTGTTTCATAAACTTCGAAAATAAGCGGAGAGCACATTTTCTTACATTCGGTTTAATAATATTTGTATTTTTTTTAATTTAAAATTGATGCCTTAACTTCTTTACGTGCAACGTTTGAAAAACAAAATTCATGTTTCCATTTAAAGATTCCTTTTCGTTAAATGGGCACGATTTGAAATGGTCGATTAATTAACTTTTAAATGAGCGGGTGGGTTTTTCTTCAATCACTTTGGCATTTTCAATAATTATAAAAAACAGCGGACCATTCACAATCTAAACCACTACGCACCTAGGTCCATTATGCCTAAAAACACCACTAAGTTTTACGGAAATCTTTCAATATACATTCTTTATTTACATCATCAGCCCACACTAGTCCACTGCTGGACATAGGCGCCAATACGCGCCTATTCTACGTAATTATGTTATTTTTTCCACATTTTCAATCCTTCATCATGGCATGGGAGATCATTGCTATCGATTGTCCTCAAATGCAGTCCTTTGCTTTTGAATTTAAATTCTCCGTCTAGGTATACCGTAGGTAAATAATCCATTCCTTTAATGGATACTCCTGTGGATTCCCAATACATAGAAGTTTTATTGATAGTGGTTGAATAACTGGTTCCACTTCATTGATCACTATCATCATTATTATAGGACTACTGCTGATACGTGGAATAGATGTCCTACTAACATTTTCGTGATCACCAATCGAGAACCTGTATTCCCAACAGGTTGTTCATTCCGGCCGTGGGCAGTGGGCAGGCAAGAATAATTCGCTAAGTGACCTGCCCATCACCACGTCAATTTGCTGATTCCGAGATTTACTTTAATTATCTTCTGTGGATTTATTCGTTCTCGATTTTACTAAACCCGACTTCTTAGTTCTCTCTAGCTTGTTGGATGTTGTTTAGCTTATTTACGAGGCCAACAGTTTATCCCTGTCATTGCTTGCACTGCTCAAAGATGATAATCTCTTTCATCTTTGTTAAGCTCTTGTATATTTGTTTAGTCTTTCCACTAGAGTTGGATTTTTCTTATTGCATAACTATCGAAGCCTGATAGTTAATAATATATTATTCACAATTTCTACAGACCGTTTGGCCACTAATAATAATTACTATCAAGGATATTACACACATCACATAGACGATGTGATTTGTGTGATTGAATAAGAGTAACATATTATTTAACGCTTTTAACAGATACTTCCGATTATAGAGTTTAAAATAGAAATACACATGAAATCTCGGACGCTTAACCGATAAATCGTTTGGTCGAATCATAAATTGAGATGTTGATGTTGTTGTCAATAAAACATTGAATCAAGGTTTCAAAACACTTCAATAAAGGCTTCACATAACCAAGTAGTCTTTCTTTGTTGGAAAAATAAGGTAAAACTTGTTTGTTTTTAGCAAACCCCAAGTTATGATCCTTGTATACTTATCATTAAACACTACCCTCGTTCGAAAATTATGAAAAATAACGTTACCCGTTCACCTTTCATTTCACCTTTGTTATTCTGGAGGTGAAATATCTAAAAGAGCTTCAGAGATATCATTAAAAAGTAATGACCGAGTGAATGTGTCTCTAAAGTAAAATATGTCATAATTTATTCAGGAGATATTAATACTTTAAATAACCTTTAGAGCTTTTGATTTTTAAGCAAATTTAAAAAAAAAAACACTCGAAATAGTGTTCGATACATCAAGTATCGAACACTATTTCGAGATGGTCACTGTGTATGAAATGGTAAATATTTACTTTTAATTTGTACTCTTATTGTGTAATTCTGATATTGTGTTCTGCTGGAGTGAAGGAATCTGAGATGCTGAACACACTTGGTACACTACACACTTGGTTTTGTTTCAATTTCACCTGGGTGATAGCTCGTCAGAAAAATCTTTAAAGGGCTACTAAGGCCTGTTGTGGCTACAGTACACCGTGTGGCAATGAGCATCCAATGTATACGAGTACCACTACTACTACTACTACTACTACTACTACTACTACATATTATTCGTTGATCTCCGTCTGATCGGGTTTCTTGTATTTTATTAGGTATTTCCGATCGCAGTTGACCCAGAAATTGTATAAATGAAGCTTTCCAAATATAACATTTAGAAAAAAAAACCTTTTAATGCTCTCCGCGTGTTTGTGATGAGTTAGTTAAAAATACACCGAATGATGCCATGACATGATAGCAAACACTCATTGATCTAATGACGGCACACTGTCTCGTCAAAGAATCGGTTTTTTTTTAACTATGTGAAGTCGGAACAATCAGATGGCCCACCTGATGTTAAGCGGTAACCTCTGCCATTAACAATGCATTACCTCCTAGGTCACGCCCACCTAGGACGCACCCTATGTGGCATTGCATTGCGCCCGCCACCCTAAGACATAAAGATGAAAAGTCTCATATGCCTGTAATTTGACGACCTTTGTGGCGGGGCGAGTGAACGTTCGCCTGCGACGCCGGAGGTTGCGGGTTCGATTCCCGCCTCAGAACAAATATTTGTGCGATATGCAGATATTTGTTCAGGGTGTTCTGGGTATTTTCTATGTATAATAAAAAATATCTATCTATGTTATATATTGTATTAAGTATATCAGTTATCTAGTACCCATAACACAAGCTCTGCTTAGCTTGGGGCTAGATAATGTTGTGTAAACTGTCCAGCATTATTTATTTATTTATTTTATTTTATTTCACCGGCACCCATACCCTTTAAACCGGAACACAGCAATGCGAGCACTACTGCTTTGCGGCAGAAATAAGTATGGAGAAAAGTTACTTCCCCGGACGAACTCTTTCACAAAAAAGCTCTACTACTACTACAGTGATTGTTGGTATAAATAGTAACGCAATGGCACAAAATAAATAATAGTTGGTTATGGTCAGATTATTTTCATTTATAAGTTACTGATGTTTTTGAAGGAGTCAACCAAAAGAAACTGATAGGTACTTGAAAACACCATTCCAAAGTTGAGCAATATCAATCTAGTTAGTTTGGTAAATTAATTTACTGTAATCTGCGTAAGATAACATAAGGGTAACAAACAATACATAATCTGGGTGACAACAGAAACCCTTTAGTTACACCAGCATTGTTATGGAATTCAAGCAAAATTGATCTATGCTGGCTTAACGCTCTGTACTTTCCAGTGGTAGTATAAGTAAATCTATTACCCATTCAGCAAGTCGCGTGATATATTTCTCAAAAAAAGACAGTTCCGATCGAATTTTGACCGGTTCATGTGGTGAATGGTTCTGGTTATACGAATGGTGGTGGTTATTAAGTAACTACAAAACTACAAAATCATCTGTCTGTGGCTTTGCTCGTGAGATACTGGGGTAACTTACCTATGTGTATAATCAATCCCTTTATCATATTTCATCGAAATCGGTACAGCCGTTGCGGCGTGATTGAGTAGAAAACCCACAAACTTTCTCATATGTATAGAATTAGAAGGATCTTTACTTCGATCAGAATCTTTATTACAAAATTAACGCAATATTCTGTCAAAACAATCCCGGTGGCTGTGATTTATTTTATGATCTATGATTTCAATCAATTTTAAATAAAAATAAACGATGTCGATCTTCTGCTTACTAAAATAACTTTTTAAATGGGTCACATCATATAAGTTTCAGAAATACGAGTCCACTGTTACAGAACAGAAAACTGACTTAAAATTGTTTCTGAAACACATTTCACAACGTTATTTCTACAAAAGATATTATAATTTATAGGATAATAATTTGCCATTTCTGTTAAGTACCTACATTATCTAAATTGTATAGGTTTACAAAGTCATCTCTAAACACCCAAATGTAACACATAATGTCTAAAACATTTGATGCCCGTGGACCGCCTCCATAGTAGTTGAACCTGAAGCTAAAATAAACTGACAGTTTATACAAAGTAAAAGAATACACAGTCATATTAGAAGTTGAACACAATATTAATTAAACATCATTGCACCAATTTCAATAATTCAGTTAGATTTGTCAACAGTGAAGTAGTAATTGTTGTAATGTACAATGTTGACAACTCTGCTACAGTCTCGCTGTGAAATAGGAAAACATTCAAATAAGTTGTTTTGGTTAGTCACAAGGGTGAGGATCTAAACACATAAAGAGTTCGGGCGAAGGGTAGGGGGTTGGTTAACAGATGAAAGACGCAGACAAAGGGTAAGGAACACATAAAAGGGTAAGTTCATTTGAAGCTTATTTTGCGTGTTCGCCAAAATTTTGCTCAATTAACATGTAATTTACAATTTCGCGCCTCGATTCGTCTTTTTACAAGCCCTATACCTAAAGTGTCTTCGACGTTTTGCGTGAAAGCGTAAATGATTTTCCTAAGTTCATTCCGTACAAAAAAATTGTACGTTTGAAAATAATGTTTACTAATACTAAGCACAGTAGACGAGACAAAATAAATAGTAAAAAAATACGTTTGTGACTGCGGCAAATCACTTTCGGAACGAGTTGCCTCTGCCGCGGACTGGGCGCGTGGTTTTACGAGAAACGTAGTAATTGTCGCAGCCACACGAAAACATTCAAGACAAACATACAGATGTTACATACACATAAAGAATGAAACGAATACACATAGGATTGAAACAAAAGAGAAAAAGCACAGTGGGTCCGAACGCATGCTGTCGAATGGCACGCGACGGACGCCGGCATCACACATAAATGCAGGAGTCGCAACAAAAGGGAAGAGGTGAACAGATACTGAACACTGAGGGGCGAGGGCGGGCTGACTGACACTTACCATGGTGTAAAGGAATTCCAGAACTCGCTAGGAGTGGCGGACACACGGCGGCACAGGGACACAGAAAGACAGGACAGATTACTACACAAATACCTACTTCCCTCAGTGCAACCCCACCCCGGCTTGCGACCACTTCGGCCGATTGCACTCGTCTAATTTGGTTACTTTGCGTTTAACACTTGTTACAATTTTATTAATATTTTTATTAATATGCAAGTGCATCTCCCCGACTAAGCGTTTGCATTAGAACACTACCACATTAGGTTTAAAAGGTTTACAGCCAAATCGTTAAATCCCAATTCGTAGGTTGCACCAAAGATATACGAATATATAATACAGAAACATGCTGGATGGTGAATATACGAAGGCTTCCTCCTATAATCGTTAAGTGTACGAGTAAACAGGGTTGATGGAACAAATGCCGGAACGCAATATAACCACTCTAGACTTTTGAACTTAAATAAAATAGTGAAGCGGCTCGTGTTTTAATGCAAACAAACTTTTAGAGGCGCTTTTGCATATTAAGCGAGGTGGGTTGTCTACTTTTGTTATTCAGTTTTGCTTTGTCTTGTATATCAAAGAGATTGAAAGTTTTATTAAACGCACACGGTATAGCAAATAAAACTTTAAGAATTTTAATACGAACTCAGATCATGAAAGACGCATTCGAAATTACGACGGAAAACGCGAATTTGATTGGTAATTTAGTCAGACGCCTTTGTTGAAAGCTACCGTGACGATCCTCGTGCAGTTCTGTAGCATGTTTGTCTCTCATGATTCGAGTTACATTGATAACGATCTTTTAGACTAAAAGTTAATCAATGAGAAGACAAACAAAACTGTTCGAAAGCTATTGAGCGCTTTTTAGAATTTTGTATTTTTTAGACGCATTTTTAGGTATTAGACATACAGGTAGGGTTAGACACACACAAGGGATAACATTAGACAATACACAACACATCGGATCTGGTGTGAAAAATAATAATACGAGAAATAATTATAAAAATTAAAACGTTGTTAATGATAAAACAACCATGCGAGGTTCGCAAACAATAAATCAAAGATTAAATATACACTCGAGAAAACAGAGGAAAATCAAAACACTTCCACCAGATGGTAAAATAAATCGAAATTCATGAACGTAGTTTTACCAATTAAATTAAAAATAACCACACCAAATCCAGGGAGAGGTCGGGAAGATGAGAAGGATGGGACAAGGTGCTACTTCCTATTGACATAATAGGTACATGTTCATGAAATACATTTTCTTCTTACAACATTACACAGTACTTCGATGGAATCACGGAATCTAAAATCATTATAAAGTGCAATTTTATTAACTTTCTCAACTGTGCTACTGGGTTAGTCCTAACTTGCTTGCAAGAGTCGGTTCCGGCACCAAATTTGCTAGAAAGGTGATACAAAGATCTTAAGATCAGGTGCACTTGGAAAATGTCTTTTACAAGCAAGCAGTGATTTGGTGTTTGTAGCTGAACATCTTATAACAAGGACAAGGCACTTACCTCTCAGAATATTCGTCCATGTGGGCATAGCTTTGCACGGAGTTTTCTTCGATAAGGAATTTGACGCGTTGATAGAAGGATGCGGTGACTGATGGTGGTTGTTTCCGGAGTAGGACCTCCACCGGGTCATTGGAGGCTAGGCACATGATGTGCTCGGCGCACTCGGGCCGGCTACAGCATTCCGAGTCGGAGCAGTCGGTCATGCCATCTTCAAAATGGTAGCTTTTGTCAGCCAATTTCTTACGAGTATCTTTAGTTTACCGTCACCGAATTACAAAGTTCAGTCATGCTTGGAATGTATTTATAGTATTTGAAATTCTATATTTGATATCAAAAAGCACAGGTAAAGGAACTCAAAATCTACTTTCTTTCCGTTTGTCCAATCAACAAATACAAATTTGGTTGTACAAATTGAGATCAGATTGTCTTTAGAGTTTTAAATAAATAGAACCTGATCAAATCAAAGATAACTAAGACTATAGGCCAAAACAAGGTGCTGGAAATGATTCTGTGGAAATAAAAGTAAACATACCTTCATCATTGTCTTCGTTGTCAGTGCAGGAGAGTTCGAGAGCAATAGAACAGTCGGTACCGGCCCAGCCGTCCGCGCAAGAGCACCGGTAGATACCGTCTTCCAACAGACACTGGCCATGTCGGGAGCAAGCGGTCGGACATCCAGCTGTAGATTGGCAGGAAAAGATCAGCACGAAATTATAGAATTTCAGTATTGGAATGACATAGTGGTAGAGCTTTTTTGTGAAAGAGTTCGTCCGGGGAAGTACTACCACCATACCTATTTCTGCCGCAAAGCAGTAGTGTTCGAATTGCTGTGTTCCGGTTTGAAGGGTAAGGGTGCCGGTGAAATCACAGGCACATGAGACTTTTCATCTTTATGTCTCAGGGTGGCGGGCGCAGTGCAATGCCACATAGGGTGCGTCGTAGGTGGGCGTGACCTATGAGGTAATGCACTGTTCATAGGCAGAGGGTACCACTTAACATCAGATGGGCCATCTGCTTGATCCGTCGTTCCAAGTAGTATAAAAACAAAAACATACTCGTGTTAATATGGTACGTTGCAAAGTCCAGATTATTTTTTTAGCAACTTAAATAAATGTTATTAAAGCAAGACAAAAAAATAAGATTTTAGATCACTACTAAAATTAAATGGGTATTTACGTGTTGATGTCTTGTGTCGTCACACTCACAAAGTGTTGGCCCCATGTTGGAAGAACACCGGTTCAAAGACTTACGTATAGTGCAATGTCTGCCGTTCCATCCCTGAGTGCATACACAGGTTCCGTTCTTGCACTGTCCGTGTCCATGGCAGCGCTGATCACAAGGTCTTTGATCGCACATCGAACCGGTCCATCCGTCATCGCAACGGCAAACTCCTTCGGCACAGACGCCGTGTGGCCCACAGTCCAACGAGCAAACCACTGAAAATTTCCGAAAATAGAGCCAATGTTCTACTGTGTGAAAACACAGGAACGTTCTTCTACGGTGTCTTGTGCCCCTGAACACTGAACTCACTAACTTCAAGGTCTTTGTACGAATACGTGCACCGGTGCACCGATCCTTATCACTTGTGTATCACGACGCAAGACAATGTAACATTAATATGTTGGGAATGCTGTGCTTTAATGATTTGGGTCTGGCAAAACATTATGACCCAAACAGACAAAAAAATCTTTTTGGGAATTTAGGGCCAATTCACATTGCCGCCGAAAAGAAGCGTCAAGTTCGCACACACATAGCTTTTTGAACCTTATCTCTAATGTGTAAAGTCGTCGGCGACTGCAGTCACGAGAATTCTTGGGCAAGCGCGCTTCCCGTTTTTCTCATATATCAATTTGTACGTCACATACTGGAGATAAAGTCCAAAATGCTAATAATAATGTATGTGTGTGGACATATACATTATTATTAGCATGTGTGGCGTTCCGCGGCAATGTGAATTTGGTTACAATCGAGGTCAATTTATTAGATAGATAGATAGATTAGATAGATGAACTCTTTATTGTACACCAAAAAAAAAACACAAAAAAAAAGGATTAACTGAATCAAATTATAGTACAATGGGCGGCCTTATCGCTGAAAGCGATATCTTACAGGCAACCTTTGGATGGACAGTAATGAGCGAAGTAATAACGAACGGCGGCGAATTTATTACTCATAATGATCGTTTATTTTAATAATCTGATCGACAAATGCACACACATGAGACTTTTCATCTATGTCTCAGGGTGGCGGGCGCAGTGCAATGCCACATAGGCTGCGTCCTAGGTGGACTTGCCCTATTAGGTAATGCACTGTTCATAGGCAGAGGTTACCGCTTAACATCAGGTGGGCCTCTTGCTTGTTCCGTCATCCAAGTAATATAAAAAAAAAAAACCTTATAGAGCCTGATCTTGTGCTTTAGTCGTCCAGTTACATTCAAGTACCTACATCAATTATTTTTAAGAACTTATTTTAAATTAACAGTTGAACAGAAATGGCGATTCCAAGTCATACCTTGAGAGCAATCGTCGCCAGTATATAGCGGATCGCAGACACATCTACCAGCATCGAGATCGTAGATTCCTCTCTGTGAACACGCGGGTAAACAGCGTTGCACGCGTGCGTCACGCTCTGCGCACGCCACGCCACGCCAGCCTGCGCGACACACGCAGCGTCCACGCAAGCACGACCCGTGACCGCCGCATGTTGGGTCCAGGCAATCCTCTGTGGGTTTGAAGTATTTTATGAGAATTCGTTATATACATCTTGTAACATTACAAAATTATTATAAAAACTTCTAGAAGCTTCCATACTCACACAAGTAGGTTGTTGACAAAAAACTAACGGACAACCCACACAGACATCAGCCATCAGTTACATCTCACGCACACATAGGAACTATTTACGCTAGATGCACCTATAAATTGACATGCGCCCTACGCACAGGACATTCCACACTTAGACGGAGCAATCAATAATACCTCTCTATATACTCCCACTACGCCCAATTTTGGTGAGTTTGTTTAAATATACTACACTCTAACTAGCACTGTTTAATCTGATGTACTTCTTATCTTTCTTAATGTTGTAAAACTAGCATCACACTTGAAGCACGTCCACTTAGGAACATCTTCGTTCGTCCTAAATGGTTTCTAAAACCGCTACTACTATGTCTGTCCTTCTGACTTACTAGTTCTTAATCTCTGTTGTAAACCCTACGGTGTAATAAGGTTGAAAGCCACGTACTGCCTACCCCTGCGAGCCACGTCTGCGGCACCTAGAGGCGACTTTCAACCAAGTTACACCAGGGGGAAGAATCAAGCCTGTCACTACAACTACGTGATCTTTACAGGGTCCAACTCTACGGGTCGAACCATACGGTTGGTGGCTTCACAGCCACCAACCGGACTCACCAGCTACCTGCTGTCTACCAGCTGTCTCCAGCCCTACCTGCTGCTACCAGCCTGCCACGAGCCACCTCGCAGACAAGGGGCGCGCTCTTCACCATGACGTCTAGACCACGTGCTTCCGATCTACAGCTCACAGGACAGTACCGTGGAGAGTCCACACCTGTTCTTGGGTTCCGTACTACGCGTGTGTCCAAGTGTTCTTTTCTACAAGCGTGACCTTTTGAGACCTATTCTACTGCTGAGATTGAGACCCTTGATCAAACCCCGGCCCATAGCCGTCTGGCCTTCTGCCTGCTACTCTGGCCCTCTGCCTGCACTTCTGCCTTCAGCATAATACTAAAGACTCTAAGTTTAACAATCCATTCAGTGACCTTATTGTTAGCATTTTAAGTTTAATATATGTATAAAAATGTCCTAATCGTTTTTCTACCTACCCCTAGCTCTTCTATCAGGTAGGATAGGAACCTAAAACCTAGTCTACCTACCTGTCCACGGCTGCACCGTGACAGTGGCGCCCAACTCTCTTTAAAACTCTTTCCAACTCTCTTTACAATTCTCTCTTTACTACCATAAGAGATATATTCACTATACCTATTCCGGCCCATATCAACATGATAATGGTGCCCTATTCATTCTCAATCTCAGTCTCAAACTTATGTCTCATACCAATTTTTGTCATTTACAAACGCTTGGTAAAAACTCGGAACAACATACCTACAAGAACAGAGGTGTAAGCTCGCCTTTATTGCATCGTGGCGGTATCATAATAATAGCTACTAGAAATTATTATTGTACCAAAGCTAATAATCTATTGTCTAATCGTGTATACTACTATCTATTGTCTAATTGTGTATAATTCTTTACAGCTATATCTATCTGTGTATACCTATCTGTGTGTTACTGTGTAATTCTAACCATTTCTGTGTACCTACCTACATTATTGCGTAAACAGTGCTAGTTCGTCGTAACAATGGAAACTAAATATCTAAAATGTAGAATCTCACTCAAACGTTCATCTGGTCTACAAACTAGTAGATATGAACGGAAACTATCATAAAGGATATTAAACTCATTCACTATAAAGAATAATATTTGCCTACTTATCTACCTAACTAACAATCTATATATCTATGTATCTATCATGCAATTTCATTGATTCACTAAGCTTGACTTACAACTGACCTTGACACTAGAATGTTGGAAATAGTAAACAACACTAGAACAATCTACCTACTTATAGAATACTAATACTATCAACGCGTGTGCGTGTGTGTGTGTGTGAGAAACACTGACCTTAAATACTTCTTTTACATACTTATAATAAACATGATAACTTAAAATCTAAATCGTACCTACTTACGAGTTCCCTAAAAACTAAACTAAACTAAACGTAAACTTAAAGGTTAACTTAAAATCTATACTATTCCTTTTACTAAAACTAAACTTGAAACTAGAAACGTAAAATCTACATCGTAGCTACCTACGCATACACTAAAATCTTAAAATCATAACTAAACTAAACGTAACTTTAATCTACACTAATCGTAATTCGTAATCTATACAAATACTTTTACCTAAACTAGCTATAAAACTGTAAACTACTTTGAACGTACCTACCAACGAATCGTCTAGAAACTAAACTACCTACTATCTACTTGATAAAACTAATCCTACGTGTGAGTGTGGGTCGACTAAAGACTTATTACCTATAACCTAGTTAACTTTGAACTAGAAAATAACTTTACCTACATTCTAAAGACTAAACTATAACCAAATAAAACTATACTACCTACTTAATAAATGCTTATTCAATCTATGTGCGAGGCGGTCTTGAGTATGTTATTCATAAAAACTTTCCAACGCAACAGCGGTCAACATACCTATAATGTTGCGAAATAATTGCTGTATGGTACCTAATAAACCATACTTTTACTTTCTTGCCGAGACCCTACATCTCTGGCGGGATATCTGCATTTTTCTCCCAAGGGACTAAACCTTCGGGACTAAACCTTCGGTGGAACAAACGGAGCGGGTCGTGACTCCGATATAAAAAAAGCCATCACTAAATGCTAGCTTACTATTGCCTATAGTAATCTATTTTATAACATACTCATTTCAAACCTCACGCAGGAATTAAATCTAAGAAAAACAACTAACTAGCTAACTAACTATGTATCTATATCTATATTAAGTATGTATGAGTATCTATATCTAAAATCTATAATTCTGAAAGCTCATTAAAAACCAGCAAACTATGTACTACTATATAAATACTAATAATCTGTAAACCTACAAAACTGCAATAAAGCTAGCTACTAGAAAAACAAAATACAATATGTTGATGGCTACAACATCACATTACGTCACAGGCATCGTCACTGTTGACCGGTAGAATCTTCCAGAAAACTACCTACTATAAACTGTTTGTCAAAACAACACGCTGTCTACATACCTACCTACCAACATTCCTTGGCTAAAACTCTCTGAAATGAATTTCTTATCTAACCTAAACGATCAAATGACCAATGAACCTACCTACTTACATTTGCAAAAGTAGCTATTCGCTAAATTATGAATGATTTAGTCTGATAATCATTTACTATTGCCTAATTCTAAAACCTAAGCGAATAGAAATAATATGTTAGAAAAACTCACTAAAGAATAAAGCCTTACCTACACTAAACTTTTACTAAGTACAACACTTTAATCTACGTATTTTATGTACCTAATCAATGATGTATAATACCATTTAACTAACTTATGTAAAACATATAAGGACACCTAGTCCCCTAAAAATTGCAAAGGAGATCATAAAATATAATTAAATACCTTGCTGTACTATCAAACACTTATTTATCGTTGAGGTACTTAAAAATACAATACTTACTAAAGACCTCAACTACTTTATCAAATAACGGTAAATTCTCACTTAGGTATATCTTATTAAATACTATCCTAAAAAAAAAAACATTATCAGAGTTTGATTAAGCCATAATTCTTAACATCTTTCCTATTAATTACAAACACATTAAAATAGGTACTTGAGCGAACATTACTGTCACTCATGCCTGACCTACTTACCTTATGGTCTGCCAGGAATGCATAGTTCGTAAACAACTCATGCGTGTCTTATTTAACAGAAACAAAATTGTTAGAATATTAATTAAAATATTTATGAGAAATCAAACTTAAACAAATTAATTAATGCTATTTATTTAAATCTTTAATCATTACTTAAAATCACAAATTATTATCTACCTATTCATCTACATTCAAACCCTATTAGTACTAATACAAACAGATAACTAAAATATTCCTGCCTACCCCTATGATATCTTGTTGCAGTGATCTACAGCTACTAAAAGTGACTATTCGATACTATTACTGCCATCTATGATTTCCAACAGGAAACTAAAGACATTAATACTAAACCTTCCCAACAGATGGCGGTTAAACAATATTGCTATGGCCATCTATATTAGTAATAATGAACTAGAGATAACTTAGAAACTTTCTCAACAGATGTCACCATAAGTTCAGTACAAACAATAACTTCGTAAAAATATTTTTTTTAATCCCATTGATAAAAGTAATAAACATAAACAATTAGAATAAATTCAATAAATAATATGAAGACAAGTAAACACAAAATAAAATAAACTTGACTTAATAATAGAAAACACTTACCTATTTAAGAACTTGCATTTACTTAATACTTTTATTTTTTTTGGATAACTTTATACTTCCTTAATTTTTTTTTCTCGATTAGCCTTTAAAACTGAAACTCCAACACATAGAGCGACATACAGTATCATAAACAACAGTCACTATTACAAACACTCACTCACTTACTCAATCACTAAAATTTTTTTATAGAGCTAACACTTAATTTTTTTTTTATAGAGCTAACACTTATAATTTTTATTACGTAGATCTAACACTTTAATATTTTTTTTTACATAGAGCAGACACTTCAAAATTTTTTTTTTCCTTTTCACTTCTCATAGAGACATAGAGTCAACACTTACAAAAAAAAAAAAAAAAAAATTTTTTTATGCTACTTCATCTACAAATAGAAACATAGAATCAACTCTTAATTTATCTTATACTCATACAACTTTAACTACAAATAGAACTATAGAGTTAACACTAAATATTTTCTTATCATAACTGTTATATTTAATAATTAACTTTAACTAATAATTACTTAAACTAAACCTATTGGAACACTCTAAGAAGCAATATGAGCGGTGAAAACTCATTTAAAAATAAGCCTCTAACAACAGAGCGGATTGCTTCAAAACTCTTTAAACAAGCCAATTCTGACTAGGATGCGGATTATGGCAAACATCTAAAATAAGCCAAAAATGCCAGCTTCTCTAAATTAATACTAATCTACACTTAACAACTTAAACTTAAACAACTCTACAATGATAGAGACACTTAGAATTTATATTAGAACATTAACTTACAGACAGACTAGTACTAAATAACACTTGCCCTTCTAAATGATAAAGCCTCTACTACACTAACAACTAAAACTCTTGTTGATATGAGTATATTTACACACTAAAGTAAATATATTCTAGTTGTAGCTTCTTAAGCCTTCTATGACTTGAGGCTAATGCGGGATGAATAAAAGATTGAAGTATGAAAGACAGTATGAATGTAGAGTCATCAAGAGATAGGTTGCAGTTCTAGCGGGTTTTATCAGGAAAAACCCTTTCTCTGGGAGGGGCGATACTGTAACATTACAAAATTATTATAAAAACTTCTAGAAGCTTCCATACTCACACAAGTAGGTTGTTGACAAAAAACTAACGGACAACCCACACAGACATCAGCCATCAGTTACATCTCACGCACACATAGGAACTATTTACGCTAGATGCACCTATAAATTGACATGCGCCCTACGCACAGGACATTCCGCACTTAGACGGAGCAATCAATAATACCTCTCTATATACTCCCACTACGCCCAATTTTGGTGAGTTTGTTTAAATATACTACACTCTAACTAGCACTGTTTAATCTGATGTACTTCTTATCTTTCTTAATGTTGTAAAACTAGCATCACACTTGAAGCACGTCCACTTAGGAACATCTTCGTTCGTCCTAAATGGTTTCTAAAACCGCTACTACTATGTCTGTCCTTCTGACTTACTAGTTCTTAATCTCTGTTGTAAACCCTACGGTGTAATAAGGTTGAAAGCCACGTACTGCCTACCCCTGCGAGCCACGTCTGCGGCACCTAGAGGCGACTTTCAACCAAGTTACACCAGGGGGAAGAATCAAGCCTGTCACTACAACTACGTGATCTTTACAGGGTCCAACTCTACGGGTCGAACCATACGGTTGGTGGCTTCACAGCCACCAACCGGACTCACCAGCTACCTGCTGTCTACCAGCTGTCTCCAGCCCTACCTGCTGCTACCAGCCTGCCACGAGCCACCTCGCAGACAAGGGGCGCGCTCTTCACCATGACGTCTAGACCACGTGCTTCCGATCTACAGCTCACAGGACAGTACCGTGGAGAGTCCACACCTGTTCTTGGGTTCCGTACTACGCGTGTGTCCAAGTGTTCTTTTCTACAAGCGTGACCTTTTGAGACCTATTCTACTGCTGAGATTGAGACCCTTGATCAAACCCCGGCCCATAGCCGTCTGGCCTTCTGCCTGCTACTCTGGCCCTCTGCCTGCACTTCTGCCTTCAGCATAATACTAAAGACTCTAAGTTTAACAATCCATTCAGTGACCTTATTGTTAGCATTTTAAGTTTAATATATGTATAAAAATGTCCTAATCGTTTTTCTACCTACCCCTAGCTCTTCTATCAGGTAGGATAGGAACCTAAAACCTAGTCTACCTACCTGTCCACGGCTGCACCGTGACAATCTTCATAAGGAGGATAAGAGGCCGAAATTACGATGATGGATATGGCTTTAGAATTAAACTAACGCCAATAATAATAAATTACTTCCTAGCAACATTGTATTCTGCAGAAGAAATAATACTTTATATGAAAAGTATCATCATTGGTTCAGTCTGAATAATAAAATGAGTGAAGGCTTGTCTGCATTTTAAATTCAAAAATTACCTTCATCACATTTTGATCCCTTCCATCCAGGTTTACAGTTGCAATGACCGGCTATACATTGTCCTCTTCCAGAGCAGTCGGTTGGTTCACAGTCATGGGCCGGTATATCACATTCAGCTCCTTTCCACCCTTCGGAACAGTGGCATTTCCCTCCAGCATATTCACCGTGGCCAGCACATAACACTGGGCACACACCTGAAAAGGTAAAAACAGTGAGTATATGTTGCTCTTCTATTTTTAAAAGTTGTTCTTATAATGCTAAAGACTAACTTACTTTTAGAACAGTCATGGCCTTCGAAGCCATCCATACATTCACATTTTCCTAAATAGCATGATCCGTGGTTAGAACAGTCATCCGGACACGAATTAGTAACTCCTTCAGCCTCTGACACTATCATTTCCACGCTGTGCGGTTGAAGCTCGTCGTTGTATATCGAAATAAACCATCTTCCTGTGTCGAGGTACTGTAAAATAGTGACGTTCACTCTCATATCGGTCGATCTTTTGCTTATCGTGTGGTTCCATCTTTGAAATGGGCTAGTCGTGCTTAGCAACTCATTCCAGTCGACGAAGGTATTTTCGGACGTTTCTGGCCTGAGAGAGCTTCTTCGTTTTCTAAGTCTGTGATCAACTCGGCCACCTCGAATGAATTCTACGAAATCGTATTGTGTAACACTAGGTGCAACGTTCCGCCTGCCATAAACGGCGAAATTGGCTCCCCATGGCACCGTGAAATTGAGGCTCACATACGCCGGTTGTTTGTTTCGGAATTCAGAACTCCAGAATTGATAGGCCGGGATGGTAGCATGGTGCAATTCGTCGAACTCTCTAATTTCCATCGCAGGAGACCAAGGCGGTGGAGCGGCTTGTTGTGCTTGTTGTGGAATAATTGCTGATTCTAGAGCTGCTTCTGCCGTCGTCGACCAGCTTCCTAATGACGACGTTGATATAGATTCTAAAAACGAAATAAAGTTAATTAGAGACCAACATAGCGATGCAGTTAATTAAAATAAAGGAGACAGCTACGAACCGTCTGATGGTGATGACGTTGATAAATCCCTGATTCCTTGTGCATGTGTCACTGCTTTTACATCTTGAACCAGTATGCAATTTGAATTGTCTATATTACTTTTAATTGACGATAAAGCTGAAACAAAGAAAAAAGTATGATAAGCTACATTTACTTCGAAAATTGTGAATTCCTACTGTAGTGTAGATTTTTCAAATAAAGTTGAAGGCTCATTCAGTAGTTGTTTCAAAACGAATTCCTAAGAACCTTTCACTAAAACAAAATTATGTCGTAAAGATGGAATCTTTCGCTCAATCTGGCCATCCAATTAAGTTTCCGTTAAGTTTGAGTGTTATCGAGGGCTCCATCGATGATGCCCAGTAGCCGAAGTGTAATTCTATTAGAGTTCACACGGGCGTCATCGGTCCGAGAGTTACGTATTACAAAAGATGACACAATAAGAGATGTCGTTTCGACTTGTGTATGTGGAAGTGCGGGGTAGGTGGTAGTACCTAAGTGAAGTGACGTCCCGTCGAGTTTTAATTAAGCGAAGCACGACCAGCCTGCATTTTGTGGCAGTGTGACGGAGCGATTGGTTCCGCTCCGCTCCCTGCCCGCGAGCACGTAGGTGGCTCGGTGACACCCAACCATTTCTTGCCTTAGAGAATGCCGTTGTCTCCTCATTATGCGACAGTTGTAGCGATGGAATCGATCACGAGTGCCGTGCTACGCAGCCTAATTGGATATTTCTTTACGGTCAGCGCCAGCACGGGTTCGAATTACGAGACTTAGATGAATCTCTTTTTATGTAAGAACTACTCGGGCGTGAAAATAAATCTTTTAAAATGCTTATTTTAAGAAAAAGGGAATTGAATTTTTGCGCAAGATATTAAGTAATGAAGTGTATATTTTGGCATTTTAATTTGAAACAGCTTTCCATTAGGTACCTACCTACTATGTATGCGCAATATGAGTCTAGGTAGGTATGTATATAATCTGTCTGAAATACTGCAGCTCTGCACGCCACGGATCGATTCACAAATTCAAAACAAATAAAAAATGCAAAGGAGCAAAGAGACGTTGCTGTTATTGTAATGTAAAAGAGGATTTATTGTGTTCATTTATTAGTTTGGTAGTAAGGCCACGAGCGGGGATTTGTGCTTCAATGGGGATGCGAAGTTTATTTGTTTCGGAGCGTGTGCCTGTGCCTGGTAGCTATAATTTATTCTATGAAGCACAGGATATACGGCTAATATGACGCGCGGCTTGCATCAAATCCCGTATATCAATCCGTATATCTGCTTAATTGACACTACACCGATTCGCCCCCACTAATTAGGGTCGTAGTGCCCACTAATTTGTCGAAAGAAATGCATTGCATTTAAGTCGTGGATAATATTTAACAGCAAGTGTAGGTATAATTCGAATTTAAGATATACCTACGAAAAGGTTGTTTGTTAGGCTATGGCAACTTTAGTAATATACACATAAATGGTTATGGGTATAATTTGAAGCAATGGTTGATTCTGTTTTCAAATTATCTAGGGAAAAATTTAATTTTGAAAGCATGAAATTAGTCTACTAATTCTAAGTAGTACATTACATGTTCTTCTTTGGAAAGTATTAGCAAATGAAATAGCAGTAAAACTGTGGATTACTTTATTGACCTAGGTACTATTTTTAACCGCAACAAATAAACAGATACTTAACGGGCTATTTCCTCTGATCACCGTGCCCTGAGATTTCTGGGTAATAAAATATCGAGTGCGGCGCGTGCGGCGTAATTTCCATAATGCCTGTGGACAGTATTGAATAAAATATAATGGTAAGTACTACCCCGGGTGCGGCAATTAACTTATCTTTGAGTTCCCTAACATTCTGATCCTATAGATTCTACCGCCAGATAAGAATCGCAGCTTAGAGTGGGCACCGTTAGTTTTCTCTTCTGGAAATTAAATTCTGCCTTGAGTTTCGCGCTTCGGACTCAGTTTAAAGGGTTAAACCTGTAACATTAGGGCAATACCGCAATACAATGCAAAATTTTAACTGGCCAAGTGTTTCAGCCATTAAAATAGACGTCGTTTAGTTATCTCACGATACGGAGGCCTGCTTGGCTAGGTTACGGAGGCCTGCAATGCTCTAAGTACGGAGGCCTGCAATTCTCTAAGTACGGAGGCCTGCAATGCTCTAAGTACGGAGGCCTGCAATGCTCTAAGTCCCACGATAAAGCCATGTTTGGATGACCTCTACAATGTTGCCTGAGATACGTTTCACGGTTTCAGTTGGTTTTATAATAAAAATCCGCTCAACAAAAATTTTACATAATTGAAGAGCTTCGGAACAAGAGGACTCGAAGCCGTATCCTGGCATTTAAAAGGAATTTAAGGTTTTGGAATGAAACATCTTAGATACCATCCATCGGTGCTTAGCTGATTAGGTAGATAGTGTCCACGAATATCGCTGTTAGGTCAGCTCTATCCGTGGTCGAATTTGTCAAGACATTGCCGATTAGAGGCGAAGATGTGGGTTCGAGTCCGGCAGGATCTTATTTATTGGGTAACATTTTTAAATTTTCTGCATAATATGTGTGGATCCAAACAAATTGAAAACAAAATGAAAAAGATTTGTGCCTGTAACAATCTAGGCAGTACCTATATAAGATAATTTTATTAGACTACAGATGTCCTCCAGTTATAGTAGATACCTAGGTCAATTGGCTCAATCAAACGCCCGGCTCGGTATACTTTGATGATATCTACAAATACATGACACGTTGTATCGATACGTAAACATTTCTTTCTGTTTTTTTTTGTTTGAAATTTCCGTTGAAAATACAAGCAACTTTCATTTTTATGTAGAATAGAATACAATAGAATAGAATATAATTATTTTTATTTGTAACAACACAGATAGGTAAACAAAAGAAAACATTAAAAATACAAAAAATTATAGATAGATATGCTGTTACAAAAAGGTCTCCTTAGCATGTGCAGGTTGTAAACAACCTGCGCTGGTCTTCCGTTAGAGACTTTTTCTAACCAAGAGAATTTAAAAAAACAGCAGACGTGTATCTTAATGATGTCTCAGGGTGGCAGTCGCATTGCAATGCCGCATAGGGCGCGTCCTAGGTGGACGTGACCTATGAGATAATGCATTGTTACAGGCAGAGGTTACCGCTTACATCTGCTGGAATAAAAAATGGTATAACTGTGTCTCTGTGGAGGATTGTCCATTTGTACTAGCCATCCGTTTGCACCCTGTGGGCTGTGAAGGATAACGTTGATGCCATTTGGCCGCTCGTGAGAGTTGTACAATTTACATTAACTTTGCGAAGGGTAGATAGTTCAATGACAATGACCTTTATCGGCTTAGCATCGATGAATAAGTAGGTGATTTATATTCAGTGTGGAAGTGCGCATGCAGTTGTAAGATTGGAGGGATGATGATGAAGATTTGTTTTTATTCAAGTTTTATTCATAAGTTTAAAACTTGTACCTACGGAGAAAGCTTATCATTTTTTGCTTTGCTTTTATTACAATAGATTGAACGAATTTGTATTAATGCATTATTCATAGTTCCAAATTCAGTAGGTATATTCAAGTTGAATATAAATCAGACAGGCCGGGTCGATTCAAATGCAAGTAAGCTACCAATATTGTGGATACTGAATAGTCAAATAATGTTTTCTCTTCTTAATCGATATACATGAATCTAACGAACTTAACACCCAAAGATAAACTTAAATCATATAAGTTAAAGAGTAAACTTAAAGCAAAGAGACATAGCATAACAACAATTTATGTTGGAACAACTGCATAACTGCAATGTTTGTCGGATAAACGTCCCTAGATGACGTAATTTCCGCACGAGAAAATGAAATATGACAATGTGGTAAATCGGCTCTATACGATGATCCCTTGTATACGGACCATAACTTTCTGTTGGAAGTAGGGTGCTCTGGAGATGACGATATTGTGTACAGATGCACGATGTTTGCTATCTCAACTATTTTTCGAGTTAATACAATTTATTGTAATACGATTCAGCATAGATTGCATCGTGAGGGAGCGAAACTCGTTTGATGGAGTCCCGGGGGAGGGAGCCATCGCGCTCGGTATTAGTCACATGATAAATCTTCCTCTATTCGTGTAGATTCGTGTATCGCCCCATCTCCTTCATCTGATCCGGCAGTCTCAGATAACAGCTCTTGTGTCTAGCTCTTTATGATCTACATTCCCCTGAGGAAAGTTTTTTGTCCGACGTCGTGTAAGCGCCGACAGGAACAAATGTCTCTAAATTTTTAAACCGATATCTAATTGAAAATTGTTATCAATTTGACTCCTTAAAATGTTGGTTAGAGGAAATCGTTTAGGTTAGAGTGTGAGAAAATTGTTCAGGAGTAAAGTGTAAAGCAGTTCCGTTGAGCATTTGAAACAAAATGCGTGATATGTGAGTTATTGATTTGATCTGTTTTAAAGCATATAAGCAACTGCGTCCAGGAAAAGCTTTGTTTCAGCTATTATATTAGTTATTCTCAAGTTTTATAATACTACCTTGTTTCATTATTTCGCTATGGTCTATTTTGTAATGCCCTATATTTGGGGTCTCTAATTTAATCTCTATGATTACAATTTTAAATCATGTTACAATTTCCGAAACGTGTTATTTTGTTATGATTTTTGCTAACAGATGCAACATTGATCGCATGTACCACTTCAGACGCGTTAACGTACGACGCTGGGAGAGCTTTAATAAAACATTTGGGGTCCACAATTTCAATTACATTAAAAAGTTGACGGTTCTGTTCGGCCCATTCATCCTGCCAGTCCTGCCACGTAATGAAGGGTGCAACAGATGGTTCGAATTTTTTCATTACTATACTAAAACAGCGCTACCAGGAGATTTATGTCGGATTAAACTACAGAAACGCTTTTTATTCGGTACATATCCGGAACGCCAGGAGGCGTGACCGATATTAGTGTTATTGTGTTCCGAAACGCTGACGTGACGATTATTTCCTATTTTAACTCGTGAAACTGATACGTATTTATAGGTAGCGTTTTAACGTTGATTATTTTTATCCGATGGAAATCTTAATGTAGTAATTTAAAGTCAAATGTGTCGTTCTTTTAGAAACCTATTTTGAAGTGGACACTGCGGCATTGATATGCGACATGCGGTTCTTATCTCTCCCTATAATTTAACGGGCATCTAAATGAAGCGAGATCCGATGAGATAAGCCTCATTGAGTCGAGACACCTAACATTGAGGCGGTTCATTACATTACTGGAAGCATTCGATAGATTTATTTTACGGTTATTTTATAACATGGTTTAAATTAGGGTTACCTGTATTTTATTCATAAAACTCGTCAGGTTTTTTTCTTTCTGTCTGGAGTTGATGGCAACATTCTGTCCTGTAGATTATTTGGTGTTTGCTGAAACCCCGAAACAGTGTTCTATTACAGTGTAATAGAACGGAGGGCCAAGTTAGATTGAAACTATAATTCAGACAAGCTAGAATGGGAAAATGAAACAATTGGAGTTGAACACTTGAATTTGAAATAATATGTACCTATATTAATGAATTTTTAAGAACAATATTTTTTATGCATCTTTTAGTCAACATATTTTGTATTTTATTTTGAGCACGCAAACTACTGTTTTTATTCTCCTGGATGACTGGTAGAAAATGCTACATGGCACTCAACGGCATTAAGTCCTCCGCTTGTACAATCAACTTCTCATAACTAAGAGTACGTGTATAGTTCAGGTGGTATTACCTGAAGGGAGATTCGAAATGAGTATTTATGTAGATAGATATTATTAGATAAAAAATGGATAGATTAAACTTTCTTTATGAAATAAGAGCATGGTAAGTTTGTAGAGAGTTAATAGAGTCGCAAGTCATAATATTACTTGTAAGCTTAGAGTAGGTAAATAGTTAAATATCGTAAATGGTATGCAATAACATATAATTGGAATAGCATGCGTTGTTTTAAAAAACAACAGTGTATGATTATTTAAAAGAGTAATTTTCACCAAATGGGCCACAAGTGATTTATAACACTGACAGTGCCATTTCAGTACATTAAACCGTAGGTATTATTAAAGAGGAATAAGCCGAAGTAATTTCCTGGCATTACGGCGAGTGAGCACTTCCAGTTCAAATGTTCACAACACATTGTTTCGGGGAACGCTCACTGCTATCCGGGACTCGCGTGACAGTGGGTAGGGTATGACAAGCTCTTACCATTGGGCTTTTACTTAATATCAGGCTTCACATAAACTACATTGAAAAAGAAGTCTTATTTTACTCAATTAGGTTTGACACAACTCTGCTAGTCATGTCTACAGTTTATTGAACACTAGCGACTCGCCCCGGCTTTGACCGGGTAGCCCCCGGTGAACCCCCCTCTCCTGCCCCTCCCCCCTATGACAATCTCCTGTTTCTAAGCTACCTCCCCACCAATTTTCAGCCAAACCGGTTCACCCGTTCTTGAGTTATGAGTGGTGTAACTAACACTGACTTTGTTTTATATATTATAGATTTATTTTTGCGAGGAAACGGGCTCTATTCCAGGGAAAACTATCCTTGTCATTAGTCGAAGTGGGCACATCCAGTTCAAAGTTCACAACACATTGGAACGTTCAGTAGGTACAGAGACTCGCGTGTGAGCGGGCAGGGTAGCTGCCAAGCAACTACTATCGGACTTTAACTGAATATTTCACTTTGGAAGTAAACTACAGCTTTCTTTTACTTAGTAGGTTGTTTGACACACTTTTGCTAGGTATAAAACTAGTCTATCTAGGTCGTTGGATTGTATCAAGTAATATAAGCTAGGTTCGTTTGTCATTGTAAAAGGCTGTGCGCTTTAGTGTAAACATTCGATTTGGTGCGTCACTGCACCGGGGACATGGTAACTAGGACCACGAGTAATTGGGACCTCGGTCCCAGTTGCCCAATAGCGTTATTGAAATCAGTCAACTGGGACCATAAACAGCATGACGTAATTGTTCAGTCGCTAGAAAAATCAAAAAGCCATACTTACGCGATTTATTTTATACTCGTATATTAACTTTAAACATCAAATTTACACAAATCATAAATAAATATATCATTAATGGATGGTATAAAATAATCCGGAAATAATATTATAGTGTAACAAAATCATTAAAACAGGTGACACTAGAAACCGCCTTAACCGTTGTCTTAAGTGTTCCTACCTACAGTCTCATATTACAAAATAATAAAACCTGGAGCCCATAAACTTTCCAATAATAACTGATAGAAAACAAGTTCACTCAGTAGATAACTGCTGTAATCTCGGCCCACTACAACTGCAATAACATGAAGATTTTATCATCTCGCACTATTGCATTACAACAAGCTTTCTGCACTACAAATCAGTCTAAATGCAATTGAATACTATCGTAAATTACGTCGACTTTGTATATCCTTGATCTGAAGATTCAGTGAAATGTTTATTCTGATGTATATATATTTTTGCTATACAGCTATTTATATTTGTATCTTTTGCACGTCTTGAAATAAACATAAATTGTGCGTTCTGTCAAATTTCGATGCATAGAATACATAAAATTAAAATAAAAAAAAACTATCAAATTATAGGAAATTATACATAAATGGCGAGTTCTTTGTTTTTCTGATAGATAAATGTACATTTTCGTAGCTCTGTCGAGTTATCTTTACAGGGAATTGAATAATTTAAATTACAACAACAATAGAAATAAAAACTTAATAAAAAAAAAAAATAACTGTCTGTTCCTACGTTTGGCTGTTCACAAATTTGCAAAAATCCATATTTTCCTTTCGAGATTCGTGCGTAGTGGCCGCGAGGGCTCGGCTCAGGGTAAATGCACGAGTGGAAAGTAGGCCAGAGGTAACACTCCCGTTCCCGTGTCGACTTTGATGCTATTTTTGTGATATCTCGTGTCTGCGGCCGCAGTTTTATCGCGACGACTCACTTGCGGTTGATTGCACCTTCACATTTACGAAATGCTGTGTATTCCGTATTTGAGCATTCGTTTATTTTTATTTCTCTGTTTCTTTGTGCTCGATAGTATTCGTCGCACCCATGTAGAAAAGTTGTAGGTTAGATACTAAGTTAGTTATTTTCGCTGGCAGAAAACGCTTGCAAATGTAAGTGTAGATTTCTAGTAATATCATGCATATTCTTAATGTACATTCCATGCTCGATATAAATGTAATATATTGCTTTATTATACGGGCAGGATAGGATTAGTTATTTAACGCTAAATCAAGTTGGGATTTGCTTTCGCGATTTACGCAGAATTATGGATAAATTATGATTGGTCGTTGGCGGGTCCTAGAGGCCGGGATTGCGAGTGGCTGATATATCCGTAGTAGAATAACACGGGACGTGGAAGTGTAATATAATTTATAACCGACGAGAAGCGCGGGCCGAGCACGCAGCGCGCGTTGCCTTAGGTTAGGCGCATCATTTATATTTTTCTGATGTTTGTTTATTCTTTTTATGGCCCTCTCTGAAGATGCCGGTTGCGAGATCTAAACAAAGAATGATAAAAGACTAATGGTCGATGTCTGTTTTCGTCAGAATGTCGATGTTTAATCGACTCATTTGCATGCACGAAGTGGATGTTTGAATTTATCACCTTTCGTAATTGAGTTTTGATGTGTTGATGGAAATATCTTTCTTTATGATTTGGGTTATAAAACTGTAGGTATATATTCATATAAATGTTTCGAGACCACGTCGTTAGGGAAATATAAATTCTTTCGTAGAATACCGTACGTGCGTGCTGCCTAACTTACCTATTGGACAAATGAGTGCTACTTACTACTTACTAAGTAGTAGTACTTATGCGATTTCAATTCCTATCACAGATAAAAAGTGTATGAGTATGAACAAAAAGCTTTATAGATCTTACTGAAATCTGATTGTAGCTACTGTTTCGTCTTGGATTGGATTCCCCGAAGGCGATATAGCCCCGCGTCGTCGCTCGGGGGCTACCCCTTTAAATGGAATCCAATCATAGAGACAAGAACTACACTTTAATTGGAGCCTCATCGCCTCGGGCTCGCCAATTTTATTGCATCAAATTGACTTTGGTATTGATTGATTTGCTTTTGTTCAATTGCAAACTGATAATAATGACATGGCCTAGTTACAAGCAAATCCTCAATTTATTAATGAATATTTAATATAAAAATATCCACTTATTTATTTTTTCATATATATACAAAATATATTTAATATGTATAGCTAAAAAAATAGTTGTACTATAACAACCATACCTTGTCAAATCCACTTCTCATTATAATAATGATAGTCTTAGCCACGTTACGAGTTATGGAACGTTTAAGACGCGGACAACAGCCAAACTAATTCACTATCTAACTCATTAAAGTTCAGATTATTTAGAATGTGACAGAATAGCGCACGCGAAACTAAAAGTGAGCGAACATCACGATAAACAATACGTAATTAAACAATCAAACATCAATAATCAAAAATATAAATCAGTTTGGCTATTTATAATAATATTATTTGTTACTCTTATTAATTTTATCAACGTATGTTGATAAGTAAGTAAGTACGTTAGAAAGCTCATTTTAAAGGTTAGCTCACGATTTTATAATACTGAGAAAAATTCTCAAAATCATATTTTGGACTCTTGTATGCCCTTGGAAATATGACCACAGATGATAATTATATTATTTATATGACGAAGATTACTTTTTTGTTTTCGCTGTATTAATTGTATACATTTTTTTTAAAATACGTTTAAGCACAGATAAAATAATACTATACGTTTAAGTAAAGCTTATTTGACTCGTTTGTGAAAGTTAAAGGACAGATACGCTTCGCCGGCATAACAATAAACTTGTGTCTCTAATTGCTACAAACATACCGCTCTAATACCTCGTACGTTAATAATGGAAACGTAAAGAATAATGTTATGAATATTTTAATCAGAATTCCGAGTGAGTTCATAAAAATACTGTCCTAACGAATGTACTAAAGCCCCGCTGTGATTGTATGAACAAAGATATATCGATAAAGCGTCTAGAAGAGTTCAATAATCAATAGTACTCCATTAGATACACGTAGGTATACCTTTTATTCCAACTTGTTACTTTTCGATTACGAAACTAAGTTCCAAAAGGGCATACGTAAAGATAAGACGGGCTTGTAGGTTCTTGTGAGTTATCAGTTGGCAAGTTTGCTATCAAACTTGACTAAGTACTTTAGCAAGGTATAAGTTCTCGTGCTCTGAAAATTGCAACAAACTTCTTACTTAATGGATGAAGAAAATGCACTGGGATTTATCTAAGTACCTACCTAAAATAGCCAAGTGATTTAGATAACGAAGTTTTGCGATGGCGCTGTTTATTGTGAAACCTCATGTTTGAACTTAATGAAAGCTGTTAGTTGGATTCGTGAACGAAGTAGATACATCAAACAACTCTCGTGGATGTCTTCTACTGAGCCGGTTGAATTTATTGATAACTAGTGTCCGCCCGCGGCTTCGCTCGCGTTTTACCAGGGTAAAAAGTAGCCTATAGCACAGAATAATGCCTATAGCTCGACCCAGGACAAAATCTTGTACCAAGTTTCATCGAAATTCGTTCCGCCGTTTCGGCATAATTATGTAACAAACAAACAAACATCCAAACTGTGACATTTATGATAAAACTCATTTGAGTCAGACGACCTCTGTAGCGCGTCGGGCGAGTAGCCAGCCGAGATGCGAAAGGTTGCAGGTTCAATTCCCGCTGCTGGACAAATGTTTGTATGATCTGCAAATATTTGTTCCGGGTCTGGGTGTCATCGTACCATGGTACTCGTAGTTTCTGATACCCACCCACAACACAGGGGATCCAAATGTGGGGTCAGGACTATGTGTGTGACTGTTGGGTGTTATGTTATGTATAAGTGGGGTATTTTAGTTTAATTCATCAACTGCATGAAACTTAGACACATTTTCAGTTTATAAAAAAAATACCAGGAAGGAACTTACCTATAAAATACGCGAGCATAGCCGCCAGTATGACACAAAGACATATCATAGAGATGGCGAGGCATTTCCACGTGCAGCGATGCTGACAGCGCTTGTCTATGTGAAATCTGGAGGGCGAGTAGACTGGCACGGGGCTGGGCTGGCTGGCGCGGAGGGGGAACACGGGCATGACTAGAGGCTGGTTAGCGAGCTGGCAGTGCCCGCTGCCGAGGGTCCCGCCCATGGGCATCTGTCCACCGCCCAATCTGGAATAGAAGAAAACATAATTTAAACAAATGCACAATAAATTCAACCAGCTAAAATGGCGGTAGAATTCTACAAGTTTCGTAAAGGGATTCGAAATTTACGTTAAAAACTTATTATTGACGTCAGACATAAACTCAGATTTATCATACCATATTTAAAACTGTAAGCCAAATGCACAAAAACTACATTTTTGAAGCCTACAAATATGTAATTCTTAGAACAATCACGTAGTAAAAAGTAAATTAATTTCTAGATATAAATAGCAACCATCCTGTCCAATATAAACTTATATGGCAGAGTAGTAAAAAAATATGTAGAATTTGAAGTAAAAGTCCGCAGTAATTGCCTATTCCGTTTTATTTGTTTGCCCAGGAAACTTATTGAACCGGTTGTTTCTACAGGAATTCAAATAAAGCGGGGCTAGAAATATATTTAGTGGTACTAACCGAAACACTAGACGCTATCCCGCCTTAAACATAATCCGAAATATATTCCGAGTCTATATAGGTACAGTTGAAACTTATAAGGAGAAACATCAGCTTTATTACTGACTAAGAATATTTATTGAGTAACAATTTAAAATGTTTTTTTTAGAGCAACATAAGGTTCACCTTTGTTCACCACAATAATCGTTCCCCAATAGCCGTTGGGCACATTTCCCAACCTGTCGTGCTTGGGTATCAGCGTTATTATACGCACCTGTCAGCGAAATGAATCTGTGCTCGCGCCATATGGTGCATCTTTTATTACAACCTCCATAAAAGACAATCCAAACGTATCATTAACGGGGATTTCGACAAAAAACCATCATCGCCGCGTTTAAACACGTCCGCCCAAATGCCATTAATCAATTATCCGAACTTCACTGTCACGACCAATTTTAACCGGAGTTAAGAGCATATGGTGCATCGGCCCGACCGCTCTCCAGCTGACGCCGATATAATGACCAGCTAACATAAAGAAAAACAAAAAAGGGAAGAAATAATTGAAGCAAGTTCAGCGAGACCAAAGCGTGACTTCTTAAAGGGTTTGTTTCAAGGAGGCCGCTGTAATTTTCTTTTGAATAGCGGCCGAGAACCCGGCCGACGTTCGGGGGAAGGACGAATTCATTAAAACGTGTACAGAAATCACAATGTCGGGGTATGCAGACTCTGCCCATAAATGGGTTTTAAACTGTCCGACTGTAAACATTTGTGGTTACCATTTTTGGTCAGACAAAAAGAGATTCGAGTAAGGCTATTACAAAATTCAACGAAGAAGTCATTCAATAAGCGAAGCCAATAATGTACCTACTGATCGAGCACGTGATTGCCGATAGGTACTGATCATGTCTATAATATTTTATAACTGTATATTCAAAATTGATTTTTTAGATCCATCAACGTAATGATGATGGATTTTATTGTTTGTAATCCCGCGCCGGTTCCATTACCGGTCTAAGCGTATCGTTTCCGCGCGTTACTGAAATGAGCAGAACGTTAACGTATTGTTTTTGTGCAGAGACAATTTGTGGTTTGGCTATGAATTGTTGCGCAATGCGTTGTTTCTTATTCGGAACGGAAGCAAGCCATTTTACGAGCACGAAAGTTGCGCTTTTGAATACGAAGAAAGCAAAGGAGAGGAACCGAGACAATTAACGAGGCCGATGACAGCGTTATTGTAGGACAATGGTGCGATATTTCAGACGCGGACGGACGGAGAGATTTGACAGCGGTTCGTCGACGTGAGCTCTTAATGAACCAGTAAATAATGAGCTGAGGTGTTGCTGCGCGAGAGCCGTGTCTAATTAACGAGAGAGCCTCGACCAGTTTACACACCCAACAATCCCATGACACGACGCGTTCACACCATTACCTTAAAGTTGGGCGTTGTCGGAGATGTACAACGGTAGTGTCGTAAACGGTAAGGAATGGGTATAAAAACATGGTCAGGTAGGCGATGGTTCGTTAGGCGTCCGAGCCTCGCTGGGATCGCAGTTTTTATCAGCGCAATCGCGTGTGCAGCGGTCACTTCTAGCGAGCGACCTCTAACTTGGAAAGCAGATGAAACAAAAAGAAGGCTAGCAGGCACGGGCCGTGAGAACGTCTCCGCGACCGGTCGGCTCTCGGCTCGTACCGTCCATTTATCTTGCACAGTCGTGCGGGAATGGAACGGACAGCGATGTGCTTTTATTGCATCGCGCCCCTAAATATAGGCTTGTGGAACCACAATGCTTTTAGCCCTAAAATGATTGGCCTGTTGTATAAGTTTAATGGCATGGAAAATGTGGACGCTAGAGAGCTTTTAATAAGTTTTTTAGGCATAAAGAAAACATTGTTTTCAACATATTAGGAATTCAGTATTTTCTCAACACCATTTTGATTTTTCGTTAACATCAACTACACACACACTATTTTTACATCAACTGATGAACGAGGCTTCCTCCATCATTGTGAGATTTGCCATAATGATCACACTTAGCAGGTGGACTTGTGATCGCAGTATTAGTGTTGAGTACTCAGGTGGATTCCTCTGCCCATCCCATGATTTCATGGTTTATTTTCTGGTTTTTTATTAAAAAAACTTCTGCTCAAAAGGGAATTAAAAATAATCAGCTGATGAATAACTAAATAACTGATAAATGAACGATAGGTAACAAGTAACAAGTAAAAATCAAGTAAGAATATAGACCCGAATTACATAAATAAGCGAATTCAGAATACCGCAACGCAAGCTGGCTAGCTGTCTCTTCATTTCCTCTAATGATCTTTATCAGCGTTTATAAATTAGGGAAGTTGTTATAGTGGATGGCATTTCACAGGTGTTTAAGTGCAAATTCTTGGAGTTATGGATACTCATACCTTTGGGTACGGAGCTTCGACCATGGAAAACAAGTGGAATCCTACCTGTGTCTCTAAGACAACTAGATACAGGCTATAATAGAGCGGATCACACGCATCGTGCCATAACAACATTGCAAATTATTCTTGATGTTTGCACAACAAATTAACCAACTTTTAAAAACTATTGAACAGAACATAAAACAGCTTCAAAAAATTATAGAGTCTTTTAAAATATACTTGTTGTCTTCGGTATACTTAGGTTATACTTTTTCGATGTCTCTACCTCGGTGGTGAATTACTTTATTTAATAATGGAAAGCCAAATTAAATATAAAAAAGTAAAATACACAAAAATATGACTAGAGATAGATAAAAAGAAAATGCTTTATTGCACAAAAACACGTATATATCAAGAAAACGTAATGCACCTCTATGTAACGTAGAGTAAGTTATAGGAGGCAATGCTTGAGTATTGAATTATTATATAGGTCGACATGCACTCTTCAAGTGGCTAACGTAATTAAATACCAACTTAAAATTAACTACTTATATACCCAACATATTTTAATATATATACATGTAACATACTTGAAATAACATAAAAGATACTGAGAACAAAGAAGATACGAGGTCGGCTTCCTATACATTTTATTTTCTTTTCTCAATATTAAAACGCCCCCTACATCGCGAGGGTCGAAAAGCGGTTTAAGCGATGTTATCAACTTTGTTTTACATTCTGTAATAATAGTATTGAGTTTATTTTCTTTACATTTTGAGCTAATTGCCTCGTGGGCCGAACAATGAAAACAAAATAAGCTCTTGCGGTACGGACGAACGATTCAATGATGATTGTTTCAGTTCTTGTATTGAACGCAAATTATGGAAGCGAGGTATGATTGTACAATGGAGGGCTTTGGAAGAACTCCCATTCAAAAGCCATAAGTAAATTCCATGAAATAAATTGCTAAAGTAATAAACATGTTTTCTAAGAAACTTCTAAAAATAAAAGAGAACTTTAGTATGAAGTAGCTAATGTTGACAAAGTCAGTTGTCTACAAAGAGATCTGTTGCCACTGAAAGCGAACTTTCCCTCGTTGGCCACCCTTCTTTTGCAAGTCATGGGTGTAAATTCAAGAAAGCTCCCCAATTTAAAACGAACTGTGTAACAATAGCATTGCCCCGCTATGCCAATTTCCTCCCTCGGTGAACGCTTTCACTACAAAGAAACTGAATAAAATTATCATCCAAGCTCACCTATTATTATTTAACATGAAAAGTTACACCAAGGCATTTCCAATTTAAGACTACAATCGCAGCGGAGAGATACGGGTGGACTAAAAAAGCATTTGTAATAAACAACACGGTAAAGAAGTGGCGCTCATACATCTCCCTGGTCGCGGCCAGCCACGCCCGGAATCTGTCCTCTTAAATAGCTGCCTCATTCGACACCGATCACGCCCGGCGGATTAATTAAAAACATTTGTCAAAATGGGTTTTTAAATGGGATTCCTCCTCAAGCATATAATCTATCCGTTTATTAATTACATGTTAAGGTAATAAACTAAGTAATGTATGACATCCAATTAAGTTTATACAATCGTTTAGATCCCGGGTTCATAAATATAGATTGGTATCGTAATTGATTTCCGCGAGGCGAGCCTTAATTCTGGCTCTCATTAGAAGGAAAGCCGAGGCTTTCTATGCTGAACAATCTGAAAATGCTGATAAATGTGCGTTGACTGCGCCGGCCAGTCGGACCGGCCAATGATACAGCGATATGAATGCAGTACGCTCGGATTCATTGAACTCAATCCTCGTATTAATAACTCTCATAGCGTGCTGTTTATTTTGTTCGTCCCGCGGTACGGTTAGGTAATGCTGAAGTTGATTCATGAATGGAGTGCTCGTAGTTGCTAGCAAGTACTCGCCTACTCGCATATATTTAGCGACATTATTTTCCGAGAAATACTCGTACATCACACGACGGAAGTGCCAACGTTTGCAGTTTACATGAAATGTCAGAAACCAAGATATGTTATAGCAAGTCCTAGTTGGATGCTTACTTGGTTTTCCTATTATTTTTAACCCAAGGAAAAATTTTACCTAATCATAATGTCTTGTAAATTATGAGTCAATGATAGATTCCATGATCGGTAATAGATGCGGTCGTTCTACAAAATTGGCATTTTGCTATAACACCAAACACCAACAATCGCGAGCGAATTAAGTCAGACTGGTTATCGTTCGTGTGTCCAATTCTGACACCGAAAAATTTGAAGTTATTTTATACGTTATCCACCCTGTCCTTTTACGCTAGTAATATCGTTTCGTTCGTATCGGCTAGTAATATAATGTCTATGGAGTCAATGTTTCTTGTCGCTCCATCGTGTTCGATGCTTTGTTCATTTACTATAAACATGTTTGTCTACCATACAACAAGTAGCTCATGATACATCGTCCACGACGTTACCATCCATAATGCCAGCTGTATCACAATATACCATCTCATCTACTTAGTATACCTATACCTACTTGATGCAGTTAACGATCGATAATAACAACTAAGATAAATTTGTGCAGCGGATTCCGAGCTTGCCAAACGCGCCGCGGGCGCTCGGCGCTCGCTAGGCGGGTTTATCGCGAGAATGAATGGAAGCGATATCGAATAAGCGGCCAATTACTGGCCAGCCGCTAGACTGCGAAGATCCGCACGTAAATAATCGTGCTCACGCGCACGCTGATACTGATAAACAATTTTCCATTAGTTAGGCGATGCCGTGCGGCGGGGGGCGAACACCTCCGCCATTTCCATACCTTACCTAACAGAGCACCGTACGCGATAGCCTTCTATTACAGAGTTTGTCGTTTGAAGATATTATTATGGTAATACCCGACGAATGCAAATTAAGTACGGCAATAAATACACGGAGAAATAGCCCGGGTCGGGCAAAAACGGTAAGAGCAAATAGGCCGTGATTCGAAACGGACACGACGCATATAAAGTAGAATTTAAGCGATTCTTGAATCATGAAATCTCTTCTTAAACAGCAATCGCTCGTAATGAAGGTATACGTTAAATAAGGGGCGATAAAATATAGGTAGGCTGCTTCGCGCGGGATGTTTCAAGGAAAGTACTAAACTAAGCGCTCGGCATTGTTCAGTGAGACGGAAAAACGGTTTCGCAGGAGGCGTCCCTCTGCGGGCGCTCGTATTTCACCCGGAGTTCAATATTATTTCGACAGTCGGAGGCACAAAGAGGCGGAAGGCCCGCGCCGCCGCGGGCGTCTCTCGCGCCGCTACAATATTGTCCTCCCGCTGCCTCAGGTTACACTGTAAATATTTTTCGGCGGTTGCCTGATTGAAATTTTTTATCGCATTTCACCCCACCTCTTCCGATAATGGATTGAGTTCGGTTAGGCACACATTGGCAAAGCTTCGCCGTTAAAAGCGTCGGTAACTGTAGACGCACGGCTCTGGTAACCTTAATAAGTTGTACGAAAGTGTTCAAAGCACTATTACGGCTGCTACGAGAGCTTACCTTAAACTTTGTCTGAAACGTGATGAGAGCTAAACTAGGTAACACTACACATTACAGGTAATGTTGTTGGGTTCAGTTAAATGGTGAATTTGAGTTGGTGGCACTTTCTGAATGTAGACCAAACCCTGACACAACTTAGCAATATTGAATAGAAAGATTATTAGAGAAGGTGTAATAAGGTACCTGCTATTTTTTTTTATGTGATGCCTCGACATACTGGCGTACGGCCCACCTGATGGTACGCGGTTACCATCATCTATTGACATCTGCAACACCAGAGGCATTGCCAATGTGTTGCCTGTGCTCTGAAGGACTCTTAGAAGGGAGCTCATCCTACAACTTGCACGTATGTGAAGAAAAGATCTCGTAAAGCGAGTTGTACGAAACACCCACGAGTCGATGATGTGTAGATGAGCTCCCCTCCGGTGGTGCGATGATAGAACCTAGATGCGGGTATGAGATCAAACAGTTCCTCAGAGCACACCCACATTATACACTCGACAGAACTTACAGAGCGAGCCGAACCAAGTACAAGTCGAATTACCGGTCTAGTTCTTATGTGAAATTCGAAATTGCTTTACAAATATTTTCGTACAAGTTCAACAAAACATGCCTTTTGCAAGTATTAAGATTTTAAAATATCCCAAAAATCCTTAAACTTTCGTGGGTCAACACGCACTATGACAATATCTATAATTAGATAGGAAGTTAGATAGGTAGGTATATTTGCTATCCGGGCGGTGGGGAGCGTTCGTCGCTCGTCGCCATTATTTATACAGAGGATACAAATGAGGCTCCATTACGGGATTTCCTCGATCTGGGCCTAATGAAAGACAAATAACATTCAGTTCAAAGCGATCGATAAGGGCATTTGCGTTAACTTGATTTATAAGACCGATAACGGAAATTGCTCGAGTTTCAACACTTATATTGCAACATTTCACTTTACGTATTTTTTTTTAGCTGAAAGTAAACGATATACGTACGATTATACGTAACTTCAGATTAAAACGATCAGGTTTAAATCTAAACTGATTTTCATAATTATTTTATAATAATGAGTGTTTGTTCATCGGAAAGAGAAATAAAACCGACAAGTGCGAGCGAGAAACGGAGTAACCTATTTAAAGGGTTCCGATTCGTAAATTATTTCGAAATCTTCGCAGGCCTTTCTAAGTTTCAGACAATTTTTCCTACAAACTTCACAAAGCCATTGTAGGGATAAAAAAGTAGAAATTCCTTAATTTTAGACTTTTTCATTTATTGGTGTCACAAAGCCGCTTAGCATTCCAAATTTCGGAATTATGAAGATACTTTAGAGGTTTTTATTTTCGCTATTTTCATATAGGTACAAAAATTAGACATTGATTGCCATATCTTTTTAATGAATTGAGTAAGCCTGTTTTTTTAGGCCTCACAAACTTTTATATTTGGTATTAATTGCAAGTTGATAAGCCTTAAGCCTTTCCTGCGAAAAAGAGTCTTGTCATACAGACAGACGGACAGCAAAGTGATCCCATAATGGTTCCGTTGGTACCTTTGGAGGTACGGAACCATAAAAATCAGCACAACAACCAAAACGATGTGCCTTCAATCAATATAAATTGTGGGGTTTCAAAATGAAGCACAAAATTAAGGGCGTGACTAATTTGTGGGTCGGCGCGACAGCCACGTCAGCAGCGCAACCCCATTTTGAATTACACCCAATTGGCATTTTTGGCTCATCTACATTTTTACCCTATAACAACTCCATGGGCCATGGTCCGTGAAATTTAGTGAAGGACAACTCCATGTCAAGGGCGGCTAAATGTCCGGCTATTTGGACATTTATCCGGCTATAGACATAGAACATAGACTAGCTGCGCCTCGCTGTGTTACCCGCTAAGTCTCAATCTCGTGGGAATATCAGGATAAAAATTCTAGCCAGTCCAGCCGTTTCAGCGTGAAGAAGTAACAAACACACTCACAAACTTTTGCAATATAATATTAGTGTGATGTGATAGATTTTGTACCGACAGAATATTTGCAACATTTAATGAGTGCTACTTGTTTACGTGTACCGCTTCTCAAATAGCATGTAATGAAAAATCACCACATTCCATTTTGAAAATCAATGAAAACGGAACCTATTGCATTGAAAACTAAACCTATTGCTTCTCATAGTAAAATATCCCATAATACGCTCATGCCAAAGTGGATAAAGTATTAACCATGACACGCCAAAACCAACCAAAAAGTGGGGCAATAGAGACAATAAAAAAGTGATTGGGAGAAGACTGTGTTCCACCAGTGGCATGGGGGGTCAAAGTGGAAGCTCCCGAATTTTCCGTCTATGTTCGAGACTCATGCTTCATTGAGTCAAAGTGGAAGCTCCCTAATTTTCCGTCTATTTTAGAGACTTGCTCCGCTGTTCAATTTAAAACTCTATACGTGTAATATTTTATCAATTAAGCACGGTCGGTTTCGATTTCTGAATTACGTTGTTATTTGAGCAAGTAATGCTTACAATTTTATAATTCGAAATGTCACAGACCCCGCGCGGCATTACAATTTGTAAAATGGTTAGCTCATATGTGATGGCAGATTTCCAACTCCATGAGCGTATTCCAGGATCTTAACATTATTAATTTTAGCGTTCACATTATTAATTTAACATTTGAATGAGCACTCTGTGTGCAGATCACGGATTACCGAACAAATTCAGCCTGTGAAGTGGGATGCGTTCCACCATTTTGTGCAGTTTCGCAGGCTTAGGTACAATTATTTCAGCTAGAAGATTAGTTAAGTAGGTACCGATGTTCTAAGTTTTATAAAAAAATTAATGATAGGAACTAGTACACATTTTTAAGGTTTCCCAGTCAGATAATAAGCCCTAAAAATCAGCGTGATATACCCGTCAAAGTCGTGCAATGTGCCATTTCTAAAACATTTTACCTGTGAAACTTGATCAAAAGTTGTCTCGGACATCCTGCGATTAATACTTTTCGAGTTATTGAGGAACACTTGACTTTAGAACACTGCACTATGCGCGGTCCAATATTTATTTTTGGAGTTTACTGGAGTTTATTCCTTAAGAATCGATTTTCATATAAGGCCCAAGAGTGTACTGAATGGATATAGCCACGGTAAGCAAAAAGATGCGAAGTAAAATAGTAAATTTGAGCGTTAACAAAAAGTAAAGACGTTATGTTTTCATTCATCAGATATGGCAGTATGTCGTTGTTCAGAATAAACTCCGGTTGAAAGTCTGTGCTGACACACACCTTTTTTTTTTAAATAACCGTTTGTTCACATCTAGCCAAGAGACAAGATCGATCAGGAAACAAAATTATAGGTATAATGGATCGAACAGGGCAATGGATCGATCTCCTTGGATAGAACAGGAAGTACTCAAGTAAGTTGTTGCTATCGAACGTTTCCGCTTGTATCTCTATTCCGTGGCGCAAACCTTTCTGTTGCAAGTCTTATAAATTCACTTTGGAAAGGAGTTTGAAAAATGTACATATATTATTACATTGCAAACCTTCAAAGTGTAAAGTATAGTCTATTGAGTCGCTAGTGAGTTCATCGCAAATATCAACACAATGACATCGGCGTTGCCTGAATTATACCGATGCGATGGATTCGCTAACGATTCGACAAAGACGGAAACTGGTGCTGACCCCTCTGAAGTGTGATGATGACTGTCGTTTATTTTAATTTACGAGTAGTCCTAGACTCAACGACATCGCAGTTTTGCGTTAAACAGTTGACTCATTTTATAGATTTCGTCGAATAGCAATTCTTTTTAATTTCGCACTAATACTAGGTGAGCAGCCACCATGAGCTAGCTTCAGGTCACCGGTTCTTTCTTGGTCACCCTGCGTTAGATCAGAGATCAGTCTAAATTACTGTGGCCCTCAAAAGGGGTCTGGTGACCTAGGTGAAAGAACTAGTGTAGTGAAAGGATTCAGTGTGCCTCGAAGACGCTGCTTTCATGCGCACATGTCACATGTGTACGAGTGTTCCGTTCTAGGACACGCCGCGCCGATTTCCTCACGATGTTTTCCTTCACCGTTTGAGAACACGTAACTCGACACCTTATATTATGCACTTACGTTTTTTTTTTGGTGAACGAACGGGATTTGAAACTACGGCCTTAGGTCGTTGGCATTAAGACCTTAAGTCGGATTTTGCCCTGAAGATTTTTTATTTGAATAAAAAAGCAGTACCATCATTTAGTAGACCATTTGACCAGGCTATCTAGTAAGTCCCATTCAATTATGTTCTATTCAAAAATTAAGAACCTGGTTATGTAATTTAGGAGTTTAAGCTACGGCGCTGAATCCTTGTGAGCTTTTTTGTGATATAATTTAACTTTTATTTATTTTATTTATCTTAACTCGATGGTAGCAATTCTGTGCAGCATTCTGTAAAAACCGCGTTAAAATTGTCGCGCGCCCTTTCTAATAGACTGAAATAAAAGTGAGCACGTAAATTTTAACGCTATTTTATATTAGAGAATGCTGCACAGAATCGCTACCATTGTCTTAAGAAGTGAGTCAGTTAAACTCGTTATAAGCTGTGTCGGGTGTGCCAGCTTGAACGACGATGGTCGTTGATGAGGGTCACTCGTTCGCTTGCACTGGCGCATTGAATTGCAAAGCAGTTTACTTGCGCATTGAATATTTACACATTTAATGGCTGTAACGTCGTAATGACTGACTGAGAAGACAAACTGTTTGTTAGAAAGTTGATGACCTGTGTCAAGACCAATGTGCGTATGTAAACGAATGAATTATTCAGTGGTGTGTCTGGCCCAAGAATAGATCTCTCCGTTTCCTCCCGTGGATATTGTTAAAGCCGACCAAGAGATTACTTAAGGCTGCGTCAAAACAATGCAGAAATCTGAATACAAAAAAAGGCTCGCTTGCTCGAAAAAGCCATTTTAATTGGATATCGCGTAAAATGTAGATAATTTTACAAAACGCCTACAGTAGTCGGCTTCATGGTATTGTATTGACATAACTAATTTCTGATCCAATAATATGCACCATATTGAGAAACAATTGAATCTAGACAAAAGTAAGAGGTTACTTTGAATTTTTCTATAGAGAAAATATTTTCCTATCGTGTTTTTGGAACAGTGATCCTTTGGAATTATAATCTATGCATATTTTCAATTTAAAATGTACTTGATTTAGTCAGTTAAAAATCAAACCTACGTTTTGTAATTTTGCGGCATACCCCACCTCCTGAGTACTTAACACCAATATTGTGATCAGCAATCCACCTGCCACGCGAGGTGATTATATTTATATAAACATATTTGGCTTAAGGCTATTATATATTCTGTGCTTAAGGTCATGATTGATGATCTCTGTGTGGTGGGCTGAGACATGAGAGATTCGGGTTCGAGTCCTACTTCAGCATGAATGTAAGCATGATCTGTAAATATTTGTTCCGGGTCTGGGTGTTATGGTACCAATGGTATTGATAGTTCCTGGTACACAACACAGGGGATCCCAGTGTGGGATCAGCACTATGTATGTGTTTCTTGGGTATTATATTATGATCTTCTTCTAATTTTATACAAAGTAGGTACCTTCACCTTTTTCATAGTTTAGTTAAGTGTTGTTTTTCAAAATAGAAATAGATTCAAAGCAGATTCTGATTATTAATTTACCGACAAAGTGAATTCAACATCTGCATGAAACGCAGCGATCTCCATAACTTGACAAATAAATAACTTACGTTATTCATAGACTACCTACACATGAATGATATAAAAGTACCTACCTAACTCATAGTAATGTCACGGCAGGGTTGCCAGTTAGAAAATAAGTGAAACAAACCGGCGAAATTAAAAATAAACTATAAAAGCCTATTTTTGCGTTAAAACAGTAATGTTTGCTAAACGCACAATATTTTTTCTATTGGGGTAATATTAGTAGCAGTAATTTGTTTAAAAAAAGATTATGTAAAGCATTGCTAGCAAGCTAGACAATGTTGTGTGAACTGTCGAGCATTATTTATTATTTATTTATTATTTACGACATTTTAATTGCCTGTAATTTCAAACTGGTAGCCAGGCCAACGTTTTTGATCCAATGGAGGCAAGGAAATGACGTAGGAAATTATGTCAAATACGTTCAAAAAGTGTCCAAACCAAAAAATGAGTCAAAACTCATTAAGAGTACTTACACACAGTTCTGACAAGTTTTATCCGTCCATTGTTGCTTGATTATTGAACATCTTTGAAGGACTAGAGTGTGAACCTGCAGTGTATCGAACTCATTTGTCATCGATCGAATTTTCAAAGATGCCATATTTTGCCGTTCGTAGTGTATGGCATGCGAAGTCCATCGGTCTTTGGCTCGGATACACTGAGCACATTTCTTGTTGATCGGACAAAGTACTGAAAAGTCTGAGAAGTTTGGTAACCCTAGTTAATATCACAAGACGAGTTCATCAGACTTAATAAAGTAAGCTCATCAAATACTCACGGTAGATTGCACCGCTCTAAACGGTGCGGTGTAATAATATGTCCAAGTTTATTACTTTTAACAGACTTTTAAATGGAGGTTTTCAATCTTGTATCTGTATGTCATTACCATCAGCAGCCTTCAAACGTCCACTGGAAGAGGTTTCGCCCATAGAATGTAATGTGGGGATTTGTCATAATCACCAGGCTTTTTTGGCGGATTTGTGAGTATGTATGAGTTAGGTACTCATAAATTGTGGCCATCTCCTGGTGTAATCCCTTAAATGGCTTTTACGATGTCCACGGGTGGAGATGAAGGGGTATATTCTGAAGCTGGTATACCATGGCCAACAAGTACCTATACTGTATTTACTGTGCTGTAATAATTATGAATGGTGCCCTAGATATAAAAAGAGAAGTAAAGGCAGACAGTATCGAAGCTGGGAGGATGATATTAAGGTGGAAGGAATATGTTGGACGAGGGAAGCAATGGATAGATCTTTGTGGGGAACACTTGGGCAGGCCTATGCTGGAGAGCAAGACAATCAAGAAACCGGTGTCTAATTTAAACATTTTTATTTACACTAACTTTTTAGTAACAAAAATTCCTTTATATTAGGTACCAAGTAGTAATAAATGTAGATTTATAAGATTGCTAATAAAGGCTTATAATAATAATTATAATTATGTTTAACTATTATCTGAGTTTTTCGACACTGTTACTATTATTTATGATGTAAAGATTTTTCTATGGCAAAACGAATGAAAATCGAGTCCTACTGTGTTGGTAAACGCAGGTCAATTTACAAAGTTCGAAGTCAGGTCGATGTACCTCCTTTCAACAATGGCTCAGTACTTGACAGTAAATTGTTGAAAAGCGAAATTGCCGAGAAATTGCAAAAAAATTGCCCAATAAACCTAGATATGTATAGATTCCGTTTCTATGAACACTGTGTAAAACGTTGTTCAGGAAACTAAATTATAGAAGTAGAGGTTCTGAAGTTCTGATATAATTCTGAGAATAAATATCACAATTTTATTTTATTTATCTCGTCATTTGATGTGTTCGCACGTAATCAACAATATAGGATGTTGAAAATAGTTCAAAAAATTATCATAAATTCAAAGAGTTGCATCACCAAAGAAACAGAAAATTAGTATCTTTCACTGAAAGCTCGATGTTAAACTACATAATAATGTATCTAGGAGGTAATTGCTCCAGTAGCCACATTTTGGAATAGATGTAACGTTACGAACTTTGAATTTAAATATATTACCTACTATTACTTTTTGATATAAAAAAAACATTTATTTACAGAAATAATAATATAACTAAAACAATATTATGACTTACTATTACTTATATTTAAGCTAGTCAACTATTTTCTATAATAAAAGCAATTAGTTTGCTTGGAAATTTCATGTTAACCCAAATAATTGGTCAACCGGACAAAGCATAAATCATTTCATTGACATTTTGAGCGGATAGAAGACGCCAATTGACTCTTAGCATTTCGAAGAATTCGAAGTTAGACGATCACGCTAGGATGGCCGATTTAAAGTATCTTGGTGTTACTTAGGTTCAGCATGAGCAGAGTCTAAGCTAGGCCGGAGCCTACTTACTTTAATTACCCAGTGTTTTCTAAGTCTGAAATACACTATAGAAAATTACGTGATAAATGTTAGAGTTTTGGAATTTACCGTAAAACCAATTTCAATACCCGATGAGATGTTTGATTAGATAGTTAGATAGCATACGAGTAGGTACGTAACGTTATTTTCCAATTAATAACCATGAATATACATAGGTGCTTATAATTAGTAGGCAACGGTTATAAACGTTTTTTGGGTTCTTAACTTGTTTTCGTACTGCCACCATTCCTAACTGCCCACGCAAAATTGACTGCGTCGTATTTCTTTGTATGTCACGGTGGCTCGGAAAAGTTACGATTATTTTATAACATGCGTACTTTAAGTGTTACCAGGATCCCATGGGTCGCAGTCGTAATATTGTTTGATGGACGCCTCCGAGCGTTAACCCTACCAAATCAAAACGGATTAATGTGTTTCAAGTGTTCGTGTGTTTTGTGTCTTTAATTACGTTTATGTTCGGCCAGAGTTATGGTAATGTTCGACAGCCTTCGGAGATGTGCCGCTGTGTCACGGATACTTACGACTCTGAATTTAGGGTCTGTAGGGCGAGCCATTCGTTAGTCACGCCCGTTGACGTGTACCTTGGACAAGACCAAAACTGTTATTAGAAAAAGTTCTTGTCTATTTTTAGATGCTCCACTTTTAATCTAATTTGTATAACATTGCAGGACATGCATGTGAATGTTAGAGTCATCATAAATTAAACGCTAGGCTATGCATCTTTCCTTAACTGCACATCGCTGAGAAATTCATGAATTTCCGGACAAACAAAGAACGGCACGCGAGGCATGCGGGGCTGCGGAGCCCGAAGCCCTAAAGGGTAAAAAAGACATTTCAAGTTAAAAGTGAGTTGGGCTTTGTTTGTGTATGGCTAGCGTTAAGTGTTTAGATAAGTGCAGCTGAGAGCAAAGCACGTTTGTTATCTCTCAGGGAGCACAGGCACAGACAAATGGAACCACCCTGTGTGGTCCGTTATTTGGTCGACTCTCACCAAATATGTGCACTCGAATCAGAAACTCGCAGCGCACTCGGCCCAAATGAAGTTTAACTAGAAGTCTGAAGTTTCTCGTGTTAGTTCACGAATGAATATTTTCGTAATCAATGCATGCATTTTGTGAGTATGAGGCCCATTATGTTAGAAAATATGAATTTTAAAGCATCACATCACATCTTTTCAAATATTTTTGACATATTTACTGCTTATATTATTTAAATAGAAAACTCATTCATCGACCAGAGAATTTATTACGAATAGAAAGGTCAAAACACATCGACGTTTATACCCGTGTAGTGTTGTATTTATTTACAGTTAGGCGGTTGTACACTACATGTACGTACCAGAATCTATATTCACCATTCCGGCGCTGCCACAGTAATGTGCGTTTCATTGTTAAGAAACGAGGGAACCAATCCTTCTAAATTATAAAATATTCAAATAAGGAGAGAAATAAATCCACGCGAGGAAACGTCGACATTACATATTACTGCAGGAACGCTGCCGCCTATTCATTACGGTTATTTATAGGAAGCAATGTCAAAGCGAGCCTGTATTTATTCGGACGACAGAGCGGTTTATTTATTTTTAAAGCGGTCTGGCCGAAATACTCAGTTCCGATAAACGTCCGGTGGCGTCTCCGATATGCACCGAAATAGCGGCACTGCAGTCGCTGATCCACTGGCTGATACGCCGATGTCACTGTCATGCGCCCAATAAGCGCGCTGTCTCCGAACTCTATGACGAAATATTGCCATCTATTATTAGAACATCATTATTACGCGTTCGATGAACCCTTTGTTTACCAGTATGCTCTACCTGCATCCAAATTGGACTTGACGCATCGTCAATATTGAACACTTATTTATTCAAATGAATGTCCCCAGCGAGAAGAATTGCTCATTAAAATTAATACTGTTTCCGTCCGGAACATATTACTGTCGGTTGTTGCGGCAATAGAGATGAGTTCAATCAACACGACGCTAGACAATGGCACCATCTTTTCAAAACGGAAACTATTACAATATTGCTATTGTGTGCAGGCCTCGCCTTACTGAGTGCATTATTCAAACTAAAAGTGGTTTGTTTACCAACGGAGATAAGTTTGGGTGACAGGGGATTATTACCTTCGGTGGTAACTCAAAAATGTGCTCTCTGTCGAACGCCACGTCAGCGAGGAAGATTTATGTCCGTGTTTTTGACAGTGCGGTGTCGTTGACGACGATCCTGGATTATCCTTTGTTCATGTGCCGTCATCCATTCCTAATAACATTTGTTGTTATCCTATTGACAGGGTTCGTAAACATAGATGAGAACCGCGTGACAAACCAAGACAAGGAAATTATATTTGATCTTTACATGTTACATGCTCGTAGGTTTATGATTTAAAATTATCTCTTACAGTTCACAGACTTAATCCATCTAAAGATAAGTTTCTATCTATATTTATAAAATGTCAAACACATTCGGGATGAAAGAGACATCACTTTGATTTCTGTCGCTAACTTTATATTTCAGAAGCTCGCACATGTCGCGCCGCCGGGGTAATTGGACCGTTTGATCATACCAATTATGAATGATTGAATCAGCAAGATTTAGCTGATTTAGTTTGATGAAATGATTGTGTCGACATTGTGCATTAAAGTTTTAAGGAGATAATTGAACTTCCTGCGCGCTACGATTGGTTTGAAGTGGACCGATCTGAGCCCCTTTCATAATGCGTGGACACGCGATGCGCTCTTGCGCTCATATTTTCTCGATGGGGCGTTTCCTCTAATTACACGAGCTATTAATAAAACGCGTACAATAAACAATCGATCACTGCGCGTCGTAATGGATCCGTAAAAGGATCTAGGAGTAACACCCACGTCAAAAGTTCAAGAGTTTATATTCGAAGCTTTCTCGATACGCTTGTGATCCGCTGTCGGTTTATGTACTCAATCATGTCGATGTTCTTGTTCATGGACGAAGATAATAATAATTTATATTGAATCGTACATGACAGAACGATAAAGTGATGCTATAAATGCAAAGGCTAGACTCGATCTGTGATTGTATAAATCGCTCACAATAGTAAACCATTTGAAGAAGACATCAATAAAATAGATTTAAAATAAAATTCACAATTTCGATTCTGTTATGCACTCAGAGAAACAGCTTTGATGGCAAGCATAATATTAAAGGGTGTAGCACCACATTTAGCAATCCTGGTAATAAAGGAGGGAGTATGGTCAATATGTGGGACAAAATGTGTATTATTATGCATTGCTATCTGTTTTTACCCCAGCATAATGGGGTTTAAGAGTCTAAAGTAACATTGCTTTCATTATTACTACAATTTTTTTCTGACATGTTTCTATTATATGATTACTGCTTCGATACGTAGCAAGTCTACACCTATCTACAGTTTGCTACCACTCAAGTAGATATTAGCCAGAGCAATTAAAAAACAGATAATTGAACTGCACTGTACAAAATAGTTGGTGTAAAATATTTTAGGGGTGTTTTGAAGGATTAATTTCAAATAACCGCCGCGAAACTCTTCGTGGATGAACCACAACAATCCCTGTTGAAATTAATCGGTTGTATCGCACGAAGTCGGGAAAGGCGGTTTGACCGAACACGGAAATTGAGCTCGAAACGTTTGCGTTGCGATCGTCTAAACGCTATTAACTAAGTTGCAAGTTTGTGTTGGAGTTTGATGGGTGAGCGCTGTTTGTTCTGTCCAGGCATCGTATGGAAATCATTTCTTGCTCGGCGGAACTTTGCGGCTCCGTATAAGCCCAAATATTTGCCGTCAGTTCCAAACTCGGGCTGTTCGGTGATCGTGTCTTTGCAGACATATGGCGCATTTGCCCGTGTTTACATTCCCCCGTTAATTACGAGAACTTTGAGAAGGATTCCGTACACAGCCCCAAGTTTCATTTATAGCAGAATGTTGCCAAGTATGATAAGCCGAAATAATTTGATGATTTTACGAGAGACTAACTTTCTTTATTACCTACACTTTCCTTCATGTACTCGTATATGATTCAAAAGATTCATGGGACTTAACGATAGTTAAGTTTTTGTAGAGCGAAACTCTCATCTAGTATGTTGTCATGTAGAATTAGATTGAAAATATTCCAGTAAGGCATCGGAACTCTAGCCCACTGCGCTTGCGTAGTCAAGCACTTCATACATTGTTTGCTCGGGGTTGTCTCACAATGACCGTTTCCTCCTCGAAGCGTGGCGACGGCACAGAGTACACAGCAGTTTCTTAGCAACCGAGGGGCGCCGGTGATGCTATCTATTCACCATTGTTGCGTGCACTTAACCGTCGATACAGTTCGCCTGTGTTCAACCTTGTTAACACATTGTAAAGGAAATTACATTCCTTACTCACCGACGCTCCTCAAATAACATAACCGTTATCGATCATCGCTCTACCGTGTCTAATTGTTACCATTAGACGAGTCAATAGTCATTTCGGTTTCATTAATGCGTTTAATTGCTCTTTACGAACCGTATCCTTTGAATTGAAACAACACCTGTGTTTAAGCAATATTACCTACATCCTCGACCGTATTTGGGATTCTCGTAACCGCGAACTAATAATCTCGCTCTGCCAAAATAGTCAAAGCTTTATGTAGAGGATATTGCAATATTAATAGTTGGGATTCGCCCTCGAATCTGTCGAAATTAAGCTGAACGGCGATTGGGGTGTCGCAGATGGCTGTAACTACGCTATCTCGGCGCTCGCCCGCAAGCGCGGAAAGTATAAAAATATGATTTACGGGTGAGCTTACAGTGGCACATCCGCTGCTCTAGTCCTCCATTAGGACACATATCTGCATTTTATATATCACTGACTCGTCGAATCAAATCAACCACATTTCAGAATATCCTATTGTTGCGCCGCGCCGTTCTCCCCCGAGAGAACCCAAATAAGAGCCCCAGAATTAGTTTTGTGTAGTACCTTACTTTAATAATGTTCTAAGTCTTCGGAGGTTTGAGGGACTGATGCGGCCCGTGTTTATGTAGTCGTGCGGTATATGAAATGGATGTTTTCTGGCTTCAGGCACTTTATTATTACTTTGTACTGCGGATACAAGGGGTTGCTGACTAGGGGAGAGAAGTTAACAAGTGCCGTCGACCAATTTCAAATATCGAATATTTCACTTATTCTTTATGAAACACCGATTCGATAAAACTTATTTTGATTGATGTTGTGCAAGAGACACCGTGTGCATGTTTTTTAAGGAATGTCATCGACCGGCCATGCTATCACAGTTGGACGTCACCCGATAGAAAACTCTTTTCTTACTTATTGAAGCACAGTGTTAAAGCATACGATGAGATGTAACTTGACCCCTACATAGAAAACCTACGTCGGTTATATATGTTTCTAGCTTGTAATATTATAATGATTCTCCAGTTCAAAATATATTATAATGATGTTGGTCCACCGAAACAGTCATCGTTTATAAATACGAATAATATTTGTAGCCAATACAACTATTAAACAGCCGCAACGTCGTTGCCTGGCCCATTTATAAAATTATTAAAACCGATGAACTATCAATGTTAAACTATTTTGAAGACTGTATTATAAAATATATATAAATGATGAGTCGAGTCACATAAATCGATAGTATTAATAATCGTCGTGTCAATCATAATAAAGCTAGATAAGAAGTGATTGAAAACCCGCTGGAGCATTAAGATCTTGAATTTATTACTAAATCAAGTAAGTTGTTTTTTATATGAAAAAATGGGTCGAGCGTATTTTCTATGAATATATAGATGACGTGAAGGTAATCAGATTGGTGTAAATCATGCGTAGAAAAAACCTTTTGTCCATACCTTTAACAAATTATACACATATGCTGTTGACTCTAGTTTAGAGGACCTGTTGACAGTATTCAAAAGTTTTTGAGATTATTAACATAATAATGCCGATGATTATAGAGGCTCTCTGTATCCTTTTACCACACTTGTTCTCTTACCATTGGTAAATAGGCCCTTTTCAAGGCCTCTAAACCTACGCTGGTTTCTAACCTAATGTAGGGTGACCAAAAAAGAACCAATGGAACGAAAAAGGAAAACGATACAGAGTAAGTACCTGTTTTAAGACCACAAACATTCGTTGTAAGATGCTGATTTATCCCGATCATCAGTTAGGTTATTATCATCAACATGCGTTCGATGATCATATTGTTAGTAAGTACTTACCTGCAGTTAGTTTTCAATGCGTTTGTGGTTCTGCCTTGACAATGTTTCATTCATATCACTTGAGTACTTGAATTACCTTTTCTTGTTAGCAGATATTTTTATGATGATTCTTAATTAGACTTACCTAGGATCCACGAAGGGTTCCGCATAAATATTCCTGACGGGCTGCCGGCGAGGCAGCGGCGGAGGAACCGGGCTGAACCCGTCCATCATATCCTCACGCTCGCTGTACTTCAACGATTTCATCGTCATCCTGATCGAGTCCACTTCACAAGCCCCACACTTGAACCGTTTTTATCACATATTTTAGTCTCACTGTAATGTCTGACATTGTAGAAAAATATTTCACTATGCGTTCGTAAACATATCCAATCACTTATTTATTGTATTGTCCTGAAACTTATAAACGTGAATTCGCTTGTTTTCGCTTTTATGAAAGGCGACGTGATACACGACGAGCCCTGCGGCCGCGCGCGACTGACTGCCGCTTGCGCCCGAGCCCGCCCAACCAACGTATGCCTCAGAGCCCGCTCCCCGACCCTCGTAGAGCTTTTGTCGTTTTTTGCGCCCGCGCCGACCCGTCAAAAGCTTGTCGAGTTATTAGACAGGGGAGCAAAAAATACAGTGCAACAGACCTGACGCAAGAACCCAACTCGAACACACCCATGTAGGACCGGCGCGGTGTGGTTACATTCCCATTGTATCCAAAATATCAACTGTGCAAAGTGTGAATAAAAGATGCTATTGAAAGCCGATGGGGAACTCAATGGTCCTTTGAGATGCCGCGACGGATTTGCTTGAATGTTATTTTTTGCAAGTCGATTTGTTCGATTTATCGATAACACCTTTATACTCCGCCGATTATACAATATTGCGTTTTTTACGACTTCACAAGTTCTCAAATAATAATAGATTAAAGAACCAAAAGTTCGGGTATAGATTCAATAAAATTTCATCAGAAAAGTTGGTGAGGTAAATGTTTAAGTGATTGAAGTTGAAGCAAGAAAGGAGAAAGTATCTAATCGATACGATTATCGGAAGGAGGGTCGGGTCGTCGGTCGGGGCAAAGAGTTCCATCTACTCGCACTAAATTACACTCCCTGATAAGATAAGGTCTATTTCAGACAAATTATAGTAAAACAAAGCGGAGATATATTTAACTGCTTATTGAACTTATACGACTAAAAATAGTGGAACACTGTAATACAATTTTAAAAGCACATGACCTTAAGTTTCCGTTCAAATTTATGTTATCTTAAACATTTCATCAGAGCTCCTTTGTGATATGTGGTGATAAATCCTATTTTATAGACCTTTTGACCTAGAGGTTCATAATACAAAAACTTTACAAAAATTAGGTTAACCATTTTGTAGCTAATGTAACAGACACATTAACAATCTCTAAACCGAAACGCTTATATGATTTCTGTTCTGTCGCCGGTAAAAGCCCTGCTAAGATTAGTATTAAAAAAATATGTAGGATTATAGTCGATTTCATACATGTTTCTGGTGTGGTTCAACATAGCACTAAGTTTCGACATACTAGTATAACTTCAAAATTACGATTTCATATTGCAAAAGCAACGACGAGGGGCAATAAGAGATGCAAATAAATCACCACGCTAGATGAAAATAGTGCATCCGTGTAAGCCATCGGCATTGGCGGCGGTGCCGCATGCAGTGTATGCCGTGGTTTGTAGGTACTCTGTAGTGTAGTTAGTTCAAAGACCTGCCCTGCCGCGCGTCCTGCTGATCTCACAGCTTTGCATGCTAACAATTACCCTCACAAACATTGTACATGACAAATACGAGAGGCGTACACCCTTTAACCTTTTTTGTTCTCTAAAATGTTTGTTTTCAAAACTCGTTACCCTTCGCACAAATTTTTATTTACGATACCCGAAATTGAATTACGCGATTTGATTTATTAAATGTTTAATTTGGCGTACTGTAGCGGGCCGTGAGACCGAATTCACAGAGAAGTGATTCCGCAAAAAACCGATAGAAGGGCTGCGGTAAAATTATGTTAAAACCTGTCCTATGGGCCCGAATTATCCCGCAAGGATAAGGAATAAGAATATAAAAGAGGCTTAGAGTTTCCATACGGCTTTTTGAAGAAGCAACGAACGCGAGATTTACATACATACATGCGGGTAAACATGTTCGGTGCCGAACTCTTCAAGTACAGGAGGCGCTTAAATCAATTTATTATACGTCTACATACACTGTATAATAAATTGATTTAACATTGACGAGCCTCCTGACAGCTTTAAGTATATTTTGACAAACATTAGGGAATTTGAAGCCCTAGTGGCTGAACTTCGTTTCCCAATTCGAAGATGTCTATCGATTTGCGAAGTTGTCTTTAACTTCGTAAATGTTTTGTATTTTTCTAAGAATATCTGTCAAAGTCATGCTAAATATGTATGTGCCTCGAGTAGATTTTACAGTTGTAGAGTCAGGGGTTTTCGAGAAGGGCTCCTAATAAAATATTAAGAGGGACATCGTAAAGGTCTAAGTTGAACCTTAATGGGCGTGATTTATAAACGTTGAGTGTTATTAACTATCTGGATTATTCTTAGTAAAGCAGATTTGTAGTACCTACTGGGACGTAATAATATTTAGAAGCTTTACATTAATAAAATACAATCAAGGAATGGCTTTGATCGTCGTAAAGATATAAGACGGCAAATCTACATGTTTATTAATAACATTAGTAGTGCTTTAGCACCTTATAATGTAGCATTTCATATCGTGTGCTATAATATCTTTCATTATACAGAGATGAACAGATGTTTGGTGTTGAAATTAGGTTTTCAGTGGCACATTTCTGACAAGCGTTAAAACACGTGTCTGCTACGCCTATAGGCAATAAGTTCAGTCTGAAATTATATAAAACGTAATTTTTTGCGAACTTTTCTCTAAGCCCAAGTTTAAAAAATAAATCAATAGGTGTAAGAATGCACAGATCGTGTACGACCATATATTGTGCAATGCAGTGCATATATGGCGAGTAGGAAGCGGCGCGGCTCGACGTTCCCATGCAACATACAGACAGACTGACTGATGTATTTCTGAACAACTCGATACTTACGGTGCCGTTCTGCACTTCAACCTACGATCTCTTGAGTTTTGATTGCATTAGCCGCTTGACTTGTATCAACTGTTATTAGCTTTCTTTCATGTAAGCGACCGTAATCTTGTGCTTTTAAAACTGTTAATGTTTTTTTATGAGAGTGGATGGAGTTTTCTTTAACCTGTTCTGGGATTACTCTTTCAATTTACTCGCGAAATATGCGTATATTATGTTTATGTAACATGTTTGTCTATTAAGTAATACACACAATGAACACCATTTTGATTTAATTATGTATTTAAAATGAATATTAAAATAAATATCCATTGTAGTGCCAGCCTCACAATATAACAATAGGCTCGTTATTGGTTTTAACTCGAGAGTTTACAGTAAAACAACGTTGCACAAACATTGCACCAATTACAAGCCATTGTTTGTATTTCGAGTGCTCTTTATCCCACTTGAGCAGAGTTTCACTAATAAACACGTTTTACTGTCTATTTACACGTGACAAGTAGTGCAGGAGATAACGGCCCCTTTGAGACTTTAAACTGAAACTTGTTAATAGCCGCTTCTACGTAAACAAGATCGTTCATTTCTACGCAGATTGCTGTAACTAAATCATTTTTGAGTCTTCTGGTAAGCAGGTATTTAGGATTCTTTGCATTTATAGGTATTTTTCAGTATGCATATAATAAAGCATTTAAAAATCAACCTTTTTAAAGCCAGGAAGCCCATTCCCAATAAATCGGGGTTCTATTGCTTCTCTACATTAAAACTTAATATATTATGATTCTACGTAAAAGAGTGCCATCAATTCTTATAAGAACGTGTATATAAGGTATATTTAGTAGAACCATAATTATTATTCTCACTCCTGGCCCAAATACCGGCATCCGTCAGCTGGGCCACAAAAAGTCACTCAACTATTTTAATTGGCGTTAAGTTCGGAGTTACTGTGTCGTAGAAAAAAAGTCAATGAGCCGTTTCACAGTTGTGTTTGACATATATGCCGGTTTCGAATTCGAAACATACGCACTTGAGACGACTATTTCTTTTGTTTTATGACGTAACACAGCTTGTGCGTCGAATAAACTTACGAGGTATATAATACTTTACTACACCCTCTTGAAGTCAATATATTTTTAGGGTATACTTTCTATAAAACTTTATTTGTATTGAAACAACAAAAATAGGTGTGATTTATTGTGTAGAATGTTCATTATTATTCTTCAACAAAGCTCAAGTCACGAAAATAATAATTAAAGGCAAAACTAACACCAAGAGTCGAGCGTCTTTAATTAAATCTCTGGAGTTTTAGAGGCGCGAGAACTAACACAACGCGTGAAGAAATTTGGATTAATTTATCGAACCTACCTCTATATTTGTACATTTTATTCGCGCTTTGGTAATACAAGCGATGTTCCGCTTTTAAAAGTCGAAGTTTTAAGTGGTTTTATTAGATTCAGTGGCGAATCAATAGTCAAAGATTATTGTATGGTAAAATTATTTTGAATTTAGCTCTTTTAATTTATATCTGCTGTAATCTACGTAGAAACAATTCCTTGAAAACGCTCAGGCTAAACAAACGCGTGCTTTTATTATCATGATTTCTAGGACCCAACTAAAAATAACATGCTTTTTCTATCATTCGTCTTTATATGAGACTGAGTCGCTTCGTTACAATCCTGATCCAATGTGTGTGAGTCAAGCCTTGCCTGTGCGTATGTGGAGCACGTTCCGTGAGATAAAATACGATATTGATTCCGTGACGAGCCGAACGGTGGGAAACCATTTCTGTCCATTTAAAGATGCCCGGAGGATAACTTCGACACTTGAGAAAATTCATTAAAATGTTGCTTTTGAGTTTCAAAGTTGAGTTTTAGGGCCCTTGCGACATCGGTAAAGCTCTTGGGAGAGTTTTTGTGAAGTCTTTTTCTAAGTTAGTAGCGACTTTCTTCTGCCGTATTTTTGAATTTCTAAGAATATACGATCAATCTTAGTCACATATTCTTAGAATTATACAACTTCCGTATCTATGCAAGCTAGACATTTCGCGGTGAAATGATCTAAAGAAGGTACTTAAACTAGACAAGTAGTCGCAACGGTGTAGATAATGTAAAGTTTGTCGAGTACCTAATTACGGAGTTAATGACCATTGTATTCCTAGTACAAGTCAAGACGGCCGCGGCAGGACCCTTCGCGTCGTTCAGACTAACACAAACTATTATTGTGGATGACTTAGGAAGAGCGTACTATAGTAATGATTCTATGAAATAGGACACAGGGCGACAATACACAATACACCCCATCAGTCTTAACCACCTCGAATTAGACTACACTATGCAGTATAGGAGTGCATATGTGTATGAGGAGTGCACTATGTTTGAAATCCGGATTAAGAGTTTAACAAAGGAATCCGAGATTAAATGGCTTCATTTTTGAAGAAAAAGTTACGCTTTTGCTGGAATTGTAGACCACCGCCTCCGTGCCGCAAGTTACACGTGTCGTTTGCGAAAATACTCTGAACTATTCGTAGTTCGTACCAAGTACCGTAAAGTTGGCGACGTAATTAAGGAGTTAAGGGCCACTGTTCTATTCCTAGTCCCGAGTCCGGCCGCTCGCCGCCGGACCCGCCACATTCTCGTCGGGCAATTACGCACGTCTCGTTCCCAGCCAGCATTTTATGCCTCATCTCGTAGTGTATGATTTGCTGAACACGTTTGTATGTACCTAATTATCGTGGGAGCGATACGGATTCATTCAACGATGAGCTATTGTTTATCTGTCGATAGAACTGTATCGATTCTCGTTTACGTACGTGAACAATCAACAAACCTGCTAGTCGTCTTCGATGAATCACAACATAATTTTCTCATCACAAATGTTTCTAAACAAGTGGTTGTAAACTTGTAAGTCGTAAGATCATTCAGAATGTTATTCCAAAGAGGAGTGCACTATGTTTGAAATCCGGATTAAGAGTTTAACAAAGGAATCCGAGATCAAACGGCTTCGCAGTAACCAAACGATGATTACATCCGACGTGCCCGTTGATTTGTTGCCGCTCGAATTGTGCAGTTCGCCATAGTTTGCTCTCTGCAGTGCCTCATCTTCATACACGAGTTTCAGAGTCAACTCATGTTTATGCACGCACGCCTTATCTTAGTAACTATGCTAATTTGAGTACCTACTACTACTGAGAGCTACTGCTGCTTCTACCAGTTCATTTAGTGACATACCAACAATTAGCCGTAAGAAAACAGTCATTTCATTATTTATTGATATTTTATAAATATATTGAGGAAGTGTCAGTGTTGAATTTGAATAACTGTGCATTAATGTGTCTAAAGTCAGAGCTACAGCTCAAAATAAACTCTCTTTGCAAAATACGTCCGAAGATAAAAGACCGTAGCTTTTTATTCAGATGTTTTGTCTCTCAGAGCTGGGCCTTTTCACGAGTTTTTAACGGTTAATTTGTCATTAGCCCTGCATCTGTCAGCGCCCGAGTTTTGTCGCCAGCAGAGAGCGAGCAAAAACAAAGCGGGTGAAGTTTAAACGGGGCTAGCTCCAGGTGGGATTACCGAAACAAAATATTTCAAAGAGAACCAGAATCGCCCAGTTGGTTTGTTTGGTTTTTTGTCGTCTTTGTAAAGGTTTTAACTATACAAAGCTCACATGTTACTAATACTGCTTAGCGTAATAAAAGTTTTTTAGCAAATGTTTATAGACTGCACCCTATCATAATAAACATGGTCATGGAAATCTGAAGTATTACAGCCCACAAGTAGTTTATGTGTTGGATAACTTGGGCTTGTCTCACAGCGGCCATTTTGGGCACTAAACGGTACTAAACTCCAGGCGAGAATCAAAACAAAATATTTCAACATCTGTTTTGAAATGCCGCTCTAATGATGTGCTTATGTTTTTAATTGCATTATCAAATATCGTTTTTGATAGAGATCTTTGTCGGCAATCAGCATACGAAGCGTGTCTTTATAGGAAGAATGAAACGGTATGGTTATTAATTTAACTATTCTAACAGTTTATACCCACTCGGTGTAGATTTCATAAATATTACGAAAATATTTTTAAGGAACTGTGTGCGACGTAAAAAAAACAGGTAACTTCTATACGTATGGGTATGATACAGCCTTACAAGACCACCCTGTTTCTTTAAAAGAAAATCATAAAAAAAACTAATTTTAATTATGAATACATTTACAGGGATTGAAAATTTTACGCTATCGCATTTAGTAGTTGTGAAAGCGACCCGCATCACGAATAATTACGATGTGCTTAGTGAATTTCAGTTAATGAATAATAATGACGGGGCAAAATCAATGACGGACATTAACAGGGAACATCGTCTATGTTTATAGCAGGGAATTGTTTCTAGGACGTAACAGCAGGAAAGGCACAGCCTTATAAGAAAAGCTAGTGAACTGTACCATAGTCTTTAGATTCTAGTCTCCCTAGACAAGCCAAAATAGCAGCTGTTTAGAAAATGAGTACTTCAAAAATCAATAATTTGGAAATAGCAATTAGTTTTTATCATTTTTAAACCGATCTGTTATTTAAAAACGTTATAATAAAATCATGTTTTGTAAAATACCTGAGTAATGAAAATTCATATATCAATCAAAACACATTAGATACTTATCTAACTTGCAAACCAACTTCTAAAGGAATGTGACGAATGAAGGTGAGTACTGAGTACTGAGTACTAAGTTCCGAAAAGAGTTCCCTTAGCTATTCGTTGCTTAGATTGATCACGTGCACTCATAAAAACTCGTGGAACTTTGTGTGCGTGATATTGCTCGAGCGAAGTTCGCTAACTGTCCCTTATGGGCTACGCTAGGGGCGAGCCCGGAAATTGTCCTCTGGCCAGGCCTCCGCACATTAGCCGAGGACATTAGGCCACGCACACAAGCTTGTGTATCTGTGACACGTGACATATGATGGACTCCACACACATGACGTGTGATGGACACCGCATGGAAGATACTAAACAATGACTCTACGAAATTGTGACACGTAGAACGAATCATGAGAAATTGTACGTTGCCTAAGCGGTAATGGAATTTTGGGTAGAACAAGTGCGCTACCAAGAAAGCTTAATAGATATAAGAGATTTAAAAAACTCGTGATAAAGATTAAAAAGGCACAAGTACGATATACTAAAAAGATCTTGGAGAGTATATTCTATGGTGGAGGCCTATGTCCAGCAGTGGACTACTGTAAACTGATGAGGGTGGCAAATTGGCAATGATGATGATGATGATGAAATAAGACAATCAACAATGGACTATATAAACTGCAACAGGTAAAAATACTCATGATAAAGTAGACATCAGGTAGTGCAGAACAAAATAGCTGAATGAGAAACTCCACATAGTTTTACTTTATAAAAGTAGCTCAATCCAGGCCATTAATCCATGTGTGTACCAAATTTCATTGAAATCCGTTCAATCGTTTCTGCTTGATTGAGTAACAAACATCCAAACCTCGTAACTTTGATATTTATGATATTAGTGGGATGTAGGTTAGAAAACGTAGTGATATGAGATGAACTATTATGGGGCAGCTTATATGGAAAGCTATGTTTTCCATGGCTAAGTACTCAAGTAATAAGGGCATATTTGAAATTATGTGTCAGTAAATGCATCACAAAAATCACAGAGTTAAAATATGAAAACGTGATTGACAACATAATTTTATTTTTAAAGGCTCACGAACGTGTAAAGCCGTTTGCTGCCGAGACTGCCGACTATCTTAGAAGCGCTTATCGGTGCATATAAGTCAGAGACACGCAGCAATTTGTTTTGTACGTGAATGCACCCTATGGGTACAACACGGCAAAATTGATCAATCTTCGGTCCAAACCGGATCCAAACACGAACTCAACACATTCTTACCGTGTGAACGCTAGTCATGTGTCACGGCTTAGCCGAAGCATGAAGAGAATTGTCCGGCAATTTCGTTTGAGTACATAATTGCGAGAACAAGTCGAACCTAATTGATGTCCACGAGTCAAGTTGCCGTTGATGCCTATTCTACCAGCTGGAACCACAGATTAAATAATAGTAATTACGCTTTACCTTGCCGTGGGACTTGAGATAATGACTGTTTGAACATATGGCTAGCTATGATTAAAGGTTGAAAGTAATTAAAGTTTTAATTAGAAAAGTGAAACAAATGATTTGATGCAACTCTCACTCCAGTTGTCAATTGTTCGTTTGGCAGGTTCTCTTCGTTTGGATTAGCTATTGTTTGAGCATAATTGTCAAAAACTTAACAGTTATGGAATCACTCCATTGGTGTATGTCTGGCCTCCTTTAAATTGTACTTATTAGACAAAATGTTAGGTTTAACAGCAGGATTTCAAGATCATTCAACCTCATGTTGTTGATTTTGTTTTCTAAATTCAATATCGCTTCTTAAAATCATCTACAGCCTTCAAAATTGGTGCATGTGTCCATACCATGTCATAAGTTATGTGTTGTAACAGTGCATAGTTTTAAACTAATTTCTTCTTAATTTAGAAAAGAGGTTTTAAACGAGAACAGACTTTTATCATACATTAGCGGTTCACATTAAATACCTGTAAGTATCTGCATTTTTCACAAAGTGAACGCCGGCATAAAAACGCGCACGCTTTGAGGTTAAAGGTTACAAAACGGAACGTTCAAAAAACTTCTCGAATGTTTTGAGCGGATATGCTAATGCCCTCTTCATCACTTTTAGGTCAAATTACGCATAATTTTACGTTATCCCGCGCCGAGATAGTGGATAGAAATGGGATTTTCTATCCCTTCTTTCCATTTCAATGCTTTATCGGATTAGATTCAAGTTATGGCATTCTACGTACCAATATTATTGTAAAGACAAGTAATTTTGTTGAAAAAGATTTTAGTAATTTTACTTGCAAAGTTGCTACTCCTCACATTTGAAATTTTAAGAATGACTGTGATGTTTTTAACTAAACTCACGCAAACACGTACACATGTAACGTGATTGAAAACATTCCTACAAGAGGAAAATTATATTTGCGATACAATGTATAATAGAAAACATAAAATTTGTTGACATCTTATGCCTAAAAATATGTAAAAACAAATATCATGTTTTTAAATTAGTTATGAAAAGCTTAGTAACAAAAAAAGCAATACAAAGGCACTAAACCAACTGACTCACGCCCTGAAGTAAAACCGCTGTTATAAATTCACTCCGGGCACAGTTTTCCTGTTATTGGAGGATTTCCTGCTACATCGATAACACATTCTTACGAAAACAATAAACACTAAAAACAATAGCGAACAAATTAAAGTCGGACACCGAATGAGCGGGTGTAGAGCGCCGTTTAAGGATATATTGCATGATATCACGCTAGAGGGTCGGGGCTACCTGGTGCAAGGGGCAGGTTCAGAGGCACGGGCTGACGCGTCACGTCAAGATCGCACGAGCTAAGGTGACCGCACGGTATCGGTCAGTGACCGCACGAGATCCCACCGAGTGAGCCCCTCGAGGTGTTGTGTCGAATGAGCGCGCGAGACGACAGATACGGAGCGAAGACGCGAGCGGACCGTGCGCCCTCCGCAGGCGATTTGATGTCCTCCGCGCGACGCGGTGCGCGCGCACCCAGAGGATAATGCCGCCCTATCCTGTGTCGAGATATCGAGTTATCCACGGGTGGATATCGCGCTTAACCCTGTCACTTATTACAACTGATACGTGAAAGCTCAAGTGCACTCCGTGAAAGATGCTTCCTTTTCTTTTATTGCTTGCGTGAGATGAAAATCCACGTTTGGACGGTTCTAGACAGTTTGTTTATGAGCGTTATCCACTGAAAGCTTTTCCAGGAATTGAAACTGAAAATTTATTTGTAGAAGATTTGGAGAGTGAGAGTAAAATTAATCGACAATAGACATCCCTAAAGAGATTATAATTGGAGCATGCGTGGTAGGAGGGTTGAGGGTGCGGGAGGTGCGGGGCGCGAGGGACGCGTGTCACCCGCCGCGGCGCGACGCTGCGACGTGATCTTGACACCGCGTGCATAGCTTGTGAAGTTGTGATGCTCCACATTTTGTAAATACAGCCTCAATGACAATAATCATTACAACGATAGATAATTTTATGAAATTGGTTGCCTATTTTGACACGTCTTGGTGCTTTTTTACCTTTAATACAACCTTCGTCGTTATTAAAGCCTTATCAAAACCCAAACAAAAAGGCTAAGTATAATAAGTATTTTGTTGAATAACATCTACCCAAGCTTTTATGAAATGAGTGATCGGAACTCTGAGCTGATCAAAATGAGCCCAAACACAGTCAGGCTTCTATTAATTACCGAGGATTTCCATTTTGCACCTTCAATCTCCATCATCAGATCAGCTCGCTGTTACTATAAGATTGTATTGTCATCGGAATTTAATAGGTACTCGTATGCCTTTCAGCTCAATCGGTTGCAAGATTTGTTGCAAACATGCTAACAAACAGGTGGAGTTAAACAAAAGCTTGAAAGTAAAGTTTAAAGCCAAGGGCCTCATAAATCACGAGATACAACAAGATAACCATAAGCATAAGCATACTAGGAGCTAAATAAATCCATCCAGATTTGCGATGTCGCACATCTCAAACATTCAACGCGAGCTCGTGTTTGCTTCTAGTTTTATTTTTCTAGATTTCCAGTAAGTTTTGTATCGTGCTGAGTTAGCACAACTTTCGTTGTAGCGCTTTAAAAATGTAAATATGTACGATAACAAGCTCTGTACAGACTACAAATTTAGGACTTATATAGTAAAATGCTTGAAGCTTTTTACAGCAACCTCTAAATAGACATAGTAGATTTTCAACGCGTAGCGCATCGTTAAAGATATTCGCTGTCGCGCGTGGAAAGCTTCAGAGCAATTGAGTTTATTCATTGCTGTGTAAAATACCCTGAAATGTTCTTTCCAGAGTGCCTAGAAGTCTTTATCAAAAAAGTTATTTTGCTATATACGGACAAATATTTAATGAAATCCCCAGTGAGATCAAAGACTTGCCAACAGGGTTATTTATAAGAAAGCTAAAATTATGGCCGGTTGACAGAACCTTTTACAGTATTAACGAACTTCTTAATATTATCTGTGTATGTGATTGTGTTATTGTGACGTTGTTATTATTTTATTTTATTGATAAAATGGACCAAAATTATTAGTTAATAAAATAAAATTGTATATTCTTTAAGGGATATATTTCCCTATATGCAGAAGATATAATTAATTCAAAAGATAATATTTTAGAACTTTTAAAATTAGGTAAGTACTGTACTTTAATATTTGCATGCCAATGTTTTTGGAGAAACTGTGAAACCAATACTTGTAAGAACTTTTAATAATTTCAAACAAACCATTTAATTTTATGCGGTAAAACACCTCGTTTGGAGTTCGAAGGGTATTTGTATGTCAGTAAAATCACAGACACATGAGAACTTTCATACTTGTGTTTCAGAGTGACGGCTATTAATTGTCAGCTATTATCATGATAATAATCGGGTGATAGCATTTCCACGTAGGGCATGTCCCGTGCAGAATGGTTATCAAGCCCACATATGAGGAGGACTTATTAACTTATATCAGACTAGCGACTCGTCCCGGCGTCGCACGGGTAGTTTCAGGATGAAAAACAGCCCCCCCCCCTTTCCTATCCCCTCCTCTGGTAGCCTATGTCACTCAGGGTGAATGTAGCTTTCCAATGGTGAAAGAATTTTTTAAATCGGCCCGTACTTTTTGAGCCTATTCATTACAAACATACAAACATACAAAAATAGGTACAAATCTTTCCTCTTTATAATATTAGTGTAGACTTATTAAATTGACAAGGCCTATGTGCAGCCGCTAAAGTGATATTCTAAATTCCTGACAAAGCCTCTATACAGCTGCATCTTTCTTGTGTACCAAACTGTTTTTTTTTATTGAAAGCTTTACTGTAAATTGACTTGTATTTAATTTTTCCCTGTGGTCCTAAGGTAAAATAAATATATGAATATATGAATATTAAAGCGATGGTAGCCTAACGGTTCAATAGTGCAACTCAGAATCCAACGATACCGGGTTCGATCCTAGGCTCCGCACCAATGACTTTTCTAAGTTATGTGCGGATTTCCATCGCTCTGTGCTTCGGAGGGCTCGTTAAGCTGTCGGTCCCGGCTGTTATTGATTAATAGCAGTCGATAAGCCATGTCAGAGGCCCTCGGGCGGCTTGACAAACTCTGACACCAGAGGCCAGCACTACCTCATACGAAACGAAACGAAACGAAGCGTATGGACACCAGAAGACAAGAAGCCATGCGAATAAATAGTTTTTTATTGATAACATCACTCCTAACAATCACGCACATAGTCCTGACTCCACACTATCTAGGACTCTCTGTGTCGTGGGTATCAGGAATTACGAGCACCATGCAACCGTAACGTTACTTGACGAGTATTTTTAATATCATGAAGAATTATGTAACTTATTAAAACGTCGGTAGGTATATTTTGATATGGACGTGTGCCATGTCGTATCCGGCCTTAGAATATACGCCTCCGTCTCTTCTCGTAGATATCGTAAAAGCTGAATAAGTAATTACACCAGGGCATTCACCTGAGTAGGTAAGCAACACCAAAACTGCGGTCACCAATTCGGATGCCAATCGTGGTGATTATGGAAAATCATTCCATTGCATTCTATGGTTGTAAGCCTCGTCGAGCAAAGAACGTCTTAAAGCTGCTGCTGATGATGATGATGATGAAGATGATTATGGTATGGTTTTGTAAATCAGATACGTTTAATGAGTACAATCTCAGGCTCGTTTAGGTAAAATGTAAGCAAATGTTTACTTAAAAGATCCCGAATGCAGGTAAGATATTATCGATATACTGTATCGTATATTTTGTGTATTACTTTGCTCTGTGTTTCTACACCCGTTGCACTTCATTTGTCGACAATTCACTTTCTTAAGTCGACCGAAGCACTCACAGTGGACAGCCCTAGCGAGGCACGAATAAAACTTTTGTTGAAGACATCCTCCCCTTGCTGACCACGTTGTATCTGCAGAGAAGCTCCCTTCAGGACATGAACTGCCATGGTCCACCTGGAAATCTCTGAACCGACTCCGGAGCCAAGTGGGCCGCTGCAGGTATAACTTGGTGAACCGACTCCGCAGTCAGCTGGGCCGCTGCAGGTATAACTTGGTTAAATGTGGGTAGGTATTCCAACGAGGCACAATGTGACTGAGGGTTCACTCCACAGACGATGCCTCACTTGTTGTCCTGTCCACTGTGCACCAAAACCAAAATTTGGCCACGTCGACAGCATTTTCGACATTGCTAAATTTTGGACTAACACAATTTAATTATCTATGGGAACCAACGACACCCGGCTGCCATGAAAGTCAAAGCATGGAAGGAGACGCACCCACCACCGGCTGATTTTATAACCCCACAGGAACACCTACCCCCAGGTCATGAGCTGCAGTGGCCGGTCTGGAAATCCATGAACAGGCTCCGGACCCAAGTTTGCCGCTGCAGGCAGAACCTCTTGAAATGGGGAATGCGAGACCCCTCCCGGACTGAATGCGACTGTGGAGCTACCATTTAGTCCATGCCTCACTTGCTCACCTGTTCCTTGTGTCCCACCACCTGCACAAGGGAGGACCTTAACAAGGCCACAGACAATGCTGTAGACAAGGCTACTTTTTACTCTAAAATAGTTTTTAAAAAAAACCGTTAAACCGTTGACACGATAGAATAACAGCGACACGATAAAGAACACTTCACTCGTCACAACTAAACTACACTGCTTTATAGATGAGTTGCAATATACCCATGGCATGTGTGTAAAAACGAACCATGGGATCAACAGTTACAGATACCAGTAGCATTACAACAGTAAAACCCATCATCTTTGCACGAAAACTCGAAACTTTCTTGAACCGTGTGTTTCGAATTAAATCGTGGCTGATTCAGTGACGTGCGAAGATGCATTACTGCGTAACTCAGGTACACACTGTTATACTGACACTGTGGATACAGAAACCCTTGGCGCGTGACTCTCGATGCGCTTCATCGACTCTTAGTTATGCTATCTACCAAACAATCTACCAACTTGGCCCCAACTAACTCCAATACTTCTGGAATGCTATACAAATAGGTACCTACTCTGCGGGGTACGTCGATGCAGTGACTAATTAGGAATTTAGTTACATTTTAATTTAATCTGGTTTGCATAAAAACACGCGTAAAGGATGGTTTAAGCTAGGCCGAGATGTGTTCGAGACAAGTCCAAGCCGACGCGGACGAAGCATTGCTGCGTTTTATCCCAACACCAGCCAGCGAAGCTAGTCATATACAGTACATAATATATAATACGGTGGTCTCTAAAACAAAGAAATACACACACTACTATTAAGGCCAGTGTACTCCAACTCATTAACAGGCGTTTAAACTGATGGAACTTTTTTGACAGTTGTTTTTTTTAGTAGCCCATTTATTTGTCTTGAACTTGGGCCTTAGTTATATATCCAATTTTGAAGAAATTATGGTCATCAAATTAATTTTTGTCAGTATATATTAAGAAGGACCCTATGACATTTTTATCTAAAATTGTTGAATGTGTGTGGGATCACCACGCGAATATATCTCGTAGTAAGTAGTCATAAGTACCTTAACTACTGTAGAGGCACATAGGTACGTACTGCTTAAGCAAATATACCTGCTCCACTTTCTCATATGTTTTCACTTTAAAATAATTACCGTTCACGAGCTCTAGTGATTCATATTCCACTACGAACGTAAGTTTCCGTAATTGGTTTTATTATTCATGACGTCAGCTCATATAGGTAAGGTTTCCCCATAAACTACAGGCAATACATTAAGCCCATAGAAGTGTAACTTGTTTTCAAATTACCCAGGCTGTGGAAATTATTATTACTATAACCCGTGTAGTTAATGAATGGGGTTGTAAATGGCATCTTTTGTATATAATCTGAGCAGGCGGCATGAAAGTGGCCGTCATTTTGTATATCATCTGAGCGGGACAGCATGAGGTGTAACTATTCTTAGTTTCATAGCTAACAGTCCGTCCACTAATGGAATACTCGCCAGAGGCCATAGCCCGAAAATTGGCTTACAATTTACACGGACGTTATATGGCGTAGTACGGATTTTACACGGATTTTTGTATGGTAATCGAGGTTAATGTACGGTTACCATATCAAAAATAAGAAAATCCGGAGAAAATTCCGGAAAGGTCCAGTTTTTTTTATATAAATAGTACATTTGTACATGTACTATGTTATTTATTATGAATATATAATTTTTTCCTGAATTTGTTTTATATTTTATTTGCGTGAAAATTCCGGATATCTTAGGACTCACCATTCCTGAGTTTATTCACTCGAATTACGGACAGAGAACCAAATTTCCAGACATGTCCGGAAAATTCCAGACGTATGGCAACCCCAGGTTAATAGGATTGCATCTAGGATGCACTAGTCGTGATTAGATTCAAATTACTCAAAGAGTTTCGCTTCTATTGGTTGTTTTATGGTATCGCTCCCGACTAGCGGCCCTAGCGGGTAAAGGGTTTTGTTTTCTTTATAAACAAGCGGGTAGGTGCCGCTAACGACCCCACGAATAAATACGAAATTCGATCTTCCATTCCGCATACAAATGCTCCCCTACTAACCGCCACCTCGACTAAAAGTATTGTCTTCGCTCCAATCGGTGTTCACACTCGAGTGAGGCTCGAGTGTTTTTTTGTTGCATTGATTTTTATGTTAGTAAAGTGGTGAATGACAGGCAATTCATCAGATACAGAGCGCTGGTGTACTGACAAGGCTCTACACCACCAGTGTAGGCCTGCCTTCCGATCCTAAGGTCGTGGGTTAGCTGAAACGATGCATCTTCGGCTACATCATCACTTACCAGCAGGTGAGATCGTTGAAAACATGACAAACATCAATGTTAAAAAAATAAAAAAAATAAAAAATATTACGCTCAAAAAATTATGTGCGCAACGTGAGGGACCACAAGTGCATAGACATAAAAAAAATAACCGACTTCAAAGCATTCAATAGAAAGTCATATGCACATTTTTGTCTGTTTCATTAAGGTAAGCAAAACACAAAATAGCACTAAATTCTTGATCTTTTTAGATTTGATTTTTAAATCAAGTACTATATTCAAGTTATAAATATGCATGAATACTACACTATAATTCCGAGAGATCACTGCACCAGAAACACGATAGGACAATATTTTATATATAGAGAATAACCCGAAGTTACCTCTAACTTTTGGCTAGATTCGATTGTTTATTAAAATGGAGCATATTACGAGTATTGGGTAAAAAATCAGATAAATAAAATCAATACAACAAAGCTGAGGGTTTACTGTAAGGGTTTTGTAAAATTATATTTAGTTTACGAGATATTCAATAAAAACTGCTTTTTCGTGCGGCGCGAGGGGTTTTTATGACTGACTGACTGGGGTTGGCGCAATCTTCAGAGAATACTGAAATTCAGTATTATTTTCTAACTCCTAATCGATTAGAAGTGCTGTGGCTTACATCATCAGCTCAACGAGCATGAGATAATGACTCCCAGGCGCAAACACCTGAATAACTAAAGAAAAACCGGCCAAGTGCGAGTCGAACTCGCGCACGAAGGGTTCCGTACCATAAACTAAAAAACGTCAAAAAAAAATATTTGTAAAAAAATAAAAAATAAATTCGCGCAAAAAGTGGTCACCCAACCAAAAGCAGAGCAAACCCGCAGAGCATCGCTTAACCTACATTTGGGGAAATCACGTTTGTTGTATGAGAGCCCCCTTAAATATTTATTGAATTCTGTTTTTTAGTATTTGTTGTTATAGCGGCAACAGAAATAAATCATCGGTGAAAATTTAAACTGTCTTACTATCACGGTTCATGAGATACAGCCTGGCGACACCATTATCTGTAAAAACGGCAAAAAAACACATATTTTGTATGGGATTTAAGTATTTTTTTTATTCTGTTTTTTAGTATCTGTTTTTATAGCGGCAACAGAAATACATCATCTGTGAAAATTTCAACTGTCTAACTATCAAGGTTCATGAGATACAGCATGGTGACAGACGGACGGACAGACAGACAGACGGACAGCCGAGCTTTAGTAATACCCCCGTCCCGTTTTACCATTTGGGTACGGAACCCTAAAAAATCGACAAGCACACTGAGTCAATTTTTGAGGATCTCCGACGATTTCTCTCATATTCCATCATCAGATCCTGTCGTGGTGAATATGAGAAAATATTTGTTTAAGTTGGTTTTATAGGCTGATAATGATTATAAGATACTGGCATATGTAAAGTCCAGCTTTATGACTTGACTGCCAACCTTCTTGTATTGTTTGTATCAGGCTATAACAACTTGTATTTCGGCATATAAATGAGCAGCCAGAGAGGCTCATCATGTCAAAAGCACCACTAAAGGCATATTCAATTAATATCAAATGATTTTTGTAACTTAGGTACCCGAGTTTTATCAAATTATTGAATCTCTATTAAAAAGGAAATGAGAAGTAGGTACCTATCGTTTCCATAAAAAGTTGAAGTGTTGCTATCACTTTGATCTCGGGTTCGTATTGCTTTCAGTTTTGATGAAGACATTTAAATACGACGTTTATGTACCCGTCTGAATTAATAGTAGGTATATGAATTAACTAGTATCCGCCCGCGGTTTCGCTTGTGTTTTTTATAAGGATAACAAGTAGCCTATAGCTCAATACAGGTCATAATCTAGATGTAGGTACCAAATTTCATCAAAATCCGTTTAGCTGTTTCAGCATGATAGAATAACAAAGATACAAACATCCAAACATCGTAACTTTGACATTTATGATATGTGGTGTATTTGATCATACATAAGTTTTTTAATTTTTTTATTTATTTCATACACATAATAATTATGTTACAAAGTCCCTCTGTGGCGCGGCGGGCGAACGTTCGCCTGCGACGTAGGAGGTTGCGGGTACGATTCCCGCCTCGGAACAAATATTTGTGCGATCTGCAGATATTTGTTCAGGGTGTTCTGGGTATTTTCTATGCATAATAAAAAATATCTATCTATTTAATGTATTGTATTAAGAATATATCAGTTATCTAGTACCCACAAGCTCTGCTTAGCTTGGGGCTAGATAATATTGTGTGGACTTTCCAGCATTATTTATTTATTTTATTATTTATACCTTTAAAACCTCCAAAGGTTTGACGAGGTACTCACAATTACACACATACACACGTACACACATTCATCTTACTAAAAACAAACAAGGTATTGTGACACGCAGGTATGTAGGATATTCAAGAACTTTGGAATCGATTAAAATAAAGTGTGGTATCTCAATGGATTAAAAAACCAACAATATACTTTTACTTTTTGAAAAATAAACCTAGAATGGTTACTACTTAGAAAAATAGTTAGGTACTTACTATGAATTAGAAACTAACCTCTTCTGGTTTTTGGCATTAATTAACTCAAAATATTTTGTTGTTTGGATAAAAACTTATAAAAGTATTGAGAAAAATGTGATGGAGAGAACTGATCGTGAACATATCAGACATCAAACACAATTTTAGGAGTACAAAAACAATTTTAGGTATAGGCTTACGCTACATTTATTGATGGAAATAAAAAAGACGTTGGACAAAAAGGTAGAGGTAGGACGTAAATCGAAGCATTTCTATTGAGGGCCATGACGTCGCATAAACGTCCACGAATGTTGTTTGTCACCGTATGGACGGACGGCGTGCGCTGCAGATACCTACCCTCCTAAGGATGGGAACCATGAGTTTATATTGACAAGCCATTACCTAAAATTGATTTTGTTATACCTACTCGTATAGATTTATGTCTGATATATTTAGTAGTCTTCGTCTCATTTTTCTCACTACTTTTTTAAGTTTTTTCCAAGGTGTATTCATATTTTGCATTTAATACCTTTTATAGGGCATAACGATCCAGGTAGCGGATAAATTAAACTAGGTAAATTTTAGCTATAAAGGGTAGAAGCAAAAACTCAGTTTTTTATAAGCTTTTCAGACTTCTTCTTCTCTACTTTTATTGGCTTCTGGGGAGTGATGAAGTGTTGGTAAAATTGTTTCGAGCACTACTAAAAGTGCTCCAAACAATTTCGCCAATGTCGAGTGATATAAATATAATTTTTATAGTCAGGAAAACGGACTCCGAAAAAACATCTCTGACAGCAGCAGCTAACAATATCTTTATGTCAAAAGAACGATTGATTGCGCATTGAATTAGCTCATAACACTTTTTAGGCCACATCTATTAGTATCAAACATAAAACTTAAACATCAAAAAGGTTTATCTTTGATGCTAATATCAGACGATTTGTCTTATGAACAAAAGCAAGTTCATCGTGAGTAGTGAAGCTATATTTATCTTACTCTTTATTAAAAATATATTAAACGTGTGTTTTCTATACCTATCTGTTTTACGCTACATCAACGTCATTGTATATTTAATGATTGAGTATTATCTTTTGCTTTGAAGTAGTTAATTAGAGAGTTCAAAACATTCCCAAAATGACCGTACTCAAAACTGCATAAAATATTATGAACTATGAAATTAAATATCTGAAGAGCTACTCATAAATAAATTACAAACGAATGTGCTTGTAATTTTTAACGAGAAGTTCTTCATATGCCCTCCAATATTCTTGAACAACACTATAAAGTAGATGCCACGATAATACCACAAACGGACGGACAACCACGCTGTACCTTGTTATATTGACATTTATAATACTGAATAATTGTGCATTCAATTTGTTGTTTTATCGAGGATTTGATGCGTTTCTATGTTATCTGCTTATCACTAGAGTGAGGGTACACTCGTGACTAGTCATGTAATGATTGTTTGTTTTGATGCCTACGATATGCCTGGGCCCTGGGGGGTTCGTGTAGATTTGACGTTTATTGCCCGTGGTACTACTTTTATTACTACCAGTAGTACCACGGATAGGTTATCAAGCTTTGACGACCTCTGTGGCGGGGCGGGCGAACGTTCTCCTGCGACGCCGGAGGTTGCGCGTTCGATTCCCGCCTCAGAACAAATATTTGTGCGATACAAAATAAAATATCTATCTATCACACCACATCACACTAATATTATAAAGGCGAAAGTTTGTGTGTGTGTGTGTAGTGTGTTTGTTACTTCTTCACGCTGAAACGGCTGGACGGATTTGCATGAAATTTGGAATGGAGATAACTGGACTCCCGGAATAACACATAGGCACATTTTTATCCCGATATTACCACGGGATCGAGACTTACGCGGGTGAAACCGCGGGGCGCTGCTAGTGTTATATATTGTATTAAGTATATCAGTTATCTAGTACCCATAACACAAGCTCTGCTTAGCTTGGGGCTAGATAATGTTGAGTAAACTGTCCAGCATTATTTATTTATTTATTTATTTCTGTCTCAACCATCGACGTAAATAAAATGAATGGACGGGCCTTAGGGCACGATAGTTTTGAAGCTTCTAAACAGACCTAGCTAGTATACTTCGCTTAAGTCAGTCTTTGTCACGGCAACGAGTGACAGCTATGCTGAAAAATACCAAAATTAGATACCTTGGTAATACAATGCCTTCCTGTGCTTTTCTGCAAGTGCAAACAACACAAGAAATACAAATAAAGCTTCAGGCATCGCATTTAATTCGTAAGTAAAGGTTTTGTTATATAATTTTCATCAATTGATAAAAAACTTATAAATCGTCGTGTGGTAGGAAAACTACATAACTAACACATTTTGCGAAATCGACTTTATTGCATGGTTATGATGGCCCATACATGTCGATGGACACGTCTTGCTCTAGAGGACGAGCGACAAGGAGGACTACGCCCCAGGACATTATCTCAATGTTCCCCACTCTGAATGAAAGTTAACAGACACAAGTTTATACTCGTAGATAGTTTTAATTTTAGTCGACATACCTTTTTCTTTTTGATACTTAGAATTATTGTGTTCCACAATTTTTTTTCATTTTGTTGATTTTATAAGCATTAGTCGTATGATAAGTTTGTTATGTCACTTACTTTGAATTTATAAGTCTGCTAAAATAATGTAGGTGTTTCAGTAGTTTTCTAATATTCAGTCTTGATAAAAATAAATGATTATAAGTTGGTTTTATTTTAAAATGTATTTTAATATTATATAAATCTATACCCATGGATAGGATTGTCATATTCAAATAAGTAAATAATAGATCATTTCAATTATTCAACACTTTGGCGAGGGAAAAATACATAGTCGTTTTTTTATTTTTTTCTCTTAATCAAAAGAACTAAAATGTATTATCATTAAATTCGAAAATAGATACAGTACCAATCTATAACATATCAAAACACGGACTGAAAAATTAGTTACGATAAAAAAGTTATTGCCATTTTTGACGCAATAAAACAGTTAATCGCGTTTTTCTCGCGATGTTGGTTTTGTTGTTGTTATTACTTATTTAGTTTTCCAACTACAGCGACGAAATATTTGACAAGACTTCACGCATGACGGACGGTCCGGTACAGACTGCAAAAAAATTTGATGCCTAAGGGGTATCGAATTGATTTAGAATTGTAATTTGCATTATTTACGTCAAAACATTGCTAAGCACGTCGCTTTAGGTAATTGCATATAATATGTAATGGCATGTTAATTAACCTTATAGCTTTCCAAAAAAAATCTAAGGTAATTAAAAATGGATAGAAGTCATAAGACGAGCAAGAACAGACGACTTTTGGAAGTGGAATACATTTTCCCGTATTTGCTCTGATCATTTTCTACACAATGAATTCTATACGCCAAAAAACGGTTAGTAGTAGTAGAGCTTTTTTGTAAAAGAGTTCGTCCGGGGAAGTACTACCACCATACTGTTTCTGCCGCAAAGCAGTAGTGCTCGCATTGCTGTGTTCCGGTTTGAAGGGTAAGGGTGCCGATAAAATTACGGCCACATGGGACTTTTCATCTTTATGTTTCAGGGTGGCGGGCGCAGTGGAATGCCACATAGGGCGCGTCCTAGGTGGACGTGACCTGAGGTAATGCACTGTTCATAGGCAGAGGGTACCACTTAACATCAGGTGGGCCATCTTCTTGATCTGTCATTCCAAGTAGTATAAAGAAACTCATTGTGCAAAATTCTTAAAACTGCACTCTGCAGTTTCTTAAATACTGGAATTTTTATACATTTATGTTTCCGTACGATTTTTATGATATTTTCTTAGTTTATTGAGTGATGAAAAATATATTTTCACAAATTGATTGAGCTGAAGACCTTAGGTGGACTTGCTTTTCTATTGATTTATATTGTGTATGTTTGAGAGCTGAAAAATAGATACGTAACTACATAAAACAGAAGGGAACCATGTATTTTTGTAAAAGTTTCATTCAATAATTGCATTTTTTTCGGCGATTTTTTGTACTATAAACCTACTGAAATAACTTTAGAAAACACATTGCATCTGTTAAAGTATTAAGTATTGAAAAAATACAGTTTTTAAGAAGTTCAATAATTTAATTTCACCTAGTTTATTTACAAGACCGCCAGGAGTGGCGCTATAGAGAAGAGGCCTTTACTCAGCAGTGGCTGGATAGATAGATAGATAGATAGATAGTTTATTTGTTGACCGTACCCTAAATCCGAATTGTCTTATTTTTCACGGACGTTTTGTATGGGTAAGGCCAGTCTATTTATTTTACTTTGGTCGAAGGTCTCAACTATGGTTTTGGGTGCTCTAGAATAAATTACGTAATAATAAAATAGGTAATGGTTGTTTAGATTTGTTGCCTATATTGTGCCTGGGGAATCTGTAGAATAAATATAATTGGCAAACGTAGAAAACGGTTGTCTCTCTCAAATCTATGAACAAAAATGTTGGGTTGCGTATTGAGGCAGGCATCTAAAGAGGTTGGTCCGTTCTGATCACGCGAAACCCATCACGTCCATTCTGATCACACGAAACAGTCAGGTCTGATCACAAATGAGAGTTTCTGATGTTATATTTGGAAAATCTCGAATGCAAAACAACGAGTAGATTCATTGGATATTTTCGGCATCTCTCCTTCAGTTTTACCGTACTCAGGTAAACTTACTAAAACCTATTCATAATCAAAACTGGCGCGTCAACTATCCTCGTCCATTACCGATACTCCAATTAAATTGCAGCAGGTTGTATAAAGCCGTAATACCAGCGAAGGTTGGTCCATATAATAGGAAAAACTACGAAGAACTGAACTAGCTTTTTTGTGAGAGTTCTTGTGGCGAAGTACAACCGCCATACCTATTTCTGCTGCAGAGGAGTAATGCTCGCATTGCTGTGTTCCGGTTTGAAGGGTAGGGGCACCGGTGAAATTACAAAAGAGACTTTTCACATATGAGACGCTATGCAATGCTGCATAAGGTGCGTCCTAGGTAATGCATTGTTATGGGCAGAGGATCGCTCACGTGATCACGTCAGGTGGGCCATCTGCTTGTTCCGTCATTCAAATTAAATAAATCTCATACATATTTATACTCACATTTGTTTCCTGAAACATCGAACTAAGTGGAATTCTCGCAATAACTAATCACGGAACTTTTGGTGCTTCTCAGAAACCTACTGCCTGACGCGGTAGGTATACCGTATGGCGCCACCGCCGCGCAGTGCCAGTAGGTACCTACCCATACCTATTGCAGGTCCTTGTTTTATCAGTCGCGTAATAAAGGAGTTCCGTATCTAGAACGCTGGTATACCCTCTTCTATGGTAGCTCCCTCCATTAGTGGTTCGACGCTTATTCGATTACCGTGCGTTTATAGAGATGGTCGCATCGCATCGGTAGTGTCATATCCGGTTTCATACGAAACTGCAACGATATTTCCTGAAAGCGGTGAATATTGAACGCTAGATGGGTGCTAGGTGGTACTCACTGATCAGGGAGCAGGGGGTGGGATGAAAACATATATTTCATAGTCACGCTAGATTCTACGGCAGACCGAAAAGATAGACATACAAAAAGATAGTCTACGTAGTTAACCAGGGCACCTTGAAATATCATAGAAAAACTGTTCAATTCCTTCAAAAAACATGTATAAATTCTAGTCCTTCCAAAGATAGATGTGCTGATTTAGAATATACTAGTGTCTACCCTCGACTTCTCTCACGTTTACAGGGATAAATAGCCAACCCAGGTCGTAATCTATCTGTACACCAAATTTCACCGAAATCGCTTCAGACGTTTCGGCGTGATTGAGTAACGAACACACAAACAAACAAACATCCACCCACTCACGCACAGATTCAAAAACTGCCAACCTTGATACTAGACCTTCTGTCAAAAAGAATAATAATTCAAAATTAAGAAGACTATCAACCGAGACCATAATTAAAAGAAGAAAGAAAGGATTCTCGATCATACAAAATCTTGATTTAAATAGAGCTATGTTTGAACCACATGGTCAAATGTTTTAAATATTGATATTTTTCTAATAATTTTTCTACTGATATCTTGCAGAGATGGTCGCGTCGGTAATCTCATTTGCCCGGTTACACACAAAAGTTAAACGATATTTACCGAAGCGGGGAATATTGGACTTCATGATCAGGGGCGGCGGGAAACCCTTCGTGTGAATATTGAACGCGTGTGCCTCATGATTATGGTACTCCACGGTGGAGCCGGCGGCAACGCGCGAGAGCTACCTGATTTGTGATTTACTTCACCTATGGAAGTATTAAGCTTTAAAAAATGGATAAAAGTTAAACGTGGCAATTTTTTCTACCTACTTCTAAGTGGAGATGTTAAAACCACGTCCCGTTTTGAGGTGTATTGTGAATTTATCTTCTAAGAGCCATTCTCTTTGTCGTCGTGTTACTGTTTTTTCTTGGTCACCCTGCTTTTTGTTTGTGCTATGATTAAGGTATGATGACCTTAAGCATGACTAATGGTGAAAGAGCCAGTGTGGTGATAGGATTAAATGTACCTTGCTCCTTTTGCATAAATATAGCGTAATAACAGTTATGGCGAAATATGGTTGTGAAATTGAAGGCCTTCTGAGACGTTTTTGATTAAAAAACAAAACTAAAGTCTTTCATAAAACATATCATGGTATTTTTTTCTTGGAATACCAGCAGGTTTTTTTGCTACGAGCTGCTACGCGCCGCGCCGTGGTACGCGTAGCAGGTCGTAGCAAAATAATCGTGTCGGTAGAAGACTAATTGTTTTTATTTAAAATTATTTGTAACATCACTAGTTAGAAAGTGGAAAAAAAAATACCACGCGTTTATGGTAATGGCTTGCGATTTTAATACTGCTACTGTTTCCATGTAGATACAAACACCTCATTAACAGAACATATAGCCAATATAGCGTAACCGTAGTGGGTCGATAAAAAATCAAAACTCTACCTTTGTGCATGTTTACAGCTTGTAAAGTGCTACAAGGATAAATTGGCACGTCTTGTGACCGCCGTTGTGGCGCTGTTTGATATTAGATAACAAGATGGCGGAGTTCTGATTTCGCCCATGTGCCAAATGATCCTTGTAGCACTGTTTATAAAATGTGCATTATTGTATACAATGTATACTCCTGTATCAGTGCAGTAAAAAGTGAAGCTCACGTTTCAATAGAAGCAGCCCATTTATTGTATTATTATTTTTTACAAATTTTCAATTATTTATTTTTTAGATGAACCCATTGTGCGCCTTCGTTTATAGCAGAGTCCATATTTTATTATAAATCTGAAACAGTTGTTATTTATGAGAGCATTTGTTAATTTTTCACGTGGCTTCTCTGTAATTATTCATGGTTTACCTCCAAATGGAACTCATTCATTATTTTATGAAGGAGATTTGTATTCGTCAAATTATTGGTCTGTTTACTAGAATATAGTCAGTTAATGTCCAGTGCTAGATAAGCATCTCCCATAAATTGCCAAGATGCACAATCTTAAACCGCCTACATCCACAGACTTCCTGAGACATGTCCTCACTCCATAGTGTAAAAGTCGAGTCAAGTGGAGAAACTGTCATTTGATTCGTCATTGCCACTCGAGAACCCTTTCTAACTGTGGTGTGTCTAAGAAAATACCCCTCCGTCTCCTCCCAAAGATGTCGTAAAAGCCGACTTAGGTATTACACAAGAAAATGGACAGCAACATCCACCTGAGTACTCAATAACAATACTGCGTTTACCAATCCACCTGCCAAGCTTGGTGGTTATGGCAAAGCCCCCCATTACGTTCTATGGGGGATGCCTCGTCCAGCAGTGGACGTCATCTTGCTAATTGTAAGAGTTATATCGATGACCTCTAAGGATCCCCTCATTTCGCTTTATCAAGTAGTGAAACTTTTTTTTTTTTTTTTTTATACTACTGAATGACGGAACAATCAGATGGCCCACCTGATGTTAAGCGGTAACCTCTGCCTATGAACAGTGCATTACCTCATAGGTCACGTCCACCTAGGACGCACCCTATGTGGCATTGCCCTGCGCCCGCCACCCTGAGACATAAAGATGAAAAGTCTCATGTGCCTGTAATTTCACCGGCACCCTTACCCTTCAAACCGGAACACAGCAATGCGAGCACTACTGCTTTGCGGCAGAAATAGGTACGGTGGTAGTACTTCCCCGGACGAACTCTTTCACAAAAAAGTTCTACTACTACTAAAACTCCAAGCTTTTCATCAATTATGGAATTTAATCTGCCAATCGGATTGATTGCACCGCATTATTGAAATATATTTGACTCAATAATCAGTGGATACTCTGAATTGGGATTCCCTGAACTGCAACCACCTTTGGAAATTTCATGTTTAATGAAAGTAATTTGAACCCAGGGTATACTCAAAAATGGTATACTGCTCTCATGGAGCTTGTAGACTAGCATGCTAAGACAGGTAATCTGCTAGAGTACGATCTAGCGACTAGTGTTGAGCTCACTCGTCAGACGGCGAGAGCAGACATAGCCTAAGCCGTCTGAGACTACCACTCTAGACAATTAACATGTCCCACCCAAGAGAATATCTTTAGATCAGAGTGACCAACATTAACGCATATTACAGCGTCAGTGAACTGAACATAGAATAGGCTGCATACTACCGTATACAAAGAAACGTAACTTCTTCCTGCTATTATTGCTATCGCACAGTCAGTTTTGTCTAGTCATTGTCTATAGCGGTTTTGACATGCACCCTGAGAACCTCTGAATATGCGATAAAAAAGTTACAAAAATTAGTGATTGATCAAATCTCTCTCTCTCTCTCTCTCTCTCTCTCTCTCTCTCTCTCTTGTGAACGGTGTGTAACAGTAACACCTGGGAACTGTATCCTCGCAAGTATTGCTTGTATACGGGTGTCTCACAAATGCACCAAAAGTTACGCGATTACTGTTGGCCGAGTTTCAGAGTTTCATCTCTATTAAATGAACATAAAGTAGCAGGAATGCAGCTAATACTCTATGGAAGGAACATACGTTTGTGAACAATTTATGAGGCTACAGACTATTGTGCCGACACTGATTACTCTTTATGGAGATTTGGCGTCCTAACGTCTATAAATAGGTGCCAGTGTCTAGTCCATTGAATGTTCCTAGCCCACCCACACACCAATTGCACGTGGTAGCAGACGTATGGATGATATGACGCCTAAAGCCACAGTATTACTAGTAATACTGTAAGCAGTATGTAATTAAATATCATGCAATTTCGATAGTATGACTTGTCAATATTACGTAGAGCTTAAAATTTTGCCTAGTAATAATTATAAATGCTCTATCTACGAGGTTTACAAATCATTTAAACAGTTTAGTAGGTATGAGGCTTTTATCGCCCTGAGGAATCCTGTTAACTGACTTCCTGGCTCTAGTTTTGCTACACAGAAGCTAAGTTACATGGTTCATGATTGACGGAGGAAAGAGAGGTCTCAGAGTCTAATTGCAGGATGCGGTGTTTGTCTGTGTCTTTGTCCGACGATAACTGCAGAACCGTTAATCCAATCTTGATAGAACTTGGAAGATAGGTAGGTAGGTTATGTGTATATAATTTTTAGGTTTGAAAATGTGTTTTATCGGTACAATGATTTTTAAGCAACGGGGGTCCAAGAGGTCCTCCAAAAATTCCTAACTCAAGTTATAGCATTTTTTTAAAAATCTTTGATAAACCTTTGTTTGACCACGATTTCACCTGATGGTAAGAGACGACGTGGCCGGCGATGGAGCACAAAGGTCTAGAAGGCACCTATTCACTCTAGCCTTGAAGAGACCCAGATAGTTTTCTGGAAAGACAGACGGCGGCAGAAAGGCGATAAAAGATATATCGCGATTCGTGTTAGAGGCGAGTTACCCTAAGATTTTACATGCAGTTTAGCACGATAAGTAAGACATTTCTGAGATGCACCGCTAGTTTAAGTCATACAATGACGAGGCGAGGCGCTGCATGCTCGCTTTACTTACACCAACGAACGGGTTGTATGGACGTAAAACTTTTATGCCTCCACCGCGTTTTACAGCGGGCCTTTTATTATTTAGTGAAAGGAGCGACTGACGTCGTAAATCTCCGCTCCTGCGTGAACTTTCGCCTCTTATCTCGGAAATTATGGAACTTTTTGGCTCCAAGTAGACAAAGTGTTTGGCTTTTGCCGCGGGTCACTGAAAGCTTTTACAAATTAATGATTTGGTTTGGGTTGAGACGATTGCGATACACCGTTACAAGAGTTTGTTATATACAATATGTTGTTTTGTTTATTACAAAAAATATGGAAACAAAATCAAGTGCGTTAACAAGATTCAACGTGTCACTCTCGGGAAAGTGCGGTGAAAAGAACTGAAGTTCTACCGAAAAAAAGCTGAACTTTTTATTATCTCCGGCCGAAGCTCGTATTCGGTTCAAACCGCATTCGACCCATCACTAAACCAACCTATTTTCGAAATTATTTGACTAGTGTAATGCCACGATTCCTAAAGTTGGTACTCCGCTACTACTTGTATTTAATACTGCAAAAGTCTACAAAGTGCGAGAGTCGGTACAAAGCTCCGAAATCATTTTGGCGGTGTGGACAGGACTAGGACTACGGCTTAGGATGTGCGTTGATAGTCAGTCAATCACACAATGATTTTATATAATACTTGTAGAACGCCCGTCACTTCGCCCGTGTGGAGTTTTTTCCAAACAAATATCAACACTCCGTTACACCCCTTTAGGAGTGCAGAAATTATTTTCTAGCTTACCCCTAGACAACAAAATAAATGTACCCTTCAAATTTCAGGTCTCTAGGACTTACGGTTTTGGCTGTGCGTTAAAGTTTGTGAAAGAGTTCGTCCGGGGAAGTACTACCACCATACCTATTTCTGCCGCAAAGCAGTAGTACTCGCATTGCTGTGTTCCGGTTTGAAGGGTAAGGGTGCCGGTGAAATTACAGGCACATGAGACTTTTCATCTATGTCTCAGGGTGGCGGGCGCAGTGCAATGCCACATAGGGTGCTTCCTAGGTGGACGTGAACTATGAGGTAATGCACTGTTCATAGGCAGAGGTTACCGCTTAACATCAGGTGGGCCTCTTGATTGTACCGTCATCCAAGTAGTATAAATAAAAAAAAAAATGATTTGCAAAGCAGGTTTTTGAATTCGCAAGTCCTCCATTGCGCTATTCCTACTGAAGATCATAAGTTGCTTTGTGTAAACAATTGTCTACTTATGCAACTAGTTTCGTAAGAGCATTATGTTACTGTAAACTTTACCTCGCCTACTTACCTCAGGCACAGCAATCATGGAACTGTGGGCATTAAATACCCGACAGCGAAACAATGTCGTATCGTATCGTTGTGATTCATTAATCTTGCATTAAGCCTGTGTGGGCCAATGACAGGCTACATGTAATTAAACTGCGCTCAACGTCAAACCTCTTTACATAGAGGTAAATGTGAGCTGACATTATGGTCAGAGAGGGAAAGTAGTATGAGTAAAGTGTGGTGTCACTGTGGTAAAGCTGTGGCAAATGGCTAGTTATCGTTGTTACAGTTTTCCTTGACTGCAGTAGCTTTGAGCAGGCAACTGAAACAGTAGACTATCTACAGAAGTAGAGAATATTTCTAGCTTTCATTGAACATACTCGTATTCATCATTCACGTACCTAGTTTAAAAAAAACTTATTCAGATCAGATTTATATATTTCAAATGAGTGCCATCGAATTGTTATTACTGGATGAAAGCGTTAGCAGAGTCAATCGTGGGAAGTAAATGGTGGCGATGAGCTCACCACTTGTCACGTCCGTTTTCCACGATGGTGTAACCCACGTGAAAATAGGCCCATTTGAGGCTTTTCCTACCCTTGCGAGGAAAAAGGCGTGTGTCTATGTATAACTCTTATACTGGATTTTGAAGGATAAGACCGTGTCGTCTGTCCAAAAAAATCTAAATAAGCCGGTGTCCCACCTGATGATAAGTGGTAACCTCTGCCCCACACTGCGTTCACCACCCTGAGACATAACGATGAAAGTCTTATGTACTCTGTAATTTCACCAATTTTGATTAACGATAACTATAAAAACGGCAAAAACATATCGTTTGTGATATGGGAGCCCCCTTAAATACTTATTTTATTCTTTTTTGTAGTATTTTTTGTTATAGCGGCAACAGAAATACATCATCTGTGAAAATTTCAAGTGTCTAACTATCACGGTTTATGATGTATATTGTGTAAATTTATCAGTAGAAACAACATAAAATTGTAAGATCATGTACAATATAAATGTATATTATGTGTATAGTTTTATATGTATATTGATTGTGTGAATATTTTGTTTTGTTGTTATGTGTATTCGTTTTTTTTTTTCAGTTAAGTGTGAATCAATTTGTATTACTTAATCTCGTACGATTCTCCCTTTAAACCGTACCTTTATCTTTCCTCAAACTCCCAGCACTTTTTTGGTTTTATGTCAAGTTAATCACCTGTCATTGGCAAAATCTTGTGGCACCACTACCGGTCCGCTGAACACGCCAAAAAAAGAAGAAGAAGAAGAGATACAGCCTGGTGACAGACGGTCAGAGAGACAGACGGACGGACAGCGAAGTCATAGTAATAGGGTCCCGTTATACGCTTTGGGTACGGAACCCTAAAAAGTATAATCACTGCTATGTACACTAGTTTCTACGGATGAATTATACGCAAAGAGCCACCATGCTTGTTTAACTATCAGCTATTAATTACATGTATCAATGTCCTTTCATTAATAACCTATTATAGTTACCAGAATAAAATACCAAAATTTTACGATTATTACAGAGAATGTGATCGACACGGTATTGTTGTGGCACAACAGAGCCCGATAATGGCTGCGGCCGTCGCTGGAGGCTCGTACAATTAAACAGATAACATAAAATTAACGAAGCCCACTCGTAAATATACACATTTTACTATCTATAAAAGTCACTAATTAATTAATTGAGTAATGATAAAGTGGTTTCTTTTGAATGGCATCGGAAAGCTATAACTGCTAGTAGAGCTGGAACCAGAAATTAGATTAGCCGGATTTAAAAAAAAACATTTAAAAAATTCGTAAATTTTATCTTGTTCTTCAAGTTTGTTCAACCCTGTTTTATTGTTTTTAGTTTTTATTTTTATCGGTGTGTTGACTTTGTGGTTCACAAATTTGAGTCCCAAATCCTTGACACGTCACTGTAGCCCACATGTAAAACGTACTGATAATGTGTACCACTTCGTACTACTTAACTAATAGTAGATACTGAATAGGTAATAATAATTGTAGTAAACTGGGGAAGGTACAGTCTTTTTATCAAATTTTTTTTTTTTTTTGACGACCTCTGTGGCGTGGCTGGCGATGGTTCGCCTGCGTCGCAGGAGGTAGCGGGTTCGATTCCCGCCTCGGAACAAATAATTTGTGCAATCTGCAGATATTTGTTCCGGGTGTTCTGGGTGTTTTCTATGTATAATAAAAAATATCTATTTATGTAATGTATTGTATTATGTATATCAGTTACCTAGTACCCATAACACAAGCTCTGGCTTAGCTTGGGGCTAGATAATGTTGTGTGAACTTGTCCAGCATTATTTATTTATTTATTTATCTAACCCTGATTTTAACTCTAGTGTCTGAATAAATATTCCTTAAATTGTTCGCATCAATATTCAAGCTAAAGCACTTTTAAAAGCCGGACAACTTTTTTTCGCCCGATGCTAGATCTATAATTTTGGAGATGACCGGATACAGATCACCCTAGTGTAACCCGGTTGCCGTCACATTCGCCTGGTAATTCTGTTATCTACCATGTGGGTCATATAAACGGTCACCATCAAGGCTTCTGTATCTTGATTAGTTTACGCTTTAATGTTCTCATTTCAGTCAGTTATCATTTATCACCATAATAATACTTGTGGATTAAGCCTACCTTTTTTATGGTTCCGTACCGAAAGGGTGCCAAACGGGATCCTATTACTAAGTCTGGATTTAGTGCTCGACCAAGACGTAAGCGCCTAACCTTTTAGCGCTGATCTAACGCGCGTAGCTCGTTCAGAGTAGGTACGTAACGCAATAGCGCGCGCTTCAGTCGACCAACGAGCTCAACCGACGGTGCTTGTTAGCGCGACGTTTCGCACGTGCGTAGAAATTCATCAGCGCTGCACTGTAGTCGTTCCTATATGATTTCATTGATACATTTAAGCTTGATCAACGTCAGCGCTCACCGTTAGTCGAGCACTAAACAGGGCCTAAGCCTGCGCGTTCGTCTGATTGTATTTTGTCACAGGGGCAATCGGCAGAGTAAGAGAAGCCAGTTGAAAATTTCACAGAATATGTGTTGTTCTCTAAAGGAATTTAGAGTAAGGTAGTAAAAACTGTGATTTGAAAACGGAACCCCACACTATGCGTATTTACCCCATACGTGTTTGGCCAGTTTATTTACTTATAGGCTGTTGGTCCACCTTATGTTAGGCGGCAAATGCTTCCCATTACGGCTGCAATACTCTTAGCTAGGACGTATCTTAAATGGAACCTGTGTCTGCGAGGCGGACTGAATCCTTTTACCACACTAGTTCTTTCACAATAGGTCACAACCCCAAACTGACCTCTGACCTAGCACAGGGTGACCAAGATAGAACTTGTGACACGAAGTATGTAGCTGAAGTTCTATTTCAACCTGGCGATGGCGTTCCTTGTTTTGTAGCGTAGATAACCTCTCTTGTCTGAAGGCAATGCAGTCTAAGCTAACAAGTCTCCTCAGCTAAGCAAGAGCCACAATAAAGTTGCCTATTGTTGGTCCTAGAGCCGTGAAATATAGCAGAGAGATATAAGTCAGCGGTGGCTGAGGCGGCTTCTTTTCCCTAATTAGCCATTCAGTTCCCGTAATCTTGTTTACTCGTCGGGACCGGCCAGGTGCGATAATGGCCGGCCTATTTGCATGCCGCCATATTGTTTTGCCATGTTCGGAGCCGACGTGGACCCCCTGTTGTTTTGGCTGGGCTTATTGGATCCGCGATTACTTTGTATTGATCTCGCCGTCCATTATCTGCGTTCGTTTATTTGGAACCAGGGTCATGATATGTCCGCAAAACTGTTGTTGTTCTAATTGCTGGGTTCTCATTCCCGTGGGCAGATATTAGAAATATGAATTGAATAATCAAAGAAAAACAACAATAGCCTGAAATGTCAAGTCATTAGAGTGAAAATCACAATCAACATTTTTGAGGTAATGAGAACGAAATAATGAAACTGAAACTTAGCTATACATACCCTCTTGCCTATAACTGAATTATATTATAACGCACCTAAAAATAACATTTTGTGTTAACAGCGTAATTTGTGAAATCGGACTTTCCCTAATGTCCCCTAACGACTGTTAGTAGCTTAATTATATTATCACAATTCTAATCCATTATAAGAATTAACGAAGTTGTTAAAACGTTTTGTTGGAAATAATTGCATAAGTATCTCAGTAATTTATATTTCCACATTGTTTGTTCGTAATGTATTCAGACGGTCCCGGCGGTGGCTGCGACGCTCCATCGAGGAGCTAATCGTAATCTCAGAACAGTAAATTGAAGGCGATCCTTGCACCGGGGCGGCGGGCGACGGCGAGGGCACATCTCCTATAAATACATTACCGAACACGCTTTATTACTCTGCCATCTTCATGCAATCTTATTACACGTCCGTAAGAGCGGCTCTCGCTGGCGGAAATGTTCGCTAAGTTGGCCATTTTTGAGAATAGGGTTCGATAATGGATTTAACGCGGGACACCTCTGCACTTGTCCGGGTATTACGCGGCAGTTTGGCGAGGATATGCTAAGCGTCCCGGTCCGCTGACGTCGCGTCTGGTCTCCGAGCTCGATGAGATGCGATCATTTAACGGCGAGCCCGGAGAGATTTCCCTTCGATGGCAATATTGGCAATATTACGTTCTTTACCGCGGACCGCGTTTCATAATAATTTAGACAGCCATTGCCTGGGGCCGAATAACATTAAAGGAATGTTGTACAAATATTATTTTGCATTTTTGAAAGGATATTAATTTTACGATAGCATCGTGACGTTGCTACGGTTCGCTAAATAGCTTTCGTCAAGTTTGATAAATATATACATACATACATACATAGACACACGCCTTTTTCCCCGGGTAGGTAGGTTTCCGGGGGGTAGGCAGAGCCTCAATGGGCCTCTTTTCACAGTGGGTTGCACCATCGTGGAATATAGACGTGACAAGTGGTGAGCTCATCGCCGCCATTGCTTTCCACGACTGACTCGGCTAACGCTTTCTTCCAGTAATAACACATTCCATAATAAGCTAACAGCCAGGACAAATCTTATACCAACCAATCTTATCAGCAAGTCCGGGTAATCCCTTAGTCGGCTTTTACGACATTATTATATGAATAAGTTAAAAACAACAGCAGTTGTGAAAACAATTTAGGATGACAATTACAGAATAAGCCCGATTAAGTTTAGAGTGTGGGTGTGTGATTTACGGCATGGAATAACTGCAGAATTGGCACAATCACAATGAATCTGGGAGGCGCATTATGTTAATTGGCAAGCTTTATCCGCACACATCGCGCGCTGTTTAATTAGAGGTGTCGACACAATGCAGTGTACTATAATGTATATGAGTCGGTGAGGACCGTATGTCAATTAAATTTGACCCCCAATCCAAGATGGCGGCGCGAATGGCGGAACCCTCTCGCTGGAAACAAATGCCTGTGGTTGTCTGGTTGTTTACTAATTGACGTGTTTTAGGGAAACGCCGTATGGTTTGTGTCGGGGCCAGATTTATTTAAAAGTTCAGCTATTTATGTTTGTACTGACAGCTTATACACAAAACAAATTTACTAGTAGTTACTTTTAATGGTTAGTATAGACTTCTAATCAGTTAAGTCAGACAGATAAAAAAGTGTGTTAATTGACGTATTATTAGAAAAGTATAGGTAAGGTATCGGTTATACCTCCCGACCTCAAGTAGACACAAAAAGTTAAGTAATTTTATTTTTGTAACAACTTCTTACTTTAATATGAGTCATCTAAGTTCCAAGATCTAATAAAGCGGTCTGCGCCATTCTTAGAAAACTTTTAGCTTGATTAATTGGATAAGCTATATCAGCGCTGAGATAATGTCTTCTCCTTTTCATCGGACTTTTAACGTTTTTTCTATGAGTCGATATAGTTAAACTTTAATTTAGTTATTTGTATCATGAGGTCTTTAAATATAATTATTGTCATGAATTATAAAGAGATCCGCTTAGAGTCATAAAAATCAAAATAAGACTGAAAGTAACTGCGTTATAAATTTTCTGTCATGGTCTGTTTATTGCGGTATAAGTATGTCAACGGTGGCGTTGTAACTCTTTATAACCCATTTAAATCATTTTTTAAGAAAGGCACGTGGTGTTGGTTAACATTCGATAGTGCAACCATATGTGGTTAGTTCCTAACTTCACCTTACCTTACCTTATTAGACTTATTGTAATCTATGGATATGAGTAGGTATCTGTGTTTATTGCTCTGAACAACTACTAGCAACTTTGTTTTGTTCATTTAATTTATCTCTTTGAATAATATTTGATGAAGCATATAAATGTAGTATTAAATTCTCCTTGCAAGCATGTTTCAATAAATTTATGACCGTAACTTATTTTTTATCTGAGTAAAGCTGGGTTCGCAGCTAGTATATATTAAACTGCCTATGAGGATATAACACTTTCGCGGCAACAGAACACAATGGCGTCTATTTTCAAATTGAGAGCACGGGAGGCCGTCAATAGAGTGAACGACATTAGATTAGTTAAATTGCTTTGCCGAGCTTGGTTCTGCAATCCTCTGGGAGCTGCCCCTCTGTCGCGATGCTTGTTCTATTACGTTGTGTTAACTTGTGTAGTTAACCGATGCATATCTGAATCTAAATCTTGAGCTTAGCTTAGGTTCCCGTTTCCCGGCCATTCTTCTTATCTCATAGATTCCTCTCCACCCAAAGGTTGTCTGTAAGAAATCACTTCTAAGCGATAAGATGGACTATCTTAAAATTATTATTTAAAGTTTTTTGTTTTATTTTTGTATTTTGTATTCTACTTCATTCTATTTTTAACCCCCGACACAAAAACAACGGGGTGTTATAAATTTGACGTGTCTGTGTGTGTTGATGTGTGTGCCTGTGTGTGTACCTGTGTGTGTGTCTGTCTGTGGCATCGTAGCTACCGAACGGATGAACCGTTTTTTTTGTTTGTAAATTGAATTAGTCGGGTGTGTTCTGCTATGTTTGATCAAAATCGGTTCAGCCGTCGAGGGTTTTTTAATTTTTACAAAATTAATTACTTGTAACCATAAAAACTTCTATGGTATTTATATTCATTATAATTAGAAGTATTTTGAAAGTGTCATCACGACTAACCATGACGTGCCATGACCAAACAAAGGCTGATGAAATATCCATACCTACATGCTCCGATATTAGGGCTTAGCTTGAATAGTGCGATCCCAGCCATTGTCCCATCGAGTATTCAGGTGACCACTAATGAAGCAATGGCACTGAACCTGTGTTTGTGTGTGTTTTACTAATCCTGAGCTAGTGAGGTGTACCATCCGAGTGACAGTTACAAACGCGGGAGAAACCAATCAATCAGCCTAGCGGAGCGCGCGAAAATTGAACTCTTCCCTCGATCCGATAGATAATTACAATCGCAAACCAAAAATTACATGCGGCATTTAACCGTAGAACCCTATTGCGTTCACAAAGCTGGAACGGTCGCATTCGATCGACGATCTTTGCCGGACGGAGGATTAACTCTGCGCACAATGTGGGCCTCTACAGACGAGTGGGGAGGGGATGTATTAATAATGGTCTCCGTAGTGAATGGAGCACTTACACGGTCCACCGGGAGCTGAATGTGTGACCATCGCGTTAGAGCAAATCGAATCGGTCCGGTCGGACGCTTGCACGCGCCGAATTCGCCGTTTGACCGGAAACCTCCGACAGGAAGATACACGGAATTGGTAAACATCGTAAATTGACATGAGGAAACGATGGCTAACAAGCTTATGTTTAGGTCTCGAGGAATCTCAATACGATTAGAATATATTCTGCTTGCAATATTGGAACCCATGCATAACAAAATCGTTAGTCTTAGGACGATTATATAAAGGTTTCTCAAGTATTTTCTCAGAAATATAGCTTTAAATAAATGTCCTAAAGAATGAGTGATCAAAGATTGCACGCAAACTTTCACACTCACATCTTACTTGTGAAATATTTCAAAGGGGAGATTGTTTTCTTGCACTTCTGACCCGGAACCATAGATTGCATCAATAATTAAACGAAAAGACACCAAAATTTCAACAGATCCATCTTCAGTAGGTAGATTCTGTCTGAGAAAGTCATAAAACAGTTGAATCAAATCTTTGCCGTGACCATGCATTTGTTTAAGATGTGGTTCAAATCTTCGAATCCCAATTTGACCCAGTTCCCGTTGAAATTGAAATTTCGCATTCCAATCAAGTGATAACACTATTATGGTAACAGCGCGCTGGTCTGATAATGGAGATGGAAGGTGGACAATATAACTCCCAGTTAGCAGTAGCTCAATGTTTTGGGCTTATTTTGACGAGCTCCGATTTTGAATTTCATCAGTAATAGGAAGACGAATTTCAGGAAAACTTGTTTTGAAAATTATATCTTTCAACATCAACTTATCCCGTCATTTTGTCTTGATCGTTAGTTATTGCTCGTTTTTGGCTATATTTAGTAGGTTACCTAACCTAGGTATATTTCGGAACGATAACAACAATGTTCCTCGAATTAAAACTGATCCAGTGGCGCAATTCACTTAAGAACTGTGCCAACTGAACAAAACTGTGTCAATTGTACCGCAACTACTAACAACGACCACACTTTGAATAGGTTTATAGTTACTGTTTTTGTCTGTTTCCTCGAATGGTTACTTAACTTATGAAACTGCTGTAGGTTAATAGACACATTATTTTTACAGGGCAGGATCATATTGACTAGAGAAAATTGCGATTTCCCAACAGTAGGGGGGCATCAAGTCAGGTTTCCAGTAACAAAATATTTTTTTATTTTTTCCTGGATTTGGAAGGTATAGCCAATTGCAACAACTAAAAAAACGTCGCCACTGACACTGACAAGAAGGAACAATAATTAAAGAGCTTTTCATCTATTTCGACTGAGAGGGAAAATCTGCCATTTTTGAAAGAAACGTCGTCATTTTTATTTTATTACATTTTATTGTGTTTTTTCGAGTTATTTCGTGTAATTTTAGTGGCATTTTAACCGGTGTAACTTGGATAAATGGCACATGTGTGATGTAGTGAAATTTAAGTGTATTGCGAGTCTTTTCGAAATGGTGGATTTTTTCCTGTAAAAACTCAGTTTTTCGGCCACCATATAAACTGGGTTAGGACTTGAAATTGGCTAAATTGTTGCAAATAATGCACAGAAGCCATTACCTAAGCTAAGAAGAAGATCTATTTTGACTATTTACATGATCCAAGAAAACAAGGTCTGCTACTCCGAGACTATCACGTGACTAACACCAGACGAAGTCACTATCCAGTTCCCAATTTATTGCGAGAACTCTGCAAGTTTTTTTTAAAATTTATTATAATATTAAATAATCAAGTCGGTGATTGTTTTTTTTTGTGATAAAACCACTTTTTTGTTTTGTATGTTCGGACCATGGACTTTATATACAAAAAGACTGAGCGCTCTAAAAAATTATAATACCGAAACAAGACCATATTCCATTAGGTGAAGACTCAATTTAGATTACCGTCATAGAGAGAGGAAAAACGAGCCCAGAGAGATAGAATAGAGTTAGTTTGTCCTTTTCTAACACATGAAATGATAGCTTTGCAAGGGTGACCATGACCATTGTATAGGTAAATACTAAGAGGTCATCGATGCTACAAATTTAAAAGTTGGCCGTCACTGGACGCCCGGCAGAGGAGAAACATCACGGTATGGCTTCGTCACGAGTCACGCCGTTTGCCGACACTGAACACTCGGTAAGTAATCAGTAACAAGGTTCGATAACACTTTCTATGATTTTGGAAAAAAAACGTGGTTCCTACAAACGCAAGCCCTGTCCCGAGTCATCTATTAGGGGAGGTCAACATTTTATTTTACGAAATTAACAAAAAGTGTTATCGATTCATGATACTGATCACTTACCAAGCCCCCAGTATGAATCTGGCTGCATAAATAACTGTGATAAATAATTAGATTTAAATAATGTTTGTTCCACTCCACGTTCATAAGTGTCTATGGAAAAAGTTTCCTGGACATGTTTTTTTTATGGTCACCGTATTAGAAAGAGACACACTGTCTCTATAGGGCATATCTTGCTCGGCTCGTTTTTCAGCTGCGAGCACACAGTCCTTTTGTATACTATGTCCATGTTTTTTTTTTTTTAACATTGATAGACCTTTGTTTGACTACGATCTCACCTGTTGGTAAGTGACGATGTGGCCGAAGATGGAGCACAAAGGTCTAGAAGGCACCTATTAATTCTAGACTTGAAGAATATAATGGGTTCGGAGAGTTAGATTAGATTAGATTAGACACTTAACTGGTCGCACAGAGACGTGCTGTCTCAATTCTCATTGGTGATGACGTAGACTGGTGTTTTACCGCGTGATCATCGTTACTCGGAATAGCAGCTGGCAATGTACATTATTATAGCATGACAGATTGTTTTATGGACCTGCCCTACTAAACTTTTCTACATAGCCTACATAGTTTCGTTTTTTTTTAATGTTTTCAATGTATGCATTCTGCGGCCCTATCGAAACACATGTTCACGTTCCTGACACGGCACAGATTTGTATGGATAGCTCTTTATCCAAGAAATACGCGACGCGAACTAATGCCGACGGCCGGCATCCAATTACTGACGTAATATGCAAATCGCTGTACTTTGTCCTATTTGATAGTAGATACTCAATAATACCTTCGTAGTCGGAAGGTTTCGGACTGAGGGACTGATAAACGTAGTTTTATTATTTATTTATTTTGAGCCCATACCGTCCCACTGCGGGGCACTGGGGGCCTCCCTCCTTTTTTTCCAGTTCTCTCTGTCCCTTGCTGCAGAGGGCCAGTCTGGTAGTATAGGTGCACATGCAACTCGTCACGCCATCTCCATGCTGATTTGCCACGCGGGCGTCGTGTTAGGAACCTAATCAGTAGTGATTTTTGCCCATAGATCTTCCGTCATGCGGCAGGCGACCCAATCCCACTTGATAAACGATGGGTAAAAAATAATTCTTACGTAGAGGACAAAGTAGAAGTAATTTGAGTAATGCTGATGACCTAAAAGATACAGAACATTAAGTAAAATTGAAGATGGATCAGTTAGAAACAGCAGAATAGGTTCGTTGTCCCGTTGAAGGCGTCTGCAAAAGGTTGATATCAAAAGTAACATAATAACTCGATTAACATTCAAAACGCGTCTATCCAATGCAATAGCTCGTTCCGCTTGAGCTACTGATAATACAAGACCGCCCACAGAGCCAAAAAAAATGTTTCGATTTTTATAAATTTCTAACCATCAGCTGCAGATAATGGAAAAAGTCATTGTTGTCTCTCGCGGCGCCGAACGTTGAACTTGAATCAGCTTTTTGTTATAACTTATTTATCATGTTGAAACGTAATATTTTAATTAAAAGATAATAGCTTTTCTTCGCAATAACTTTTGGTTTCATCTTCATTTGAGCTGTTTAATTATGGTTGCTTGAAATGTGTGTTCTTAGTCAGAACTTTGAACTAAGAAGCGTAAATTTTGTGTAAATCGCAGATTTCACAAAACATTTACGATGCTAAATAATGTTTTACGTACCTATACTGCTGAATGTAACAACTATTTGCATGTCTCTCTTGTTTTACAAGAACTAAATGGATTTTTATAAAGAAACGAGTGCGATTCAAAGTCAATTCTGAAAGTAGTTCGGAGGACGTATTTCGAAATGGCGTAGTCGCGTCACCCTCTGCATACATCGCAAAGTCGCACGTGAGCTTTGTGAGTGCTATGATCTTGTGTACCGCTTGTTCACATACAGATAGTTCGAGAGAGACCATCTTGAAACTTTAAAAATGATATGACATGATGCGAAAAGTTATATCAGTAGTAGATTTGTAGAGCACTTATAAAAACACTTGTAAATTAAACTATTATTATAGACAATATTTTTGCAAACTCTAAGCATAAGCGGCATTCAGACGTCCGAAACTGGCCAAGATCTCCCCCATAGGAAACCTACCCATAATTTGTATACCTATAAATTTATAGATTTGTATGATATAGGTACTTCGTCCAGCAATGAACAACCAAATGCAAAAAAAAAACTGAGCATACTTTTCACTTTATAGAAACGGGATATTTACCATGATTTTTGAGTTTTGATTGTTCCCATTATTTCTTGGTATTTATCCCGTTTCTAGAGAAAAGTATCTACATAACCATGGTAAGTTTCAAAAGTTATAAAACAATTGAGCTATCTAAAGACCATTGCGAACGATCTAAAGATAGCTTAACTGATCCGAATTACTATCAGACGGTTTATGTTATGCTGTATTTGTATGCTGACAATGTTTTCAGTGTATATAGGTTTATAAATGAAGCTCTTGTATTTTATTTAATTATCTCGTTAAAATAATATTACTCCCAATATCAGATTAATACTTAATTAAGTAAAGCGTCTTTAAAAAAAATTGATTCCTTTAAAATAATTTCTTCAAAACGCTGAAGAGTGCTTAGCTATAAACTAATATTGACTTAAAAACTTTTGAATAAGATCCTCGAACATTTGAAGCCTCGGGGTTCGTCGTTCGTGAGGAAACAGTTGATCAAAGTAATTCCTTCATTGTAATTCTAATATCTAGGTAAAATTTAAGTTTTACCAGTCAGATAACTAAATCAAAAATAGAAAATTCCGATCGTTTGCTAAGTTCATTATAATTATTGTAAATAACTATTATTTGGTTGGTGATTCTTAGCTGTTTTAAATAAGGTTTTAACAGTAATTAATTCAAGAGGTGGATCTTAGAAATAATTTATGGTAAACAAACAACCCTTGTGATGTTTGACCATAATTAAATAAATAAATAAATAAATATCGCTGGACAGTTCACACAACATTATCTAGCCCCAAGCTAAGCAGAGCTTGTGTTATGGGTACTAGATAACTGATATACTTAATACAACATATTACATAGACAGATATTTTTTATTATACATAGAAAATACCCAGAACACCCTGAACAAATATCTGCGATCGCACAAATATTTGTTCCGAGGCGGGAATCGAACCCGCAACCTCCAGCGTCACAGGCCAAGCTTCGCCCGCCGCGCCACAGAGGTCGTCAACAATGAATATAACGGTGAATTATACAAGCATTGCATCCGAAGAGATTTATAATAAGAAAAAACGTTAATATATTCACTATGTAGTTTGCTCGTATGTACGGGACACCAAGCACAATTTCAGAGCCCCAAAGGCACGGAACCCAAAAAAATTAGTACCGCTACCCGCCGTCGATGGCGCGCATATGACATATCCATTAGCTTTTTTTGTGCGGATATCATAGCATCGAATTATCCTACTCCTACCTATCCTATCCTATCCTACTATCCTATTAATATTATAAATGCGAAAGTTTGTGTGTGAGGATGTTTGTTACTTCTTCACGCTGAAACGGCTTGACGGATTTGCATGAACTTTGGAATGGAGATAACTGGACTCCCGGAATAACACACAGGCACATTTTTATCCAGATATTCCCACGGGATCGAAACTTACGTGGGTGAAACCGCGGGGCGCTGCTAGTTTACAATATTCTTCAAAATCAAAGTGTTGGTGGTGAGACAGTTTTGGTGTTGGGTTTAGTGATAACAAGACGTTAAATGCCATATTGCTCAAAGATGGGATTCACTATCTTATCTGCACTGTGCCAATCTAACTGATCACGAAGTCTCTGATCGGGAGAAGGGCTTAGTCCAATCCTATTGACGACCTCAGTGGCGCGACGGGCGAGTAGCCGGCTGAGATGCGAGAGGTTGCTGGTTTGATTCACGCTGCGGAACAAATGTTTGTATGATCTTTAAATGTTTGTTCCAAGTCTGGATATTTTGGTATACCATGGTAGTCGTATTTCCTGATACCAACAGCACAGGCGATCTTAGTGTGGAATCAGGACTATGTACTTGACAATTGGGTGTAATGTTTTGTTATTTTACCCTATCCTATACCTACAGAGTGTATCATAATATCCCTATAAGCCCGGGGAGGGGGTATTCTACACATCATGGCAATAAACATTAGTTCTATGACTTTTTATATTTCAAAGATTTTCAGTCATGAAATGCCTCGTAAAATCCTGAAATTCCTCTAGAATTGTACTTAACACAACATGAGCCCTACGTAAGGTACCTTTTTTTTTATACTACTGAATGACTGAACAAGCAGATGGCCCACCTGATGTTAAGCGGTTACCTCTGCCTATGAACAGTGCATTACCTCATTGGACACGTCCACCTAGGACGCACCCTATATGGCATTGCACCGCGCCCGCCACCCTGAGATATAAAGTACCGTACCTTCATGTACCGTAACGTCTTCAATCCTCATGTTGTGTTAGGTACATTTCTGGAGGAGTCTCAGGATTATTACGAGGCATTTTATGAATTAAAAGCTTCGAAGTTTAAAAAGTCGTAGAGCTAAAGTTATTCGCCATGATGTGTAGAATGCCCCTTCCCAGGAAACAGGGAAATTTCTTATAGGGAAATTATCATCTTCGTCATCTTGTCGATGGTGGATGTTTGTTATTTATATTTTTATACCTATCTTGTTTTGCCAGAATTTTGCCACTTCTACGGTGTTGTCAGATGCAGTGTATGTGTCACTCAAGGTTCAGGTGTTGGGGCACATTGGGCAAGTCATTAGGTGTACATATGTTTGAGGATCTGTTCCGCAGCAAGGACAAGATGTCTATCAAGGTGTAGGGATATTATGATATATCCTGTAAGAAAAACGAATGTATAGATTAATGTTTTTTACTATATCAGGCCGAAACAACTAAATTGATGTCGATGTGGTACTCAGATAGATTGACCTGATTTAAAACATAGACAATACTTTACCCTGGTATACCACTAGCGAGACCGCAACGGACACAAGTGAGAAATAAGCCGTTGACGAAGCCATTATCCGCTCAGCACACTTTTATGGTTTAGAAAGGATGCGCAGGTCATAACCAGGTGCAAGACGCGTAGGTACTTCCGCTTCCTACAATGTCCCCTGTTGGATAGAATGGTCAATAAATAATGTATTATATTTCCTCAATACTCTGTGTGTGGACAGGTGGTCAGTACCGATCAATGAATTTATACGGAACACACTACGAATTAGAGAGTAGATAGGCCTATATAAACATGGTAGCCGTGATAGTTGCGTTACATGTTATAAACATCATAACTCATGTTGTTATTGTTGAAACACACGTTTACTATCATCATTAACAACACCATCAACTTATTTATTTAACTTCGTGAATGAGGGAACAAGCAGATGGCCCATCTACCCTCTGCCTTTAACAATGCATATTACCTCGTAGGTCACATCCACCTAGGACGCACCCTATGTTGCATTGCACTGCGCCCGCCACCCTGAGACATAATGGTGAAAAGTCTCATGTGCCTGTAATTTCACCGGCGCCCATACCTCTTAAACCGGAACACAGCCATGCGAGCCCTACTGCTTTGCGGCGGAAATAGGTATGGTGGAAGTAGTTCCCCGGGCGAACCCTCTCTCAAAAAAGCTCTTCTACTACTAAAAACTGGTCTAATGCAGACCATAGGCCTCCCGCAAAGAATGCCATGACGTACGGGCTTGAGCCGTCTCCATCCACAGACTTCCTGAGAGCGATACTATGTCATCGGCGCATTCAGTGGGTCCTGCGTCTTCCCATGTGAATCCGAACTTTAACAAAATCCCATGAGATAATGTCTGGCTTTGTTTCACAATCAATAACTACTTAGCGGTTAAATCCTTTCGTTAACTTTTAACTTACTGGGCCGATAAAGTGGTGATTAACACTACTCAGGGATTGTGAAACGTAAATACTTGCTTACTGAGCAGTTATATTTGAAGTAGCTTACTTAGAACTTTACTTATTGGTTGTGAAAGAAAGCCTGAGTAGAATTAAATAATAATCACCGGCGGCGGGGCTTTAATTTATTTATGAATAGTATCCGCCCGCGGCTTCTCTCACGTTTTTTGAGGAAAAGATGAAGCCTATAGCTCAATCCAGGTCATAATCTATCTGAGAACCAAATTTTATCGAAATCGGTTAAGCCGTTTTTGCGTAACAAACATAAAAACATCCAAACATCGTAACTTTGACGTTCATTGTATTAGTGAGATTTACCTATGCTTAACAATCTGGATTATATTAATTTAACTATTTTTACTATTATAATTTTTTTTGACGTTTTTCTTTCAAAACTTCCAATTTAATTTCCTTGCCACTAAAAACCTTCTAAATACTAGCATGCTGCAAATAAATTGCCTCTTGCCGACTAAAGGAGAATAGGAACAAAATTACCGGCAGTCTGTTGCGACGAGTCCGTTCCGTACAGTGTATTGTTGCGATTTCAAAAATTCCCATTACAGTCTGGCGTGAAAAGGAGAAATAAGAAACGGCGAACAATACACAGCACACGTCTGAGGGCTGTATGGAATACTGGCCTTATAGGGTGTCTGCTGAGTTTCGTGAGTCGTGCATTCCAAGTATTGAGGCTTTGGAATATCAAAAACAATACAATGTCCATTGTTATACTTGAGGCAACATTTATTGGTTTTTTCTTCATTTTTTTCCCGGTCTTGTTAGTAAGATTCGATGATATAAGGTAAGGCGACCTCTGTGGCGCGGCGGGCGAAGGTTGGCCTGCGACGCAGGAGGTTGTGGGTTCGATTCCCGCCTAAGAACAAATATTTGTGCGATCGCAGATATTTGTTCAGGGTGTTCTGGGTATTTTCTATGTATAATAAGTAAGTATAAGTAAGTTAAGTATATTAGTTATCTAGTACCCATAACACAAGCTCTGCTTAGCTTGGGGCTAGATAATGTTGTGTGATTTGTCCAGCATTATTTATTTATTTATTATTTGTCCTGGCTGCTAATTGTGGAATGTGGTATTACTGGAAGAAAGCGTTAGCCGGAGTGGAAGCAATGGCGGTGATGAGCTCACTTGTCACGTCTTTATTCCACGATGGTGCAACCCACTGTGAAAAGGGCCCATTGAGGCTATGCCTGTGTGTGAAAAAAAGGCGTGTGACTATGTATGTATAAAATTTACCTATATACTATCGTTAAAAGTTCTCCTTGACACCGCGACGATGAATATTGTATGCAGTGACCAGAAGTTACATAACCTTGCTTGCCTTTGAATACCAATAGCTTAGTATTTCGGGACACACCATATAAGGCAATATTTTTAGTGGTTCTTGCATGTAAAAGCTCATAGTTTTTTATTTCGTAGCTTTATACTTCGTAGCTCGTAGCAACCAATCTCAGACACGGCCATCACTCAACTCACCTATAACTATATTTTAATCTCAATAATAGGGGATTGGAAGGTTTTCATTCCTGACGTTGAAGCTGAGAGCGTAGCTTAGCAACCCCCATATCGCACCGCGTACTCACATAATCACAAGTACAGTATGTTAAGGTGTAGGTAACACGTATTTGCAAAAAAAGGCCTACTTCTATGCTTTCAATCAAAATTGTTAAACTTACTTTTTTACTTTGTTAATTGTTGTTAACTCCTAATTTATAAAGAGTTCTGTGGCTTCGCCTTCATCTCATCATCGTGATATGATGACTCCCAGACGGAAACACCTGAGTAAGTTATGAAAATTTAAGAAACACGCCGTAAGTAGTATGAATTTTTGAGGACTTCCCTCGATTTCTCTGAGATTCCGTCATCAGCTCCTGACTTGGTGAATATGAGACCACTTCGGGAGTATACTAATTCAAACAAAAGAAGTTTTTTTCAAATCAGTTCACAATTGACAGAGATATCGATACATACTTATATTCAAAACATACAGACGAACATAGAATCTCCTCCATTTCTGAAGTCGGTTCAACTGAAAATATTTTTTTGAATTCTAGCAATCTCGCTAGATCTACCTATCAGGCTTCCGGCGATGTGGTAGAAATAATAATGTTCAGCTGGTTAGATAGAAAAGATACGGTCTGTTAAAAGTATTGAAAAAAACAAATTACGGATTGATAAGTATTGACTAACGTAGAAATAAAATATAAAAACCCCTGCCGTGTTTTGTTGTTTTCCATAAGCAATTTGCATCACTCCAATAGTGGAATGATACAAATCGCTTATGAAAAACCACGCTCAAATAAAAACAAATTATTTATGCCATTTTGGAGCTACGTGGGACACCGAAAAAGACATAACTTCATACCCCAAAAAAAATTATTATTTTTATTTTATTCGACTAACCTCCCTCGTAGGTAAAAAAATATTGCTTCAAATTTTGAAATTCTATTAAAATTTTCAATAGCATACAAAAACCAATCTAATGGCGGCGTGCTAACCAACAAAAACTTTATTTAATTTAATTTAATTTAATTATAATTCATTTATTCAGACAACATGATCCAATTTATAATTAATAAACAATACTTAAAACTAAATACCCACATACATATATTAATTATTAATAATTAATATTATTATTGTATAATATATTATATTCTAGTATATTGTATTAATTATTTATATATTAACTAATTAATACAATATACCTGTTCAGAGTTGGGGTTTATAAGGGCTGACACCCAGTACCTCTGCAGAGGACTGTCGTACCTGCCTGCCAGTGCCCCGAGTATACTGTTGGGGCTACCCAGCATTCTGCTTTTGACCGACGCAATCTTGTTGCGCATTACAGCGTGAAAGTCATTGACATGAGCATCAGCGAACATGCCAGACGCACTGCAGAATCTAGGTAGCCCCACCATCGCTCTAAACAAGTTATTATAAAGGACACGTAGGGCCCCAACTGATTTTTTGGTATAAGAAACCCACAGGCTGCCGGTATAAAAGGATTGACAAAAGCTTTTAAACAATTTTACCTTGACCTCCACTGAGCAATGTGCAAACCTGCGGATTAGCATATTTCCACGAACCGCCACCGCCCTACGCTCCCTTTCTATGTCACAATTATCTTTTAAGTCAGCAGTGACCACATGTCCCAGGTATTTAAATTTGGACACTCTGGCTAGTTCCCTACCGTCCAGGTAAATGGGGGGTATGTAGCTGAGAGGGCGACCGCTCGCCGAAAAAACCATCACCTCGCTCTTCTTGCTGTTATATTTGAGCCCATGACTTTTGGCGTAGTCTTCGCAAACACGCAGCAGCCTCCTCAGCGCACACACCGAAGGGCTTAGCAGCACCATATCATCCGCGTAGCTTATGTTATTGATCATTTGACCATCAACGGAGCACCCCACATGCATGCTACTAAGCCCACCGATGAGCTCATTCACATACAAGCAGAAAAGTTTAGGAGATGTTAACCCCCCCTGCCTAACTCCACATTCCAGCCTGTACGTGTCCGATACCTCACCCGCCCATCTCACGCAGTTATCCTGATGTGCATACCAGTGCCTAAACAAGCCAACAACCTCATAAGGCACCCCGGCGACCGCCAACTTGTCCCACAGTATCCGATAAGACACCAGGTCAAATGCCTTTGATAAATCAAGAAAGCAACCAAACACTGGTGTTTTCCTCTTGGTGTAATACGTGACAGTCTCCTTGAGGGCAAAGATGGCACTCTCAGTAGACAACCCTGCTCTAAAGCCAAATTGAGCATCATGCAGCTTCACATATTTACCCAGTTGTTTATCAAGGAGACCATCAAATACCTTTGCCGTAACTGTAGCCAGAGATATTGGCCTATAGTTATACTTATCGGACACGTCACCAGTTTTATTCTTAACAATTGGAATCACTATAGTACGCATGAGATCTGGAGGCATATAGCTATGTTTTAGGCAGAGATTATAAAAAAGAGCAAGTACTCGTGGCAAGTGGACCCCCGCATGTTGAAGGTGCTCAAGACAGAGACTGTCGTGGCCCGGCGACTTCCCACGGCTCATGTTTTTTATAATATTCTTAACATCACTAGCCGAGAAATAAACTAGCGCCTCCTCACGACTTGGTATAGATTCGCACGCTCCACCTCCCACCCCTACATCTATTGGCTTACTAGGTAAAGTTGATGCCTGTATTTGAAAATGCTGCATAAATAAATTAGCCACAGCCTTGTGGTCGCTCTTACCCTCAACACTTACGGGCAGGCTTGGTTTTGGGTTTAAATGATTGACACATTTCCAGAATTTTGAAAAATCTTTCTTCTTGTTATGTTCAGCAATAATATCCATTTTAATTTGATTTTCATTCTTTATACACCACTTTAATTTAGCTTTAAATTTCCTGCGAGATTTTAACATTAATTCATAAATTAGCCCAGATACTGGTTTACCATACAGCAGCCACTGGTTAAAACATTCCCTAGCCTCCCTGTGAGCACCTGCAACATGTAGATTCCAGCCAACCACTTTCTTTTTATTATTACTACACTTACTAGTCTTATGTGTAATGATAGCCGCCTGTGACAACACACTAACTATCTCATTATAAAAAGTATCTAAAATTGTATGATGGTCACTGCTGTCACAAATACAATTACAACGAAAACAATGTCTGAACTCATCAGGAAAATTAAAGTCACGTAGTCTAGCATTACAATATTTACTAAATTCCTCAACTTGTTGAGAGTCTCGAACTCCCCACACAACCTTATTACATGTTCGCTGTTTACATTGTGTTTTAAGCCTTATTGCTTTCAAATTACATTCGACAATGAGTGGGAAATGGTCAGATTTGTAAACATTATAATCAACTCGAACATTTGTTATTGTCTCCCATGCCGAGATAGTGGTAAGACAGTGGTCTAGCCACCTTTTACAATGATGGACTTCACTAATATACGTAAAATTATTCAACGAGATGTTTAAAAAGTCCAAGTCCGCACATAGCCAATTTTGTTCTAGCGAAAAAGATAACATTTCCTTACCAAAAGTCGTTGTTGGATGCGCATTGTAATCTCCAAGCATGTAAACACATTCTACATCATTGCCTTCCACTATCGCACTTAACGCACCCAAACACTGCGTAAACAATGCCAAATTATCCAAACAGTCAGTAGGCATATAGACGCTACACACTATAAATTCATTATCCCCCACTATCACTTTTACTGCCACCATGCGATCACTGCCTGACTGCAACACGGACACGTCATAGAATAGTGCCTTGCGCCATAGAATCGCCACTCCCCCGAACGGACGCCCTTGCAACACGTCCGACGATACGTCGACTGCTGATGTTCCCGCATAGCCGAAGTCTTCATGGATTTCCCCAAGATAAGAAATATCATGGGGTAGAAGCCAAGTCTCCTGTAGGCACACTATGTCCGCCGTATCACATAGCTTTCGAATTTCATTCACAGAAGTTTTCATGTTTTTACAATTGTAGCTTATAAATGTTGTTTTGGTTGTACTATCCATTACGATTGTGTATAAGTAGGCACAGTGCTCCCAACGTTATTCTTGAAATACACAAATTGACGAAAATTGATACCTTCCGGCCACAACTGATCATTTAAAAATAGATCCATTTTATACTTAGGTACCCATAATTTAAATGAATTGTAATCTCTATCCTTCTTCATATGCATTCTTATGAGATTTACTCTCTCTTTGGTGTTCTCAAAAATATAGTCACTTATATCCACGTCAGTTGTATCCTTGTGAACATTTGATATATAAAGCGATATCATAGATTCCGCAGCTCTGAACTTACCCAATCTTTTATTTTGGGCTTTTCCTGTGCACACATCTAAACGATTTCTATACCTTCGTCTGTTAACCTGTATCCATTCTTCAGTGGGTTTATTTTTCTTCCATTCTCCCTCTGCAGTGAGTACCTCAGCTATGGTTGTTTGCTCAGCACTGTTTACGCCAACAGAAATAGCACTGCCAGTGCCTGTCTTCTGCGGAGTCCCAGGCGACAAAACTGGGGGCACGCTGATGGTCAAGGAGACATCATGGTCACAATCCCTTATTATGCGTTGCACACAGTCTTTTACATTTGTGATGTTTTTTTGCACACATATGCTTTCACACTCCATATTGATAATACTGCCATGAGTTATTGGCTCCAAAACCAATTTATTTATAGTAGGGGACAACCCTACTGGACCACTATCCATTGTGTACGATTGCCTCGACGCTCCACGCTTACTGTTTACATTCATACAGCGGTAGGCTGGGACTGATGTCGATGGTGGCGGCGAAGGTGTATCCACAAATTGAAGATTTGACTCCGTCACCGACTGCGTTGTACATTGCGGGACGCCATTCAATTGATCACTCAGTAGCATATCTTTGGTAACGTAGGTTGCTTTGATAGTTTTAACTTCTTCTTGTAACACCAGAAGCTTCTTGAGAAGATGAGTCACATCAACGCTATCAAAACAAACCGGCGGTAATTTATAAAGATCTCGTGCCACAAAGATAGGAATTTTCTCTGGGTCCGTTTCCTTGAATACGCTGATGATGTCCTCCAAGTCCCGCTGTAATTTTCCCTCCTTTTTACGTTTTATTTTTCTTATGCCGGTAACCACAGCGGCAAAAAGTAACGCTTTTGCATCTAAAATATCGTCCTCCGTAAATCCTGTTACACACACACGAATTAGGCTCTCATTATCCATTACTTGTATTTTGTTTTGCACAAAAGCTAAACACTCGTTAATCACCACGTTACAAGTATTACACTTCAAAATGACTGCCATTTTGACAAAGACAGCGATGACGCACTCTAAGACACGACACAAGTGTCACAATATATAACAATATATAACTAGTGTTTATATAACTAACAAAATACTTAGTAAACTCCTAAATATCAATTAAAATAAACATCGTCGATCTCTCACAGGATGTTTAAGATAATCGCATTGCGGAATAATACAGTCTGTATATGTGTATGTTTGTGTGTGTGTGTATTCTTTATTTCGTAATATCGGTAGATTTTCATTCTTGAGAGCCAAGAGCGTATCGTAGCAACTCCCTTCTTATTACACCGTTTACTCAGCTCACCTGTACCGACCATACCTTTTAGATATGTATATATAGGGATGTATGTGTATTGATATGAAAATAATGCTTTGAGTTCTTGGGATTCTCGCCACATCGATAAATATATTATACATGACATGATATGATGAGGAGTTCATAAACAATTTTCACATCTACTATTTATCACGGTTGTCGAGCGAAGCCGCGGGCGAATACGAACTTAATGTTAATTCTCTTTTTGGCGCTATAGGTTCAGCCAGGTTCAACGAACATTTTGGTATAAGGCGAAGAAGGTGAGCGCACGCTCTGATAACGTGATTTTGTGTATATAAAAATAATATAAAAATGCCTTTATATTATTTTTCGAGTTTTGTAAAAAAAAAGAAGATGATTTCACTAACTCCAATAATAATTAATGAGTTACCAAATTTTTCAAAAATTAAAACTTGTAAGAGGTAAGTCTAAAATGGTATATCAATTTTAAAAAGGTGGTATCTTTGATATTTTGTTTTATCGACTGAAGTAATTCAAATAGTGTACTGAATTTATGATTTAACTAGATAAAAAGTTTAAGAATACTATAATATAAATATTTTTCTTCTTGAAAACTGTAAGAACTCACAAAAACTTAAAAATTCTAGAGCTCATTATAGACATGCTGTGAACCTATTGTGCCTTAAAACTCGTACTAAAAGTAGGTATCTTTCGAATGCTTACTATTTCATTCACGCATACATTTGAACAGGCATTTCTTTTCCAATACAAGGAGGTTCGCATGCTTCCTTTTCAAAGCGGAAAATGCCGACGATCGATTCTGCCGTCTTCTAATAACATTCCAGGATGATATTTCACGCACCGCGATCGCAACTGTGTAGTGTTTAGACATATACACCGCCTATTGGAGTATGGTATGAAACAGTGGGGATTTAATTCTTTGCCAAAATAATACAAGTAATAAGAACAGGCAGCTCCTTCTAGTGAAAGAGGATACTGCTGACTCGTCCATAAATAAATAAAACAAATAATACTGTACAGCTCACACAACATTATCTAGCCCTAAGCTAAGCAGAGCTTGTGTTATGGGTACTAAATAACTGATATACTTAATACAATACGTTACTTATATCGATATTTTTTATTATACATAGTAAAATACTGAACAAATATCTGCAGATCGTACAAATATTTGTTACGAGGCGAGTATCGAACCCGCAAACCCCTGCGTCGCAGGCGAACCTTCGCCCGCTGCGTCATAGAGGTCGTCAGTTCAGTTCAGTTCATTATTAATTACGTTTTAGGTTACATGTCAGGTCTTAAATATAATTTACAATTAATTGTATAAGTACATTAATACATGGGTATTACAAAATAAAATACCTAGTAAGTAATAATAATTAAAAATTGATCGTCATATACGTCAAATTACAGGTGAAATTACAGGCACATGAGACTTCTCACCTTTATGTCTCAGGGTGGCGGGCGCAGTGCAATGCCACATAGGGCGCGTCCTAGGTGGACGTGACCTATGAGGTAATGCACTGTTCATAGGCAGAGGTCGCCGCTTAACATCAGGTGGGCCATCTGCTAGATCCGCCATTCAAGTAGTATAAAAAAAAAAAAAAAAAACGTCGGGTATGTTATTCCCCCCTGTTTTGTTGACTATATTATATCATTCATTTTCATTTTAAAAGGGCCTAGTGACCGATGATGGAAGAACTAGTGTGTTGAAAGGATTGGCAGTGAATCCTCGCTGAGGCCCCTTTCATGCACACGTCATGTCGTCTTAGATTTTTTGGTTCTAGGTATGCCGGTTTCCTCACGATGTTTTCCTTCACCGTTTGAGATCACTTATATTGCGCACATAATTGTTTCTAGTTAAAAATATTTTGGTGCACGACCGCGATTTGAACCCACGACCGTAGGATCAGAAGTCGGGGTTCCTACCACTAGGCCATTAAAGCCCTTATTAGAGCTCATTAGAGTTCATGATACTTCCTAGTACACATCAAACCTTGCATGATGCATGGTTGATGAAAGCGTTTATTTTAAAGCAATACCTAAGTATATTGAGCCACTAAATACTTTTTTGTAAAACTGGTACTTCACTGAATAAAAACGTAATCCTCACGAAATCTTTCACAAGTCCTCGCTCTTAATTGCCGTATAACTACGGCAGCTTCGACATCATTTGCTACGGATGTCTTCCTGTTTTTCTCACCTAAAACACTGAATAGCCAACAGTTACGAGACTCGGCGTTGGGTAAAAAATTGCTCGTTTGTACGTGATGAATGAAGCTTGCGGCGGCCACGTAATTGGGTGTCGAAGTCTCAAGCTGAAAGCATACACATGTCCGCCGATCAGCACGTTATCTGATAGACCATTGTCTCCAGTTATCAGCACGGTGTTCACTATATATCGTTCGTGTTGCATTGTCTAGCTAAAGGAAGCATACATACTTACATCCTACATACATACATACATAGACACACGCCTCTTTCCCCGAAGCGTAAGGCAGAACCTTAATTAATTGACGACCACTGTGGCGCGACGGGCGAACGTTCGCCTGCGACGCAGGAGGTTGCGGGTTCGATTCCCGCTTCGGAACAAATATTTGTGCGATTCGCAGATATTTTTTCAGGGTGTTCTGGGTATTTTCTATTTATAATAAAAAATATCTATCTATGTAATATATTGTATTAAGTATATCAGTTGTCTAGTACCCATAACACAAGCTCTGCTTAGCTTCGGGCTAGATAATGTTGTGCGAACTGTCCAGCGATATTTATTTATATTTATTTTAATGGGCCTTTTTTCAGAGTGGGTTGCACCGTGGGATATAGACGTGACAAGTGGTTAGCTCATCGCCGCCATTGTGAAGAGCTAAATAAAATACTTATTTTATTTATACTTACTTATTGTTTCCCACGACTGACTCAGCTAACGCTTTCTTCCAGTATAGAAACAAATTCCATAATAAGCTAGCAACCAGGACAAATCTTATACCAACACGAATCTTATCAACAACTCCGGGTAATCCCTTAGTCGGCTTTTACGACATCCAGGGGAGGAGACAGAGGTGTCTATTCTTAGGCCGGACACACCTAAATAATAACTTTAACATAATATAACCTCGGTAGCAGAATCAGTCTCTTTGTAGTCGTCGGTTGCCCCTTCATGTCAGCTATAATGGCCTGCCCGTTGCCAGTTAAACTTGAATAAAACAATTCATGAAGTTTAAATTGGAATTGAAGTTTCTTACATGGAGGCGTAGACGTAGAGGCTTTTCATAATGTTCTTCTAATAGAATCGGCTTAGAAAGTTTTTATACAGGGTCTTTAGTAATATACTGAAATACTGAAGGTAATCAAAAGGCCGTTTCTCCAAACAAATAAATTACATTTTAAAATGAATTAACGGCTTTTTACCACTGTTTTTCGTCGTTTTGATGACGTTTAGAGACTGAGCTCAGAAAGTTCTTCATCATGAGCACCGCCCACGACCGGAAAATAATTACCAATCACGATAGTTTAAATTCTATGAATAATACTAATATTACACTAAAATAAAAATACTAGTTAAGTCTATGACGTCGGGGATAGAGCGATAAACCTCTAGTGAAGTTTGGCAAGACACCTGGCCAGACGTGGTGACGGCCGGTGGAGTAAAGCCTCGACGGAGTGGTGGCCGAAGTCGGGCCGAAGAAATCCGAGTATTTTCTTGTTTAGGGCTATCTAGCTAAACTGATGATATTTATGAGATACTATCAATTAAAACATGTGTGTTAAGTTTTCGCGAACTCAACTTTCGGTAATACCTGGTTGAGAGACGCACAGGACAGAGGAGGCTGGCAGAAGAGAAGGGAGGCATGTACCCAGCAGTTGGTGATTCCGAGCTGAGTTGATGATGATGATGAGTTATACATATTATACAATTTTGAAGAAAATTGTAAAAAATTAATGATTATGATTAATGTCAATTCGATGAAAAAAGACTGCCATAGTAGCTTGAATTCGACATCCAAATTCATAGGCTGGAATCCACAAAAGCGTAGGTTCGCTTCTTTTCTTCTTTTTTTTCCTACTTTGATCGCTGGGAGTAGTTCTTACCTATACACTACTTTTTTATAATCCCACACTAAGATTTCCTATACCGTGAATGAGAACTAGGAACACATATCTGCAGGTCATGCATTTGTTCCGCAGCGGGAATGGAACCGAAACTATTGCGTCAAAGCCGGCTACTCGCTTTGCCATGGATGTCATCTAATATAAAATATATAATTATAAATAATAAAAAAAAAAAAAAAACTCACTAATAAACTCTATTTAGCTAGGTAGGTTTAATATTTATGATTAGGGTAGGTCTGTTTGGAATAATCTCTCACGAATCAAAAGCTAATCACATATTAATATGTAGTAATTAGGTTCCCGGTAACACATCCCACATTACACACTAGTTCCATTACCAGAGCTCTGTACTAGACTAGTCTTCTCCCGCGACTTCAGCCGTCAAACAACTCCAATTTAATATAATAATGTTTTTGACATCTGATTTATCGCAATCACAAACGTTTTCCACTTCAAGCTGCGTGTCAGTAATTACGTCGTTTACAACAAAGCATAACACCCTCTTGCTCCCCCATTCGTCAGGAGGGTAAGTCGATTGTGTGAAGAATTTTATAAAACATATAAAACTCGCATTGGGACATAAACGATGAAGTAGAAAATGTGATAAAGATAACGCGTCAGCGCACGTGGTAAAGGTAGATTTCGTATGAAACATCGTGACATTTTTAAGGGGGTAACCATTTTTTTTTTTACATTGACCTTCTGTTGCCGTAAGGCCTATTTCTATTTCGTTTACCTATTTCTGCGCAAAGCAGTAATGCTCGCATTGCTGTGTTCCGGTTTGAAGGGTCCGCAAAGCAGTAATGCTCGCATTGCTGTGTTCCAGTGTTCCGGTTTGAAGGGTATGGGTACCGGTAAAATTACAGGCACGTGAGACTTTTCACTTTTATGTCTCAGGGTGGAGGGCGCAGTGCAAAGTGCATGAATGGTGAAACTTTGCCAAAGGGGACCTTATTACTGAGCGTACAATATCTGTCTGTCTGTCCGTCCGGTTTCTGTCACAGGCTATATCAAAGAGGAGGTCCGAGAAGGACCGATAGTGATAGCGCGTTCTAATTTATACAGTAACGACATCTATTTGTGACTAAGTAAACTTTGGGACCCGCCATTATGTGTAGTTTGCTACGCATGTCTGGTCTATTTTTACAGCACCTACTTACTTATCTCTCCCGTCGTAGTTATGAATATCTTATTTATTATGATTAATATTCATTGGTTTATTACCTAAAACCTTGATTTTATGATAGTCTATCTATACGTTTTAGTCTAGACATTTATGTGCATTTATTTTTGGGTTTGGTTTATCTGATGTAAGAACGCTGTCTTCTATCTATACCTAACAAAGAGCTTAACCTGATTGACTGACTGACTTATTGATTAATTATCGCCGAGCCCAAACAGCTGGAACTAGTAAGCTGATTAAGAGTATGTCCATTATTTAGCAAAACAACCCTCTTAAAAGAGATTTTTATAAATTCAACACCTAAGGGGGTGAAAAGGGGAGAAAATCATTGTATTGTAATACAATAAAGTATTTGGTCTTCATCGTAGCTAAGCACGGGTATTCAACTAGTTTTATATATAGTGAAAAGATTGATCTGTTGTTACACCAACGTAAATTCCAAAACAAAATCAAAAAGTTTACGTTCAAATGATTAGTGCGGTTTTAAATGTGCACAACGTACCGGTTTTCGTTGTGGTTTTGTTTTGATAAACCAGAGTAATTGGGGTCCTGGCCACTCTGTGTAGGGGCAGAGACCAGCTAGTGGCCCTGTAAGGAGCCTAGTGATCAAATATGAAAGAGCCAGTTTGGTGAAAGGACTCAGTGTGCCTCGTAGAGGCTCTTTTTGTCCGGTAATAGTTGCCATCAGACGTCAACATCTCGCTCACAGTCGCGTGTATGACACATGACACCCAGAGCATTGTTATAAATGCTCTAAGTATAACCCGACTCTTTCCGCCATTTTTGAACAGAGACGTCGTCTACTTTTATTTTATATCTTTTCCTAGTGTGTTTTTTAGTTATTTTGTGTTATTTTGGTGGCATTTTAACCAATGTAGCTCGGTTTTAAGAGCACAAAAATAAATATTCAAAAATAATAAGTGAAATTAAATGGAAGAGAATTGCGTGAGTTCTCAAATTTGAGGAAAGTCTACCAAAGTTTTAGTAAAAGGGCCACCATTTTACTAAAACATGACTTGACTGTGACTTTGACGATTTGGAAGGAGTGTAACGTTGCAAAATATATTGAAATTACAATAAATAAACTTAAAAATGGCAAATAATTTTAATGACGAATATAACGTATAACCCTTATTGCCTTATGGCGCACCACGTCAAAATGAGATAACGGTAGAATAAAATCTACCCAAACGCAGTGAGTATGTTCATTCGGCGTGAATCGGTGACGTCATTATACGACGCGCTGAAAGCCGCGATCGTCGACATTGCATCACAACGATCGCTTCAGCTACATTCGCTCTTTCGCATCACTTCCTCGCGCGATAATATATCTCGAACAATAAAATGGTGGAGAGCACAGCACTTTCTGCTCAGACAACGCCTTCATGGAACCCAAAAAATCTTTCATGCTTGGCGTAGTTTTGCACAAATTCTAACCACGTCGAAGCGGCTGAACCGATGTCGATGAAATTTGGTACCCAGATAGTTTATGAGATGAATTGAGCTATAGGCTACTTTTTACCGTGGTAAAACGCAAAAAAAGATGCGGGCGGACACGAATCATGAATAAAAATTTCTAGTTCGATTTATGAAACACATTATGCTATGTATGGATGTGTTATAGGTATTTGAGAATATTTGCCTCGAGATTTATCTGAGACCACTGGTCCGTATAGTCTCAGATAAATCTCGAGATGACGTCATTATCTCGTTTGGCGCCCATCTCGTGCACAAGATTTTTACCAGGTACTTTGTCCATACTAAGAAAAGTTGCAAAAATTATGTTTGAGGGAAATGTGTTTGAGATTGAGCTAAACCACTAGATATACCATAGATCTACAATGTACAAGATCTATGAGTCTATGAGGTATACAAACCTCATACTTCACGTGTAAAAATAGCATAGACATTTTGTACAGCTTGTTCACCATAAGATGGCACCTGCCTTGGTTAGCCGCCAACAAAGGCAGGTTACGGTAAACGAGCTGTAAAAAAATTTAGACTTTTTTTTTACTTCTTGAATGACGGAACAAGGTGATGGTCCACCTTAGGTTAAGCGGTAACCTCTGCCTTTAACAACGCATCACCTAGGATGCACCCTATGTGGCATTGCACTGCACCCACCACCCTGAGACATAAATATGAAAAGTCTCATGTGCCTGTAATTTCACCGGCACCCATACCCTTAAAACCGGAACACAACAATGCGAGCACTACTGCTTTGCAGCAGAAATAGGTTTGAAGGTAGTACTTCGCCGGACGAACTCTTTCACAAAAATGCCCTACTACTGCTAAATACATCTCTCAGGCTTTAACTTTCAGTGTACAGTTTTATAATGTGTGTTATAATTTGTGTCAGCCGACCTATTACATCACAGTGGTAGCTATGCCTTTGTTGTACGTCATCGACCGCAGATAGTCAGGTGCATGAGACGTGGTTTACATTCAATTAATTATTGTAGCCATGTTAATTTATCACCCAACTAGCAACTCGCCCCGACTTCGCACGGGTAGTGACGGGATGAAAAGTAGTCAACTTCCCACCCCCCTAAAATATCTAAAGCAAAAATCTGCAAAAAATCTCTAATTCTGCTAAAGTAGTTTCCACATCCCAGTTTCCAAAACTTTTGTTTGACCAAGACAGCCAAGACAACACATGAAAAATAATAACGTAAATGGCGTAAAAAACAAACACCGTCACCTTCCATCGCGCATGCCATGTAGCGCACGCGCGTAGCCACAGACCATAGACAATGTTACCAAAATAAGTATAAATCATGGAAGTATTACTTCCTCCGTGGTATAAATTGAATAGAACCTCTTTGGTCTGGCCGTAGTATATTTTAATGGAACTAGAAATTATTTTGGTAGGAAAACAATGCTTTCTTATTAGAGGCGAAGGTAATATAAAATTAAGTAATAAAACCTCAAAGTTAAAAATTAAATGTTTTTAATCAGGATTTTACGATATGAGTGTAGGTAAATAATAATTAATGTATTGTATGTAGTAGTAGTATAACAGTTATAACACAAAAAAGAGCTATAGCGATTTCTACTTTATTTTGATAGGTACCTTTTTAACGACACCCTCAGTGCAACGCATTAATGATCTGATAGTTAAGACGATGCCCGATATCATTGGGTATGCAGACGACAGCACTGAAAACAACGTTTCTTTCACTATATTATTATGTCACTATAGGCCCTATTCACCATGGGCGGATCTGCGTTTATCCATTAATAGTTGCTGCGGCCTAGCTCCGGTTTTGGATAAATGCAGGCCTTCCTTGCCCGCTCAAAAGTGAGTTGGCAAGGAGGCGAATGGTCGTGGGAAGATCGCGGGTCGCTGAGATCCCCAAGGCAAGTCTGATGGTCATCCTTCACATGGTTGCTGCCTGTTTTTGGACTATTTTTTCTGAAATAGACGTAAATGAAACCATCAGGCGCCTTCACGGTCCACGAGGGACCGTGTTGGTGTAGGTGCCCACTGAACTGTTGATGAGGTGTCGTTTCGCTCAGTTCCCGCGAACCAGCTGTATGCATCAGTTTTCTTGCGGGATTCTAGATGGGGCGACTCCTCGTCGGTGGTTTGGTGGGTAGGTAGGTAGGTACCCCTGTTTGCGACTGGCAGTGAACTTATAACCCTCGTGAGTTTGCTTCCACTTGCAAACGGGGAGGCATTTCCTTCGTATCCGGTGTATCTAGGTGTACTTGGGTTACATCTGGAGAATACGACGGAGGGAAGGCAGGCGGTCTCTCTTCAGTTCACTGCATGACAGATCTCTGCAGTGAAAGGGAAAGAGACCGCCAACGGGATGGAATGTTGGAGTTAGGGTGGTGGTGTGTTGGCTCTCTAATTTGCAAGGAGTTGGAGAGCGGGCCGACCATCGCCCTGACCCTAACCAGTTAGGCGTTCCCCCTATTTTTGGGGCGGGAAGGCAGCTGGCCCTCCGCATGCCCCTCGCAACGGGGAGGAGCTGCCCTCTCATCACCCAGGCAGAGTGGCTCCCTACTATGCCTGGATGATGAGACAGCAGGGAAGGGCTGTTTGTCTTTGGGTTAATCCAAACTCAAATGTGGGAATAAACGGCGAAAAGATAGTTTGCCCTCTCTACCTTCGGACGTAGCCGATGACACCCCCGCCGAGCTATGCTGGGAAGATAGATGATGGCCGGGTAGGAAGTGACATCTCTCTCTCTTGCCACGATGACATGAGTTTTCTCGCGTTTTCGTGGTGCAAGAGAGAAATGGTGATCTGAGTGAGCGCTCCGGCCACCCTCCTACGAGCCCTTGGACGGTGGCAGCACAGATTGGACCCTGTGGAGGAGGACCACATTTGGAGGGAGTGTTTTTGGTTGGCTTGTTGGCCAACCACGGGATGGGCCCGTTGGGCGTCGCGCGAGATGGGCACCGGTGCGTTCCGTAGGAGATCCCGGAGCCCATCGACATGCGCAGAGGATGGCCACCGGGGTGTTTTTAGTGAGCTCACGAGCCCGTGAACCTCATATAACCGTATTGCACCCTCAATACAGTCCGGTATATGGTAGCAGATTTCCACCTCGACAAAAAAAAGGCCCTTTTCACTATACCTCATGCTGGTTTCTGAGCTAACGCAGGGTGACCAAGAAAGAACCGGTGACTCGAAGTAGTACTGAAGAATAAAGAGGATTGCAACATCTGTGAATTAAACTGAAAAATCTTTTTGTTTCAATTTTAATTAAATGACTGCTGTCAGTTCTCATTACGCAACGCCGACTAATAAATCCTCCGATTGTCCTAATTATTTTATAGCCACTAGTTAACATATGACCACATCATGAGAAGTAACGAATTCACTAAATAATGATTACGCTGCAATAGTATGAATGATTCATTGGCCTGTATGATGGATACATCTGCGCATTGCCGAGTGCAAGCGTGTAGTGCGGTTATTAGCGAGAACGCTTACAAATCGTATAGGGACGGTGTTGACCTCGATCGCTTAGGTATATCATACCGAAGTTTTAGTAAGCACTTTCGTGTTGAGGTTCATATTAAAAAGTATTCATATTTAGTAGTAGTAGAGCTTTTTTGTGAAAGAATTCGCCCGGGGAAGTTCTACCACCATGCCTAATTCTGCCGCAAAGCAGTAGTGCTTGCATTGCTGTGTTCCGGTTTGAAGGGTATGGGTGCCGGTGAAATTACAGGCACATGAGACTTATCATCTTTGTCTCAGGGTGGCGGGCGCAGTGCAATGCCACATAGGGCGCGGCCTAGGTGGACGTGACCTAGAATGCACTGTTCATAGGCAGAGGTTACCGCTTAACATCAGGTGGGCCATCTGCTTGTTCAGTCATTCAAGTAGCATAAAAAGAAAAAACACAAGTTGGTACAAGTGTGTAATGTTGGTGATTACCGCTGAGGCGCTATTGAGACCCGAGCCGTTAGGTGAGGGTCTCAAGAGAGCCGAGGACGGTAATCATCAATACAAACGTGTATAATGCAACGGTTTTCAACACACTTGTGAAGAAAATAATAATAAAACAGAAATACACACTCTATGTAAATGTTCAACTGTCTCTATAACTCACTAGTGAATAATAGCAATGAAAAAGTTACAGTTTTATTACAGGTGTAAAACAGAAATACACACTCTGTGTAAATGTTAAACTGTCTCTATAACTCACTAGTGAATAATAGCAATGAAAAAGTCACAGTTTGATTACAGGTGTCAATATGTGCCTAATTGCGGTGAAATTAGAGCCACTTTATGAGCAAGTGTGTTGAAAAATTAGTTTATAGGTCGAGTCAAAATGGCCCTACAGATTTCGATGAATAATAATTGGAATTGATGCTTATGAAAATGGTTTTTTACACAAAAAAAAAAAACAATGTTTTACTTAAACCATTTTCTTTTCCAACAAACCTTGAGAGTTTCCAGACAAACTTTTGAGTTTCTAAAAGTACCTCAGACTAACGCCGAAAACACTAGAAAATATTATGATAGCCCAGATTGTTTTAGCGTCTAACCTCGAGAAGCAACCTCGCGGCGAGATCTATGAAGAGATCTCTCGCCATTATTTCGGCGTGAGTCTAGAACAGTTTTTATAATTCTTTGTAACTTGGTAACAATAACATATCTTGTTATTGCACCAAGATATCGATACAAAACTATTTAGGAGTGGGAGGTTTAGAGTCAAGTTATTGTAAGAGAAAACTGGGTAAGCTCTTTGGAAAAGGTTATTTGAATAAAAGGTTTTTTTAATTAAAGTTTAAATATCTGAACAAAAAAATCTGAACGATTTCAATTATAAGTATTTAATTTTGTAAAAATAAAAAAACCCTCAACGCAATGAAACGGCTGAACCGATTTTGATCAAACATAGCTAAGAAAACTCCCGACAAATTCACATTTCAAACAAAAAAAAAAACTTAATCGGTTCTTCCGTTCGGGAGCTACGATGCCACAGACAGACACACACACACACACAGACACGTCAAACTTATAACACCCCGTCGTTTTTGCGTCGGGGGTTAAAAAGTGTAGGGATTAAAATAAGAATTTAACCAAAATTTTCGTGTATTGTTATTTCGATATCTTGCAGTGTTTCAGAAGATATATGTCCCGCGCGAACGAAGTCGAGGGCACAGCTAGTCTTTATATCTCAGGTTTATTGTCAAAGCCGTGGTATTAAATTTTCACTAGTGATATTATATTTGCACTATTACATTTACAACCGTCTCATTTCCTTCTCCATATCACGGCCCATAAACATAGTCCCTTGGTAGGTTGGTCTAAGTGGTTTTTTAAATTATTTTTGTAGTCATCCTGGGACCACAATCGACAGTTATTATTGGCCTGTGATATTGACAATCTAATTGTGAAATTAACGTAAGACTTAGAATTTTTGCTGTACATTCTAGATCTATGGAAATCCTGTTAATATTATAAACGCGAAAGTTTGTTTGGATATATCTTTGTTACTTTTTCACGTAAAAACTACTGAATGGATTTTGATGAAATTTGGAATGGAGATAACTGAACTCCCAAAATAACAATAAGACAAGACCGATAGCGATAAGACCGCCCATTGTACTTTTAATTATATAGTTAAGTTTGTTTCTTTTTGTTTGTATTATTAGCTATTAAGGTGTACAATAAAGTATTTTCTATCTTCTATCTTCTTTTTTATCCCGATATTCCCACGGGATCGAGACTTACTCGGGTGAAACCGTGGGGCGCTGCTTGTTATAATTTAAAGAGTAAAATTATAGTACCTCATGCGGTTTTTACAATAATCCTACTACATCTATATGCATTAAAATATATTTACGGAAGTAATACAAACGAAAATATTTTAAGGAAGTATAATTTTCTCAATGTTTGTATGTCAGAAAAAACAGACATAACGGTAATTTTTTGGGTCTATTTTTGTTACGTATCTGTTTTTTTCCTTTCAAATCTCAAGCAGCGTGTTGGGACCAGCGGATTATCGCCAAGGCCATAAACAAGTATTTAAATCAGGGGTACATAAAAGACACGACAGAGGACAATCAATTTTGTTTTGTCGTACAAAAATAATAGTCGGTTCGACGAGGTTCTCCGGTCTCCCCCGTGACATCCATCGGCTTGTTCCCGAGAGCTCCCGAAAGAATGACACTCGGCCCACTTTCTAGAACTTCAAGAAAAACGTTTTTTTTACTTTGGATCTCACCTTTTGGTAAGTTGCGATGTGGCCGACGATCGAGTACAAAGGTCTAGAAGGCACCTATTCACTCTTGCCTTGATTATAGTTTTCAGGGAAGGTTTTTTCTCCCTTGGCGTATAGTTGGCGTTGGCGACCAACGTCGGTGCGCCAGACGTGCCATATTGGTTTTTCATCCACAAATCAAGGTATCTTGGTGCCAATGCGCTGCACGTTAGCCAAACACTTGTTCGCGGGCGTGTGTCGAGAGCGCTGTGTTTACTTTGCCAAAAATTTAGACAACGTTTGGCCCAGCCACTGGCCCAATAGCTGGGTCATCACTAATGCTGGCCGAACTATTGCACCAGTGTGTAAAAGCAGAAGTCAATTTAACACGGTTCAAAACTACCCTCGTGATTTCAATTAATAAAATACTATTGATTGGAGTATAAATGATCGGAAAAACACCTTTTGCGTGTGTCATTTAGCGCTGATCTGCAAAGGGTTGAGAGCGCTCGAGAACAAGCCTACCTATCGAGGCCGCATCGTGTGTCACAATGCCGATAGACATCAGTTCGCGTCGCAACGTAATGCTAAAGTGATTTTTATTACATTCGATTCGGTTGCTTTGTTCATATTCCAAGCCCTTGTGACATTACTCTCAGGAACCGAAAATATCAGCTGATGCGAAAATACGGGAATTGGGACACGTGATCCGAAATACCTGTACTTAGTTTGCCAATGCACAGGATGTAGTAGACGGACCAATGACATTGACGACGTCATTGGAAGTCGGTGGATGGAGATGCCTCGATACCATTTGTCGTGGCATTCTATGGTGGAGTATGTCCAGCAGAAGTCATCTAACAGCTGATTGGTGGTAGTTGGACCATCAAGAAGCCTAGGCTTCCTTACACCTCAAAGCTTCCTTCTTTACAAGATTTTATTAGCTTGATCTGTATGTTTGTATGTAACGGAATCTTTGAACTTGATTTTAACCCACTTCAAAACGTCGGATTAAATTGAAACTCCAATGACAATACAATATGATGGTGACAGCGAGCTGATTTGATGATGGAGATGGAAGGTGGACAATGGAACTCCTCGATGAATAATAGTAGACTAGCAGTGAAGAGTGTTTTGATAAAATATTTTTCAATTCAAAGTTATTACATTCACAGACAAAGGCTCTTTTAAGATCCAACCCAGGGGTCTCAAGACTAAGAAAGAACAAGATGAATGTCAGGAGTCTCACTTGTAGGTATTCACTGCTAATTACCACGAGTTTTATTATGAGGTTCACTCGTTAGGCAAATGCCATAAGTGCAAAGTGCCTTATGGCGGAATGGCACGCGACCGCCAGGCGCGATTTGACATACTGTGTCTAGAAAACTTATGAGTTGATATGTCGGGCTCATAATTCTGTGTGTTTTTATTGGCAATGGATCTTTAATAACTGCAGGTGGATTTATGGGAGTGATGGCAGGGGTTTGTAAGTTAGCGATCAGAATTAGCAACTGGGGTATCTAAACACAACATACAAAAGGACCATTAATATTCCAGACTAGCGTAGCTCCTCTGAAACCACGTTTAATATAGGGTTCCGAAGTTGACTTTAGTCAAAACTAGATGTCACCACTAGTAGAATAGAACGCGATATCGCTGTCATGCCATGTGGACGTTATCTAAAGCCGTGAGTTTTTGTCAGTATGGTTAATCGGTGCAGGGGTTTTTGAGATGCAGGGGTCCAAAGAGGTCCAGCAATAAATATCTAACTCAACTCATACCAATTTACCGATAAACGATACATCGCGAAGTAACGTTCGAGGCGAACTACAAAAAAAATATCCACTTGATGTCAATGAATAATACCTATGTCTGCTTTATGAGTGGGTATGTATAGTTATATATATATATTTGTGTGTATATTATACTTATCTATTATTCTGTAATATTTTCTATAATGTGTAAGTTCATTTGTTTTCTTCTAAACCGAAATATGGGTACACCCCAACCAATCTTCCATATAAGTTTTTTTTTTTTTTTTTTTTTTTTTATACTACTTGGATGACGGATCAATCAAGAGGCCCACCTGATGTTAAGCGGTAACCTCTGCCTATGAACAGTGCCTTACCTCATAGATCACGTCCACCTACGACGCAACCTATGTGGCATTGCACTGCGCCCGCCACCCTGAGACATAAAGATGAAAAGTCTCATGTGCCTGTAATTTCACCGGCACCCTTACCCTTCAAACCGGAACACAGCAATGCGAGCACTACTGCTTTGCGGCAGAAATAGGTATGGTGGTAGTACTTCCCCGGACGAACTCTTTCACAAAAAAGCTCTACTACTACTAAAAGCTACTAACTACTACTACGTTCTACTAAGTTTAGCTCCTCTCCATCCAAAGGTTGTCAAGAAGGTTGGAAGAGATCGCTTTTTAGCGATAAGACCGCCCATTGTACATTTACTTTTTGTTTAATTGTTGTGTGTGTTATTTTAACTAGTTTGTATGGTGTGCAATAAAGTATTTTCATTCATTCATTCATTCACCTAATTTTGACTTTGATTGTGAGCCCTAAGATGATATCTTTGCGTACAAAAACCACCTGAAATCCTCATTCATTCACTGCGGTAACACAAAGTGAATGTCTAGGGTGTAATTTGAATGGAACATGTCTGTAAGTGGCAGCTGAACCTAAAGAGCGGTGCTTTGAGATAGGCACTCTGCAGGCTTGTAATTTTAGATATCGAGCGCCTTTCCCCCGTCAAATCTCTCTTCATCCGACTCCAGGGTCGTAACCAGGGGATTTAAAACACCCCTCAAATTAAAAAGAAACCATGGCAACTATAAATGAATGCCATCCCTGTGCCGCCCCTCCCCCGCAAACAAACAAGTAGACGGCCGAAGGGAAACATGAAACTATGGGGGCTTTTTGACATTTGGTTACGAAGCTCTGATTTGATTTGACTACTTAACAAATTAATATTATAAACAATTTAAAACCCTGGGTATTCTAAACACACGTACATTCTAAACACTAATTACTAATTATGTTATTATGTACTAATTATGTTCTTTCTTATTATAATTAGTTTTGACCTGTAACATTATTGTTATCAATAAATGAACTATGAACTATGTATTTTCAGTTTCCTCACACTTGTTTTATATAAATAATACCGCATTAAAATCGGAACACCTGGTGCACCATAGATCCTATTCTTCGTGTGCTGCTCATCATCAGACCCTCAAGCCTGATGTCGTCAATATGAAAATGTTGAGCTCAAACTATTAATTATTCTGTGCTCAAACTGAAAAATGCGATGATGTTTGTTGCGCGCTTGTGATCCTGGCAACAATTTCCACCAAAAATTGCTAAGAACCGTCTCGTAAACACCATATATAATCACAGAATTAATATTAAAACCATGTATAACACAAAAAAGTAGTAGTAGAGCTTTTTTGTGAAAGAGTTCGTCCGGGGAAGTACTACCACCATACCTATTTCTGCCGCAAAGCAGTAGTGCTCGCATTGCTGTGTTCCGGTTTGAAGGGTAAGGGTGCCGGTGAAATTACAGGCACATGAGACTTTTCATCTTTATGACTATATTTTTTTTTTTTTAAACGCAATTCTGTCAGAGCTCCCATTCCGGAGCTACGTGACTTCAAAAAATGAAGATAAGAACATGCCATACAGACAGACAGACATACATACTATGGCTGTACTATTATTTATTCTGTGACTATGGCCTAAAACTTAATTTATAATTCCCCTTATTTTAGTCGGCGGTTAAATGTGCGCTTTGTTACTCTTTTCCTCCAAAACCACTGAATCTATCCCAATTGGGTTCTGTCTGCTGCATAGCTTGGTTCTTTAGCAAGGTTTTAGAAGACATCGTCGCGGGGGTCGGTTTGTTGATAATAAATCAAGAGTTGAATCCCTGTTACGTCGCTGTTATTGTATAACAAGCTTATTTGTTTTACAATGTGTTATCTTTAGGCTATTTATCATGTAGCTGGAATTAGTGATAAAGGTCTAGTAAGTACCCACAGCTAAACGCTCATGAACAGTTCCGAGACAAATCCTGGCTACGGCCCCGCCCGCCTCCGTGGATTAGAATGAAAATACAACGGTTTATTATCTTCCCTTTGACCGTGTGTCTTACCTTCGAGCTCTCTTTCTCTCGGCAAACAAAGGTCGATGAATTGATTCATTTATTTCCTTCTTTTATTCGATTTTTATTCAGGAAAATGGCTGAATAACGTAATCAGAATCGCGAAGTCTAACGTAGGAGTTCTACGTTTTGTAGAAAGTCTAAGCTTACAACACAGGTTTACACTTGAAAGTAGGTATAAGTTTACTTCAACGAATTACTTTGAAATTACAGGCACATGAGACTTTTCATCTTTATGTCTCAGGGTGGCGGGTGCCGAATTACTTTGAAATTACAGGCACATGAGACTTTTCATCTTTATGTCTCAGGGTGGCGGGTGCCGAATTACTTTGAAATTACAGGCACATGAGACTTTTCATCTTTATGTCTCAGGGTGGCGGGTGCCGAATTACTTTGAAATTACAGGCACATGAGACTTTTCATCTTTATGTCTCAGGGTGGCGGGTGCCGAATTACTTTGAAATTACAGGCACATGAGACTTTTCATCTTTATGTCTCAGGGTGGCGGGTGCCAAATTACTTTGAAATTACAGGCACATGAGACTTTTCATCTTTATGTCTCAGGGTGGCGGGTGCCGAATTACTTTGAAATTACAGGCACATGAGACTTTTCATCTTTATGTCTCAGGGTGGCGGGTGCCGAATTACTTTGAAATTACAGGCACATGAGACTTTTCATCTTTATGTCTCAGGGTGGCGGGTGCCGAATTACTTTGAAATTACAGGCACATGAGACTTTTCATCTTTATGTCTCAGGGTGGCGGGTGCCGAATTACTTTGAAATTACAGGCACATGAGACTTTTCATCTTTATGTCTCAGGGTGGCGGGTGCCGAATTACTTTGAAATTACAGGCACATGAGACTTTTCATCTTTATGTCTCAGGGTGGCGGGTGCCAAATTACTTTGAAATTACAGGCACATGAGACTTTTCATCTTTATGTCTCAGGGTGGCGGGTGCCGAATTACTTTGAAATTACAGGCACATGAGACTTTTCATCTTTATGTCTCAGGGTGGCGGGTGCCGAATTACTTTGAAATTACAGGCACATGAGACTTTTCATCTTTATGTCTCAGGGTGGCGGGTGCCGAATTACTTTGAAATTACAGGCACATGAGACTTTTCATCTTTATGTCTCAGGGTGGCAGGCACAGAGCAATGCCACATACGGCGCGTCCTAGGTGGACGTGACCTATGAGGTAATGCACTGTTCATAGGCAGAGGTTACCTCTTAACATCAGGTGGGCCATGCATGTTCCGTCATGAAAGTAATATAAAAAAAAAACTTTTTTGTTTTTATTAAAATTTATCTTACTTTTGTCTTTCGAATGAGAGGAACATGAGAACGCTTGCACATAAAAGTATTCCTCTTTTTATATTTTCACATCTATTTTATGACACATTCGATGTAACGACTTCTTGGAATAAAGTTGGCTCTTAGCATCGCAGTCAATGGATCAAGCTTTGATTTACATTTTTACCCTGAAATTCCCATGCATGTTGGAAATAGTTATTTTATTTGGAAACACTCGTTTTTTTCTCCCGCCTATGGAGCATCTCCGCGATTTAATGCGAGCCGAGTGCGAGATCAAAGGGCCTTATGCATTATATTAAAGTTTTATACGAGGCCGCGCGCTCGCGCTGCTCGGCAATTTCCTTTTCAATTACGCCTACTTGAAATAAAAATACAATTTTTATTTGTGCCTTGGTAATTAAAAAGGGATTCTGTAATGAAAAGGTATACCGGCAGTTCCGGGCGCTCCTCTCAATTTCACTTCCGTTTGTTTGTAGTAGGGGCCACGCCTCCGGGGCGAAGGGTTGACGTGCACTGGTGTTTACGCGCGGGACCTGTCCTGACAGCCTTGCCCAAATTACAAACTGATAAACGATTATTTGTCGTGTAACTTATCCCATTACTTTCAACCATGCGGTAAGATTTCTGAAAAACCGGCCAAGTGCGAGCCGGATTCGCACACGGAGGGTTCCGTATCATAATTAACACATATTACTTTTTAAGGTCAAGCAAAAAACACCGACAAAATCACGTGTCTTGTATGGGTATATTTAATATAATTTAATTATTATTATTTTTTATTATTTATAATATCAATACATTTATTTAAAGAAAGAATAATACAACTAATACTAGTAGGTAAGCACAATTTAAAAAAAACATATAAAACAGTATTATTTCTTGTTATAGCGGCAATAGAAATACAAACTCTGTCAAAATTTCAACTGTTTATGAGATATATTCCGCTGACAGACAGAGACGGACGCACGGAAAGCGGAGGCTTAGTAATGGGGCACCCGTTTGCACCCTTTGGGTTCAGAACCCTAAAAATCACCTACATACACCATCAGCTTGTAAAAGTCCACTACTGAACATAGGTCTCCGCCATATAATGCCACGGTCCATCTGGAGGGGCCTTTCACACTGCGTCATCCATGCAGTTTGTGGTCGACATTCGAGAACTTTTATTTCACAACGGTTGTTCGTTCTGCGAGCTATATGGCCTAAATAATGCCTTTGCCTCGCCTGTACATTTTTTTTTATACCATTAACTATTTAGTAACATTTACTGTTCTAGGATATTCTACGCTTATAAAAGCTGGATTGCGATACCTTTTACTAAAATTTGTTATAGCTCAATACTGGTTTTTTTGTTTGAATATTTTTCGATACAAGAACTATTCATGGAAACTTCAAAAGGGTAAAGCCTGATTCACTTCGTGCGCCTGTGTGATAAAACGATTGGACTTTTCATGTGAAAATACAGAAACTGTTGCCTCTACTATGTTCAACTATCTGTTCAACCAGTTGAACAAATTGGATGAGTTTTCTCAAATTTTTTCAACTTCAAAATGTAGTTGAACTCTTTGGACTAAAAATTACAATAAGTTCAATTTCTATGTTTTTAAAAATATGATTATGAAAAAAATTTGAAAATTAAAAAACATAGTTATCTTTGCAAATCAGATACTGGAAAAATTGAAATTGAGAAAAAGATTGAAGAATGTAAACAGAAAATCAAATTATCAGATGGAACAGCAACGGTTCCCAAAATTTATAAAGTAGTTAAATCTATAAAAGATATCGGCCTCGATAAAATCTCAGAAGTTCCAGCATTTGACTCTATCAAAAGCACTCTATACAATGTCAAAAATCAAGCTGCAGGAGTACCCTGTTTTATTAATAAAAACAGAAATTGAACTTATTGCAATTTTTAGTCCAAAGAGTACATACATACACAAACTACATACTACATTTTGAAGTTGAAAAAATTGGAGAAAACTCATCCAATTTGTTCAACTGGTTGAACAGATAGTTGAACATATTGGAGTAGAGGAAACTGTTGCTATTGGCAGAACCATTTTGTTACTTGAGTTACACCTAGTACCTTCATATCTGTTTCTTCTTAGTGTGTTCTGTGTTTCTGTGTAGCTCTTGTATACAAATAAATATATATTCTTCTTCTTCTTCTTCTTCTTCAATAAGAAAACCGTCTTTGGAAGAATTATAGCCGCAGATATATAAAAAAGTATAATGGCAAGTACACGGTAGGGCTAATCCACCAGTTCAAGGTAGCACAGCGAGCTATGGAACGGTCTATGCTCGGAGTTTCTCTGAATGATAAAATCCGAAATGAGATTATCCGACACAGAACATAAGTCAGATTAGCAAGCTGAAGTGGCAATGGGCTGGTCATATATGCCGAAGAACCGACAACCGTTGGGGTAAGCGAGTTCTTGAGTGGAGACCGTGTCTTGGCAAAAGTAGCGTGGGGCGCCCTCTGGCTAGGTGAAGCAATGACCTACGAAAGGCGGCGAGCAGAAAGTGGATGAGAAGAGCCGAACACCGGGCTCAGTGGCGCGTATTGGGAGAGGCCTATGTCCAGCAGTGGACTAATGTGGGCTGATGATGATGATGATGATGATGATGTAATGACAAGTAATTACTGTTACTGTTAGCCTGAATTATCCCATTGTTGGGCAAAGGCCTCCCCCCATATCCTCCAGTCACTACGATCCTGTGCGATTGCTTGCCCATAACAATTACAATGACAATCAACATGAAATGCTTATTATTGTATGAAGATTGATGTTTTACCATCATCGCATCAGTCTGTTTTACCATCATCGCATCAGTCTGTTTTACCATCATCGCATCAGTCTGTTTTACCATCATCGCATCAGTCTGTTTTACCATCATCGCATCAGTCTGTTTTACCATCATCGCATCAGTCTGTTTTACCATCATCGCATCAGTCTGTTTTACCATCATCGCATCAGTCTGTTTTACCATCATCGCATCAGTCTGTTTTACCATCATCGCATCAGTCTGTTTTACCATCATCGCATCAGTCTGTTTTACCATCATCGCATCAGTCTGTTTTACCATCATCGCATCAGTCTGTTTTACCATCATCGCATCAGTCTGTTTTACCATCATCGCATCAGTCTGTAGAAGTCCACTGCTGAATATACTTTGACTTTATATGCCTTCACCACCTCCACATAGAACACCAAGACGAACGGTCTTGAGCTGCTTCCATTTTTTTTTTTTTTATACTACTTTGATGACGGAACAAGCAAGAGGCCCACCTGATGTTAAGCGGTGACCTCTGCCTATGAACGGTGCATTACCTCATAGGTCACGTCCACCTAGGACGCACCCTATGTGGCAATGCACTGCGCCCGCCACCCTGAGACATAAAGATGAAAAGTCTCACGTGCCTGTAATTTCACCGGCACCCTTATACCCTTCAAACCGGAACACAGCAATGCGAGCACTACTGCTTTGCGGCAGAAATAGGTATGGTGGTAGTACTTCCCCGGACGAACTCTTTCACAAAAAAGCTCTACTACTACTTCCATTTCATGATTAAGGGCCCTAACTCACCGAGATGCCATGGCGACGTCGACGCCGGCTACGTATATCCAAACAATTCATATTGAAATTTATGGCAGTTAACTCACTTGGCAACAGGTTGGCAACGTCGCCAAATTGGAAGCGTAGCCACAACCAACTAGTCACTTTGTGGAGACTGGACACCTTGCACGCTGGCAACGTAGCCAATAAAATGTACACGAGCAAGCTGCGTTCGTCTAACTCGGTGTCCAACCGGTCCAACACGGACGGACGCACAGCGCACACGTGTTTTGTGGAAAAAATGAGTTTTAATACCGAAAAATGTATTGTGGCTACTCCATTTGGCAACCAAAGGTAGCCAGAGGTAGCCATGGATACGTAGCTGGCGACGTCGCCATGGCATCTCAGTGAATTAGGGCCCTAAGTCTTCCAGTAATTTAGTAATTGGGGCTGATGATATTTGATTCGTATATTTCTATACGAAACTGACAAACCACGGTTTATTAGTGTATTGATCAAGGTGTACAAATTTTTTCGAGATAACATGCAATATAGGAGATATCTTCGTAAGAGTACAAAAGGCCTCATTCAAGCGCCCTAGCGGTAAAATAATACACGTACATTCATACATACATAGTATCCAATTAGTTTATTATATTTGTAAGTTATGTGTATTACTCATTGGAAATCCTAATAAATAAAATAAAATAAATACATAGACACACTCCTTTTTCCCCGAAAGGGTAGGCAGCTCAATGGGCCTCTTTTCACAGTGAAACCACCATCGTGAAATATAGACGTGACGAGTGGTGAGCTCATCGCCGCCATTGCTTCCCACGACTGACTCGGCTGACGCTTTCTTCCAGTAATAACACATTCCATAATAAGCTGGCAGCCAGGACAACTCTTATACCAACGAATCTTATCAATAAGTCCGGGTAATACCGAAAAATATATATCTTTTAAATTTTGATGGCGAATTCGCCAGCTATGGTCCATAACTTGCTAGTGTTCTTCTTAGATGAACTTCTTAGCACAAAGAAAACATAAATCTTCGTTTCATTTACTGGCAACAACATAGAAATAATACATTACTTCTTCTGAAAACATACACAGGTTAACTATGTACATGAATAACAGACGTAAGTAGACATAAAATTCATGGAAAACAAATGCACCCACAGTATATTCGAGTTACAGCTAGACTCCTGTCGCGCTCGTTCAATATTAATGTAATGTTTATGTAGGTAGGATATGAGTAGGTACCATGTTATAACTCGGTCTGTCTGGCCACGGACTTCAGAGCTAACTTTAGTTCTGAAGGACCTGATTAGAGGGCGTAGCTGCCGTTCCACTGATAAGCGCAATTTTGCAGGATTCGTTCAAGGATAGTCATAGGCAAGCTTAGTGATGTTCATAAATATTTAAATATTACTATTTTCGCTTTCGGGGAAACCGAGAGTGTCTAAAACACACACATGTGTGTGTTTGTGTGTGTGTGAGAGAGAGTTAGCGTGTAAGGTGTATGTATGCATGTATGTATATAATTATTAGATTTAGTTTTTATACATAATATAGATTTGTTTATAGTTTTTTTTATTCTACTTTCTATTAATCCTACATGCCGAAGTTTTACTATATTTATCCCTAACTCTCTCTCTTTATTTCTCTCTACATTTGCGACGTTACAGCAAAACTGATTTCGACAACATTTCGTACATTTCGTGATATTTATGACTTGTTGGATTGAAACATACTTATAGTAGATTATAGGCTATTTTCCTATATCCTGTGCTAGCTACGCTTAATACTCTTATTGTCCTATACATCTAATTCCATTCTCCGCTGCCTTTTACGTCGTTGCCTCACAGTTTTTGCTGATCACAAATATGAAATAATTCAGGCTTCACAGCACTTCCATGTTTTTTGTACTCCATGGTTGGTGGATACGTTATATCTGAGTCCGTAGCAGTTTGCTTTCGGCGAATATTTGCGAACAAAACAAATAAACGACCGTCCAGGTAGGTACAACTTTGAAATATAATTAGGAGAGAGATGTCCCCCAACGCAAATACACCCAATTCAGTTTTTAGAACAAATTGCACCTTGTGACTTTACCACATGTTCACTGAAGTCACATGGTTTGTTTAGGTAATATAATTACAATTAAAAAATAAGGTATTAGGTACTTAGGTATATTGAGTTTAACAAAACATAAATATCATAGTGCACCACTGAATTTATTGTAAAAACAAACAATATGATACTTGGTAGAGACAATGGACTGTAAACGTTAGTTTTAATTAGGAATTCAAACTATAGAATGAACTTCCATCTGAGGTTTTCCCGCTTGGTTACGACATGTGTCGCTTCAAGAAAAATGATCATGAATTCCTTCAGGTCTGCGCATCGACAATACCCCCGGTGTTGCCGATGTCTACAAGCGATGGTGACCGCTTTACATCAGGTGGGCCGTAAGCTAGTTTACCTACTAGTTTCATAAAAAAACGAACCTACCTATTAGTCCTTTCTTATGAAAATTGGTTGACGAATATGAATGTGTATAATGTACAAGTTGCCAAGCACTTTTTATTTTAATTTATTTTGTTTAATTTTTAGCATTAACATTGTGTCTATTGCATTTCTAGTCTAACATCAGAACTTTAAAATATGCAAATAATTTAACTGATGGAGAGTCCGTAGCGAATCCCTATGACCCCACCTTACAGGCTTTACAGACCTAGTGTGGGGAATAGACCCTAACCTATGGTCATTTAAAAAAAAATTTTTTTTGTTACAATACACATTTAACTGTCAAGAAATGTTCCCCGTATACACTGTTTAAGATAATAAACGATTTCTTTACTTTACTTTACTTTACTATCAAATAAACCTCATAATAAGGGAAAGTTAATATCCGTCCATAGCACTAAATGAAACGTATTATTTCATAATGTAATCAGTAATTATTGCCTTAACGAGTCGGTCTCTAATTTGTTAGGCGTTTTAACGGCTTTACGTATTTGAATCGCAAATTTCTTAGAATATTTCAGGAGGGTCGCTTGCTTCGAGGACATTATCTCTTCATAAAATTCAAGATCCCGTCGAGTATTTCATTGTATTTCTAAATTAAAGTTTAATATGGTTTAGCCGAATCGCAGCCGTGATAGTCGCTTAATCCCAACTAATGAAATAATCTTACAAATTCTATTTGATGAAATCGCCTTGATTATTTATAAGTAATATATTAACTTGAATCTTAATCGCTTATATTCCTAAATTAGAGATTCTAATAAAATCCGGAATAAAATTACATAAATTGCAAAGGATCTAATTAAAGTCATGTTTTGTATTCGCTACGTTGTCTCCAAAAGCCCTAGAGCTGTCAAAGCCTAGTAATTATCCCTGATATATCGTCCTAAATGGAGCAACAGAACTCAACCAGAGCCGCCGGTGGCAGGATCAAAGATATGAGTTTTGCTGCTCGCTCACTGATTCAGGGAGGTTATGTTTTAATATTTCACCGGAAGCTTTACGGAACCGCCGAATGCGCAAACATAGCTACCTTAATAACTGCGTCGCAACTGTACGCGAAGCTGAAAGCTCTCATAATCCGGCCGCCACTGCTCCAACGAAGCTTTATAAACTCCCGCTTTTAGATTAGCCGATAGAGTCTTACTGTCATCTCGGTAGTATTTTAGTCTAAAGGTCTTTCAAGAAGAAAAATAAATAGGCGAGAGATTTAATCCGAGCGTTTCCCTGTCTGTTTAAATAGGAGTCACAGGAGACGCGGCGTCTTATCGTCCCGGGCCGCACCTATTTGCCGAGCGTCCGCCGCCCACCGTAACTTCCCTTGTTTGCAAACTTGGATTGGATCGCGTTCTACTTTCTTTACTATCCACAATCTTGTTTTATGATTTTAAAATGTTAGAACTAATCATGTGATCACGGTTATGTCTCATTTTTTTTTTTTTTTATACTACTTGAATGACGGAATTATCAGATGGCCCACCTGATGTTAAGCAGTAACCTCTGCCTATGAACAGTGCATTACCTCATAGGTCACGTCCACCTAGGACGCGCCCTATGTGGCATTGCACTGCGCCCACCACCCTGACACATAAAGATGAAAAGTCTCATGTGCCTGTAATTTCACCGGCACCCTTACCCTTCAAACCGGAACACAGCAATGCGAGCACTACTGCTTTGCGGCAGAAATAGGTATGGCGATAGTACTTCCCCGGACGAACTATTTCACAAAAAAGCTCTACTACTACTATGTTATATAAACATTATCACATTTCCTACCCAATTACCTACCCATGTATTTCATCAATGCATGACTTGGCTGATATACCAGACTTGGGTAGGTGGATAAAGTGTCAGTATTGGCGGGCGGCACGAATCCGGAGACATCGCAGTGGGAGTCCAGCCCAACAATGGGATTCAATAGACGCTCCACGTCGTCCCGCTGAATGCATAAACGACTTTGACCAATTGATTTTAAACCGCTTTGTGTCCCGTGCCGTAGTTTCCTCGTTTTATCTGCGCGGCTTGTGAACCGACACATATTTAATTTAAAGTCTTTCATCAACGTCGATGAATACAATGTAAACGTTAAACATTTTAGATATTTCAAACATTTTAGAACTTGCTTACCGGTCCTGTCGCCGAGGATTATTTATACTATCTCGGTTTGTAAACGGTTGGAATATAAACAAACACATCTGTAGACATATGTTAGCGGACAAGTGCCTGCGCAGCGGGTGGGGGCGACTGGGGTGCGGGGGGGAGACGGAGGGAAGCGCCAACGAGCCTTTGTTTAGATCATAAAATTATACGATGGCAATAAATTCTTTGTTTACTCGATAAATGAATGAGTCTATCGGCTGGAAGAACGATCGATCCCATGTGAATTAAAATACACTGGGGCATATACATCAGTCAAAAAGTAAATTGAAATAATAGCGGCCAAGTGCATGTCGGGCGACGCGCATTGTAGGCAGGGTTCCGTAGTTGACAGTCACAATATGTGCACTAAGAAGGGGGCTTTCCTGCTGAGATAATGTGTCTATAAATTATCTAAGCTTTCCTTTTATACATAACTATCAACTTCATCTTAGTAATTTTCAATAGAATTTGTAAGAAATTTTCCTTTTTACATCTCCAAGTACATTTTACAAGTTGTTCGACTAACTTGTTAACTTGTAGTTACTTGCTGTTTCCTTTTTACTTTAAAGAAGAAATATACCTACTGCTGCCGTTTTTTTCACATGCCTTGCCTTTCGGGGGAAAAGGCGTGTGTTTATGTATGTATCCAAAAACAACCGTTTAGTTGGCATAGCATAGACTCTTGACACTAACAAAAGTTAGCAAATCCCAAACGGATCCCTGAATCTAAAAATGGTTTCACAAACCTACATTATTTTAAATGACCTTGTCAACGCCACCGTGCACCACGGTATAGACGAGAAAAATCGGCGTGATTAATATACAATGTACCTATACCCATGCTAAACTACAACTTTCTCGTACTAAGAGAGCCTGAGCTAAGTCGCGGACAGACATACAGATATGGCGTTACTATAAGGATTCCTTGTCGATTACGAAACCCTAAAATGAATCTATACAAACGAAATGAATCTGTACCTACAATAAATAAAATTGGTGAATAAATATACGCTTAATATTTGTATTTTTACCATTGCATTATAAAGGAGCATGGATAAATAAACATCCAATAGCTTAGGTTTGATCGCAATCTTAATGAAGCCCCATTTTCAGAATAAATCTCTTAAGCAAACAAGCTTTGTCAAAACACTCGACTCCACAAAACTTTAAAAAGAGAAATGTCAACTCTTCAGAGATAATACCTATTATCTGGTTTACCTGAGGACAGTTTGGGTAACAATGGCTTCGTCGGCAGATGTCTCCGCTAAATAAACTTGGTCTTAAATCATGGGTGCAGATAAAAAATGTTGGATTAATTATATCCTATAGAGACTGCGGTTCAGAGGTAACAATAAATCGTCATCATTGACGTGAATCGGGTACGAAAACGTTAATATCACGTATTATAGAAACAACAATGGCGCATTGTCACAGGGATTCGGAACCACGAGACAAATATTACAAACGTCATTTTGTTTGTATTTTTTCATCGGACATGTAAACACACTAGGATTCTCTACAGGGATGCGTTGCGTGACAATTTTGGGACGTAACATTTTTACTTGATTTGTCATGTGCGTGTTTTGTGATTACCGTTATTTGTCGTGTAACTTGACACCTACCTTTTGTTCCATAAAGCATACACTTGATATAGAGTTAAAAGTTGTGGAAGCCCGATTTAGAAGCCAAAACAGTTTTTATTTTCATTTTCGACGGTCTGTCTGTGGATATTAGAAAAATCATCACGCTGGCTGAAACTAAGTATAGTTGATATATTTTATAAATTATCTATATTAATATATTTTAGTAGTTGATATACCTAGTACTATGAATTAACATTTAATATATTTATTATCCCCAAAAACTTATGGGTTCCTGTAGAATAGGCTGTGTTGTCTGTGGAGGTAATCTCCGGAACTACTGAAATAAAGTTCCAGTAGTTCCGTGGTGTGCCCGGCCCAAGAATAGAACCCTCCCTCCCTCCCTCTCTTCCCGTGGATGTTGTAAAAGCTGACTAAAGGATTACCCGGACTCGTTTGTGAGATTCGTTGGTATAAGATTTGTCCTGGCTGCTAGCTAGCTTATTTAAGGAATGTGTTATTACTGGAACAAAGCGCTAGCAGAGTCAGTCGTGGGAAGCAATGGCGGCGAGGAGCTCAAAACTTGTCACGTCTATTTCCCACGATGGTGCAACCTACAGTGAAAAGAGGCCCATTTGAGGCTCTGTCTACCCTTTCGTGGAAAAAGGCGTGTGTCTATGTATGTATGTACTGATCGAATTCACAACGCGTGTGAAGCCTCGGGCAAAATCCATAGACACACGCATTTTTGCCCGAAGGGCTAAGCAGAGCCTCAATAGGCCTCTTTTCACAGTAGGTTGCTCCATCGTGGAAAATAGACGTGACGAGTGGTGAGCTCATCGATGCCATTGCTTCCCACGAGTGACAAATTATCCTCTAAACACATTCCATAAATAAGCTAGCAGCCGCAGGACAAATTTTATACCAACGAATCTTACAAACAAGTATCTTAAATACAATCGGTTTAAGGCTTGATTGTTCTAAACCTCCACTATGTATCCTTCCTGTTAATAAGCTGTTTGTTTTCCATGCTATATATATATATATATATATATATATATATATATATACATATATATTTATTTATTTTATTTTTTCTGTTTTTATCTGCGATCTATCTTCAAACTATGAGCTGCCGGCCTAGCCAAGTGGCATTCGCTTCGAAGCGATTCCATTTTTACAGTCGTAATTCAATACAAAAGACCACGTGGCATTTCGATAGCATACGTCAATCTCATACATTTTTGGCTTTTCTACAAGCGACATCGCTATTCGATTGTTACTTTGTCTACGGCCTCAGGTTTGGTTTGGATAGACGGGCTTGTAAGAGAAGTGGTCCAGCGACCTTTTCTCCATTTCTGTGCATCATGTTCTGATGAGTTCCATGATAATTTATCTATCTGCTATTCAGCTATTTTGTAGTAAGACATCTTTTCTTTTCAGTCGCTTTTTATATGAGGGCTTATAGTGAGTCGCTGTGCCAGTTGATTGGGATGGTTTCTCAGTTTTTCCTGGTAGGCTGGAGAACTAGTTTTGATTTCTTCGGATACCGTGTTGACTTTCCATGCTATATAAACAAATAAAATAACTATGCTAGGTTTGTATTAACATAAACTACTCAGCCGTAAGTACCTGGCTTACGAAGATAGGTCGCAACTAAGGCGGATTACGAGTCGTCCTTCAGCCGTCTCATCCTCGAAACGAAGCGGTGGTTGCTTATGCAAGGTACATTCGGACCTCTTTGTGGGATTCCGGAATATTTGATTAGGCAACATCCATAGACCTCCTTTTACGTGGAAATCAGGTACGTATTCAGAGTACTCTACAACACTGTGAGTTTTGCTCAATTAACATAATAAGGAGATTTATCCTTTTAGCAGTCTGGGTGCGGTTTCATCATGATTAGGTACATCCTAAACTACATGTCGTACCTATTCTTACAAATAAGGAACCTGACTTGATGCTCTTTCTTCGTGTCCACATGAAATTAAAAAAAGACGATATGAAATGAATAAAAACTTTGTTTAAATTTTAGTTAAATATAATGTTTGGTATCTAATGAAAGGTCTTTACAAAACATATAGTAAAATACATCAACTTTTGACTCATAAAAAAGACTAGATTTGGCGAAAACGCGATTGTTTTAATACTGCTTTTGTGTAATTAAGTTTAATCTTATAAAACACTAGCCTGCAGCTTCACTCGCATTTCACTGAGGTAAAAAGTAGCCTATAACTCAATCCGGGTCTTAAATCTTCGTAGCAAATTTTCAACATCCGAGTTTAATTTTAATTTAATTCAATTTTAGTTTTAATTTATGATATTAGTAAGATTTTCTTATGAGTTCTCTTTTTAGTTATGATCACGTTATTTACCTATCTACTATGTTGTAGTGCATCGTCTAAGCGTCGAGACTATAGGCAGGCGCGCCGGAAACCGGCTTTCTACATAATTGTATGCACCTATCTGGCCGCTATTAACATTTTCTTCGAAAGGTCGGAGAAGGTTCTGAGAAAAAAATTGCAACCGCTGCATGAAGTCGGTTTCAATGGAGCTTAAGATTTCGTTCTTATAAATCGTACCCTTCGATTCAAAAGGTATGCAAACTACGCGATCCTTATAAGCAAAAAGGGAAACAGTTTTTTTCAGTTCAGATCAGTGTTTACTTTAAAGTGCTAGTTTAATAGTAGAAATAAAATACCGGCCAAGTGCGAGTCTAACTCGTGCACGAAGGGCTCCGTACCATTATCTAGAAAAACAGCAAAAAAAACACGTTTAAAGTATGGGAGCCCCTTTAAATATTTATTTTATTCTATTTTGTAGTATTTGTTGTTGTCATAGCGGCAACAGAAATACATCATCTGTAAAAAAAACCGTTTAACTATCACGGTTCATGAGATACAGCCAGGTGACAGACGGACGGAAGGACAGGTAAGTCTTAGTAATAGGGTTCCGATTTACCCTTTCGGTACGGAACCCTAAAAATAGTTTGGTATGCTTTCTTGTGACAATGATAATATGGCTTAAGAAGCTACTATCTCACCAAATGAAAAAGGTAGATTGATATTGTGCCAACCTATTTTTTTTTATTTCCTTCCTAATTCATCTTTATAGTGCCAACAGTGTCCGAATAAATTGACTGTGACATACGGACATACAGACATTAGGAATGGACAGGACGTAATTGTAAGGGGTTCGTTTTTTATAATTTCGATATGGAACCCAAAAAATTATTACGTACCTGGGGTGAAGGTAGTCTAAGGGTGAATCAGATTAAACTTTAGGTACTTGCTACTTTTTTTTCCAAGATTCCGCTTGGTGCTTTTTTCTTTGAAAATTTGTGAAAGGAGATGTCCAAAAAATATATGGAGGCCGGTATAAAAATAACTCGAAATTCTTATCAACATAATAGCTATTTACGGAGAAAGGGCAAATTATTTGGCTATTTTTAAGCTTATGAAAAAAAATAAAGGTACCTCCGTTTTTTTTTCAAACCTGATTTAACTGTTGTGTTGTGCAAACAAAAGTTTAGAACTTGCAACACTCCCAAAAGGTGAATTTGATTCTTTTTGGCAGGCAGAATATTGAATTTTAATACTCTCTAGCTAGCGAGACAGGTGGCCATGGACTTAGTATTCATCATGAATGTTGCTTTAGTTCTTATTCCGAGGTATTCATACGCCCAGGCGTAGTATGCAGGCGGCATACTACGTCTATGCAGGCGGCAGCAAGAAACTTGAATTTGGCTGCAGACAGAAGACCACAGATAACTTTTCATACGGATATCCTACCGGATTACTTTCCTCTATGATCCTACCTTCGTACCGTGTTGTCGCGTTATTATTAAATATCTTCCCGCGCTTGATTTGAGTGATTTTTCCGTACCTACTTCGTTTTAGTAAAACCTCAAAGTAGGTATGTTGGAAGTATTGCTTAGACTACACCATTACACACGTGTGGTTGGGGCATCTTTGTTTCATTATGTTTTCCCTTCAAGATTTTTTTTATTATTTTCTCGGAAACGGAGGTTCTATAAAATATAAAATTAATACATTCGAGTAGCCCAATAAATAAGCTTTTTTTTGAGATATATTTCGTACTGATGGAATTTTCTCGGAATATTATACCACTTTTGACATCTCCTTTAGAATACTAACTCTATATTTTTAGGATTATCTTAGATGCTGGCAAGAGTCAAATAGAAACCTACGACATACGCATATATTTATCTTCTTCATAACTAACAAGTACTGTACTAACAACTAGTCTAACATACTAGACAAAAACACGAATTCGTGAAAACTAGTTAAAAGAAAATCGTGAAAATGCGCTTCCAACGTCGATAACTTTATAAAATTAATAAGAGTAACTATTATTCTGAAGAGTTAAGTATATTTACATTTGCTATATTAGTTGTTATATTGTTGTTTATATTTTCGGTTACGCAACAAATATTTGTACTGAATTTTCGTTTGGCGAGCGCTATTCTGTCACTTCTACCTTGATGAATTAGATAAAGACATAATTAGGAGCTCTAATCCTGATGTACTTGTAATTTATGTAGTTCTTTTGAATGGCTACTATGAATACGTATTCAAAACATTTAAATTACACGTCACATTATTTTACATACATGTATTTTCACTGAAGCATATTTTGAGGGCGAGCGCTACTATTTGAATACGTATTCTCTGCTCGGTTGGCTGAACGTAGAAGTTATTCTAGTCAATAATAACAGACATGTTTGGCTTCATCTCGTTTTGATTCCAGCCCCTTTCATTACTGGCTGAAGTTACGGCGTGTTATTAGTTCAACTCGGTCTGGTTCGCAGATGTCGTCGTACTACCAAGTATGTAGCCTCCAGGCGAATAACAACACAAATACCCCTAGCGTAGAGCCAGACGAGAGGGGTTTAGTCATGTCCACGTGGTCGTACGAGGTCCGTGAAAATCAGTGCTCTAGTTATCACTGAAAACCTTTTTTTAAACCCCGACGCAAAAACGACGGGGTGTTATAAGTTTGTCGTGTCTGTGTGTTTGTGTGTGTGTGTGTGTTTGTTTGTGTGTATGTGTGTGAACGGATGAACCGATTTAGATTTTTTGTTTTGTTTGAGAGGTGAATTTGTCTGGATTGTTCTTAGCTATGTTTGATCAAAATCGGTTCAGGCGTTTCATTGCGTTCAGGGTTTTTTTTAATTTTACAAAATTAATTACTTCTATCAACATTATTACCTTTTTTTGATAGCCGTTCCGATCTATCAATCAAATACATTATAAATATCGCAGGAAGTAGGTGGGTGGAGGCGGTTCAAGAACATTCATCGTGACATTCTGGTGGAGGCCTATGTCCAGACTTTTTTTTCTTATACTACTTGAATGACGGAACAAGCAGATGGCCCACCTGATGTTAAGCGGTAACCTCTGCCTATGAACAGTGCATTACCTCATAGGTCACGTCCACCTAGGACGCGCCCTATGTGGCATTGCACTGCGCCCGCCACCCTGAGACAAAGATGAAAAGTCTCATTTGCCTGTAATTTCACCGGCACCCTTACCCTTCAAACCGGAACACAGCAATGCGAGCACTACTGCTTTGCGGCAGAAATAGGTATGGTGGTAGTAGTTCCCCGGACGAACTATTTCACAAAAAAGCTCTACTAATCCTGACTTCTACAGGCTGATGTTATTTATTATGATATCGACACATAAATAGGTGCATTAAGGTACAACAATTTTATTTTGATCTTTTTATTGCACATTAAAATCACCAAGGTTTCTGGTAAAATTTTCTAGGAACACATTTTATTTGTAGTTGGTTTAGGGAAAAGCATAAAAAGTTTAAGCGTATTTTTTCTGTGAGCCCTTCTTACGAAATAGTTTGGTCGCTCGTCTGCCCTGAGCCTCATAAGCACAGCTGTTGGAATATCCCCTCATAGAGAGAACGCACACAAAAGGATTTGTTTCGTTAATTCACGTGTATTATTTACGATTCGTTTCACCTCTTTGGCGACAGAGATGAGCCGATACGTCTAATATTGTCTCATGTTACTTTTGTTCGTGGGATAATAGTAAAATTACCTGAATGTGGGCGGTATTGTTCGTTGTTTGAGGGTGATCCAAACTTACCCATCGACGAACTTACCCTAGTTACTCTTGGTTTTGACAAATATCCATTTCCTTATTATACGCGTAACGTAGGTACCGGTATTCCTTATACACGTAGTTATTTAATGATTTTTAGGGGTAAATGTTAAAGGGGGTAAAATGTATTTCAAAAGCAACCAACGGAACCATTATAATTCGTTTCGTTTCGTATGAGGTAGTGCTGGCCTCTGGTGTCAGAGTTTGTCAAGCCGCCCGAGGGCCTCTGACATAGCTTATCGACTGCTATTAATCAATAACAGCCGGGTCCTACAGGTTAACGTGCCCTCAGAAGCACAGAGCGATGGAAATCCGCACATAACTTAGAAAAGTCATTGGTTGCATTGGCGCAGCCTAGGATCGAACCCAGTATCGTTGGATTCTGAGTTGCACTATTGAACCGTTAGGCTACCATTGTTTATAGGATCAACCTCTTGTCTGTGTGTGACGGCGCAGAATAAGTAATAGTACAAAGTGACGGTATATTTACTCTGAATCTATTATACAACACAAGTTGAAATTTGAATCACGTATGTGTAGCATAACTAATTAATTCTGATTTTATCAGTTAATTTTGGAAGGAAAACTAGAAAACAAATATATAGATAGATAGATAGATTAACACTTTATTGCACACCAAATATAAAAAATAAAAAAGATAAAATAATCAAAACAATAACAGTAATGTACAATGGGCGGTCTTACCGCTAAAAGCGATCTCTTCCAGACAACCTTAAAAAGTAAAAAAGTATAAGTAAAAAAGTAAGTATTCCAAATAAGTATTTCTTAGGGTGGTAGTGGTATCGTTCGTAATAAAAGAGTGAGAAAGAGGGTAGATCGATATATCTGCCAATAACATCTACTCGCAAAGACTTTAGTCAGTTCTCCCGTGATCATGGCGCATGCAACTGTGCCGAAATATCGGGAACATATAAAACTCAAAAATCATGGTAAATATCCCGTTTCTAGTGAAAATTAAGTATTTCTTGTTCCTCTTTTCACCCTGGGTTGCACTATCGTGGGATATATACATGACTAGTCGTGAGCTCATCGCCACCATTGCTTCTCATGACTGACTCTGCTAACGCTTCCTGCCAGATTCGTTGGTATAAAATTTGTCCTGGCTGCTAGCTTATTTATGGAATGTGTTAGTACTGGAAGAAAGCGTTAGCTGAGTCAGTCGTGGGAAGCAATGGCGGCGATGAGCTCACTACTCGTCGCGTCTATATTCCACGATGGTGCTACCCACTGTGAAAAGAGGACCATTGAGGTTCTGCCTACCATTTCGGGGAAAAAAGCATGTGTCTATATATGTATCTATGTATTTCTTGTTCCTTATTATTTGATCGGTCACATTAAACACTTGACACCTTTTGTCAAGTCAAATCAAATGAAAGTTGTTAAAAGAAATACTTCTTTTTATTATTAAAAAGTGCTCAGTTTAAAAGATAATAAAGAACATAAGAAAAACAAGCATTCCTCCACCTTTGTTATCTAAGAATAAGCATATTTACAAAGCTTCACTAGTTCACAGGAAAACCCAAACAAAAATCCTATATTATCACGGGAAACGAAAAATATTCTTAAGGAGAAAATGCTTATAAAACGTGATGCTTAGTACTAATAAGTTAAATTGGTCTAGTGGTTACTATGGTAGCATACTAGAACGGAACCCTCTCCTCGCGAGTTCGACTCACGCTTGACGGTTTTTGTAATATAGTTTCTCAATAACTTTTGTAATTATTGCGAAGAGTTTTGGGTTCAACTAGGTATGTAACTACAATCGAGCAAACATCACCGAGCATTTGGAAACAGTAAATAACTGCTAAATGAAGCGGAGTCGGCGAGAAATGGAGGTCCCGAACTATACGATTATCTTATAGGATCCCAAACTGAATTGTAAGATTGTGAATCACTGAGCTGTGACGTTCGGAGTAGGCCAAAAGACTAGTAAAACCAAGTTCGACTGAGAATGGCAAGCAACACTTTGATGTTCAGATTAACTTGATATTCGTTTACAACTCAATCATTCCGCACACAGCGACCCACTTTGCGAATCGAAGCGGAAATCAGGAGAATTGTCTACAACTAACCGTTATTTGAGACGTCGCTTAATCACTCAAGGGCAGGACAGTTCAAACGCAAATATTAATTACTGCGGCTATTCCGGCTCACCTAATTTGGAAGTCGTGTAGGCCGGACGAAAATAAAAAAAGACGGAAAAAACAAAATAAAAAATTATTTCGGTATCAATAAATCACTTGAATATGACTAAAAACAGAAAAAATAATAATAATCACATAATTGGAATTAAAAAGTTTTAGTTGGTAATTGTTATTGAATTACACCTAACGTAGTGTGACATTTTTTTTACAATAAGGTTACTAACCTCATAAATGATAAGGGCTCAGATAAGCGCGATAAAAAAACAGTTTCACTATCACTAGTATATTTGACGACCTCGCCTGCGACGCAGAAGGTTGCGGTTTCTATTCCGGCATCGGAACAAATATTTGTACGATCTGCAGACATTTGTTCACCGTTTTCTGGGTATTTTCTATGCATAATAAAAAAAACTATTTAAGTAATGTATTGTATTGAGTATAACAGTTATCTAGTACCCATAACATGGTTCTGCTTAGCATGGGGCTAGATAATGTTGTGTGAACTGTCCAGCATTATTTATTTGTTATTTATTTATTTATTTATCATCATATTTAGACGTCCACTGCTGGAAGCACTGCTGCCTGCTTCGCCCATATAGAATGCAATAGGGAGATTTGCCATAATCACCACGCTTGGCAGGCGGCTTGGTGATCGCAGGATTGGTGTTGATTACTAAGGTTAATGCTGCTACTCACTCCCTGGTTTAAAAGTTTAAGCGATTGTTATTGAAATTGCAACCAATTAATAAATAAATAATGCTGGACAGTTCACACCACGCTTGGCAGGCGGCTTGGTGATCGCAGGATTGGTGTTGATTACTAAGGTTAATGCTGCTACTCATTCCCTGGTTTAAAAGTTTAAGCGATTGTTATTGAAATTACAACCAATTAATAAATAAATAATACTGGACAGTTCACACAACATTATCTAGCCCCAATCTAAGCAGAGCTTATGGGTACTAGATAACTGATATACTTGATACAATACATTTATTTACAGAAAGAATAATACAACTATTGTAAGGTATATATATACCAAATAAAAATTAAACATATGAAGCAGTTGTGCCACCTGAAGACCGCTGCTAACGATCTAAAGATAGCACAACTGATCCAAATCACTAGCAGACGGAAGCGTCCCGGAAGATGCTGGCTGCATTAATGCAATACATGCTTAATACAATACATCACATAGATAGATATTTTTTAGTATGCATATAGAAAATACCCAGAACACCCTGAAGATATATCTGCAGATCGACAAATATTTATTCCTAGGCGGGAATCAAACCCGCAACCTCCTGCATCGTAGGCAAACCTTCACCCGCTGCGCTACAGAGGTCGTCTACAAATAATACAGAAATAATAATGTTGAGCCGGACAAACATATAAAAGCCGGACATAGCATTCCTAGGCCTACCTTATTTGAGAAGTTTGTCGTATCTGAATAAACAATTAAACTGGAAGTGTTGAGAAGGGACGGTGAGGTCCGACACGAGCACGGCCGTCTCAATACAACTACTGATTAAATAGAATAATCCAACTCCTGATTGCTTAATCAAACTAGAGTTACTTCAGTCTTCAAATTCAAACATCCTACAGTTTATTGATGAGATAAAGGAGGCTGGGCACCGTTGGCGCTTGCCGGAAGTGCGACAAGAAATGTGACATTCCTTCATAAATTCATAATTCTATGGCAAAAATACTATGTAGAATTGAAATTATCATCGCATAATTCCCGACACGACCTTTGAGCGTGGTCACGGTCGGTGCTCTTAGTACGAGAATTTGATAGTATTCGTATTCAAACTACATTAGGTTTCGTTTCCTTCAATAAATTTATTGACAGCGTCCTTAGTTTTCTCCTCGTTGTCGCTAGGGGGCTCTGCAAGTAAATGTATGGAAGGAAACGAAACTTCATATAGTTTCGAAAACTATCAAAACTTGTACTAACCCCCCAGAATGATAATACTCGTAGTAAGTGGTGTAAAGTGGTAATTTTTCAGAAAACCAAATTTTGCTTAGTATTATTCAAAAACTATTTTCCGTCTTTCTAATAACCTAATTATGCTTGGAATCGTTACATTGTGTTTTGTCTCGTTAGATACTTTGTTTTGTCTCATTTGATCGAATTTGAAAATGCCTGTTAGAGACATCTATTGCACTAACAGGTATTTTCAAATTCGATCAAATGAGACAAAACAAGGTATTTAATTTAATTAATAAATTTTGTAAAAACTAAAAAAACCCTCAATTCAATGAAACGGCTGAACCGATTTTAACCAAACATAGCTAAGAACACTCCCGACAAATTCACCTTAAAAACAAACAAAAAAAAAATGAAATCGTTTCGTCCGTTCGGGAGCCACGAGTGGACAGACACACACATACACACACACACACACAGACACGTCAAACTTATAACACCCGTCGTTTTTGCGTCGGGGGTTAAAAACACTGAGTAAACCATTCAAAGGATTATACGCGTTTTATAGTAAGCACAGATAGGTTACAACTGTGTTTTTTAAACGTCAAGTAGAGTACGCGTCATGTAAAAAGAACGCTGGAACGCCTGAAGAAGTATAACCGCCAGCGTTCTTCTTACATGACGCGTATTTTAGGCACTCTACAATGTGGATATCATGTGCATGGCAAATAACAAGCACTGCGATTAAACGGTTAGGTACTCTGTCAAAAAATATAGGTGTAGGTATAAAACAAGTAAGTTCCAGAATGCGCCTGAAATATAAACCAAGTAAGTTCCAGAATGCGCCTGAAATATAAACCAAGTAAGTTCCAGAATGCGCCTCAAATATAAACCAAGTAAGTTCCAGAATGCGCCTGAAATATAAACCAAGTAAGTTCCAGAATGCGCCTCAAATATAAACCAAGTAAGTTCCAGAATGCGCCTGAAATATAAACCAAGTAAGTTCCAGAATGCGCCTCAAATATAAACCAAGTAAGTTCCAGAATGCGCCTGAAATATAAACCAAGTAAGTTCCAGAATGAAATAATATACCGCCATTCGTAAATATACATTTTAGCCAGATCACATCATTTGTTTTTAGGGTTCCGTACCCAAAGTGTAAAACGGGACCCTATTACTAAGGCTCTGCTGTCCGTCTGTCTGTCTGCCTGACTGCCTGTCCGCCTGTCACCAGGCTGTATCTCATGAACCGTGATAGTCGGACAGTTGAAATTTTCAAAAATGATGTTTTTCTGTTGCCTATAACAACAATTACTAAAAAACAGAATAACATAACTATTTAAGGTGGCAAGAAATATTGTATGGGATACAACAAACGTGATTTGTTTTTGCCATTTTTATAGATACTTAGGTACGTACCTACGGACGGAACTTTCGTGTGCGAGTCCGACTCGCACTTGGCCGGTTTTAAAGTTCAGGGACTCGTGTGAATCCACAATCATTTATAGCTCTGGATTGGAATTTTCTAATCTCCTAACATAAGGATTAAACTAACAAAATTACACATGACGCTGATATTGAATAACACGGAATCATGACAAAAGTTCACAGCTGGCACGTACCGCAGCCTAGCGTGTGCCTGACGAACCGTGCAAAATGATAATTAAGAGAAACTGCTCAGTCATCGGTAATACGATAGCTGGCCATGTAAATTACAATGGCAGAGGCACAGTCCGGAAGGGAATAGAGCTGAGTCAATCTGGCATGACATGATTTAGTAGCACTAGCTCAGGATGAAGCTAGTGCCACTAAATCATGTCACACCAGATGATACGAAGCATTTTAGCGACGTTTATTTTAGAGACCTGGGTTCCTATGCAGAAGGAGTATATGGCCAGGGCGATCAAGGCCTCTGCATACAAACGAAGTTTGCTCCTGATATTTCTCATCAAATTCCATGACATTTTGTACACAGTGCACTAATATTATAGATCCGTGCATGGTTTGTCAGTTTCTTATAAAATTATATGATTTCCAAATCACACGACTTAAAGTTATGTATGGAAATCTTATAACCCATGCTAGCATGGTTCCATACAATTTAATGAAAAACTGAGAAACCACAGATAGATTGTGTATACAAAATGTGATTGACTTAAATCTCACTAATATCACAAATATAGCTATAGCCGAGTTGATAGTGCCCACAAATTTCGTTTCCAGCATCATAGCTCGTTCTATAGCCAAATTGGTAATGGCATCGCCAATCACAGGCGAGGGATGCGGGTTCGAGTCCTGCTTGAACGGATTTTTTAGGTTATATATAAATTTAATATCTTATATGTCAAAGTTACAAAGTATGGATGGGTGTATGTTTGTTACTCAATGGCGCCGAAACTGCTGAACCGAGTTCGATGAAATTTGGTACACAGATACATTATGACCTGGATTAAGCTATTTTATGCTGATAAAACGTGAGCGAAGCTGCGGGCGGACACTAGTTATTAGTTAATATACAAATGGGGATCACACTTCGTTTTATATGGAGCGGACTAGCGGTACACTCTTCAAGGCTGGAGTGAATAGGTGCCTTCTAGACCTTTGTGCACTATCTTCGGCCACATCGTCAGTTACAAACAGGCGAGGTCGTGATCAAACAAAGGTCTATCATTGCATTAAAAAAAAGTGCTTTAATCTATGTCTTGGTACACTATTCACTAAAAATAAAACTTCATAACCTGTGCTGGTATGATAGGCAGCCACTGGACTTTTTCTGAAGTCTACTGCTACTAATTACAACAGATTGAACCAGCCTGTTTGTGTGTAAGCTGTGGCAATGTTTATAACAATGCCCGCACTCGATGTTTCCCATTAAAAATTAATAGAATGTAAACACAAAATTAAGTTGAGAGAAGCGCGCGTTTTATTTAGAAACTTTGTGACGTCATAAAGCGGAATGCTTTGTGACGTTTCACTTTCAGCGAGGGAGTTACACAATGTGGAAAATTAGCGGAATTCAGGAGCCGAGCTTACCGACGTCGCTTACGAGATTTCGTTAGAATTTATACGTATGAAAATCCTGAGCAATTCATATGGTCAAAATAGAACTTTTATTTTCTTATCTTATGTTCTCTGCATATTATTTTTTTTTTTTTTTTTTTTTTTATATACTACTAGAATGACGGATCAAACAAATGACCCACCTGATGTTAAGCGGTAACCTCTGCCTATGAACAGTGCATTACCTCATAGGTCACGTCCACCTAGGACGCGCCCTAAGTGGCATTGCACTGCGCCCGTCACCCTGAGACATAAAGATGAAAAGCCTCATGTGCCTGTAATTCCACCGGCACCCTTACCCTTCAAACCGGAACACAGCAATGCGAGCACTACTGCTTTGTGGCAGAAATAGGTATGATGGTAGTACTTCCCCGGACGAACAAAAAAGAAAAAGCTATACTACTACTAAAACCTATATATACCTGCGAGAACCAGATACCAGTACAATATGGTTCAGAGTAGAGTGACTTGAACCATAAAACTCCTAAAGTCTAACCATTGTTGTGGTTTTTACTCTAAAGTTGATGAATGAGGAGCATGAGGCCCTCCTCTCACGGGCCCTCAGTGGCTTTGGAGTGTCGTTTCGCTAACACATTGTCGGTCTAGTCATTGTCTCTCTCGTTACACTGACGCTTTTATTTACGCCCAAGTGCACCCCGCCTCTATTGCAGTCAGGGTTGATAAACATCCGGCTTTTAGGCTAGCTCCCGGCTTTTTAGACAATAGTCTGGCATTACCTAAAAGTTCTGAAGACAAATAAAGTCAGTGAGAATATAATACAGTAAGTTGTAAATTGTTCTTTACCTGTATTCATCTGCTTGTGTGCAATAGACATTTTTCCACTAGCCGGCATGGAACCGGCACCGGCCCGGGAGCAGGGAAAGGATCTGTATGAAAGCTGTGTCATCGTCGCCTTCGCTGTTCAGTGGAAATACGTGATGTATATTTTCATACACCTTGCTACGTCTGCTGCCGGGCGGCAGCTGTCACCGTGACGGTGCCGGTGACGTGCCGGATAATTAAAAAATGGCCAATAAATATCTATTGGGATTTTTCAAATGAAAATACACAAACCTGAAACATATTATCGCGTCCTACAGTCGACAAGCAACCGTGACATAAACTGTATCTAGGCTCTGGCCAATGAAAATACAACAACGTGTACACACGCGTCTATAAAGATCCGTTTATATCTCCAGATATTGAGCGTGCCAGGCACGTGCTGTGGTAAACATCAACAGACACCGTTTATTTACATCTAGCGTGCCAGAAGTATGCAGTGTCAGACACCGTCCTCCGACTCACCTCCAGACTCGTCCTCCGTGCACGGTTCCGATGGTTCTTTTCACATGGCCCGGCAGATAACCACAGACGTTAACCAAGCAGACAAAATATTCTTTCCGTGAATACTGGTCGAGCACGGCCCGTTTCTGTCGGCGTCTGCGCGACCGTGCTACGATAGATATACTCGTAGATACGTTACAGATTGTATATAGAAGAATGTTGTTTTGTCTGCCACGGCACGTGTCTGGCACGCTCTAAGTCTGTAGATATAAATGGACCTTTAGATATTCTTAGGTATGCCTTTAAATAGAGGAATTACGATCTGTCAATGAAATGATATCAATTTGCTGAATGTTTCCGACTATTGTAATTTACGTGTACTCTCTAAGTCACGACGAGCTGGATTATTAAGGCTCTCGTAGATATGGGATCATTCAACCTGGGAATATCGAATTACGCAGAGACTGGGCGCATTGTTGGTTACTTGCACGTGATATTTCTTTTGTGATGAAGGAATGTCGGCATTATGAGCTGTAAGGGATATTCGAACAAACGATCGATCGATAGATGGACGAGCATAGGATCTTTGGGAATGCCACAAACAGAGGCCTGGTATATACTTGGAATAGACAGATAGGCCTATCTGTCGTAGCTAAATTCCACTGCACCCATCGGCTAGACTCGCTAGCGCTGTCTAAGCTGGCTTATCTATACAGCACACTGTGACACGGTTATTTCACTGTCAAACACGGTCACACATCTCATGTGTCCGCTGTAAACTTATATATTTTACAAAATGTTAAGGCAGCCTTAGCTAGGCTGTGGTCGAAATATTGATCCTATTGATCCACCATGGTGGACGGCCCTCTCTAGGAGAGATTTGGGCCCCAGCAGCGTTGATGAAACATAACCCAATTCTTTCAATGTTCAAAGAACTAGTCTGACGAAGTGGAATGCACAATTTTGCCTCCTGCGCCCTAATTACTGATGCGGTCTAGTTTAAAAACTTATATAAGTTTTGGAAACGAGTCTCTACGAAATGCAAATGCATTTGCATTTCGAAAAGACTCATTTACATTTTGTTGTCTCGCAACTAGTCGTGACTGGGCTTTTGAAACAACGTGATTATGTGTTTACAAGAAAAGTAAGTACCTATAGTAGGAAGATTATTATAAACAATTAATGTTTTGAACTATTTACACAAGCCGAACCATGGCACAAGCTCTGCTTAGCTTGGGGCTGGATAATGTTGTGTGAGCTGTCCTGCATTATTTATTTACTTTATTCTCATCTGTATTTTTTTAATTTTGGACATACCTACTTGTATTATTGTTTCTGTAAATAAAGGTATTTGGTCTCTCAACATCTTTGTCAGCCGGTTGATGTCCACTGCAAAAGATCCATTAGTTTTGATAGTTTTCAACGCCTATTTGTGTAAATGAATCCGACCTCCGCTCGTATTTTGGTAGTGCGATTGCAATAGCAACACCTAGGTACATGCCGAATAAGATCTGAAAACGTTATCTATGCACACTGCAAGAACGAGGAGTTGATTGATGTATATAAGAGTTCTTATCCTATCTCCATATCCAAAATACATGGGCTGAGCAACGTAGGTGACAGAGTAAGTAAAGTTAAGTTTAAAATATTCCACTTTTACCCGTATTTGCCGGAAGTACGGCTGAATAGTGGACTTATTACGCAACCGGCGGGTCGCGGAAATTGAATCTGAAGGCACGCACTTTCCGGCGCCGCGTCAGTTCGACGCGCTTGCAATATTACCGACTATGTGAACGTTTTATTGACGTTTACTATACTATACTGTGTATGTGTCCAACCACGGCTTCGATCGCGTTATATCGGGATAAAAAGTAGCCTATAAGCTCAATCCAGGTCTATAATGTGTACCAAATTTCACCGAAATCAGTTCAGTCGTTTCAGCGTGATCGAATATCTTACATCTAAACATACAAACTTTCGCATTTATATCTTATTTTAAACATATTTTATCAATATCTTAAAAGGCGTATGAGTGAAAATTAGCAAATTAAAACAAAAGAATATAAACTTACTCTGTACTGAAAATGCCCTGAAAAAAGGTTTTTAAACGAAATTGTGTATACCTTCGTTAATTAAAATAGTATGGTTATTTTAGTCTAGGTATTCTTAGTCTAGGTATCTAACCAGACTCTACCTGTGTGTTTATAAAATCAGTCTAAGAATATAATGGTTTCCGTGACTAAGACACAGTCGTTCAAATATACACACTTTTAAAAATAGGTATTTATTAGAAAGATGTACCGTGTGTACTTTCATCGCAATATATTTTATTAGACAATTTATCAATGAAAAGGTTTGGCTCTTGCTGGAAATTTGTCGGAAACCGAGGCAATGTGCTCTCCACATGGTCCGGCAACACCACAACTACTCAGTTTCCGGATCCGCAAGGGAAAGTGCCTTTGGCTTTGAGCCAATAAACGCCTACCATCACGACGCTATAAAATTAAAAGTCGATTATTGTTAACGACAAACTAGTAAATAGATAAAAACCTATTATACTGTTTTAGAAAAAGAAAAAACCAACTCACAAAAGGTGTGTCTGTCTCGGGTCCTTTCCTCAACGACCGTCTAGCTGGACCATCCATCGTCTATAAGTCAACCATATTGACGCCCGCTATAAATTATCTAAGAATAGATTAAATGATTGTCAGCGAGTATTATTTTGTATTCTATGAATAAAAATAACTTTCTTACATCCGCTCCGTTACAGGCATACTTTATATGCACTTCTACTCAATTTATGAAATAAATATACGACTTCGATGATTAACACTTTTGTCTCAAAAGGATTACAGATAAACTATTAATACGTCTTCATTGGTTATAAACCTGGAAAGAGATATTTATTTACAGCTGCGACAAAATTTTATGGATCAATTGTCAGTAAAATTTGTTTGGATTTTTCAACCGGAAATTGAAAAATACCTTGTTAATTGAGATTTGATGATAGACTGAGTACCTATAAATAAAATCTTCTGCATATTTTATTTTTAAGTCAGATATCTCATATTCCGTGCGCTCATTTAGATTTAATCTCGACCGGTAATGATTCACAATAGCACTACACTACTCTACATTACACCAAGGTTAGCTGGAAGAAAAAGCTGATTAGCTTTAAGTTCGCCTATGTACTGCTTTTTTGTCTTGTGCAATAAATAATTTTCCATCTACGTATAGATCTAGTATAGGTCTTCCACGTATCTATTCAAGACAGATTTCAGACTGTTCTTTTTATAGGATTTTGACATATATCAAAAGAAACAAAATTTAAGCAGAAAATGTAGTTTAGAAAAAATCTAATTACACAAAACAAGTATGAGGAACTGTTTGTAAATGAACGTTTAATATTAATTTTGTCTGAAAATTGCCAGACACGTCTGAATTTCGATGTTATCGGTGCTTTAATTTAAATTCAAAGCACACAGCGATGTGTCGCGAGTCAACAGAAATTGTTTGTTTGAAAAGACCGTAGTGGGGGCTGTCAACACGGCCAGTTCGGAGCTCAATGTGTTATGCTCACTAAACTTGGCTACCGTAGTTTGCGCCCTATCCTGGAAAAATTACACTTTCATATGAACAGACCAAGCAAAAGTGTGAATTATGTGAAAGGGGTTATTCATGATACAAAAATATACAGAGTGGATTTTTTTGACTTGGACAGTATGGGCATATCCGAATCCTTAAGATATATGGGAATACTGTCTTTGGTACCATTTACTCATTTTGTATGTAAACTATTTTTGCGTAGTTATTTTTTTAGTCAAGCGTGAGTTCTCCGTAAAAATGAGTTGTTCTGATCACGTTTTTTTTGAATGCATATTGACTACATCTAAGGATTGTTTAATTGCCAAAATACTTTACAAAACACTATGCCAAAATAGTTTTCATGCAAAATGAGTAAATGGTTCCAAAGATAGTTTTCCCGTATATCTTAAGGATTCGGATATGCCCATGCTGTCCAAGTTAAAACAAAACGCTCTGTATAGGTAATTGACAACCAAACTCTACTTTTGTGTTCTGTCTGGTACGTTGAATGTTTTTTTTTAGTTTAATGTTACATGCTTTGATGAAATCCTAAGTTCAACAGGACAAAAAATCTTTGCAATAATTTGTGGTATCTAAATTAGTTATACCCGAACGAAAGCGTAAGAGGTAAAATATATTGGATCACTGCGGCTACGGATTTTTCCATCCCCAAGCCGCTGAAAATCAGCCACACACAGCAATAGAAACCCAAAGGTTGTTTATTCACTAGCACCGGGCAGATTTCCAATCAGATCCGACGGTGCGAAAGAGATTCTAATAACATTCAAAACTCGTCCTGCGGGAGGCGGTGTCAGTTTAATTACGATCCTGTGCTGAGACTAGGGATGATAAAGAAAAATTCGGGAAAGCTCGACAGCTCCGAAAATAATATCCGAAAATTTCTAATAAAATAGCCGGAAAATAGCCGGAAAATCTTGCCTTCGAGTCCCAGCAATGGGTTATAGGCCGATTATGATATTGTTATATTCTCAATAATTATAGTTATTTTTTACCTATCTACCTGTTGTAACAGGTGCTCACACTCGACTGCTTTCTGAACGTATACTCCCAACGTCCCTCACCTGTCAGGCCCCACTGGGGGACATTGGGAGAAAAAAGTGCCAACGTCCCCCGCTCATGACAACGCGCAGAAATTTCAGATTTAAGCAGAAGGAGAACTTTTTGTTTTCTGTTTTTAAGTATTCTTTATGATGATCACTGAACACGATTCTGCTGTCAGAATTGAAAATAGTTGCCGCGATTTTGAATGGACAGAGAATAACAACGGTGTTAAAACGATGCTGGAACATCGCTTCAAGAAAGTCAATCAACAATAGACATTACACATCCACTGTTGGACGAGGCCTCCCTCAAATAATTCAATAGGGAATTTGCCATAATCACTACGCTTGGCAGGCGGATTGGTGATCGCAGTATTGGTGTTGGGTACTCAGGTGGATGCTGCTACCCATCTCCTGGTGTAATCCCTTAGTCGGCTTTTACGACATCCATGGAGACGGAGGGGTCCGGAACCAACACAATAATCATCGTCAATTAAGTTCCTACTTTAATCAAATTCTACAGGCATTTTCTTTATCGATTCAACTTAGCATTGAGTATTACAAACATACTTATTACAAGTGTTCTAACATGAATATCGTCACTTAAGCACAAGGCTTACAAGTACTAACCCTGGTCCTAAAAAAACGCTGAATATCATTAAAATAGTTCTTCTTTCTCTTTCGATCGAATTTCCAATTGCTTCAATTCAATGCAAAAAAACAAAACACTGTGTTCGAAGGATAATTCAAGTTTTATAGTAACACGGTTAAGCCGTATACAGAAAGAAAGCTGGAAACTTATAAGCACTTACCGGCGCTTGACAGCGCTGGTAACCCGCGCAGGAAAATATATGAACGCGCGCCGATAAGCATTGAACGGTGACGACAAGTTCCGACAAGCTTCAACACGTGCTGGTCAGCGCTGGGCGCTGCAATTTAAAATTAATGAACAACTGCGACAACACGTGCTAACAAAACCAAATCATCGTCCGATGAGTCCGACATTTTGCTTGGTCTGCTTCAACCTGCTTCCTTTGTGTAGAACGGACCAGCACTGTCAAGCGCCGGTAAGCGTTTATAAGTTTCCAGCTTTCTTTCTGTATACGGCCTTATGCAGCATTGAAAGAACAATTTCCAAAATCCGGTAAGGAGGCCTGCAATGTTCTAAAGTGGGTGATCCAATTGCGAGTTGGCGATTTGAAGGTATACTCGTAAACTGCTGGTTCGTTGGATTTTCGACTCGCGTTGGTGATCCATTGACGTACCAAACAGTCGACTCTCGATCATACATAGGTATAATATACCGCGGTCTTAGGATTTCGAGCATGCGCGAAGAGCCAACGAGCCAAACCACGGTATTTTATAACCGCGGTTTGGTAGGTGCTCTATTGACGGCCTATACCTCTGGCTCGCAGGCTCGCTGGCGCACCAGCGGTTTTATTCGCCAATGGATCACCCGCTTAAGATCCGAAAACATTATTTTAAAGAACTTAAATGAGATTTTAGCCGGACTGAGCTCTGAAAGCCAGATGATTTTCGGCTACAGACACCAGACACCAGGCAACTCTAATTGGGACCCACGTCTTCTCCACCATCACACTGGATTTATTTTTTCTCTGACAAAAGACGATTAAAAAACTTCCTAATGAAAGCCACGCAAAGGGTACGATCAAAATATTTGTTTAATTGACGTTTCTATCGTTACATAAGGCTTGCGGAAAATACTGTTGAGGACTCAATCAGGCATTTTTTAAAAGAACGTCGTAATTTTTGACTAATTGTATTTTATATTGTTTTTTTTTGAATATCGTGTAATTTTGGTGGCATTTTACGGGTGTAACTTAGACAAAGAGCACATGTGTGGTGTAGAAATAAATAAATAAATAACTAATGCTGGACAGTTCACATAACATTATCTAGCCCCAAGCTAAGCAGAGCTTGTGCTATGGGTACTAGATAACTAATATACTAAATACAATATATTACATAGATAGGTATTTTTAATTATACATAGAAATATACCCAGAACACCCTGAACAAATATCTGCGATCGCACTAATATTTGCTCCGAGGCGGGAATCGAACCTGCAACCTCCTGCGTCGCAGGCCAACCTTCGCCCGCCGCGCCACAGAGGTCGTCAAATAAAAGCAGACACTCAGTCTTTTCGGATCGGTTCGCTTTAGGATCCTGTCCTCCATGGTTGGCTTGGTTTTTCTAACACCATTTTAAACTGGGTTATGACATGACAGAAAGTCTTGATGCCTTGACCCAATTTTATCACATATATCACATATATAGGCATCGACAGACACGGAACGGAGGCCGCAATGCTCTAAGCATATAGGTAACTTTATTACAATATCAAATTGAATTTTCACTTGACCTGGCGAAATTGCTTGGAGTACTTTTTTTAGTTCCTCAGAAGCCATTAAAAGAACAAAAGAAGAAGAATAAAATAGGTACTTTCGTTTTCCAACTGTTTGTTCAATGCATGCTATTTTTGATGCGATTTGTAGCTCTTATTTATTTTTTAGTTATTTAAAATTGTGTCCGATTAATTGTGTCCGTACTGTATGATTTATTTTGAAACTACAGCCAGGAAAAGACGATAGTAGCAGCAGCATTCTAAGGCGAGGCTGAAAAACAGCGTGGCTGAGCCCTCGACCTTTTCTCTTACACTAGACTAAATATGTTATTTTTATACCTATATCCTTTGTTTATTAGTATAGTGTAAAGAATAAATGCCCTTTTTTTATAGTTTCAGTATTTTGTAACCTTTACATTATCATCAGCCTATAGAAATTCACTGGTGGACATAGGGTTCCCCCTAGAATGCCTAAACGAACAGTCTTGGGCAGCCTCCATGCACGAACTTTCTGCGACCTCTTTAATATATTTCGTTTATCGAGAGGGGATTCCTTCGTCTTCCGCGACATCCGATTTGTGGTCGCCATTAGAGAACTACCAACGGCTGTCAATTCTGCGAGCTATATGGACTGCCCATTGCCACTACAACTTGCTAATTCCTGTTGCAGGAAGTCGGTGGATAGAGGTGGCTTAGGACTGTTCGTTGCTGAATTATATAGGGGAGGCCTATGCCTAGCAGTGGGCTTCTGTAGGTACCTACCATGCAAGCAACTGAAACTTTTCACACATGTTTAATTTTCAATTGTTGGTTTTAAAATACCTAAACCGAATTTTGTAAATAAAATGATGAAAGTGATTGTTGATTGTGTGCAAAAGTTTTATTTTAGTTCACATCCAGTTTTGGTTCGTTTCAATCATAGTTATGTGTATTTAATAGAGGTTTGTTAGTAAACTTTGCATATTTCCAAACAAAAGCCGTCTAAAATCAACACCGACGTACTATCTCGTAGTTTGTCTGTGTGTTTTTGTTACAGCAAAATCTCTAAAAGGTGGCGCTGCTGTCGAACATATTCGATCACGGCAGATATATGGAGTTCAGTCAGTGTTTGTGGCTCTTGTATACAAATAAATATAGATAGATAGATAGATAGATTAACACTTTATTGCACACCAAATATAAAAAATAAAAAAGATAAAATAACCAAAACAATAACAGTAATGTACAATGGGCGGTCTTATCGCTAAAAGCGATCTCTTCCAGACAACCTTTGGATGGACAGGCAAATACAAAATATATATATTCTTTCTTTCTTCCTTTTTTTCTTTCAGTCAAGTTAAACCGAAAAAGTGGGTCGTGTTTGCAAAAGTTCGGGTCACGCTGATTTTTTATATGTTGTTAGGACCTTAACCAACATAAAAAAACCAGATTTACAATTTTCCAAGTGCTGTGCGTTCGGCGGTGTGCCCTAAAAACCATGAAATATGGGGGTTTTTTTCAGTTTTTGGTCAATATCTTAGTGAACGAAGGGTCTGACCGGTACAGTTACTGCGAATACTTTTAAAGGAGACTAAATTTTCTACAATTTCACACTAGCGCGAGCTCTATAGAGCCATTGGTTCCCAAGATAAAGTTCTCCAAAAATAGGCAATTTTTACCTAAAAGTGTTTTTTTTTTCAAAATGTTCACTTATTCTGTGAAATATCTTCTAAAATACGCATACCACCCACGTCAAATATTATAAAAATGAATTTGTAGTAAATTTAATTAGCTTTCATTTGAGACGAGCTAGAGCTAGCGCTAGAGTGAAATTGTAGCAAATTTAGTCTACTTTATAAGTATTCGCAGTAACTGTACCGGTCAGACCCTTCCTTCACTAAGATATTGACCAAAAACTGAAAAAAACCCCTAAATTTCATGGTTTTTGGGCACACTGTCGAACGCACAGCACTTGGAAAATTGCAAATCTGTTTTTTTATGTTGGTTAAGGTCCTAACAACATATAAAAAAAATCAGCGTGATCCGAACTTTTGCAAGCACGGATGTACATCTTGACTGGACTAATGAGTATCAACGATTCTACAACTAAATTGTAGGTAGCTATTAGTTAGTCTTACAAATTGCTCACGTTACTGATTTTAATCAGTATTTTTTTTCGTTATGGTTCACCAAACAAATGATTACATATGCCACGGACTTACTGACTGAGTTTGATGTGTTTTCAGCTGGAAAATATGAGATACCTGAAACAAAAACCAGGGTCAAATGAAACGAGGCTGGCGAGTAAATTTTTTCCACCATTAACATAATTTGAGCCGTATAGGTGTCGGCCGTATGCAGATTATAATGGCGTTTGAAGTGCGAAATGGGTGAGCATGACGGCAAAATGCCGCCCGCGAGAGCCTTTGTCCCCAGGAAGAGGAGATAACAGACAGAACCGAACTCAGGGCGAATTAACCCCTAAATAAACGCCGCTGTCTCCATTGCAGTTCAATGCCAAACATCATCATTGGCTGCCTAAATGGGACGCGCTGTCAATGGGCCGCATACCGTGGGCCAGGTTGTCAACGTCCACCTTTAGATATTTACTGCTGAACGAAACCTCCCCCATAGAATACAGCGGGGGGGATTTGCTATAATCACCATGCAGCAGGACCCAGATGCGGGCAGTCTGCTGCTCCCAATCCCCTTGGGGGATTTTACGACATCCATGGGAGGAGACGGAGGGATCTATTTTTAGGACAGACGCATCTTGGAAAACATGCTAAGAATCGGTCTGTCAGAAATAAAGGTTATTTTGTTCAATGAAAGAAAGCTTCGAAAAGAAGGTCTTGGAACCCAGTAAGGTGAGTTTTTTTTTTTTTTTTTTTTTTATACTACGTGGATGACGGTACAAGCAGATGGGCCCACCTGATGTTAAGCGGTAACCTCTGCCTATGAACAGTGCATTACCTCATAGGTCACGTCCACCTAGGACGCACCCTATGTGGCATTGCACTGCGCCCGCCAGCCTGAGACATAAAGATGAAAAGTCTCATGTGCCTGTAATTTCACCGGCACCCTTACCCTTCAAACCGGAACACAACAATGCGAGTACTACTGCTTTGCGGCAGAAATAGGTATGGTGGTAGTACTTCCCCGGACGAACTCTTTCACAAAGTTCAATTATGTTTAATTTAAATCAGAATTTTCTTGAAAAGAGCTGCCAAACGGACAAGTGCGATCGAGACTCGCACCCTGAGGGTTCCAATCCTTAAATTATTTCGAAATCATCGGAGCCCTTTTCGAGTTTCAACCACTTTTTCCTACAAACTTCACCAAGCCACTATAAGGGTAAAAAAGTTTGCGCAATTTTGGACATTTTAATTGCTAAAATTCCAAACAGAATTGCAAGATTACTGGAAGTACCCTACTAGAGGTTATAATTTTCAAGATTTCCATACAAAAATTAGAAATTTAATGCCCATAGATCGTTTTAATGCTTTGAGTACAAGTTTTAGGGCACTATAAAGCTCAAAGATTTTTTTACATACCCCAAAAAATACCGGTGGTGTTAAAATAGTCCGATAATGTTATCTAGCTCATGCCATGGTATGATACGTATGTTATAAAATGCTGAAAGAGAACCCCAAACACACCCTGGCTACCGCCCTGCAGTGTGCCCAGGAAGAGACACAGATAACAGGTGAGGAAGGCGCGGAATTGATGCCGTTATTTGAAAAACGTCCTGATAAGTCCCCTCCGGTCCCAAATAAAGGTTGAATTTTCAGGATAGGTTTCAAAAATGTTCACCTTCATTTAAAGTTACGAGGCCGTTGATTACATTCTCTTTTCATTCATTGGAACGGTTTTTGCGTTATTTTTATCAGCTGGCTATATCGGGACACTGTCATTGCTGTTACAAAGTTTTTGATAAGGTTTTTCAAGTTGTGGGGATCATCATCATCAACCTACTGCAGTCCACTGCTGGATATAGGTCTCTCCCATGGCACGCCACTGAGCCCGGTTTTCGGCGTTTTCTATTAGTGTCTTGCATTGGGAGGTAGTGCCCATAATCGCCACGCTGGGCAGACGGGTTGGCGATTGCAGGACACAGCTGATCCCACCGCTGACGCTGCTGCCCGTCAGCAGCCGGGGGATTTTACTGTGCCATAGTTAGGAAGGGCTATACCGCCGTCAACCGGTCGTCAGAGCTTCGTCAGTTACTGCAGGATGTTCCGCGTGCAGGTGAAGATGACATTTGGAGCAAGAGATGTTGTGTAGCCCCCTTACATCCCAAGTTGTGGGGATGATTATGTCCAAATACAAAGATCCTAACAACGTTAAAACAAAGTTTGCTATTTTTCAAGTGTAAACCACTCTTTATGGATACCATTAATCGTAAATGTGACCCAATAATTCCGTTCCAGCGTGACTCGAACCCGAGATTTCACCTAATATAGGTAGACGCTTATATTTGCCTAATCCTTAGCAATTTTTTTTTATACTAAAAGTAATGGCTGTTCAAGCAGGCAGCCCAACTGATGTTTAATGGTACCCTCTGCCTATGAACAGTGCATTATTCACATCCACCTACGACGCACCCTATGTGGTAGGTATTGCACTGCGCCCGTCACCCTGAGACATAAAGATGAAAGTCTCATGTGCCTGTAATTTCACCGGCAACCATACCCTTCAAACCAGAACACAGTAATGCGAGCTCTGCCTTTTTGTGAAAGCAAAAAAATTCACAAAAGTGCTCTACTACTACTAGCTTACATAATTGCTGGACATTTACTTATAACATTATTATAAGGTACTGGAACTAACTTACCATCATAGTTAATGTTTTTTTTAGTTATTGTTTTATGTAAGAATAAAACATGTTTTCCTGGTGAGTAACAACCATGCAGTTTGGGTGACATGTACCATGGGTAGATTACACGATTTGGAGTCATTGTGCATTGTTACCTCCGATGATAATAGGGAGCGCTGATGTTAATGAACTTATAATGCACGCCATTAGAGATAACCTGCATTTTGGATGTGAAGGTATCTAATGTGTGTTTAGTTCCCATTGTTAACATCGTAATGTCGTGGTAGAGAATTAGGTTATTATCTTTAAGAAGTCATTTTCCAGAAAAAAAAACTTGGATATCGCGGTCGGTGAAAATTAAATGACCGAACCGAACGGTAATTTTCCCTTTCAATATCAATAGAATAGGACTAAAAAGATCCGCAGTTTTACGACTAGATACAATTACTTGAATAACATAGCGTAACGCTGTCCTGTTTTTTTATTAGTAGGTACAGTAGCGTAATTATACCCACTTAATTATTGGAGTTTAAGAATCGATTTTCATAAGGCCCACGGCACGTATATATTGGGGCATAAAATCGAAAAATCAGGCGTTAGCAAAAAGTGAAATTTTTCCCTCTGCGCAACATATTCAACTGGACTAAACTCTCCATTCACACGTTTGATTTGACACACCATTTTTGAAGTTTACTCCTTATGAATCGATTTTTATATAAGGCACACGGTACACAAATAGATGGTGATTGGGGAGTAAATTCTTAAAATCAAGCGTTTTCAAAAAGTGAATGTTTTCCATATGCGCAACATATTCAGACCACAGAATATACAATAGTATTATATAATAGACTAGTGGGTCGGTGGTGCGCGAGCTGCAAGCAGCTCGCGTGACCGTTTTCTTGCTCTAGTTGTTTCATTGAAAATGGTTTTCGGGATGTTTTAGAAATTACCCTAAAAATGGGGAAATTTTATTAAACCAGGCAACACTGTTCTATCACACGACCGACCCATTTAGTTATCCTGCTAAGGAGTTGCCAACAACTAATACGATACAATTAATACGATAAATATGTCGCCTCTTCGTTAATCTCAGTCACTCGACCATCATTCCACTCAGGGGGTCAGTGGCTCGCTTCGCTCGCCACTTCGCCCCTTCGTGTCACGATGGTCTCGATAGCTCGATTACCCGCAGCAAAGTTAATTTGAAAATAGAAAACTAACGTAACATTCGTATTCAGTACACTCAAACTAATTAAAGCGATAAATACGTCGCCTCTTCGTTAAACTCAGTCGCTCGACCATCATTCCACTCAGGGGGTCAGTGGCTCGCTTCACTCGCCACTTCCCCCCTTCGTGTAACGATGGTCTCGATAGCTCGATGACCCGCAGAAAAGTTAATTTGAAGATAGAAAACTAACGTAACATTCGTAATCAGTACACTCAAACTAATTAAAGCGATAAATACGTCGCCTCTTCGTTAAACTCAGTCGCTCGACCATCATTCCACTCAGGGGGTCAGTGGCTCGCTTCGCTCGCCACTTCCCCCCTTCGTGTCACGATGGTCTCGATAGCTCGATAACCCGCAGCAAAGTTAATTTGAATTTAGACAACTAACGTAACATTCGTAATCAGTACACTCAAACTAATTAATACGATAAATACGTCGTCTCTTCGTTAAACTCAGTCGCTCGACCATCATTCCACTCAGGGGGTCAGTGGCTCGCTTCGCTCGCCACTTCCCCCCTTCGTGTCACGATGGTCTCGATAGCTCGATGAGCCGCAGCAAAGTTAATTTGAAGATAGAAAACTAACGTAACATTCGTAATCAGTACACTCAAACTAATTAAAGCGATAAATACGTCGCCTCTTCGTTAAACTCAGTCGCTCGACCATCATTCCACTCAGGGGGTCAGTGGCTCGCTTCGCTCGCCACTTCCCCCCTTCGTGTAACGATGGTCTCGATAGCTCGATGACCCGCAGAAAAGTTAATTTGAAGATAGAAAACTAACGTAACATTCGTAATCAGTACACTCAAACTAATAAAAGCGATAAATACGTCGCCTCCTCGTTAAACTCAGTCGCTCGACTATCATTCCACTCAGGGGGTCAGTGGCTCGCTTCGCTCGCCACTTCCCCCCTTCGTGTCACGATGGTCTCGATAGCTCGATAACCCGCAGCAAAGTTAATATGAAGAATATGAAGATAGAAAACTAACGTAACATTCGTAATCAGTACACTCAAACTAATTAATATGATAAATACGTCGCCTCTTCGTTAAACTCAGTCGCTCGACCATCATTCCACTCAGGGGGTCAGTGGCTCGCTTCGCTCGCCACTTCCCCCCTTCGTGTCACGATGGTCTCGATAGCTCGATAACCCGCAGCAAAGTTAATATGAAGAATATGAAGATAGAAAACTAACGTAACATTCGTAATCAGTACACTCAAACTAATTAATATGATAAATACGTCGCCTCTTCGTTAAACTCAGTCGCTCGACCATCATTCCACTCAGGGGGTCAGTGGCTCGCTTCGCTCGCCACTTCCCCCCTTCGTGTCACGATGGTCTCGATAGCTCGATGACCCACAGAAAAGTTAATTTGAAGATAGAAAACTAACGTAACATTCGTAATCAGTACACTCAAACTAATTAAAGCGATAAATACGTCGCCTCTTCGTTAAACTCAGTCGCCCGACCATCATTCCACTCAGGGGGTCAGTGGCTCGCTTCGCTCGCCACTTCCCCCCTTCGTGTCACGATGGTCTCGATAGCTCGATGACCCGCAGCAAAGTTAATTTGAAGATAGAAAACTAACGTAACATTCGTAATCAGTACACTCAAACTAATTAAAGCGATAAATACGTCGCCTCTTCGTTAAACTCAGTCGCTCGACCATCATTCCACTCAGGGGGTCAGTGGCTCGCTTCGCTCGCCACTTCCCCCCTTCGTGTCACGATGGTCTCGATAGCTCGATGACCCGCAGCAAAGTTAATTTGAAGATAGAAAACTAACGTAACATTCGTAATCAGTACCTACACTCAAACTAATTAAAGCGATAAATACGTCGCCTCTTCGTTAAACTCAGTCGCTCGACCATCATTCCACTCAGGGGGTCAGTGGCTCGCTTCGCTCGCCACTTCCCCCCTTCGTGTCACGATAGTCTCGATAGCTCGATGACCCGCAGCAAAGTTAGTTTGGGAATAGAAAACTAACGCATCATTCGTAATCAGTGCACTCAAACTAATTTTGATAAATACGTCGCCTCTTCGTTAAACTCAGTCGCTCGACCATCATTCCACTCAGGGGGTCAGTGGCTCGCTTCGCTCGCCACTTCCCCCCTTCGTGTCACGATGGTCTCGATAGCTCGATGACCCGCAGCAAAGTTAATTTGAAAATAGAAAACTAACGTAACATTCGTAATCAGAACACTCAAACTAATTAATACGATAAATACGTCGCCTCTTCGTTAAACTCAGTCGCTCGACCATCATTCCACTCAGGGGGTCAGTGGCTCGCTTCGCTCGCCACTTCCCCCCTTCGTGTCACGATGGTCTCGATAGCTCGATGACTCGCAGCAAAGTTAATTTGAAGATAGAAAGCTAACGTAACATTCGTAATCAGTACACTCAAACTAATTAAAGCTATAAATACGTCGCCTCTTCGTTAAACTCACTCGCTCGACCATCATTCCACTCAGGGGGTCAGTGGCTCGCTTCGCTCGCCACTTCCCCCCTTCGTGTCACGATGGTCTCGATAGCTCGATGACCCGCAGCAAAGTTAATTTGAAGATAGAAAACTAACGTAACATTCGTAATCAGTACACTCAAACTAATTAAAGCGATAAATACGTCGCCTCTTCGTTAAACTCAGTCGCTCGACCATCATTCCACTCAGGGGGTCAGTGGCTCGCTTCGCTCGCCACTTCCCCCCTTCGTGTCACGATAGTCTCGATAGCTCGATGACCCGCAGCAAAGTTAGTTTGGGAATAGAAAACTAACGCATCATTCGTAATCAGTGCACTCAAACTAATTTTGATAAATACGTCGCCTCTTCGTTAAACTCAGTCACTCGACCATCATTCCACTCAGGGGGTCAGTGGCTCGCTTCGCTCGCCACTTCCCCCCTTCGTGTCACGATGGTCTCGATAGTTCGGATAAGCTACACCAAAGTTAATCTATTTTTTCGACTTTTTTGTCTTTTTGGACTTTTTGGACTTTTTTGTCATTTTTGACTTTTTTTGAATTTTTTGACTTTTTTTGACTTTTTTGTCTTTTTCGACTTTTTTGACTTTTTTTGACATTTTTTGACTTTTTTGACTTTTTTGACTTTTTTTGACTTTTTTGACATTTTTGTCATTTTTGACTTTTTTGACATTTTCGACATTTATGACATAATATTCGTAATCAGCACCTCCATATTACTCGAAAACGACACCAATATTACAAACTGTCGAAAAAGTGGGTAAATTACCCTAATAATGGGGAGATTTTATTTCACATGCTGTACTTTAGGATACTGGTACATAATATTCGTACTCAGCACCTGCATATTACTCGAAAACGACACCAATATTACAAACTATCAAAAAAGTGGGAGAATTACCCTAATAATGGGGAGATTTTATATCACATGCAATACTGTAGGATATTGGCAACAAGTCTGTGAAAAAAGATTTTCCATCTGTCAACTTTGGTGGAAGAAAGTCGTTCGACAAAGTAGAGTCTAACCCTAAAATTCAAACTCCGCCCTCAGTCAGGGTTGCCAGCTAAGAGAAACCAAAATGGTCAAATGTCATTAGTATGGAGCTTGTCTACAATATTTCATCAAAATTTGATCCAAAATGTATTTATTTCTATTTTTCAGGTTTTTGGGGAAAAATCTTGAAAATTTCCCATGAAATGGGGAAAAATTATTTCTTCAGGCAACACCTCAGGATACTGGGTATCTTTTCTATTCCGACAAAATTTTCGTCCGACAACTTTTGTAGAAGAAAGTTTTTCGTCAAAATATAGAGTCAAAATCCAAATATACAAGCACCGATTTCCCCCAGGGTTGCCAGCTTAAAACTTCAAAATGGTCAAATGTCATTAAAATGGAGCATTCCTACAATACCTCATCAAAATTTTATCCAAAATGTCTCTATTTCTATTTTTCAGATTTTGGGGAAAAATCTTGGAAATTTCCCATGAAATGGGGAAAAATTATTTCCCCAGGCAATACCTTAGGATACTGGCAATATTTTATATTCCCACAAAAATTTCGTCCGACAATTTTGGTAGAAGAAAGTTTTTCGTCAAAATATAGAGTCAAAATCCAAAAATACAAACACCGATTCCTCCCAGGGTTGCCAGCTTAAAAACTCCAAAATGGTCAAATGTCATTAAAATGGAACATTCCTACACTACCTCATCAAAATTTGATCCAAAATGTCTCTATTTCTATTTTTCAGGTTTTGCGGAAATTTCCCATGAAATGGGGAAAATTTATTTCTTCAGGCAACACCTTAGGACACTGGCAATCTTTTCTATTCTGACAAAATTTTCGTCCGACAACTTTGGTAGAAGAAAGTTATTCGTCAAAATAAGGAGTCAAAATCCAAAAATACAAGCAACGATTCCTCCCGGGGTTGCCAGCTTAAAAACTCCAAAATGGCCAAACGTCATTAGAATGGAGCATTTCTACAATACCTCATCAAAATTTGATTCAAAATGTAATAATTTAAATTTTTCATATTTTTGGGGAAAACTTTGCAAATTACCCTATACATGGGGAAATTTTATTACACCAGGCAACACCAATTGTCCTATCACACGACCGACCCATACAAGTCATCCGGCTCAGGAGTTGCCAACAGTACCTTTTATCGATTTAAAAAATTGGCAAAATTTGTCGATTTTACAAAATGGCCGCCACACCATCCGCCATCTTGGATTTTAAAAAAGTTGGGATTTTCCCATATACACCAGGATGTTGGCAACATTTCTGCATAAACACAATTTTCGAGTGGCAACTTTGGTAAAAGACAAAACTCGCCAAAGTTGAGTCGTCAAAAGTGCAAAAATTAAAGACGCCATTTTGGATCCGCCATCTTGTTTTTTTTTTTTTTTTTTACTTTTTTCGTAAATTTTACCGCAAAAGCAATAGGATACGCCGTTTAAACGGATCCGATCGGACAAACTTTCGAAAAATGGTTTTTGTCACCGCCGCCATCTTGGATTTTTCAAAATGTCAATCCCTAATTCCTGGTCACATCGACGACCCAAACACATTTCTAGAACATGTCCCATCACTAAAACGACTCCTTCTGGGAGAACAACCATGTCAATGAGTCAGTCAGTGAGTGAGTCACCGTTGTCTAGCTTTATATATTATAGATAATAGTACAAGTAAACTCTAGTCACGTATCGCAGCTGACTTACACCATTTTTAATTATTTCTAGTTAGTTTTACTTATTAATAAGCTTAGACGTTTCCTACAAGAAAACAGAAATAGCCCTAATCAATAAAAACAGCCCTCGTAAATGGCAACCGGATGTGCTCGACTCATGCCCGACTCGGCTCACTGATGAAACAGTTGTACGATTATGACAGAAAATGATGATATGCGTCGTTAGGAGTCCTCTGCTCGTTTTATCGCCGGTTATGAGTAATTAGGTACGTACTACGACGGATTTAACTCGTAGGAAAGATAATTATAAGTATAGGCTACCTACTGACTGCAGTAACGGCAAGCTATGCAGCTTGTTATGACAGCTGAATTTATATCAAGTTTCCGCCGTGGTGTGTCCGGCCTACGAATAGACCCCTGCGTCTCCTCCCGTGGATGCCGTAATAGCCGACTAACGGATTACCTGGAGTTGTCGGTAAGATTCGTTGGTATAAGATTTGTTCTGGCTGCTAGCTTATTATGGAAGGTGTTATTACTGGAAGAGTCGTGGGAAGCAAAGGCGGCGATGAGCTCACCACTTGTCACGTCTATATTCCCACGATATATTCTTTAGCCAGTGCGTCCTACCAGTTATGACTTACAAAGCTGAAGTTTTTATTTCATTTTTATTTTTTCAATTTTAGAGAAACTATCAGCTATGTACAAACTATGGTATTTATATATAAAATAACATGTTTAAACATTTAAAAAGCCGAAGGCTAATTAATAGGTTTCTACAAATAAACTACTAAATAGATAAACTAAAACTAAAAATGAGTATACGACATAAGAAAAAAAAAGAAAAAAAAAAGAAAAAATAAGTAACATAGACACACACGCTGGGAAGTGTCCGTAAACTTAAAGTAGCTCAGCGAGCTATGGAAAAGGATATGCTTGGAGTCTCTCTGACAGAGAAACAAAGTCCTCGACATTGCCAAAAAGATTAGGGCAGAGACCTGCTTGACGTACGTCTAATGAGTATCATTTGAGTCTCGGGCTCTCGTGGTACCTTAAGAGTCGCTCCAGCAATCGTTCGAAATACCTATTCAAATTAAGTTTTGGAGATTAATTAAACTGGGGTGCTGACCGTGGTGCCCTCTGTCACAACCGTCAATGCCAGCGGTTTTCTGCTGTCAATAGGAGAAGCAATTGAATTTAAAAGCCTCGCACTAAATTGCTGAAGAGTGATTGATTGAAACTTGCACTGCTAGGTAAATATTTCATACAAACGAAATTTCAATTTCAATACAATCTTATTTAATTATTTTCTTTCACCTATATCAAGATAGATACCGTAAGTACACCTACTTTGCGTGTCACTTTGCCTGTCCGAAAGCTTGCGCAATGTACCTATGAGCAAACCTCAAATCAGTTCGCTCTCGGCTGTCTTCTCGATAGCACGTCGGATGTTAATAGAAAAATGACTAATTGCACTATAGTGAACTGTACAAATTCTTTGGAATCAGTTAGCCGTGCGAATGGATACGAGTCGTAGCAAAGTAAAAAAAACGGCACGCTTGGTTTCATTAAAAATTACATGTTTGAAGAAGAAGAAGAAGAAGAATATATAATATTATTTATTTGTTCATGTATACAAATAAAGGCAATACGCATTAGTATTGCCATTCAGCGTGGCAATGCAGCCAGCATCTTAGGGTCGCTTCCGTCTGGTAGTGATTTGGATCAGTTGAGCTACTTTTAAATCGCTTGCAGCGGTCTTCAGGTAGCACAACTGTTTCTTGTATTATTATTTCTGTAAATAAATGTATTTTTTACAAATAAATATATATTCTTCTTCTTCTTCTCCTACACAGAAACACGTATTAAAATAAGAAGAAACAGAAATGAAGGTACGAGGTATAACTCAAGTAACAAAATGGCTCTGCCTCAGCATGAGTTGGTTGACAGCAAGCTAGCAAAGTAGCAACCAACGTTGGGCTTCCGGCAGAATCACTTGTTTACAGTATCTATCTTGATACAGGTCTGTGTAGAATCCCGTTTATTACAAGCTTTGAACTCGGCTTTGTTTGTAAAAAAAAAGTATTAATCAGCAATAGATTATGCAGCTTTAAAAAGAGTCATTTGTTAACGTTCGCAACTGCCTACTTAAACCAATTTCACCCACAAACATACCCCATTTGAAATCCAACAAAATAGCTTCACTCTCATTCCTGCGTGCACTTTGTACCCTTTTTAATTGAAAAATAGAATTAGTGAGTAATGCGAGCGAGCTCCAGTGCCCGCCAGTACCCGACACGCAGTATTAGCTTGATTAGCTTTGAAACGAATGCTCGCTCAGCAAAAAGCTTTAAAAACGTCGCTTGTAACTCAGTTAGTGCACCAGCGAGGAGTGTGTTACTGGAACTACTTGTGCATGAAGCCTCGCCACTACTAGTTTCAGTGTCGCGTGAATTTGAGGATGGGAGTTGGACTAGCTAGCAAAATAAGTGTTTATTTTTTTAACATTGATAGACCTTTAATTGACCACGATCTCACCTGTTGGTAAGTGACGATGTGGCCGAAGACGGAGCACAAAGGTCTAGAAGGCACCTATTCACTCTAGCCTTGAAGAGACCCAGATTATAGTTTTCAGGAAAGACAGACGACGGTAGTTTATTCCAATCCGTAGCAGTTCTTAGCAGGTATGATAATGTCCCTGTGAAAGTGCTGAATATGATCTATGTAGAGTGTGAAAGATGAAGGAGCAACTAACTGCATCTAAGGCCCACAACGTGAGAACATCATCGCCTAGTTGTGGCCAAGGCTTGTATAGATAGTTTCTTAAACATGCAGCCTACAGAAGTATATTATTGAACGTCCAAATAAATTGCCAAAACGAACAGCCTTGAGCCGCCTCTAGCCACTGCCTTCCTGCGACCTCTATAATTATTATATCACTCATTTATTAAAAATCTCGTAAAAAATATATTTTTCACTATAAAGGAATACTATCTACAAAAAATAAATAGTAAAAAACATTATAGTAAAAAATATAAATCAAAACGGGGAACCACCGACCGCGGAGCGAGGCCCAAACGGTCGGGGGCTAGGGCTGCAGAGAGAGGAACCTCCTGACTATGCGTGCCGAGTCCAGGAGTACCGCCTTCTGAATTTGACCCTTGATCCAACTATTTAGCGAGAGCTTCTTAAGGTACTGGTCGAAGCTCTTCGCAATCAGTCCATTCACTGAAACCACTATCGGGACGATAATAGTTGAATCCACATCCCACATGGCGGTAATCTCGTGAGCCAAGTCAAGGTACTTGCTTAACTTGTCTTTCTCGGCCTTCACGAGATTAGCATCATGCGGGATAGTGACATCAACAAGTATCGCCCGGCGTTCCGACCGGTCTACCAGCACGATATCAGGCTTATTGGCAACAATAGTCCTATCCGAGATGATAGACCGGTCCCAGTAGAGCGTGGCACGGCCATTTTCAAGAACCGGCTGAGGCACGTACTTATAGTATGGCACCTCAGATCCCACAAGGTCGTATCGGAGGGCAAGTTGCTGGTGAATGATCCTGGCTACTTGGTTGTGTCTGTGCAGATACTCAGAGTTAGCAAGATGCGAACAACCCAAAAGCACATGCCTGAGGGATTCTCCGGGACGGTGACATGCTCTACAGATATCAACCGTCCCATCCTTCACTTTCGATAGTTGTTCGTCTTGATGACCTCATCCATAATCGCACAGACAAAACCCTCGGTTTCCCCAAAGAGGTCACCGAAACGTTACCAGTTTACTGAAGCGAGCAGATCTACATCGGGCTCTGTGAGGGCCTTGTAAAACCGCCCGTGCAGTTCCTTGCTCTCCCATACATATATTTAATTATTATTGTTATTATTTATTTTAATTCAGACAATTTCCATATTTAAAAACTAGTACACATAATCATAAAAAAGGCAATAAGGACGCATACACAAAAAAAAACTAACACATTCAAATACAAATAAATAAAAAAACACACAATTAAACTATATGAAGCCTAACCAAATGGCCCAGTATAGGACAATCAACCCTATCGACCACAACGCGCAGGATGGCGTTGTTGCTGCCGCGGACACGGCTCAGCAGCTACGGCTCTCTTGCGTAGGATGGCGTGGAAGCCATCCGCGTCATAATGTTTTTGGTCTATTGAAAGGGAGCATTCCTCTTTTGTGTCATCCGGTTTTTACCTCGAGAACCTTTCTTCCCCAACAGTTATCAGTTCTGCGAGCTATATGGCATGCCCATTGCCACATGGGCTTGTTAATTCTAAAAGCTTTGTCGATTATCTTGATTCTTTTACGGATCTCCTCATTCCAGATTCTATCACGTGGTAAAACTCAGAGCATAGCTATTCATATGCAGCCAATAGTTAGCGGCCACGTCTCAGTACGGTAAGTCATCACTGGCAACGCGCACTGATTATAGATTTTCATCTTGAGTCAGGTATCTGTGATGAAAAGATTGGCGTAGTTTCCCGAACGCTGATCCAAGCTGGATTCGTCGGCTGACCTCTTTCACGAAGACTTACCTGGTCAAATCTTTTGGCCAAATTAGACATAGTGGTCAACAATTACGTGGAATCATAACTATGCGAATGAGTGCGGGAAAAAACAAATTGCTAAAAAGCATTGTTTGGTTAGTAATTTATATACCTTAATGACCTTGATATTTTTAATAAATACCTAAGTTTAATTATCGTATTCAGACAGCTGAAAACGCTGCAATAAAATCAGTAACCCTGCTAATAAACCGGTATTGTCTATCAAGTTTAAACATTTGCGAGTTCAACAGAAAATGTTCGCGTGTCCACAGAGACAGAAAGGATTATGCAACAAGCAGTAAGAAAATAAATTAGGGAGAATACAATTCAAACCCTGCCCTGCCCTCACAAGACATGTCATTGTCAATCATAAGAAGGACGGTAGAATATAATAAGGGGTTATGACGCCCGTTTTAGGTACTTCATGTTTATAGCCTTGAAAATAGATGGCGCCAGCTCTGTACAAGCTAAAGTACCTCTGTCAAAATAAAGTGAAATGTCAACGTCAACAACGTAGTGATATATTTTCGTGATAAACACACAAAAGCTCAGATAATGCATTTGTTATTTTGACAAGTACATTTGAGTCAGCGCCATCTATCGAGCCAAATCGAACTACTTTTTTTATTCGTTAATGAAAAGCCCTCATTATAAACTGTTAAACATTAAATCAGGTACATTATTAGCAAGGATAGGTTTTATTCTCCACACTAGGTCTACTGCTTTTACAGCTAAGTCGATACTGTGAAAGAGAGGAGAGAAATCGTAGTAGGGGCTGTAACCCGGCGGTAATTAGATAGGGCGCGCTTTTACAGCGACGCGATTCTGAATACCAACCAAATTGCGACCTTCCACTTTCAATCCTGTTTATGCTGCGATGACACTCTCACGAAGCGTCCATTTTCTATTTTTATTTCCATTTTATTTAGGTTTTGGAGCGAGTAATAATTTTGTGGAATACAAAAGGTTTGATTAGTTAGTACACATTCGTTGAATTTGTTTCATTAATTTTAATAATTTACATGTAGAATATGCCACAGATAAAATAATACTAGTATATGCTAGTAGTATTATAGTATATACTACTAGTATAACACTGCCACTGCCACGGTTACGTTTTTCTGAAGTTCCGCTACTCGCCACTGGAGGTGCTGCTTACCGTAAGAAATGGCGGGAACTTACTAATTAAAAGCTCGTTAATCGATAATCTCAGATTTATAAATTTATTAGCATTGCGTATGCTTCTTTTGTAAAAGGTCGCAACCTGCCTCTTATGCTATCTCAACCTAAACAATTATTGAATTTTTTCCGAAGTATCTGGCTTATAAGCTTCTTTAAAGAGTGGCCATCCACTGCTCTACAGACATTAGGGACTTATTTTAAAAGTTATATCACCGCTTTCCACTTAGGCTTCATTTTTGTTTTAGGTGTCGTGGTCCCGCACCAACCTCCTTGATCAAAACAAATCCTTGACCACCTGGTATATTTTACCAACAGTAACCATCCAATTGCTAAATTGACTCCTTATGACCAAACATGACCAACTACCATATTATTTTGCTATAGAAAAAAAAACAACTAACGTCAATCATTAAATTTCTTTTTAAAACCCCGCCTAACATTTATATAAAATTTTTACCAAAATCTCGTTTTAAATTTCCTCCTCTGGTATGCCGTCTTCCTCTTCCAAATTATTACCTATCATCGTTTCTAAAACCCTAAGTTTTTACTATGTCACGAACAGTGGCATCGTGTAAACTTATACCCCGATTCGTATTAAACTAAATTATCCTACCCGAAACCTAGGAGGTTTCCTACTAACTACACACTCTAAACAACTAAATACTAACTAAACTTTCCTGTTAAGTAATCGACATCCTCAATACAATAAACCAACTGAAGTGGATCCCACTTTATTCCTATATTTTTTATATTATTATTATTACTTATATTTTTCTACCACATATAATTCAAAACTAAAAGTGAACCAGCATCTTCCACATATGTTTCAAAACTAAAAGTGAACCAGCATCTTCCACATATGATGCTAAACTAAATGTAAACCAGCATCTTCCACAAATGATGCTTAACTAAATGTAAACCAGCATCTTCCACATATGATTCAAAACTAAAAGTGAACCAGCATCTTCCACATATGATGCTAAACTAAATGTAAACCAGCATCTTCCACATATGATGCTAAACTAAATGTAAACCAGCATCTTCCACAAATGATGCTTAACTAAATGTAAACCAGCATCTTCCACATATGATTCAAAACTAAAAGTGAACCAGCATCTTCCACATATGATGCTAAACTAAATGTAAACCAGCATCTTCCACAAATGATGCTTAACTAAATGTAAACCAGCATCTTCCACATATGATTCAAAACTAAAAGTGAACCAGCATCTTCCACATATGATGCTAAACTAAATGTAAACCAGCATCTTCCACAAATGATGCTTGACTAAATGTAAACCAGCATCTTCCACATATGTTTCAAAACTAAAAGTGAACCAGCATCTTCCACATATGATGCTAAACTAAATGTAAACCAGCATCTTCCACAAATGATGCTTAACTAAATGTAAACCAGCATCTTCCACATATGATTCAAAACTAAAAGTGAACCAGCATCTTCCACATATGATGCTAAACTAAATGTAAACCAGCATCTTCCACATATGATGCTAAACTAAATGTAAACCAGCATCTTCCACAAATGATGCTTAACTAAATGTAAACCAGCATCTTCCACATATGATTCAAAACTAAAAGTGAACCAGCATCTTCCACATATGATGCTAAACTAAATGTAAACCAGCATCTTCCACAAATGATGCTTAACTAAATGTAAACCAGCATCTTCCACATATGATTCAAAACTAAAAGTGAACCAGCATCTTCCACATATGATGCTAAACTAAATGTAAACCAGCATCTTCCACAAATGATGCTTGACTAAATGTAAACCAGCATCTTCCACATATGTTTCAAAACTAAAAGTGAACCAGCATCTTCCACATATGATGCTAAACTAAATGTAAACCAGCATCTTCCACAAATGATGCTTAACTAAATGTAAACCAGCATCTTCCACATATGATTCAAAACTAAAAGTGAACCAGCATCTTCCACATATGATGCTAAACTAAATGTAAACCAGCATCTTCCACATATGATGCTAAACTAAATGTAAACCAGCATCTTCCACAAATGATGCTTAACTAAATGTAAACCAGCATCTTCCACATATGATTCAAAACTAAAAGTGAACCAGCATCTTCCACATATGATGCTAAACTAAATGTAAACCAGCATCTTCCACAAATGATGCTTAACTAAATGTAAACCAGCATCTTCCACATATGATTCAAAACTAAAAGTGAACCAGCATCTTCCACATATGATGCTAAACTAAATGTAAACCAGCATCTTCCACAAATGATGCTTGACTAAATGTAAACCAGCATCTTCCACATATGTTTCAAAACTAAAAGTGAACCAGCATCTTCCACATATGATGCTAAACTAAATGTAAACCAGCATCTTCCACAAATGATGCTTAACTAAATGTAAACCAGCATCTTCCACATATGATTCAAAACTAAAAGTGAACCAGCATCTTCCACATATGATGCTAAACTAAAAGTGAAGCAGCATCTTCCACATATGATTCAAAACTAAAAGTGAACCAGCATCTTCCACATATGATTCAAAACTAAAAGTGAACCAGCATCTTCCACATATGATTCAAAACTAAAAGTGAACCAGCATCTTCCACATATGATTCAAAACTAAAAGTGAACCAGCATCTTCCACATATTAAGTACAGTCTTCTTAGTATATACTATAATACTACTATAGACTAGTAAATATACTAAAACCAGGGTGACATAATTATAGACATTTTAATAACGAATGGGGCCAAAAAACTAACTATAGAGCTCTTGACTAACCTTGACCATGTAAAATAACTAGTAAGAAAAATATAGTAGGTATAGGTTGTATTATTATTACAAAGAAGATGACTTTCAAAGAAAATGTATGCATTAAAAGTTGAAAGTGCTTCCCTACACCTATCTAACTTAGGTATTCACAGAACAAGTAAAGTCTCAAAAAAAAAAACCCTGAGCAGATGTAGGTATGTTGGTACACTCGTACAGGTGGTATTAAAACTTGGTATCGTTCTACAATTTCATAGTTTTCATCTGTGGTCGGCGATTTTGATTGAATTTATGCGTCATTTACCTGCCGATTTTGATAATATTTGACAGAAACATTTGGTACTCAATATTAAACAATAAATTCGAATATGAGCAAAATTGCTCAATAGGTTGTCAAGATATAGATTATGGATCGACATGATGCATTGAATGATTACATCCAAACGTCATCTTAAGTTTTTCATTCAAAAATCAAGATAATTTATCAAGATGGAATTATACAAGATGCATAGACTGTAAACAATTGTTATAAAAAAGTTTGGGCTCGCGAGGTCTACTGTTTACAGAACTACTGCAATAGTTATTAAATTAAATTAAATTAATTTATTTCAGGCAACAGTGAAAAATGTACATTGTACCTAGACAACGGCCCATAGTAATATATACCTTACAACTAACATACATATAAAGATATTTATAACTTAATCTAACACACGTGTGATCGCCGACGCATCGCGGCCCGGGGGATCACGTGACAGACGGCCCTTGAACCGCCGGAACTTCACCCATTTGGGTCAGAAGTCAGGGCTCAAGTAGATCTTCAGATCTTCCGTAGGGACCCTCACCATATATAGGCTTTTATCCGGGTCCTGATCAGGTAGGTAGTCTCGCTGGAGTCTGTTTGGCCGGGATTCGGATGAGAGTTTTCACCTCAACTTATAGCTATCTATAACTAATGTATTTCTAACATAGTTTTTAAGAATAATAATAACAAATAATGGACCTAATAATGTCTGATTTAATAAATAAATAATATTATACGCGTGACCGGAATGCTGGCCTTTATTTTGGTCAACGAATAAGCATTGCCATTCAGCGTGGCAATGCAGCCAGCATTCTGGGCACGCTGCCATCGGGTGACGGCTTGCTGATCTGATAAATAGGTTTTTATTTTATTTTAGTTTTGCTTTATTGTCTTAGTTTTATTATTACATTTAATGTTAAATCCTATTCTATTGATTATGGTTATACTTATTGATTGCAATAATTATATTATTATATTATAAATGAGCTAAAGCCCACATAATGACGAGAGTTATAGATATAGATACCTTAACTTACTTAATGCGTTCACGATTCCCAATATAGCACCCAATCATTAATGGCTATGTTCGGCAAACACTGTCCGATACCCGGCCGGATGTAGAACTCGTCTCCGTATCGAGGGATGATAGAGCTGCCAGATATCACAGCCTTTTTAGCACTCGACTTTTCCTATACAGTTTTTCATAAAAAGTCTAGGACTAATGAATAACCTATATTTTATTAATCAAAATATGGATCTGGGTGTCTGAAATAATGTTTTTTTATTTTATTTTTATTTATTTTTTATTAGGTAGATAAATTATGTAGTTGAAGAAAAAAAAAAAAATGAAATCACAAGGATCAATTTGAATCATCTTTTATAATAAACTAGCGATTCGCCCCGGCTTCGCACGGGAAGCCCCCGGTGACCCCCCCCCCCCCCCCCCCCCTATGTGTTTATCCTGGTTCTAAGCTAACCCCCCCCCCCCCCCCCCACCACCAATTTTCATCTTGAGTTCGAAGTGGTGTAACCAACACGACTTTTTTTTATATATATATATAGATTAACTCTTGTTCCAACGCGACCAAACCTAGAAGAATCAGGCAACAAACACGGCTCGGCTTTATTTGATGATCCTTCTACTACTAGGTGGGGAGCGTCTGTGTATGGTGTCTCGAGAAAAGGGAAGCTGATTCAAAGAAAAAATAAATAATAAATAAATAATAAATAATGCTGGACAAGTTTACACAACATTATCTAGCCCCAAGCTAAGCCAGAGCTTGTGTTATGGGTACTAGTTAACTGATATACTTAATACAAAGAAATAAATTATAATAAAAAGAAAAACCAACTTAAAAGTCTTAGGTAGGCAGTCAAAAGTAAGAATCAGCAAAAGTTTATAGGACAGCACACGCTACGCTTTATATACTCACAAGCAGCGGCCCGCGGTTTCACCCGCGTAAGTCTCGATCCCGTGGGAATATCGGGATAAAAATTTGCCTATGTGTTATTTCGGGAGTCCAGTTATCTCCATTCCAAATTTCATCCAAATCCATACAGTAGTTTTTACGTGAAAGAGTAACAAACATTCATCCATACAAACTTTCGCGTTTATAATATTAGTAGGAGTAGGATAAATAACACATAAATAATAAATGAAGTATCCGGCATTTTCCGTTAAATTTTCATATATGTCCGTCCTTCTGCTCATCTCACTAACGAGGCACGGATCACATGGAGAAGCTTAAATTTATAATGCCCAAAGCCAAACGCTCGAGCACTGTTGTGATTGAGCGGATACCAACTCTTGTAAATACATGTTTTATGTTTTCATATGTTGTTGTTTCGCAGAAATGTATTGATTTGTTGGATCATTCGTATCATAACAAAATTATGTGGGCCACTTAGAATTAGGTGGGCTATACTGGTTCTTATAAAAATAAGTCTCTTTCCTTGACTATTACTTTTAGTATTTGGAATTATAATTTTTGGTGTTTATCAGGATTTGTAAAACTAACTAAGCACCTAGTATGTACGGTATTTCTTTTAAAGGCCAAAGAAACATGGACATTTTCGCAAAACTTTTGAATAGGTAGCTTATATAACCTCCCATGTTTTTTATTTGATTTGAATGACGGAACAAGCAGATGACCCACCTGGTAACCGGTAACCTCTGCCTTTAACAATGCACCTCATAGGATCACCACATACTCTCACGTGCCCTATGCGGCATTGTACTGCAATGTGTCTAAGATTTAAATAGAAACGAAATGATTTATTTATTTCAAAACTTTCACACAGGACAATAGTGCAAGGAGGACTTAATGCTAACAGCATTTTCTGCCAGTCATCCAGGACGTGCAGAAAGATGGTGAGGCGTGCCTTACAAACAAGTACCACAGAAAATAATAATAACAATACAAGTTCAAATATTAAACTAAAAGGATACCTAAATATAATATACTAATAAATACAAATACCCAAACAAAACATAAACAAAAATAAAAACAGTTTCACAAAATAATAATAATATACATAAATAAATTATCGAATCATTAATTATGATTACTATTTTTCTGTACTTTTTTTTAATACAATTTGTGTTTTTAGTGCTAAGCTAAAGCGCATGTGAAAGAAATAAGTTTTTCGTGCAACATATATTATTAGTTACAAGCTTTTATTAAATTAGTGATCGTAACCGTGTGCTGATCTAAATAAGCCTAAACACGGCCTGTTTACTATTATCCATCGAGGAGTTCCGTTGTCCACCTTCCATCTCCATCATCAGATCAGCTCGCTGTCACCATCATATTGTATTGTCATCGGAACTTGACAGGTATGCCAAATTTCAGCTCAATCGGTTGAGGATAACTGCTTTAAAATTCTGTTGTAAGATTCCACCTGGATTCCATCATCCAGACAAAAACATACATAGCTTGTAAAGAGATAAAAAAGTTATTTGACACGCGGTTCGCATGCAGTTACTATTATTGAATCCTTGACGCGGGGGTATCCTATTAGCTTCGCCGTCTGTCCCTAATGTATCCGTACGAGTTTCATGAACATTGAACAGTCTAGTCTAAATTAATTCCATAAAAAGCAGCTCGTGTAATTTATGCCATTCCGTACATTGAGATAAGAATAAGTCGCATTAATCTCCGTTCACAATTGCGGGTTCAAGTGAATTACCGAGACGCGGTGTCACGAAGCCGCTGTATCTGATAACTCGGTAGTTTGTCCTCAGGACGGCTGCGTCATTTGTCGCTTGCGTACTGAGAGCTGGGAATGATGAAGCGTCGGCGCCGGTTACGAAATCTTGGAGACTCGGTAGGCATATCAGAGTTTCACAAAGGTGGCCGGACGATAGGATAATCCACAAGGTTAAAGGTTGCTCAGAGATTATTGAATGTATTTAATTAATTTATTGATGTATTTGACGATCTCTGTGGCGGGCGGGCGAAGGTTGGCCTGCAACGCAGGAGGTTGCGGGTTCGATTCTCGCCTCGGAACAAATATTTGTGCGATCGCAGATATTTGTTCAGGGTGTTCTGGGTATTTTTCTATGTATAATAAAAAATATCTATCTATGTAATATATTGTATTAAGTATATCAGTTATCTAGTATCCATAACACAAGCTCTGCTTAGCTTGGGGCTAGATAATGTTGTGTGAACTTGTCCAGCATTATTTATTTATTTATTTATTGAAGCTATGCTGGAGCAGAGCTTCAAGCCGAAACGGCTGAACAGATTTCGATTAAATTTGGTACCCAGATAGATTATGACCTGGATTAAGGTATAGGCTACTTTTTATACTGGTAAAACGCGAACGAATATAAACACTAGTAATATAACTTTTGAAACTATCATGGTTATGTACAAAATTTAAATTACATTTATTTTTTTTTAATTTTCACTAGATCGATATATCTGCCAATAACATCTACTCGCAAAGACTTTAGTCAGTTCTCCCGTGATCATGGCGCATGCAACCGTGCCGAAATATTGGGAACATATAAAACTCAAAAATCATGGTAAATATCCCGTTTCTAGTGAAAACTAGTAATATATATATTATTTTTCATATTTCTGCAGTTTCTCTGAACTTGAAGTTTGAGTTTGATTGAGTTACAAACATTCAAACATAATATCCAAACATCCAAAAAAAATAACTTTGAAATTTATGATATTAGTGGGATAGTGGGATTGACCGAGCGAAGCGTAGCCACACCGTGCTACTATAAAATTAGAACTATCCTTGGAATAGCCACACAGTGTTTTTAAAGACCGACGCAAAAACGACGGGGTGTTATAAATTTGACGTGTCTCTCTCTCTGTGTGTGTGTGTATGTGTGTGTGTGTGTATGTGTGTGTGTGTATGTATTTCTGTGGCATCGTTGCTCTCGAACGGATGAACCAATTTACATATATTTTTTGTTTGAAAGGTGAATTTGTCGGAAGTGTTCTTAGCTATGTTTGATCAAAATCGGTTCAGCCGTTACATTGCGTTGAGGGTTTTCTTTATTTTTACAAATTTAATTACTTGGGTCTTTTGCATTGACAGGCAGATTCAAATTCGATCGAAAGAGACAAAACTGTGTAACTTTTCAATGGTTGATCTGCATTTATTAGTAGCACGGTCAGATTCAAATTGGATGATGCGGCTATTTTGAGGAGAAAAAAGAAAGAAAGAAAGAAAGATTTATTTGTAGCACACACACTTAAGAGAAATAAAAAAAAAATAAAAAAAATATAGCATGTAAACAAAAAAACAAAGAAATATTACATAGAAAAAATAATAAAACACAAAAAAACAATACCCATAGGGTTTAAAACATAAACATAAAACTAGACCCTTCGTAATGGAATGGGTAAAATTGGTCTTTCCCTACATGTGCGGCTAAACAGGTCCAGCCTAGGAGGATGATATAAGTGTGTGTGTTTGTCCGACGATAACTGCAGAATCGTTGATCCAATCTTGATGAAACTCAATAGGTAGTTAGGTTATGTTAATATATTTGTTTACTTTGAATATGAGCTTGATCAGTGTATTGGTTTCTGAGCTACGGGGGTTCTCGTGAGGTCACGATCGGGGCTACTAGTTTATGTAAGACATGATATGAAGAGAGAAGTAATATTTTCGGGTATTTTCTTTGGTATAAAGACTAGGAAGTAGAAGAACTAAGATGGCCGACATAGGTCTCGGAATTAGCATTAACATAGCATAATCATTGGGGAATAAAGGTCTATAGTGGCGACTATAAACCGGAGGACACAGAACAGAAGAGGAAGGCCCCCTTCGCGATGGAGCAACGACAACATCGCAAAGGTAGCAGGAAGTCCATGGATGGAGGCGGCCCAAGACCGTCCGTAGTGGCATTCTATGGGGAGGCCTATGTCCAGCAGTGGACTTCATCAGTAGACTGATAATTATTTAAGTACTCCGACTTGTAACTCAGATTCTGACTTTAGACTCGGCTCCGACAAAAGGTATTCTTACATCCCTAGAGAGAGTCGTCAGTGCAAGAGTCGTGACGCGTGGGCGACTCACGCCAATGTACTTATATGGTCGGAGAAGGTTTTTGCTTGAGTCGTACATTCTGTTTTTACATGGAAATGAGCCTTTTGTTACCAGGAATTTTCAAAACCTACTCACAGACCCGAGAAAGAATTCAATAGGTAAAATATTTTTTTAGCCTATAACATCTTTATGTGGAAGCCCTCGCTTGAGGGCAAAAAAAAACACGGTAAAAATGTGTTTAGGGGGGTCCTGGTTAAGCTGATGAGATTTATGAGATACTATCAATTAAAACATGTGTGTTAAATCTCCTAGTTCTTGTGAAATCAACTTTCGCCATCTGAAGAAGTCTTGATGAGCTGTAATGGGCAAAAAACACCAAAAAAAATCGCGCCACAAGCGTGAGCATCCACCTTAGTAGACCAACGAATTCGCATGCGGCAGTGTTTTTTTTTATTTATTTTTTATTTTATACTACTTGGATGACGGATCAAGCAAGAGGCCCACCTGATGTTAAGCGGTAACCTCTGCCTATGAACAGTGCATTACCTCATAGATCACGTCCACCTAGGACGCGCCCTATGTGGCATTGCACTGCGCCCGCCACCCTGAGACATAAAGATGAAAAGTCTCATGTGCCTGTGATTTCACCGGCACCCTTACCCTTCAAACCGGAACACAGCAATGCGAGCACTACTGCTTTGCGGCAGAAATAGGTATGGTGGCAGTACTACCCCGGACGAACTCTTTCACAAAAAAGCTCTACTACTACTAAACACGAATGATGAAGTAACATGTCTCACTTTAACTCTAGTGCGATTATTGTAGTAGCATCCTTATCATCACAGTTCCGCACTTCGTGACTGCTTGCGAATGCGTCGGTGTAGTACTTATGGCGTAAATAATAATGGTTTGGTATAATGAGTAAGACGGTGCTTATTTGGCTGGCATACGCCCACATTTTACAAGCTTTTTAACTTGCTTCACTGTCTGTTACTGGGGGAAAACACTGGCGATCGAATTTTCAACCACTGCCCAGCTTCCCAATATCCAGTCATGGTGAAATTTTGCAAACACGTTTGGCTCTGAAGACATACAATATAGTATATTCAACTTAGTGATCCAATATAAGTATTCATAAAAGCTTGTTCAGAAAAATAAAATTGCAACAAAAAACTTATTGCACAAATAGTTTTTTTGTCATTATTTCATTTTACCGGTTCTCTGGTGCAACATAACGAGCTAATTTAAGTATAATGCACTCACTTACTTGAGTAAAATGTACCTAAATTATGTTGATGAATTTACAACACATCTAATCAGCAAAATAGCAGCACTGCTTTGTAGCCTGACATCACAACCCACGCGTAATTTTGCTAAGGAATATACAGGGTGTAACATAATATCCCTATAAGCCCGGGGAGGGGGTATTCTACACATCATGGCGAATAACTTTAAAGATACGACTTTTTAAATTTAGAAGTTATTCATTCATGAAATGCCTCGTAAGAATCCTGAAATTCCTCCAAAAACGTACGTAAAACAACATGAGGACGTTACGGTACGCTAGGGTTCCTTGCGTGGGGCTGCCTCATGTTCTGTTAGGTAAATTTTTGGAGGAATTTCAGGAATTTCTAGAGGAATTTCAGGATTTTTACGAGGCACTTCATGAATGAAAAACTTCGAAATTTAAAAAGTCGTAGAACTAAAGTTATTTGCCATGATCTGTAGAATAACCACTACCCGGGCTTATAGGGATATTATGTTACACCCTGTATACTTACTTTTTCCTGCGCTGGCGCAACATTAGGTACCTATTTGTTTTGGCCTAAAAGTAATATTTAGCTAGGGCTAAGTGACATGGGAAAGAAGTAAATGAGGCATAAACAAAGCTGTTGATTCTTTATGTGCTTGCCTATATTCAGAGTCGGGTAGCAATTCAAAAGTGGATGAGAACATCTGTAGATTGGGCTCAACGTGGTACATTAGTTGAGGCTTTTGCTGATGATAATGATAGATAGATAAACCGGAGAAGACAGGAGGTAGGACAAAGGATCTCTGGGAAAGGGGACTGCTTTTTAGGGTTCCGTAGTCAAAGGGTAAAACAGGAACCTATTACTAAGACTCCGCTGTCCGTCTGTCACCAGGCTGTATCTCATGAACCGTGATAGTTAGACAGTTGAAATTTTCACACATGATCTATTTCTGTTGCCGCTATAACAACAAATACTAAAAAACAGAATAAAAAAAATATTGAATGGGGCTCCCATACAACAAACTCGTTTTTTGCCGTTTTTATAGCTAATGGTACTGAACACTTCGTGCGCTAGTCTGTCTTGCACTTGGCCGGTTTTTATTATCCTGAAACCACGCTTGCAAAGCCGCGAGCAAAAGGCTAGTGAGAAGATAAATGAGTACGAAACTAGTCTAAATGAAGGGTCCTACCTGGAGTACGCCCCCGTGTTTAAGTTGATGCACACGAGCTCCACATGGCTGGGTTGTTGCCACGCGCGAACGCCTCCAGCCGGTCTCATTACGCAGCCCTGCCTCGCATCCAATATGCCGATTTTAATAAAACGATCAAGGTGTACCCGCTGCATATCGAATTATGCAAAGAACAGGATGTTCAATAAGTTCAGGCATCAGGCGATCGAAATTACCCTTTTAGAATAGGAGAACCTAAATAGGAAAAGTAGATAGTATACGACTCAAAAACGGTAAGTACCAGAAAGCGTTTTTTGATATTTGTTTTTTATTGGCACTTAACACTATAAACTCAATAACTGAAATAAATTTAATCAACTCTGGTACCCTTACCACAGATAAAATAATACTATTAAATAAAATTTGGCGTCTGATAATCTAACTAAACTCGCTCAGAGTTTAGTTAGATTATCAGAATAAAAGATTTCTTAATTGCAAAATGATATGAAAAGTGAACAATGAACATTCATCCAACTTTTCAAAACATTAAACCGTAGCCAATAAGAGTAGAATGGAGTAGGTATCAAGAAGATTCCTTTTAACTATTGAAGACTGTGAATTTTTGAATAACTTCATCGGCGTTTACGGCCTTCTTCAGGTCAAAACACGCAACTTTCGTGTTTATTACTTAGTTGTTTTGATTATTTTCAAAAATTCTTATGTTTCCACACATTTGTGACGAAATAGGACCTAAATAATTTTTCAATAAGTACCTATTTTACCCAACTTCTATACAATTTTTTTTATCGGATCTTTACCACTGGTACTCTTACCACTGTTAAAACGTTCAAAGGCAGAGGGATTAATGTTGGGGTCTCTATACAAACAGCTTTATTGACTAGAGTACTTACGTGATGCAAGCTACAAAAATAGATGCCACAAGACAAGTAGCTAGCTAAATAGATACCTAGCTATTTAATTACTACATAGGTCTAGTTTTATCTCAAAGGTGGAGTGTACTTTTGTTTGGAAATAAAAATATTTGATTTGATTGAAATTTCTAGGCGTTTTACATAAGTATATTTTACTTTTCAAATATTCACTCAAAACATGAAATAATTTGAAAAACTTTCTTTAAGTAAATTATAAATACCTTAGTGAGTACTTATTATAAATTTATCTAAAATCATAAATGCTATCGATTTTAGGGATTTAGACAAGAAATCTACAAAAATAATACACTATTTATATATTCTTCGAGTGTACAGCATATTATGATGGTAAAGAATTTCAGTTCAAAGTTTAATATTAGTAAAGGAGTCAGGTTCTACTTTTATGACTTTATAGAGCTTTTTTATCAATAAAATAAAGCAAGCAAAGTTCATAGGGCAACAACATTGCTCGTAAAGACATGTCAGGCGCTTAGGAATCAAATATGAATATTTTAATGTAAGTACATGCTTCGTTACCATACATTCATTACATTTTTGGAAGCAATCATAAAAAAACTAAATAATATTTGTTAATCACATGGTATTCAAAGGTTATTTTAAAAAAATATTAACATGTTCGCTTTTCGAGCAAACTTATGGCATAGGGTAAAAAAATATTTGTTAAAATCAATATCTATAGATTAAACAGTCATTGACACGAAATGAATGAATGAAGGGTAAAAAATTAAATGTTAGTAAGTAAATGAAATAAAACTAAATATGGCTTTTAGAACAAATAAAAAATATTATTATAATATTTGTGACATTTAAATTGTTTTACTTACATCATTTACCAATTGTGCCAAAATATTTTTATAGTAACTTTAATATCTTATTTTGCTTGAATAATTTAATTTAGTTTTTAATTTATTATTTAATTGTAATGCGTGCTATTTGCAAGTAGAAATTTTTGTTCACAGTGATACAGGTATTCAACATCGATTGACCTACAATGTATAGGTATTACGAGGCCGCATTGCTCTAAGTTACCAATAAATAACTATTTTTAATTTTATCTGCTAGATTTTAACGTGAATTCGAACGTCTTCCTCGTGATTGTAAAAGGCATTCCAGTAAAGTTGAGTTACCAAAAACGTGTACTTTTCAGAGTTTTGAACTCCTAAAGTTTAAAAATTAGAAAAAAAATATTGCTAAATCTTCCAGTGACCCTCTACGATCACGTGACAGGCCACGCAAGTGAGCACTAAAAGTAAGACACCTATCTAAGGTTAGGTTACTGCTATCCGACGCTAGCTAGCAACCAAACTACTTGTCGGCTTGGCACAAATTAAACTATATTTCATACACATTTATTTCCTAATCAACTTGATAAACCTCCTTGGAAATCTTTGAATTCACGAAAAATTCCTGGAGGTAGTTGCCTGAATTCTTCTTACCGCGGTTTTTATTGAACTGCGTAAATGAATGGTAGGTACGTAATACCCATGCCTAACAGATATACAGATACACAAATATACAGATAAAAGATCTGACTTAATTTTAAATAAATTTCCAATAAAATATTGCGACTGAAAGTGTGCCATAACAAAATCTGTCAAAAATAAATAAACAGCGAGTTTAGAGCCGAGCGAGCAATCGGCGTATTGCTTCGATGCGAACTGGGTCGGAGGCAATTTAAAGTTTTTACCAAATAAATACACTAAGTCAGAAGTTCTGACTAGCCTTCTGAGTCTACAAAAAATGACTACCTATATTTTTAATACAAAATATGGTAAAGTTCCAAATGCAAGGGTAGGTACACTTACCTACATACATACATATTTTAGTGAATAACAAAAAGATAGGTAGATGTTTTTCTGTACATTCTTATTGCAATTTGCAACCAAGGCCAGGGCATCACCACTCGCTCAAGGTCGCGCGTTATATACCTACATCCCGGGCGTCCCTCACTCGGGACAAGTGACAGTCGGTTGTCGGACGCACGAGCAAATGTTTAGGTGAATATCGCGATAGGCATTGAGCGCTAATGCGAGCTAAATTGCACTTTGTTGCGTCCCAGCAAGAGTCGCTATTTATATAATTTTTTTCGCTAAGTGCGTCTTCTGTACTTGTACTAATATTTATTCTGTGCCAAGGCTCACAGTACTTTACACAGAAGCAGATAATTAGACCTTCTGTGCAGCCGGCCCGCACCTATGTTACTCGCTGATAATATAGCCTTCTGTAGGTGAAATTATTTTTAAAAACGTTTCAGTATTTTTTAATTTATCCATTACAAACAAACAAACAAACAAAGTTTACCTGTTTACAATAATAGTATAGAAAAATGATCTAAAGTTATTCTCCATTTCTAAACTATCTGGATTTGCGTAAATCTATGGCGCTGCTCCCGAGGTAAGCAAATTGGCTCACTCCGCGCGGCTTAGCTAAACTTCTTTCAACTGTCAACATTTCAATATAATTGTTAGTTTTCCGCATAGGCATCAAGACAAGGAACCCTTATAGTTTCGCCATGTCCGTCCGTCCGTCCATATATCTGTCCGCAGCTTAGCTCAGAGACTCAGTACTAGAAATCTGTAATCCACTATACCACAGATAAAAAAAACCGGCCAAGTGCGAGTCGGACTCGTGCACCGAGGGTTCCGTACAAACCTGTAGGTATATAAGTAAAAGTTATGGTATTTTTATTGCTAAATGAAATCATCAAGAGGAAAGGGGTAGTAAGTTTAAAATTATACAAAATATTTTGATAATATGATGTTACTAAAAATTCATGCTTTTCGAAATTATTTCTATATCTGTGCTATAAGACGTTGCTTCGTACCAAATTTCAAGATTCTGAGTTCACGGGAAGTATCCTGTAGGTTTTGATTCCCTTGCGAGTTTCGAAAATTTGCAGCATAAACGGCTTTATCTTTTGATTGCGTTGACTTAGAAGTTTGATTTTTTGACAGCTTCAAGGGACAGTAGACCTGAGTATTTATGAATTTCAGCGTGGAGGTCCACGCGTTCCTGAGAAAAAGGGTCTCGACAGACAGATAGACAGACAACAAAGTGATCCTATAATGGTTCCATTTTTCCTTTTGAGGTACGGAACCCTAAAAAATAGGCTATACATGTTTAACACGCCGAAAAAGAGGTAAAAAATTGGCTTTCCTATGGTGTGGGGTGTAGTTGGATAGGTCATTCATAAATATTGCGGGTATATGAAAACCATGCCATCAAAATTAATCGCTTTAAAAACTATCACAGATAAGAAGTAAACAAAAACAAATAACAAATAACTCTTGGAGAAGATAACAGAAAAATTTCGTACAAATTCCAATTAAAATCTATGTATAAACAATGTCGTGTTAGTTACACAACTTGACCGATGTTAGTTATCTCTTTTTTGGTGGATTCTTCTCCGCTCCGAATATCAGAATAAGTAATAAGGGGGGGGGGGGGGGGGGGGGGGGGGTCACTAGGGGCTACCCGTGCGAAGCCGGGGCGAGTCGTTAGTTACTTATAAAAAAGTTGTTAGTTGTGTAAAAAAGGAAAGCCTCTTTCTAAGTCTGCATAATATTGTGACGGGCAACTATGGAACCCTACAATGCGTCTCGACACGCACTTGGGCACTTTTAATAATTTCTACGTTATTATCAAAAATATCCTACATTTAACTAGATGCTTTGGTAGCTCAAATAAATACTAGAGAGGCTAATAGCTAGGTCGGTAGATTTTTTAGGCAAACCCACATCTTTTAAAGAAGAATAAACTATTTTACTCTTTGTTCTGTTATTCTTATTTAAAGTGGCGCAAAGCTTTTTGTAAATACGGCAAGAAATAAAGAACATTGTTAAAAGGTCCTTTGAAGTCAAATTTCAACGGGCACCAAACGAAATTGTTCTATTAGCGTCCATAAATGCGCGTTCTTTCGCTCTAACTTTCTTTAAGGTGTAAAGAACGTGACAGAAAGTTTAAATGCGACATCAAATAAATATTAAATGTACAGCTTCACAAATTTTTCATTTAATGAACGCTGAGTTTGGAGATGTGACCTTGAGTACTAATCTACATACATACACACACGCCTTTTTCCCTGAAGGGGTAGGCAAAGCCTCAATGGGCCTCTTTTCACAGTGGAATATAGACGTGACAAGTGGTGAGCTCATCGCCGCCATTGCTTCCCACGACTGACTCTTCCACTAAAACACATTCTATAATGAGCCAGAACAAATCTTATACGAACGAACTTATCAACAAGTCCAGGTAATCCCTTAGTCAGCTTTTACGGCATCCACGAGAGGAGACGGGGGTCGGGGGGTCTATTCTTAGTCCTAATCTATACGCCCTATATACGAGTAATACTAGCTGTGGCGTGTCCAGCTTAATAAAATACCTAATAATAAAAATCCTTCCGTAAGATGACGTAAACGCTGACTAAGGGATTAAACCAGGGGATGGGTAGCAGTATCCACTTGAGTACTTCAGAAAAGTTAGACACATATCTAAGGTTAGGTTTCTGCTATCCGATGCAAGCTGGCGACCAAACTTCCACCAACACTGCTATCACCAATCCGCCTGCCAAGCGTGGTGATTATGAAAAATCCCCTACTGCATTCTATGGGGGGTTTCGTTCAGCAATGGACTTCTACAGGCTTGAAGAGTTTATTGTAAATTAAGGTGCATTTTTCCTTGATACTTCTACCTGTAAGCCCTTTTTGGCAGGACTATAAAAGGGGTGATAGACGTACGAGCTTAAAAATCTTACTCGGCTCGACGTCGGTGACACACGTGAAGCTTGCTCACACTGTATGGCGATGTCGTCGATAGAAGAACCTTTGTGCTATTTCGGAATTACCTATATCATATCACTTTGAAAACCAAATAAGAAGACAACATCGTCGAGTATGGGTGAAGAACTGGCTTACGAAAAGAGCTGAAATAAGTTTCTATTGTAAAATATCAAACCTGTTACATCGCCAACGAACCAAACGAAGTTACTCGGCGGTTTTAAAGTACGCATACTCAGGGTGACACACAAACAAATAAGCTCGGCGAGCTACAAGTACGCGTACTTACTCTCACGTCTATCACCCCTTTAAGAGGTGTCAACATGTGGGCCAGACTGTCAACATCCCCCAACTTAGCACGACACTATAACAACACGAAATACCGATTATATTTATATCAAGGCACTGGTCTCATAGATTATTTTTAACCAACTTGAAAAAAAGAGCCGGATATTTCTTCAGTTTATTACCTTCATGAATATATTATAAACTTTTGTAGAAGGGACTACAACTTCGTTCAACAGATTATCTTTTTATATTCCTAATATTGATGCTGAAATAGTAGTTTATGCAACTGTTATATAAGACGGAGTATTAAAACACGAGAGTCTGTTACGATAATAGGTTGACTCGAGTGTTTTAATACCTAAGTTATATGCAGTTTCATACACTACTTTATCTTCACTCATAGGAAAAATTAAAATTAAACAAAGTAGGTAGGTTACAAGGAAGTAATTTATTTGGTATAGTAATATGGGAAGCGCGGGAAATTAAGTTCAAACTATGCATGCGTGCGCCATTTTTTCACAGATCGAACTGCGCATGCGTGCGCCTTTTTTTTCATGTTCAGGCTATAACCATAGACTAGTTTAATGAATAAATAAAAAAAAAGATAGCGGTACTATAATGAGTTTTATTCTTAATTTTATGTATATGCGTCTATAAAGTGCGTCTGTATAGAACCGTCTTTGAATTCGTAATTCGAATTTTTCGATTTGAGTGTACTCTTAGATAAAAGTAATTTTGTGACGTTGGCGTTGCAGAAAGCCATGATGCCCATTATGTTACTCCATAATCCAGTAACATCATTATCATTAGCCTTTCGAAATCCACTGCTGGACATAGTCCTCTATAGAACGCTGCGACAACCGGTTTTGAGCAGCCTCCATCCATCAACTTCCTGATACCTTCAAAAACATCCGGTAACAGTGTAGCCTAGGTCAGCCTGATGGAACAGCCCGTAAAAATATTCAGAATAGTCTTAATAAAGACAATACAATACACACACAATATTTACAATACAATAGTAAACTGTTTCAATACAGGATGATAGGCTTTTTAGGGTTCCGTAGTCAAAGACAAGGAACTTATAACTTCTAAAATAAGAGAATGATAAAACTACAATAAATATATGATGTACATTATTACCATGTAAACTTTCACTCAAAATTGGTTTGAACGAGATCTAGTAAGTAGTTTTTTTTAAAATACGTCATTAATCGTAATCCATCCAAGAACTTTTATATTATGTTACTTGCTGCTACGGAACCCTTCATGGGCGAGTCCGACTCGCACTTGGCCGCTTTTTGTAGAGTAGGTACAAACAGTTTGCCCATTTCGGATATACAATAATAAATAAAGTACTTTCTAACTAAAAAAAAAAGAATACAAAATCAAGGAGTATACATACATATGTACCTTCTTAGATATCTACAGACCGTTGACCGTATTTCATTCACCGTTCATTATTTAATCTTTGCTCGCTAATAACATATATTTTTACAAGTTCACCAACACGGCGCTTTACAAGGATACATTTCTCGCTAACTTTATTTAATTCCACTTTTCTAGAATAATCGCGAAAACAAGCGGATTAACTACAAACTTGATTACCCTATTTCATAATTGCTTTGTTTTGAAGTCTACCCTTTGAGGCCCTCTCTCTAAGGATATTAATAACCATCTAAGACGTCGGCTGTCTTCCATCCGCAGTTTGGTCGTGTCTTGCTGGTCCTATCTCTCTGTGAGTAATAACTGTTTGTCAATCTGTAGCTGAGTGTAGTGATGCGCTACTAGTGAACTACTTAAATCTTGATACAAGCGTGACTTTGCGGAAATGTATTCTAAAATATTGAATAGACAAACAAATATTGAGTAACGAATTCCGCCACAGTAAACTGAAAACTCAGTAAGAATTCTACATGTGTGTCGCCTCTCCATTCTAAAAGTCAACTCTCACCTGGTAACGTTTCGTGATTAGTAACCCAATCACTCGATCGAAAAAATCTTAAACATGGGTAATTTGGGTCAATACAGATTTTATTTGAATAATACCTACAAATGCGATTTTTAACCAAAATAATAAAGTATGGACGGGCCTTATCGATACAAAACGTCCGTGAAAAATAAGTCACAATTACAATACACGTACGTAACGTATCGTTACGAGTGCGTTGCCGTCATAAAGACCGACTGAAGCGATGTGAGAGAGCTCACTCCTTTATAAGCTTTTTATAAGCTTCATAACTATCGTTCCCTATATAAGAACCGACCATACTTTTTTATTTTGGTCGAAGAATGCGATAGGAAAAATACCCAAAATAATCTAATTGGATGTTTTTGCGTAAATCTAAGGGCTTCCCAGTAAGGTTACCAGTATAGTACTATGATTAAACAAACTCAAACTCTGAAAAACAGATCAAACATAACTCTTTTCCGAGTCTCAATTCGTTAACTTCCACAAGATTCTTGAGCAAATCTAAAAAAAGGATATATCGGAATCTTCCAGAAAATTACCGATAAATACGGAAGTACGAACGGGAAATCTCAGATGATCATTACGGCACGGAAATCTGAGATAACGGATACGGAAATCCGGTACCTCACTAGCCGTGTTTTTCGCTCACCCTTCTGCGACGATAAGATGATGACTTTACAAGCGCGCAGTAATTATGGGCGTCCTATTACCGCCGAGACGGGGCACAGAATAAACAACAGTTACTAGCCAGGGCCACCAACCTTGATAGAAGTGAAACTCTCACACACTAAACTAATCAAACTAATCATGTGGGTACACCCCAACCAATCTCCCTTATAAGTTTAGATCCTCTCCATCCAAAGGTTGTCTGGAAGAGATCGCTTCTTAGCGATAAGACCGCCCATTGCACATTTAGTTTTGTTTAATTGTTGTGTGTATATTTTATCTAGTTTTTAAGGTGTGCAATAATGTATTTTCATTCATTCATTCATTCATTCATTCATTCATTCACGTGCTTTATATGGTTCTCTACCGCCTACACACTATCATTCCGAAGTGTTTATCTGCCACAGAGTATCATCGGATATATCAAGACGCTTACGAGAAATTCTGGTGTGCCGTGACTGCCAGTACAGCCTGGCGTGAGACGCAGGTGAGCGCCAACGGAATGCTTTGATCAAGTACTTTGTCAGCAAAAGGAATTCATCGAAGATATAACTTTTGAAACTCGCTTCGCGAGGTCTCAGTTCTGGGCGAACTACTAGTTTACACCATTAATGGTACAAATGGTACAAAATTTTCACTAGAAACAGGATAATTACCATGATTATTGAGTTTTGTTTCTTCCCGATATTTCGGCACAGTTGCATGTGCCATGATCACGGGAGAATTAACTAAAGTCTTTGCGAGTAGATGTTATTGGCAGATATATCGATCTACCCTCTTTCTCACTCTTTTGAGGTTAAAGTTATTTATTCTTAAAGAAAAGAGTTCACTTATAGAGATATATTATATAACAATAATGTACTGGTTAAGTCCATCGATACAACAGCTCTTTTATAACGAACGATACCCCTACCATCGGTTTCATTGTCACACTAAAGGAAATGATCCATTGGCGAGCCGGCGAGTTAACGGTATAAACTGTTGGCTCGTTGGGTTGTCGACTCGCGTTGGTGATCCATCGCCAATGGGTCACCCCCTTTACTTCGACCTCGACACATATTCATAGAAGAGTTGCGGTTCTATGTCCTAGTTTTACCTACTTATTCAACGTTGGAGCGGAAGCGAGACATCGCTGAAATGGCTCGCTTCATGAATTTTCTAGAGTAAATAATTTGCGTTGTAATTTCACTTTCCCGCATCGGTGTCGATATTCCTCCCCTTTGTTCGGTTATGGTCTCTACTTATTAAGGGTAGAATGCACGTAAAGTCCTATGGATGCTTCTACATGTGCACACGTGCATGTAAGATGGAGAGGTAAGATGCACGTGTGCGTAGGTGGCAGTATAAGCATAGACTAACTAAACACAATAGACTGTTAATCTATTACAAGAAAACGTGCATCGATGAATGATTGCCTACAATGCCGCTAGATATCGCTGTTTTGAATCTGCTATAAACGATTGAAATCATTTTTACATGTATTTCGAATAGATCGTTAAAACATGTTTTGAGACCAAGTTTCATAATTAAAAAAAAAAAAAACTATATTTTAATGTTTATTTTTAAAGAGATTAGGTAATTGGTTTAAAATGCTGATTGAATGAATTTGCCAGCGCCATCTAGAAATAGCCTGGAATTGACCTTTTTGAGTCACGTTTTCTTGTATGTGATTAGCAGTCTAGTTTAGCAGTGATTAGTGTTTAGTTAGTCTATGGTTATGTTGAAAAATATCTTTTACAAAACAAGGCTTTTATGAAATTAGTTGTCGATACGATGTGATAATCACGAGCCTATATAAACCGGGCCAGTCTACTATTATCCATCGAGAACTGCCGTCATCCACCTTCGGTTTACATCATCAGATCAGCGAGCTGATACAATTATATTGTTTTTCATCGCAACTTGATAGGTAATGCCAAATTTCAGCTTAATCGAACACCGGGAAAATGATCCAATTTAACTTAGCGATTTGATTACAGACACCAGGACAGGTGAAATTATATAAAAACTTGTTAAAAGGCCCATTACGGTCCTGCCTATCCCTCCGGGGAAAAAATGCATGTGCCTATGTATTATTATTACTGCATGTTATATTAGTCAGTTCATCACAATCAAATTGAAATCTATATCTTAACTACTATAAACATAAATGCGAAAGTTTGTATGTTTGGATAATTGAGTATTTGGTACTATATCGGGAATGAGTACCTATGTTTGGATAATTGAGTATTTTGTACTAGACGACCTCTGTGGCGCGGCGGGCGAAGGTTGGCCTGCGACGCAGGAGGTTGCGGGATCGATTTCCGCCTCAGAACAAATATTTGTGCGATCGCAGATATTTGTTCAGGGTGTTCTGAGTATAATAAAAAATATCTATCTATGTAATATATTGTATTAAGTAATATCAGTTATCTAGTACCAATATATATAGTCGATAAGCCATGTCAGAGGCCCTCGGGCGGCTTGACAAACTCTGACACCAGAGGCCAGCACTACCTCATACGAAACAAACAAACAGTACCAATAACACAAGCTCTGCTTAGCTTGGGGCTAGATAATGTTGTGTGAACTGTCCAACATTATTTATTTATTTATTTATTTATAATGGCTTATAACACTCGGATAATATTTGTCATAGACATCACACTAATTATAAATTCGATTGTAACTATGTTTGTCCCTCTGTCGGTTTGTTACGCATTCACGATAAAACGGCTGAAGCGATCTTGAAAATATGACAAAGTTATAGTATGTATCATGACAAAGGACATATAATACTTGTTTCGCGATAAATAATTCTGAACGCTGACGAGCAGAGCACAGAATATACGAGTAATTTAGTAATTATTTGGGTGAGCGTAGCAAATCACGGGTATTCACGGGTATTCATAGTCTATTAACCCCGGAGCCCGGAACCAAGCGAGCGCAGCCGCAGCAGAAGCTAGTTTAAATATTGCACCATTATTCCACCCCAAAAATGATAGCAAAAATCGCTCGCTAACGACCTCCGGACCAAATCAGGCGTCCTTAAGCAATCCTCTTACGCTAAGCCCTCCCCTCACATAAGCGCAATAGAGATATGATAGACGTTATTAATTAGATGTCGTTACGTCTTATGCCGTTTCATTGTGTGAATCGGGAAAACCCGTCATAGCCCTCGGTTCCCTTGGCAACGCTACCAAACGTAAGGGTACGTTTTCTTTCGCTACTCTATTTAATCGCACTTTATATATAGTTGGTATTTTTAGGGTTCCCTACCTCAAAAGGCACCAACGGAACCATAATTAAGATCTCTGTCGTGTCTACCTGGTTGTCTGCCTGTCACAGTCTGTTTTTCTCAGGGCGAAAAAAGTTGGCAGATTAAAACAGATTTATACTTGAGGGACAGATTAGAAAATAAAAAACACTTGTCATTGTTTAGTAAAAAAACATTTTAAAATATATAATATATACCTACAGAAAATATACAAAAACCGTGGATCCTTCCTTATCTAAGAAAAAATTGAGACTGAAACTTTACAAAAAAATAGAGTTTTACCTTTAGTTGCTAATAAATGCTGAATATCTTTGGTATACCTTGTTTTTTCTCTAGTTAGTATTTTAAACTGCTTTTCAATAAGAGACAAAACACTGTCTAAGTATTTCAAGAATAATCAGAAAATTTTAGTAATATTTCAACCTCACAGATAACGGAACAAAACGGTGAAGAGGAAATGCGTAGGTATAACATGTGTTGCTAAATGCCAAGGACTTATAAGTTCAATTGGTCTAGTTATCTCGATCTGCCTACTTGTACGGAACACTCTCCACGTGAGCCTTACTCGCACTTGACCAGTTTTTATAGGTGTGTTTGTGTGTGTGTACAATTTCTAAACCTAAACGACGTTCATAACGACAGAGATTGTGTGATCTTTATCTAGCAAGAGTTTTAAATCCCACAGTTCAAATACTTATTTCGGTTTATAGGATCTTTATTGTCTTAAGAAATAACAAAATTTCACTAATAAGACAATTTATGATAACTTAAATATGGTTAAGCGGTAAATAAATAATGCTGGACAAGTTCACACAACATTATCTAGACCCAAGCTAAGCCAGAGCTTGTGTTATGGGTACTTAATACTTACTTAATACAACACATTAAATAGATAATTTCCACTAGAAATGGGATATTTACCATGATTTTTGAGTTTTAAATGTTCCCGATTTGTTTATGTTATGTTTCTAGTGAAAATTATGTACATAACCATGATAGTTTCAAAAGTTATTAAATAGATAGATATTTTTTTATTATACATAGAAAACACTCTGAAAAAATATCTGCAGATTACACAAATGTTTGTTCCGAGGCGGGAATCGAACCCGCAACCTACTGCGTCACAGGCGAACCATCGCCAGCCACGCCACAGAGGTCGTCAAAATTTAAATGACCATCATCGAACAGTCGATCGTTAATGTCCTGACTGAATTAAATGATTACTGCGTAGCAATATCGGAGGAAAGTGTACTGTACGCGCCATTTCACGCGTAATTTGATATTCGGATGACAAATTAGTTCGCGAACGACCGGTGCCGGGAAATTACAGGGAAGCGCGGCTTTCAGCCGTCCTCTTCCTTCCACTTTCCCCCCACTCTAAAGGTGAAAACAGAATCTGTAGTGAATTGCCCCAAGTTTTATCCTCTAATACAATTTTAATTTAGTTCAGGGTCCCCAATTTCGTTTTTATCTAATCATAGTAGGTATTATGTAGCTATATGTAGTTTGTTGTTATTATATTATACACTAGCGACTCGTCACGGCTTCGTATGGGTAGTTTCAGGATGAAAAACAGCCCCCCCTCCTACCACCCCCTCTGGTAGCCTATGTCACTCAGGGTGAATGTAGCTTTCCAATGGTGATTCAAATATTTGTGCGATCGCAGATATTTCTTCAGGGTGTTCTGGGTATTTTCTATGTATAATAAAAATATCTATCTATGTAATATATTGTATTAAGTATATCAGTTATCTAGTACCCATAACACAAGCTCTGCTTAGCTTGGGGCTAGATAATGTTGTGTGAACTGTCCAGCATTATTTATTTATTTATTTAATTTTTGAAATCGGCAAAGTAGTTTTTGAGTTTATTAATTACAAACATTTACACACACACAAAATACAAATCATTCCTCTTTATAATATAAGTGTAGATAAGATAAATGTTTTTATGCCAATATATATTGGGATAAAACGGTATCTTAACTTCATCATTTTCATTACTGCGGACACAAAACCTCAAACTTTTGGCAAGAATCGATTGTTTCCCAAAATGACGCGAACTCAAATTATTGAGTAAAAAAATTTATAAATCAATACAGTACAATTTAAGGCTTACTATGAGGGTTAAGTACTCTTTTAAAGCTTGGCCTGTTAGTACCTATAACATAACACCCAACAGTCACAAACATAGTCCAGGTGGGTTACTATGAGCTCTTATTGCCATGCAGTTGATAAACTATTCAGTACAAAATATTGGTTCCGTGATGTCCGCAACTATATTTAAAGGCACAATCGCAGAGGGTCTACAGACTTCTGCGATTAAAGTTATTCAACGATGAAAAATGTCAACGATGAACCGATATTTTGTACTGAATAGTTTTTGAACTGAATGGATATAAGAGCTCATAGTAACCCCCCTGATCCCACACTAGGATTCCCTATGTTGTTTAGTAGTAGTAGAGCTTTTTTGTGAAAGAGTTCGCCCGTGTAAGTACTACCACCATACCTATTTCTGCCGCAAAGCAGTAGTACTCGCATTGCTGTGTTCCGGTTTGAAGGGTTAGGGTGCCGGTGAAATCACAAGCACATGAGACTTTTCATCTTTATGTCTCAGGGTGGCGGGCGCAGTGCAATGCCACATAGAATAGAAGAATAGAATAGAAATAGTTTATTTTGAACAGCAAATACACAGCATGGGAACACAATACAATAATAGACAGACAGAACACGTTTATTGCTGCGTGTATAGTGCCTTCAAAAAAGGTCCGTGCTCAGCATAATGCTGCAGTAAACTGCAGCGCTGATTTTCAGCACGAACCTCGGTTGACGCACGGACACGGCACACACACTGTAATAGACATCAATAGGTACGATGTAAGACGCAACTATACTCGTTTACTCGTTACAATTTTAAAACTACATATTATATAAGTATAAGTTTACTTCAACGAATTACTTTGAAATTACAGGCACATGAGACTTTTCATCTTTATGTCTCAGGGTGGCGGGCGCAGTGCAATGCCACATAGGGTGCGTCCTAGGTGGACGTGACCTATGAGATAATGCACTGTTCATAGGCAGAGGTTACCGTTTAACATCAGGTGGGCCATCAGCTTATTCCGTCATTCAAGTTGTATAAAAAAAAAACAGAAGCTACGAGTACGATGGCACCATAACACCCAGACCCGGCACAAATATTTGCTGATCATACAAACATTTGTCCCGCAGCGGGAATCGAACCCGCCACCTTTCGCATCTCAGCCGGTACTCCCTCGACGCGCTACAGAGGTCGTGAAACACAGACAAGCTACATAGGTCGGAGGTGTATGTATGTTAGTTAGTAAGTATGTGAGGGACGAATCTTGAAACTGAATTTTGAACTGTCAAGTTCTGATGACAAGACATTATTATGGTGACAGCGAGCTGATCTGATGATGGAGACGGAAGGTGGATAACGGAAATCCTCCACGATGCATAATAGTAGACTGGCGTTCTAAGGCTTATTTTGATCAGCACATGGTTCCGATCACTAACTTTATTAAAGCTTAGTACTGAAACAAGTAATTAATTTTGTTAAAATTAAAAAAAAACCCTAACGCTGAACGGCTGAACCGATTTTCATCAAACAAAGCTAAGAACACTCCCGACAAATACTCCTTTAAAAAAAACGGTTCAGCCGTTCGGGAACTACGATAAAACAGACAGCCACACACACACACACACACACAGACACGTCAAACTTATAACACCCCTTCGTTTTTAGTCGGGGGTTAAAAATATTTTTACCTAAAAACTTATTGTATGATGATATCCGGCCGTGTTCACTAATTTACAGTCATTGGTAACATTGGAATCCGCCGGTCGGTTTGGATCACAGTTTGGCAACAGATAATAAACACGCATAATTAAATTTCCCCTACCCAAACAAAAGGCTATTTAATTGGTAACAGACAGAAAACTAGTCCGCATCAATGGCTGATAGAGACAAAGGGGTTGACAGTTGCAGTTAGCCGCCATTTTGCAGAAATAATGACATATTGTTTGCGGACATCCCCAAATGGTCTGATTATGCTACGAGTGCATCAACAATAATTAAGTTATTTGAAATAAAGTACACACATTTTTAAAAGATTTTATACGTGGTGTGTCCGGGCCGAGAATAGATCCCTCCGTCTCCTCCCGTGGATGTCGTGAAAGCCGACTTATGGATTACCCGGACTTGTTAGAAAGATTCGTTGGCATGTGATTTGTCCTGAGTGTGTTATTACTGAAAGAAAGCGTCAGCCGAGTCATTCGTGGGAATCAATGGCGGCGTAGAGCTCACCACTTGTCACGTCTATATTCCAACGATGGTGCAACCCACTGTGAAAAGAAGCCAATTTGAGGCTCTGCTTAACTTTTCGGGGAAAAAGGCGTGTGTCTATGTATTTATGTTTACTACTGTTTTGCAGCAGAAATAGGTATGCTGGTAGTACTTCCCCGGACGAACTCTTTCACAAAAAAGGTCTTCTGCTACTATGTTCTAAGGTGACATTTGCTAGTATTTTCGCTTTGCCCGCCAAGGGCCCACTGAAGGGGCACAGACCACTCCTACTAGTACTCGAATAAAAGCTTTTTTTACGAAATACCTAAAACGATGTAAGAAATCACAAGCATTTATAAGCAACTCAACTTGAAACTAAAGTTTTCCATTTGTAACAAATTTGTTTTTAGCTTTTATGACAGTTAATTTGTCAGGAGTGTCTGTGCGCAAGTCAAAGATAATTTATCTGTCTCAGGCTCCTTATTTATTACAATGCGTTCGCATCTTACTTGAGCCCTTAAGGGTGATTTACATTGATTCAGTATCCGACAGTTACGATTGCAAATTGTATCTTTCTAATTACCCGACTTCTAATAGAACCCGAGAACCGAGAACTCTTGATAATAGACAAGGATTATGAATTATATGTGTGTAGGTGTTTATTTATTATTTCTGTATCTTTTATACTTAGTAAATATGTTATAGAATCCATCCTTTAATCAAATTGTTGTGCACTACCTACTATTGTTTTCCACATTACACAAAGGTTAGCTGGAAGAGAATGCTATCTAGCATTAAGTTCGCCTATGTACAATACTTTTTAAGTTGTGCAATAAATAATTTTCTATCTATCTAATGATTCGCAAATTCAAAACAGCAAATATACTTATTTCAAATATAAAATATATATATAAAGAGCAAAGATTTGATTGTTTGTTTGCATTGAATAGGCTCCGAAACTACTGACCCGATTTCGAAAATTATTTCACTGTTGGGAAGTTACACTATCCACGGGTGACATAGACTCTATTATTTTTCAAAAAAATTAGGGATCCTTTCTTTACTCCAATAACGTAACCCAAGGTTTAAAAAAATTACCTAAAATATTATTTACATCGCATGTGGATAGATGGGGGGTTGGGAAGGGGGGAGGGTTAGAGGGGCTAGTGGGAGGGGGGATCCCGACACTACACGTGCGAAGGGGGGGCGAGATTCTAGTATAAACTAAAATAGTTTCTTAAATATTATTCATAGCGGTGAAATAATATGTTAATCGCACGTTATAGGTAGGTACATCATGGGAGAATAGGCTTAAATGGACCTTCTTTGAGATCGAGACGTCACTTACTGTCGAGGGTCTGTCTACACTTGGACATCCCCCGGACTCACCCCTACTTATATTTTTTCTACATCTCCAAGTGACGGGTTGATGTGAAGCGTATTAACGTTTTGTGAGTATTTGTAATACACAGCCCACATTCTGTAGAAGGAACTGTGTAAGGAATTATAAGGAACTTTTTCTATGACACGTGATATTAATTGGATGTTACGAGAATAACTTTGGGCACAAATTAATACATTATGAGGCTGTCACGAGTCAAATAGCCTTCTCTGAAACGTATTTTTAGCAAAATCTATACAAATATATTTCCAATGGCATGATAAAGCGCAAAATACTATTTCGATAAATTTTCTCGAGTCATAACAAAATACAAAATACAAATACAAATACAAATGTTTATTTCATTAACTTAAAGTCTACAATTTAACAGGGTTTGGACACTCCTTTTAAGCAAAAAATATGCTTGTGTTAGGAGATACCGCTCTTCTATATCCATCGTTTTTTTTATTTTTTAAGTAGTAGTTGTACATAAACATAACAATAAACATTAACAATAACATAGTGAACTAACCTATACAATGAGCATGTAAGAAAAATAAATCTATTACCTATGAACGTACATTGATAAAATTAATAAGAGGAATAAAAAATATAACTTTAGAAGGCATAGTAGGTTTATATTTTCGATTACGCAACAAATATTTGTTTAAATACTGCTTTTCGTGATTTTCGTTCACTGTTCGTTGCTCGAGCGTTATTTTGTCATTTTCTAACTTACCTGAACTTAACTGAGTTAGATAGTGACCAAATTTGGCTGTTGTATGCCTCTTAACCGTGTTACTAATAAACAGTGGTTATCCTTGGAGTAGCTACACTGTGTTTTGTCTTTTGCATTGACAAGCAGCTGCAAACGCGATCGAAAGAGACAAAAGTGTAACATTTCCAAGAATATTCCCTGTTCACTTAACTAATTGTTTCATTAATTACCACGGAAACAGTGTTAACCCAAGTAATAATCATTACCGCATGATTGGGAAACTAAAAAACAAACATTTAATGTCTAAACCTTTTTATTTATAATATTAGTGCGTTGTTTTAAAATATTTAAAAAAAAAACGATCTCAAAGATGGTCCATTTAAGCCTATTTATTTATAAGCCGGAAGTTTCCCACGGAGGCAAAGGCCTCCCTTCCCTCTTTCCAAACATTCGTATCCTGAGCTATTTGTGGCCAGCCATTGTTATGGAAGTCAAGCTCATCCCGCCTTTTCCGTCGGGGCCTACCACGTGGCCGCCGCGCGTTCGGAACCCACTCTGTGGTTATCTTAGCCCAGAGGTGCAGCTAACGTGTCCAGCCCAGTCCCACTTTTATAGATTTCCAGCTTTTAAAGCTACATCGGCTATTTGTGTTTGGGAGCGCAGTATCGTATTTCTAACGAAGTTTGACTCCTAAGACCAAAGTTTGGCGCTCCATAGCCCGCTGGCTCACCTCGAGGCTGAACTTCTGGCAAAAATATTAAAACTCAAAAAAACAACTGATACTTACCTTATGTTACCCACATTTTTTTAAGCCGATAACAATATATTTTACTTGCCAGAAATATTTTTTTTGCCCACTATTGTGTAAGTTGACAAGTTCTGACGGTTTGTCAATACAATTTCTTAATAATATGACGTACCACGGAACTTACACGGAAGTAATTTCCTAAAACTAACCTTTCATCATTTTTACAGTCACCTGTAAACATCCTGTTTGTAGATTATACTTACTACTTACTTAGTGAAAGAAAAAAGAAAGAAAGAAAGAAAAAATCTTTATTTGTAACGGCACACATGGATAGGACAAAAAAAACACACACATGTTTGGACTTGTTACAGTCTGATAAAAGTAAAGTTGATTTGGACAGTAATGCGGCTCTGGTAAGTGGATTTGCTGAGACTCTGAAAAACCATTAACAGGCAATACTCACTGTAATATTTATCAAGAGATTAGGCAGCTCCTTTGATGTGTAGCAAATGTAGTTATGTTCTTTGAATTCACTAAATTTTAGCTGACAAAATATAAAGAATTTTCTGTTTTCCTCACACTGACCTTTGACCTTCGACCAAATACTTTTTAGTTTGGTCGAAGCCTTTGACAAACAGGAGGCTAGTCAGAGGCATGAACAAACTTGTAATTTGGCATATGCTTTTTTTATATTGTAAACACAGTATAATGGGATGTTGAAACATACACACACACAACACACACAAACACACACATACACAAACACACACCTACACATACACACACCCACGTGATAAACCACACAACTCCTGTGATACTCAGACTCTTAAGAGACTGTTGGTAGCAGGAGTGCCCGCTCACTCACTCACTCACCCATACACCTGCACACCCCCTTATTCACCTCATCAAAGCCATGCAAGCGAAATTTATATTCTTTTATTTTTATTATTTACTTTCAATTAGTCATATTATTCCTTTCTTTAAAATTACAATAAGCATTTTTGTTAGTATCCATTCTTTTTTGTAATATTTGTGTAACCCTTTTATTTGGACTATATAATATATTGTAACGCGGTTGGTTTACCTTAATCATCAAAATATATAAAATCGTTGCGTGACTGACTGACTCACTGACTGACTGACTGACTGACAATCAACGCACAGCCTAAACCGTAAGTCCTAGAGATCTGAAATTTGGAGGGTACGTTCCTTTTGTGGTCTAGGGGTGCACTAAGAAAGGAATTTAGAAAATTCGCATGCAAAGGGGTCCAAAATGGGCTTTTAATATACAACAAAAAAGCTCTGTATTTCAGAAACCGTTAGCAGTAGAACCTTGAAATTTTACATGGAGATTCCTCAAATAAAATTAATAAAAACGTGTTTCAGCGATTCCTGAATTTTTCTTGAAAAACGGCAAGGGAACGTTTTTTTTGGAAAAAAAATTAAAAAACTTTAGTTTTTACAACGCACAGCCTAAGCCGCTGGTCATAGAGACTTGAAATTTGGAGAGTGTATTCCTTTTAGGGTGTAAAGGTGTACTTAGAAAGGAATTTGGAAAATTCGCCGTGTTAGGGGTCCAAAATGGGCTTTTAACGTATACACTTTGCGTTTTGCAACGCACATTCTAAACCGCTGGACCTAGGCACATGAAATTTGGAGGATGTATTCTTTTTTGGGTGTAGGGGTGTACTTAGAAAGGGTTTTTGAAAAATCACCTTGGAATGGGTCCAAAATGGCTTTTAATGTAAAACTAAAATGGTTCGTAATTCGGAAACCGTTAGCAGTAGAACCATGAAGTTTTACATGGAGATTCCTCATATAAAATTAATAAACAAGTGTTTCACCGATTCCTGGATTTTTATTGAACTACGGAAAGGGAACGTTTTTTTGAGAAAAATAAAAAAAACTTTAGTTTTTACAAACCGCTGGTCGTAGAGACTTAAAATTTAGAGAGTGTATTCCTTTTAGGGTGTAAAGGTGTACTTAGAAAGGAATTGGAAAATTCACCGTCTTTGGGGTCCAAAATGGGCTTTTAACGTATACACTTTGCGTTTTGCAACGCACAGTATAAACCGCTGGACCAAGGCACATGAAATTTGGAGGATGTATTCTTTTTTGGGTGTAGGGGTGAACTAAGAAAGTGTTTTTGAAAAATCACCTTGGAAGGGGTCCAAAATGGCTTTTAATGTAAAACTAAAATGATTCGTAATTCGGAAACCGTTGGGAGTAGATACATGAAAATTCACAGGTTAATTTAAAAAAAAAAATAGCCAACATAAGTTTCACCAGTACCTGACATTTAGCTGAAAAAAGGAATGGGAACATTTTCTTTGTAAATAAATACACTTTAGGTTTTAGCCAGATTTCAGGGTATTTAGACAATTTCAAAGTTAGTTTCACGGTGAAGTCATTGAGATCAAAATATTTTCAGGACCTCATGGTTAAAATGGGACCCCTTAATAGAAAAACATGAGTATGGTGTCGTTTCATAGGTCATGTCACGGTGTCGTTGTTGAGATTAAAACATTTTCAGGACCTCAAGGTTAAAATGGGACCCCTAAACTGAAAAACTTGAGTATGGTGTCGTTACAAAGGTCGTGTCACGGTGTCGTTGTTGAGATTAAAATATTTTCAGGACCTTAAGGTTAAAATGGGATCTCTAAATTTAAAAACTTAAGTATGGTGTCGTTTCAAAGGTCGTTTGACGGTATCTTACAAAATATAAGAGACATAGTCAAGCAAAAAACAGTTAAAACAGTTCCTCTACCCCCCCCCCCCCCCCTTCCGCCCCTTAATCCTATAGCCATAATGTAGCTTTCTATGGGTTAAATAAATTTTAAAATCGGTCAAGTCGTTTTTAAATTTATCCATTACAAACAAACATACAAATACGCGAGTGAAGCCGTGGGTGAAAGTTAATAAACTACTATGTTACTTGCTGGTAATGTAGCTTTCTACTGGTGAAATAATTTTTCAAATCGGTTAACAAGTTTTTTAGTTTATCCAATACAAACAAAATTATAATCCCAATAATAATTATAAGAATCCCAATTTTTTTGGAAATATAATATGGCCCCGAGTTTACCTTAGCGGTGCGCGCAGTGCGATTTTTTACTAAGATAACACACACTTAAGTCAAGCAAAAAACCAGTTATAGTTATTATTATTATTTATTATGGATGGATAAAATAATATTACGCGTACGAAGTCGCGGGTAACAGCTAGTCACAGATAAAATAATACTATACTAGTACCTTAATAAAATAAAATAAAATAACAGTAGGTAGCTTTTTCTCAGGTTTGAGCTCCGAGTTTTTGGACACAGACATACGTTATTACATATTTGCTAAGTTTTACTTCACCTAGAAAGGTTGCAGATACGATAATGAGGTTCGTCTCAGCGATAGGACAGAATTTCGACCTCTTATTGGCCCCATCATGAGGCCGATCTCCTTCGAACCGTCACAAGCAGGGTGTACCGGGAAATAGTCAAATTGACCACATGGCACTCAGATCCACCCCTGGGCTGTACACTATTAATTATTTTATAGCCAACACGCATTCAATTAAAATAACACCTTTACACAAATTGAATGAACAGTAGGAATCCATTTGAACAGGTCTAAAGGGAGGAATTATGATTGATGATATGATACGATTCGTTTCCACTTAACACATACAGCTGAATTCACGTGAAAAGCAGATTTAAGGCGTCTGTCTACCCGCTCTGGGAGACGAACCCGCGCTCTATTATTTGGTGCGTTCCTTAACTTATTTTCATCTTCATCATCGGTAGCCATGCACCATGATGAAGACCTCTCTCATAGAATGGTGGTCATTTATGGTGAGGGTCCTTACGGAAAATGTGAAGACTTACTTGAGCCCTGACTTATGGCCGAAAAGGGTGAAGTTCCGGCGGTTTTTTTTTGTATACTACTTGAATGACGGAACAAATGGCCCACCTGATGTTAAGCGGTAACCTCTGCCTATGAACAGTGCATTACCTCATAGGTCACGTCCACCTAGGAAGCGCCCTATGTGGCATTGCACTGCGCCCGCCACCCTGAGACATAAAGATGAAAAGTCTCATGTGCCTGTAATTTCACCGGCACCCTTACCCTTCAAACCGGAACACAGCAATGCGAGCACTACTGCTTTGCGGCAGAAATAGGTATGGTAGTAGTACTTCCCCGGAAGAACTCTTTCACAAAAAACGCTCTACTACTACTACTAAAAAGTCCTCACGCCTGTCACGTGATCCCCGGGCCGCGACGCGTCGGCGAACACACGTGTGTTAGATTAAGTAATAAATAAAGTGTTTTTTATGTGTTTGTTAGTTTCTAAGGTATTTATGTTGATATGGGCTTACTGTTTAGGTTTAGTGCATTTCTCAGTAAGCCTGAAATAAAGATTTTAAATTAGAATTTGAATAGAATATGGGGTATTTGGCATCATCACCACGTTTGGCAGGCATATTGGTGATGGCAGTATTGGTGTAGAATACTTAGATTGATGCTGCTGCCCATCCCATGCCTAAGTTGCCTTTTAAGACATCCACTAGAGGAGCCGGAATCCTATTCTCAAGCTGAGACCACCTTGGGATCTTATATTTATACAATACATTTATTATTGATCTACTTAAAATTACTGATTACCGTTTCTCTTTATAAAATGGTACGTTCGTAGAATGTTTGTATGTTTGTAAATTGAGTGTTTGTTGCTGAACAGATTTAGGTGTTGTTTTTTCATAGATGAGGAACTAAAAACCGGTTACTAACCAATGAGCGACCACTTGCCAGCCATCATAGAGCAAAAGTAATGGAAAGGAACACACTCAAAGAAGTACGCGGCTTCGTAGCAGTAAGCGCCGGTAGACAGGCTCCGGAAATAATGCTTTCTAAGTGAAAGAGCCCATATAAGGGGTTATTTTATTGCCCCTGGCTCTTGTTTGAGGTCAATGACTAATGAGTGCCGTGACTCGACTGTTTTAAATAGTTGATTTCATTATGATAAGGGTCGGAATATTGAAAAAGTTTTGAAACTATCATGGTTACAAACACAAAATTGCAGTCGTAATGTGTTTATGAGAAAATTATTTGTTGTTTTATTGCAATGCAGCTGCAATATTATACGAATGCATTTTTAAATTAGATATTGTCCAAGTAGTTCGGTGGTAAGTTTGGTTTCCCCAAATTTAGCGGCGATCCAGAGAGCGCATTGCAACATAATATTTAGAGCAATACTCTGAAGGTTACTCGTAATTAGTTAATAAGTTTTTTTTTATACTACCTGAATGACGAAACAAGCAGATGGCCCACCTGATGTTAAGCGGTAACCTCTGCCTTTTAACAGTGCATTACCTCATAGGTCACGTCCACCTAGGACGCACCCTATGTGGCATTGCACTGCGCCCGCCACCCTGAGACATGAAGATGAAAAGTCTCATGGCCAACCTGATGTTAAGCGGTAACCTCTGCCTATGAACAGTGCATTATCACATAGGTCACGTCCGCCAAGTACGCGCCCTATGTGGCATTACACTGCGCCCGTCATGCTGAGATATAAAGATGAAAAGTCTCATGTGCCTATAATTTCACCGGCACCCTTACCCTTCAAACCGGAACGCAGCAATGCGAGCACTACTGCTTTGCGGCAGACATAGGTATGGTGGTAGTACTTCCCCGGACGAACAAAACAAAAAAGCTCTACAACTACTAAAAACTACTACTTTTATATTTGTAGGTATCTAACTTGTCGTTTTCAAAAATTGATGTATAGTATATTTTTATGATTTCTGTACACGACCTTAGTTCTACCACTATAATTAGTTCTCCCAATCATCTAAGGTTTGCTGGAAGAAAACTTTTTTAGGTTTAAGTCGCCTTTGTACATGTTCTTTATGGTGTTTTGTGTGTAATATAAAGAATAAGGATCTAGCGCCGATAAGTGTATATTTGTATTTTTAAATTGATCTAAAAAATACCATATTGAAATGGTATTTTTTAGATCAATTTAAAAATACAAACAATTAATTACGTTAAAACGCAAATAAGTTACGCTCCCTTACAAATAAACTTTCACTCTAAATCCTGTAGGATCCGCTTTTTGAAGCGATTCCTACACGCTGAAGTTCCGCGGTCACTTCCTTTGAAAGGAAACCCAAAACAGTTTTCGGCAAATCGAATTAGAGTACCTGTTTTATTATTAAGGTTCAATTTAAAAGCAAACGCAAACAGTACCTATTGCTACTGCTGTACCGTAAATAGGGCACTATGTGGGCGGACTCTATCTACCCTAGTTATATATTAATGTCCTCTCCCGAATAGGTGCTATGAATATTTTTATCATCGTTTTTTATGAGCAGTGGTGTATAGAGGTTAGCCCCGACTTTTGATCCTAAGGACTTGGGTTCAAATCCTGTTCGTGTAGTTACCAATTGATTCCACGCACAAAATGTATAGTGTGTGATTCCTTTCACCACACTAGTCACCCTTAGTCACTAGGCCCTTTGCAGAGCCACTATATAAATAAATAAATAATGCTGGACAGTTCACACAACATTATCTAGCCCCAAGCTAAGCAGAGCTTGTGTTGTGGTTACTAGATAACTGATATACTTAATACAATATATCACATGGATATTTTTTATATTATACATAGAAAATACACAGAACACCTTGAAAAAATATCTGCGATCGCACAAATATTTGTTCCGAGGCGGGAGTCAAACCCGCAACCTCCTGCGTCGCAGGCCAACCTACGCCCGCCGCGCCACAGAGGTCGTCTATATCTTAAGCTGGTCACTGACCTAACGTAGGATGACCAAGAAAGAACCGGCGCCACGAAGTATTAGTAGCTTCAAATACCTAAATAGGTTTTATAAAAAAGCTCTAACCGGGAAGAAAGTATTTTTATTTTCCAACGGTGCGTTCCCTACACTTCTTCACATGAGTTGCAAGTACGTTGTAAATGGATGCTGGGAGCTCCCTAGGGAATGCATTCAGCATGCAGTTTCCGCTTCCTACCGTTTCTTATTTCCTGCATGAGCCTAGAACCTCCATTTCCGCGTGAACTATTACGCTGAATATGTATCCGTAAGCAGTTGCTACCTTTCGATACCACGTGTTCTTTGAGACGAGACGAAACGACTATGTAAATCCTAAGTAAGTATGGATGGATGGATGGATGTTTGTTACTCTTTCACGTAAAAACTACTGGATGGATTTGGATGAAATTTGGAATGGACATAACTGGATTCCCGGAATAACACATAGGCACATTTTTATCCCAATATTCCTACGAGATCGAGACTTACGCGGGTGAAACCGCGGGGCGCTGCTTGTATTTTTTATATGTAGGTATCCTTGTCATCGGGTCTTGACGGTATGCAATATAACATGCTCAACTCCCCATATATTGTTTGACCAACTTTTTTGACTAACGTAACGTACAGTTGAGATACTTTTGGTTATTAAATGAAAAAGCTAATCGATTTTCGTTGAAAAATACGACTTGTATGCGAGTACCAACATACATACATACATACAGTGGATCGGTCAACCATAGGCTGTAGGCTCAGTCAACCTCTGATGCATACATACATAAAGATGGACAGATGTAAGCAAAGAACATGGGCAACTCCCCATGCATTGTTTGACCCAACTTTTTTGACTAACGTTACGTACAGTTGAAATACTTTTGGTTATTGATAATATAATGTTAAGATAATGAAAAAGTTAATTTAATTTCTTGCCTAAAAGTTGTGGAAAAGTAATGAAGCTTGTTGCGTTTTGTTTCACGCAAATGCAATGAGTTGATTTATCAGCCGCGGCCCGGCTCACAGTTCCGAGTGGACTCGCACGAATCAATTTAAAAAATACCTAATCTATTTGTTTTTGTTTTAGTTTTTATTTAATTCCTATCTTGTTTGCTTTTTTTTTGTTGGTGTGTGTCTTTGTTTGTATAGTCATAACTAAATGTTTCTTTCTTTCTTTCTTTCTTTCTTTCTCTCTTTCTTTCTAACGGAAATGGCCGGACACGCATCCTTTTCTTGGACTGTTATAGCGAAAAGTGCTCGGCTGTTTGATTTTATTTTACAGTATTATTTAATTATCACAATAGATTAAAAGAAAAACCTTATCTATTTTTTTTTATACTACTTGAATGACGGAACAAGCAGATGGCCCACCTGATGTTAAGCGGTAACCTCTGCCTATGAACAGTGAATTACCTCATAGGTCACGTCCACCTAGGACGCGCCCTATGTTTTTTTTTTTTAACATTGATAGACCTTTGTTTGACCTCGATCTCACCTGTTGGTAAGTGACGATGTGGCACTGCACTGCGCCCGCCCTGAGACATAAAGATGAAAAGTCTCATGTGCCTGTAATTTCACCGGCAACCTTACCCTTCAAACCGGAACACAGCAATGCGAGCAATACTGCTTTTCGGCAGAAATAGGTATGGTATTAGTACTTCCCCGGACGAACTCTTTCACAAAAAAGCTCTACTACTACTAAATATAATAATTATTTAGAAATACAACTTTTAATCACAACTTCTTAAAATATACAAGTTCTTTAGAAAAAAATTAATAAAAAAATAACATTTAGATCCATACTAATTACTTTCATGAAGGGGCCCAGTTCATTTATTTTTGACCTGGGTCAACGGTTGCTCACCTCCTTTCAGCAAAATCGGTTGGTTGGAACTGACATAAAATTCAGTTGCAAGATAGGCCTCCTATGCACAGACAGACAGACAGGATAACAAGTTAAATAAAAGCTTGTAAAAACTAACTACGGGTGTACTGTGTTATTCTGTGCAACCACAGATTACATAATAGTACAGTAACAGAAGGTGGACATCTCAAAATCATTTAAATATATAGCGACTCTTGCTCCCACACAATAAAATACAATTCAGGTCGCATAGCGCTAATTACCTACAGCTAAAGTCACCTAGAAGTTACTTCTCTTTCTATCGCGTAACTCTTATTTTGTCTGATTCTCTGAATTGACTCGACAAGTCGAACCCGCCGGGTACTTGTAGCTGTATACCTTAAGTGAGGAGTGCGCCACGCCTGGTGCAACTCAAAACATTCAAATGGACTCTAAAATATTCGAAATGAGTTTTTCATTAAAGTCCAAAAACTATTTGAGTAGGTAGATATAATTTCCGTAGATAAAATTCACTCCGCAAAAAGCGGCGAGTGGTTTTGGCGGTAAATAGATTCACTAAAACATTTTCCGTGTCTCGGCGGAGCGCACGGCGGGAGATGTCTGCACGGACACTTGGTCAGCAGCGACGGGATCCGGAACAGAACAGTCGGTTCATACTACTCTATTCTACAGTGAAACATAATTATACCAACGAATATTTTCGATCAACAAAAGTGCCAGCCAAGCGTTTTTAGCACGCAATTAGAAAGAATAGGATAGAATCTACACTATCTACATCTACACTCTAATAATATTATAAAGAGGAAAGTTTTGTAGTTTTTGTGTGTGTGTATGTTTGTAATGAATAAACTCAAAAACTACTGCGCCGATTTCAAAAATTATTTCACCATTGGAAAGCTACGTTCCTCTGAGTGACATAGGCTACCAGGGGGGTGGGGGGGGGGGGGGGGGGGGAGGTTAGGGGGGGATGTTTTTCATCCTGAAACTACCTAACTAAGCCGGGACGAGTCGCTAGTATAATATATTTATTTGCAACAACATTAAAAAAACTATACAAAAACATCAGGTACAATCAACGTAGAATCAGATATAAAAATGTCGTTACAAAAAGGCCCTAACTCAGCATATACAGGTTGTAAACAACCTGCGCTGGTCTTCCGTTAGAGCCAATTAGGTATGTTGTTAAGGGTATTTACGAGTACTACCTCACATTGCTTAGTATGGTCCTCTATTAATTATGAATTATATTTTACCTATTTCTGCCGCAAAGCAGTAGTGCTAGCATTGCTGTGTTCCGGTTTGAAGGGTAAGGGTGCCGGTGAAATTACAGGCACATGAGACTTTTCATCTATGTCTCAGGGTGGCGGGCGCAGTGCAATGCCACATAGGGTGCGTCCTAGGTGGACGTGACCTATGAGGTAATGCACTGTTCATAGGCAGAGGTTACCGCTTAACATCAGGTGGGCCTCTTGCTTGTTCCGTCATCCAAGTAGTATAAAAAAAAAAAAAAAAAAAAAAAAAAAAAAACTGCAGCATTCACTTTGTGATAAACATATGGCAAAGTTGAGGATTAAGTAATTAATTGTGGTTAATTTATTTTATTAAGTAATTTATCAATAACATTAAAAAACAGCTGTTTATTGTACAATTTAGAGGCTACTTTGCAATCTATATATATAAAAGAGAAGTCCACACACTCACTCACTCAATCACTCACTGACCACTCATCACGAAATCTCGGAAACTACTGGGCCGAGAGGGCTGAAATTTGGCACAAGCATTCATTATGGGTTGTAGGCGCGCACTAAGAAACAGTTTTTGAAAATTCGCACCCTAAGGGGTTGAAAAAGGGTGTTAAAGTTTGTATGAAAGTCCCATGTTTTTAAAGATAGAGACGTGAATTTTGGCATGCATGTTCCTTTTGGCTTCCTGGTGCTCTCCTAGAAAGGGTTTTACAAAATTCAGCCCTTAAGGGTATAAAAAGGGGTATTTAATGTTTGTATGAAAAATCTTAATGAACCAAATTGAATCTTACTGCAACGCGTTACTGCATATTTTACATTGAAATTCACATATGGAAGCAGTACAAAATTGAAATTGAACCTTACGTCAAGGCGTTATTGCATATTTTACATCGAAATTAGAATTTGGAAGCCCATGTATGTTTGAAAAGTTCCTTGAGATTCAACTTCGTTACCATGACAGTTTTTTTATTCTAATTTCTAGATGGCCAGTACCTATGTTTCATTATATCAAAGAAGTTTTTTTGAAAAAGTTCAATGCGTTCGAGCAACGTAGGTACTCATCTTTTATTTTTATACTACTTGAATGACGGAACAAGCAGATGGCCCACCTGATGTTAAGCGGTAACCTCTGCCTATAAACAGTGCATTCTCACATAGGTCACGTCCACCTAGGACGCGCCCTATGTGGCATTGCACTGCGCCCGCCACCCTGAGACATAAAGATGAAAAGTCTCATATGCCTGTAATTTCACCGGCACCCATACCCTTCAAACCGGAAAACAATAATGCAATGCAAGCACTACAGCTTTGCGGCAGAAATAGGCATGGTGGTAGTACTTCCCCGGACGAACTCTTTCACAAAAAAGCTCTACTACTACTAAATGTAATGTAATGTACTATGTCTGTTCTCATATAATTTATTTGTTTCTTTGTCTGTCTGTCTGTACAAATTATCTCGAAAAACTGCTCTTACAATTTTGACGAAATAGGATAGGATAGGATTTGGAGTTTTAAGGCCGAGAAAACCGTTCTAACTTAGTCCCACACTAGGAATAATAAAAAACCCAAATTCTGAGCAAAGTCGCTTTGTTCTATAACGTCTGAAATGGGGTCGTATGGGTTTGTGAGTGTTTCTAGGGTTTGTAGGTGTTGTAAAAAAAAAGGGAGTCACACAAGGAGTTTTAAGGCAGAGAAAACGATCTAATTTGGTTCCTGCCTGAACTGGTAAAAATCCCGACTTCCAAGAAATTCTCCTGAGCAAGGTACGTCGTAATGGGGTTGTATGGGTTTGTACGAGGTTTTAAGGGTTTCTCAGAGTTTAAGGCATTGTATGAACTCTAAGGAGTTAGGGTATGGTATAAACCCTGTGTTTTTATGAGTTTGAATGGCTGTTTAGAGGTTTGTAGGGCTTTTTAGGTTGTGAGAGTTTTAAGGGGGAATAATTAGTTAATTTTTTGATGATCTGTATTTTTTGGGAGTTTGTTAGTTTCTCGCCCATGATCATTTGGGATTATGCTATGATGGTTTAGACCACTATGTCTGCTTGGGTAAACGATTCAACTAGGAAGGTGCTGGACTTTCTATGATGAGGTTAGCCCACGAATCCAACTCAGCTGAGTAGCTTTCAGGAAACTACGCTATATCTTCACATCACAGAAACTGGAGAGCCTCAAGATGAAAGTCTGTTATGGGTGCATGCTGCCAGTGATGACTTACGGTACTGAGACGTGATCACCAACTTTTAGCGTCACACCAGTTCAAAATCGTGCAGCGGGATATGAAGAGAGCTGTGCTCAGAGAATCCGTACATGTACCTACCTGAATCCGAAATGAATCGGGACCACTGACATGGCTCTCAAAATAAGCAAGTTAAAGTGGCAATGGGCAGGTCATATAGCTCGCAGAACCAACAACCGTTGAGGAATAATTGCTCTCGAAAGGCAACCTTGGACCGGGCGAGTAGAAAGCCTCCTCGATGGGCCAACGACATGTTAAAAGTCACAGAAAGTCGTTGCATGGAGGCAGCTCAGGACGTTCATTGTGGCATTCTATAGGGGTGGCCTATGGCCAGCAGTGGACTTAAGTATACCTACAGGTTGATATTTGTACTAGTAACTATTTACAGAATGCATAGTACGAGTAGGTAGATACTACCTAATCTACGCGCGGACGAAGTAGCGAGCGGGTATATAAGCTAGCGCTGACGCGTTATTGCATATTTTACAATGAAATTAAATTTTTTGAAGCCGATATAGGTAGATTTATACTGAACTAGCTGTACCCGCGCGGTTTCACTCGCGTGTTTCATACGTTCGAGTTTATAAGAAAGTTGCAGTTCCAAGCACAGACAAACAGTGTAGTTCCAAGAAAATGAACCAAGTGCACTTCAGACCTCGCGCATTATGGGTTCCGTACCAAATGTAGTAAAATAAAGTAAGTATTAAGTACATTACCTAATGGGCTCTAAAAAATTATATCCTACATGCATTTTACACACCGGACAGTTTTTAGGGTTCCGTACACAAAGGGTAAAACGGGAACCTATTACTAAGGCTCGGCTCATGAACCGTGATCGTTAGACAGTTGACATTTTCACAGATGATGTATTTCTATTGCCGGTATAACAATAAACACTAAAAAACAGAATAAAACTAATATTTAAGGGAGCTCCCATACAAAAAACTTTGTTTTTCTTAGTTATGTTATGTTCTTAGTTATGTATATATTTGGATTCTGGTCAGTAAGATACATAAATACCTAATAAATATGACATTGATTGTAATTGTGGAAAGTTGTTCTTCCTCGATGCGCCTGGTGCAACGGGAAAAACTTTCTTATTGAATCTACTGCTGGCCACGGTAAGACGCGTCAAGAATATTACCGTTGCCGTTGCTTCTTCGGGCATTGCCGCTACCTAACTCGACGGTGGCAAGACTGCTCATTCTGCTTTCAAGCTGCATCTAAACCTAAACTCTTGTGAGTCTGCTCTTTGTAACATTCCCAAACAAAGTAATATGGCTCGGGTGCTTAAAGAAGCAAAATTAATTGTATGGAATGAGTGCACTATGGCTCACAAAGGCGGTGTAGAGGCTCTTGACAGAACACTACAGGACATTAGAGCTCAAAACCGCCTAATGGGTGGGTTGACGGTCCTTTTGGCTGGTGACTTTAGACAGACCTTGCCTGTTATTCCACGAGGCACACGTACCAACGAAGTCAAGGCCTGTCACTTATCATCGATATTGTGGCATCACGTCAAAGTTCTGTCCTTAAAAGTTAATATGCGCGTGCAGCTATACAGAGAGCCGTGGGCAGAAGAGTTTTCAAAATTATAACTAGATATTGGTGATGGCAATATTTTTGAAGAAGATGGGCAAATAGCCATTCCGAGCATCCTTTGTTATGTTGTGGTGGATCTGGACAGTCTCACTAACAGAATATATTCCAACATTAATCAGGCTGATGTAACTTATTTAAGAGAAAGAGCTATTCTTACTCCAAAAAACAATTCTGCCAACAACATAAACAACTATTTGTTGGAGAAACTTTTAACTGAACGAGTAACATATAAATCTGTGGATGAGGTACTAGAGGTTGAGGAAGCTTTTTACTATCCTGTGGAGTTGTTAAATAGTCTCGACCCACCAGGATTACCACCACATGAACTCATCACATGAGTAATCATTTGTTACTGCGAAATCTGCAACCGCCCAAACTATGCAACGGTACAAGGCTGCAGGTCCGCCAACTTCAAAAGAATGTGATCGAAGCAACTATTTTACAGGCGTCAGTCAAGCAGAAACAGTTTTTATCCCTCGAATCCCACTTATCCCTTCAGATTATCATTTTGAATTCAAACGATTACAATTTCCCGTAAAACCTTGCTACGCAATGACTATCAACAAGGCACAGGGCCAAAATTTAAAAGAAGCTGGGGTGGACCTGAGAAGTGACTGTTTCTCACATGGTCAGCTATATGTGGCGTGTTCTAGAGTCAGTTCACCCGAAAACCTCATAATACTGCAACCAACAAATAAAACACGAAATGTAGTTTACAAGGAGGTCTTGCAGACTTATAATAACCGGATGTAAAAAAAGATAATTTGTATATAGCATAGATAAAATAATACTGTGTATAGTATACTTGTAAATCCTTCTCTTTTCTGTAATCAATCCTTGCTTCTCTTAAAACGATCATAAAAACTATTCATAAAATGCAATTTTTGACGAATTTGTGTCCTTCCGTCCTTCTGTCACATTAGAGTCTAGCGGCTAAACCTTTTAACCTACAGTCTTCATATTTATTAGGTATTTATATATCTGACTGACCAGAATCCAAATATATACATAACTAAAAACGATTTTGTTTTTTTTGTGAAGATGGCTCCCGTCAAGTATATAATAAAACCGGCCAAGTGCGAGTCGGACTGGCGCACGAAGGGTTCCGTACCATTATCTATAAAAACGGCAAAAAAACACGTTTGTAAAAAAAACAATTAAAATTGCACGCAAAATGTGGTCACCCATCCAAAAACTGACCACACAGATCATTGCTTATCCTATATTTGGAAAAAAACAAGTTTGTTGTATGGGAGCCCGCTTAAACGTTTATTTTATTAGATTTTTTAGTATTTGTTGATATAGCGGCAACAGAAATACATCGTTTTTGAAAATTTCAACTGTCTAACTATCACGGTTCATGAGATACAGCCTGGTGACACCATTAACTATAAAAACCGGCCAAGTTTGAGTCGGATTCGTGCACGAAGGGTTCCGTACCATTAAATAGAAAAATGGCAAAAAAAAACAGGTTTGTTAAAATAAAATAAAAACCTTGCAAAAATTGACACCCATCCAAAAACTGACCTCGCCGAGCATTGCTTAACCTTCATTTGGAAAAATCACGTTTGTTGTATGGGAGTCACCTTAAATATTTATTTATTGTATTTTTTAGTATTTGTTGATATAGCGGCATCAGAAATACATCATCTTTGAAAATTTAAGTTGTCTAACTATAACGGTTCATGAGATACAGCCTGATGACACCATTATCTACAAAAACGGCAAAAAAAAACAAGTTTTTTGTATGGGAGATCCCGTAAATATTTATTTTATTCTGTTTTTTAGTATTTGTTGTTATAGCGGCATCAGAAATACATCATCTGTGAAAATTTAACAAAAAAAAAAATAAAAAAAAATTTATTTAATTTTTATGCTGGACAGTTTACACAACATTATCTAGCTAAGTAGAGCTTGTGTTATACAATATATAACATAGATAGATATTTTTTATTATGCATAGAAAATACCCAGAACACCCACCCTGAACAAATGTCTGCATATCGCACAAATATTTGTTCCGAAGCGGGAATCGAACCCGCAACCTCCGGCGTCGCAGGCGAACGTTCGCCCGCCGCGCCACAGAGGTCGTCCAACTATCACGGTTCATGAGATATAACCTGGTGACAGACGGACAGAAAGACGGATAGCCGAGCCTTAGTAATAGGATCCGGTTTTACCCTTTGGGTACGGAACCCTAAAACCAGAAAAACAAAGTTTTTTGTATGGGAGCCCCCTTAAATAATAATTTTATTCTGTTTTTTAGTATTTGTTGTTATAGCAGCAACAGAAATATAAAATTTCAACTGTCTGACTATCACGGTTCATGAGCCGAGTCTTAGTAATAGGTTCCCGTTTTACCCTTTGGGTACGGAACCCTAAAAACTGTCCTGTGTGTAAAATGCTGTAGGATTTATTTTTTTAGAGCCCGATATGTAAAGTAAAAAAAAATACTACTTTATTATACTACATTTGGTATGGAACCTTTAATGCGCGAGGTTTGTCTGTGTTTGTCTGTGCTTGGAACTGCGAAACTCGAACGTATGAAACACGCGAGTGAAACCGCGCGGGTACAGCTAGTTTAACTTAATATAACACCCAAAAGTAGTCCTGATCCCCCACTAGGGTACCCTGTGCCGTGAGTATCAGGAACCACGGGTACAATGGTACCACAACACCCAAACCAGGAACAAAACTTTGCAGATCACACAAAAATTTGCCTCGCAGCGGGAATCGAACCCGCCGGCTACTCGTCCGCAGCGCCACGGTCATCAAGATTTTTATCTAGTGATAAATTTCGATGGAATCGTTTATTCACCTAACATAATCACCATCATCATCATTGGCAGGTTAAATAATAGCCCACTGCTGGGTATAAGCCTCCTCCCTCAAACGCCACTCCAAACGGTTCTGTGCGATTCGCATCCAGGTCTTTCCCTCTACTGCCTCTATATCATCCGCCCACCTGGCTGATGGTCTGCCTCGGCCTCCAGTGCTCCCTCTCGGCCACCACTCGCTCAGGGCCTTACACCACCATACGGTCATAAAATCTGACCAAGTGTCCTGTCGTGCCAGTAACGGGTTGAGACACATATTTCATCTTGTATAGTGAGCTGGCTGGATTTTTTGGGCTGTGTTTAGGTAAATAACTTAAAAATGCCCATAAAACTGTACCTGCCGGGATCTGAATGCTTAAAAAGTCATCGCCCTGTAATAAACTTAAGTAAAGCAATTAAAAAATAAATTTTCTAAGGTTGTTACTAATTATGCAGGTAGATAATATTTATTCTGGCATTGCTATTATTTTAGAATCCAGACATTTCTGAAGCAAAGCGCTGCTCTGAGCTTCTTTGTATAAATTTGTTAAACTTGAACCTATTGAATTATCCAAGATCTTCAGTACTTGTGTGATTATCTAAGTGCTTCTCTCGTTAATATGTCTTCTGTGTAGTGTTCAACGATAATCCAAAGCAGCTTTTCGTCTGGTTGGTCATCATCGAAATTATCTGTTTATTTTTACCTGTTGATGTTTACCAAGGCTGAATGAATGCTGATAGTCTTTGCAGAGCTTAAGTCCTGAGACAAATTTATATAGCTTTGGAATTAACAGATTTAAACAGATTTAAACAATCATAGTTAACAAGATAGCAGGCTGCTACGGTTCTACATTATTACCAGAAGATGACGCACAATTTTCTATTTGTATTGAATAGATAGTGGAATTTGAAATAAAATTGTGTTTTCCGTTCCCGTGTGCGAACACCTTTACCCACTCAAAAGATACCATTACATATTTACAGGTGCGCATCGAGATTTTCACGAAAACCGTTCCGCCAGAAACGGAACAAACTTACGTTATCGAATCCACCTTTGGGTCAGAAAGGTAAGAGGTCAGATTACGTTGGAAAGCTCAGGGGAAGGCCTTTAACGAACGAACTTTCGCGCAGTCAAAGCACGTAGATAGTGGCTAATGTATTCTGATAATGGTGGCAGCCGTGTGTGGTGACCTGGAACAATTAGGCTCTGGACGCAAACTGAAACTCTTTGATGCAACAATTTCATCAGGCATTTATATATGTAATCTGAAATACCTTTGTAAATTAAATAGGCATGGCCGTTATTGCAGATAGAACCACCAACTTATCTGTAAAGTGGCAGAAAGTGAATCAACAACCGTTTTAATATATGTAATACTAGCGACTCGTCCCGGCTTCGCACTGGTAGTTTCAAGATGAAAAACCCTCCCTCTTATCCCCCCCCCCCCCCCCCCCCCCCCCCTGGTAGCCAATATCACTCAGGGGGAATGTAGCTTGCCAATGGCGAAAGAATTTTTGAAATCGGCACAGTAGTTTTTGAGATTATTCATAACAAACATACACACACACAAAAATACAAATCCTTCCTCTTTATAATATTAGTGTAGATGTAGATAGTGTAGATAGAGTAGATTAGTGTACATAATCTGATCGCCACTACGGGCTGCGCCTGTCCACGAGACTTTGTGAAAATATTTCTGTACGAAGCCTAATTTTACTGTCATTAGTCATTTCAAATCACTTTACTTTTGTGCAGCGCTATTCTTAAATTCACAGTTAACTAAGTACACTGTTTTTGTGAGAGAACTCCCATTGAATGAACGTCGTCAATCAACTTATGTTCAACTTTGTTTCAAGTTTCAAGTGATACTGATAATTCTGTTCTAGTGAAAGGGTGCAGGTTTAAACCATAGCAACATTGGCCCAGGCACTTGCCCAATAGTTGTGCCAACATGTGCAAGTGCCTGAAGAAGATCGCCTGTAGACCAAGAACTCTAGATTCGGATTACCTAGCAGAGTGCTATTATTATACGTGGAGTCCTGAGGTTTAATCGTCCTAGGTGGCGACGTACCACGTCCAGCCGGTCTGTGGGTGTGGCGAACGTTAATTACGGAAAATTGTGACGTCATCGTGGAGCGAGACGGAGCAGGTGAATAATGCACTATGCAGTTGCATGCAGTGAATTTAATGCTATTTATGACCAGTCTGATTATATTATGGAGTTTAATTATGAACGAAAGTATAGATATAATTAATTTTGCGGGGTATGCTGCCTTGGGTATATTCCTAATCGAAGATTTGATTTTTACCAACTTACACCCAAGTTCACAAAGAAACAAATAGGCGGATACCGTAACCATTCGTCAAAGTGACAGAAAATGTATGAAAACATCTGTCAAAAAGAGTTGTTTAAGCGAAACAGCCGTTTAAACGCCCGTTAATGTGTTTATGAACAGTGGCCTAAATCAAGTACAATATTCAAATAAAAAATATGCATGAGTACTACATTATAATTCTGAGGGATACCAGAAACACGATAGGACAACGTGGACAACGTGGTTCAATCAATCGAACAATGCGATCGAACCTCGCGGCCGGACGGATATTTTCTCCATAGAAAAATCCCAAAAATTAACTAATTTCAGAGCCTGAAGCTAAATATACCAAAGTCTACAGAACTACGATTAAAAATGTAAATTGGACTACATTCTCAATTCCAAAGTTTAAAGTATTTTCTCACGGATAAGTTTAAATTAATGTTGACCGTCACTGGCACGGCACTTCTACGGAGGACGGAGCGGCCCATCAATTTTTGATTAGCTCTGAGACTCTGTTTTAAAGAATTAAAGATTAAGGTATTATTTAAGACTGCGCCAATGCCAGGCAGAATTCTTCATAAAAAAAACGCCACGCGCCTTTCGTAAAAGCGTTTTTTATTGAATATCTCGTGATATATAAATAATTTTAAGAAACCCCTAGGGTAATCCGTCCGTTTTATTGTATTGTTCTTATTTATCCAATTTTTGACCCAATAATCTGTACCATATTGACAAACAATCGAATCTAGCCAAAAGTTAGAGGTAAATTTGTGTTTTTTTTAATCGATAAATTTTTGTCCTATCGTGTTTCTGTCTCGGTGATCTCTCGGAATTATAATGTATCTAGTATCTAATAATCTATACCATATTGACAAACAATCGAATCTAGCCAAAAGTTAGAGGTAAATTTGTGTTTTTTTTAATCGAGAAATTTTTGTCCTATCGTGTTTCTTTTTGGGTGATCTCTCGGAATTATAATGTAGTATCCATGCATATTTTTAATTTGAATATTGAACTTGATTTAGTCACTTAAAAATTTAATCTAAGATTGGTAATTTTGCGTTATACCCCACCTTAATAAGGGGCACACTATGTCTTTTCACGAATCGTACGAAACAATTACGCTCATTGCGTAATTTGCTCTTCGCTCTATGGCCGGTCGGTATGCCGACTATTTTCGATCCTTTTGATGAGAGCTAAGATTAATTTCGAGGGTTTGCCGAGCTCAAAGGAAAAATTTAGAATATAAGTGCATTAATAGACGTTTCAGAAGGGCACTCCCAGTAAAAAATGTCTTTATTAAATTTTGTGAGGTTTTATGTGTATATTCGGTGACTTTATTATATTCGTAAAAGCTTTTGTTATGGTGGGAGAGGTTTCGGTAAAAGCGACCTTGCTCTAGAGCGTTATAAGATCATATTTAGAAAAAAATGCACTTACAAAGTATAAATACTGCATGTATAACCAATAATATACCATCTTTAAGTATTGAGAGAGCATTGGTACATGAGTTTCATTTCTGTAAAACCTTTTTGATTCGATAACAATGTTCAAGGTTTGACTTTATTTCCGAGTCAAGTAATAAGGGTAGATACATACCTGTGATGGCTGGAGCTGGAATGTCCTGTGGTAGAGCTGGACATTGGAGAGCGTGCCGGGTATGTCCCACCCGCTCCTTCCGACATTATGAACTCTGCAACAAACATAGAAATATTGAAATACTCTAATAGTAGGTAAAGGTCTTTGGACTTGTTGTAAGGATTTGTCTTGGCTTATTAAGGAATGTGTTATTACCGGAAGAAAGCGTTAGCTGAGTGAAGCAAGACGGCTATGAGCTCACCACTTTTCATGGCTATATTCACACGATCGTGCAACCCACCTACTATATACTATATACTGAACAGCGCCGGAGCTGTTTTCATTTGTATTTTTTAAATGTTGTGTATACCTCTTGTATTAAGTAGTAGTGTTCTTCATTCTGTAAACTAATAGAAAAAATATAGGTGCCTTCTAGACCATCGTGCTCCATCGTCGGCCGCATCGTCACTTACCAACAGGTGAGATCGCCGTCAAATGAGGGTCTAACTATGTTAAAAAAAAAAGAAGTATTTATTATTTTACACGCACAAGGTGAGGATACCTACTCTCTCATAAAGACACCTCGCTGACCAAGCCCGTTGTTTGTGCTCGTGCGAAACGCGAGAGGCGTCAGTATTCCACAATAAACTATCAATCCTTCTGTCGCGATATCGACAGCGCATTTGTTTGCTCTCACCATTTTTGTCTCGGTGTGCTCTGGACGACTCGATCCCTGGACGCGATAATAACTCACCCAGAAGCCTCTCTATGCTTGCTTCTTCGACCATAATATTTTGGTCGAAGGCTTGCTTCATATGATATCATATCACGTACTACTAAGAGAATAGGTAGAACGTACGAAACGCAACCATCATCGTCGATACAAGTACGAACAGCTTTATCCGCACTTATTGATTCGCAAACTTTTTTAGGGTTCTGTACCTCAAAACGTACCCACTCTCGTGTCTGTCCGTCTATCCGTCTGTCACAGCTTGTTTTACCAAAAACTGTTCCACAAAAAAAAATGGTACATAAACAGAATTAGGTGACCCAATTAGGTACGCGTAACGTTTATAAAATTAATTCAAATTAATTTTATTTTATTGAGATCTTTATATCAAATGAAATTGCTTGTTATGGGAAATACAAATGTATTTTTTGTTTAGTTTTAAAATGCATTGCTTTTATGATATTAAAGAAAGTATATTAAAATTGCCTATTTCCTCGCCCTCTTTAACTACTTGAAACTACTGGGGCATTTTTTTAAATACAGAATATAGGGCTCACTCATAACTTACAGGAAAACCTAAACGAAACCGAACCTACCTATAATCTGGGTCTCTTCAAGTCAAGAGTGAATAGGTGCCTTCTAGACCTTTGTGCTTCATCTTCGGCCACATCGTCACTTACCAACAGGTGAGATCGTGGTCAAACAAAGGTCTATCAATGTTAAAAAAAAAAAAAAAAAAAAACATGCGTCATTAAATTCCTACGGGAAACGGAAAATATTCATGAAGAGAAAATGACGTAAGGAACTCTTTTCACGCGAGTCTGATTCGCACTTGACCAGTTTTTTTAGATAAGCAGAGCCCACAAATAAGTGTCCCATACGTTATATTTGAAAGATATTTCCTCGAAAATTAGACGGAAACAGTTTTTTTAGACACAAGAACAAAAATAACAAGCTAACTTGGTTCATTATTTATTTTATTCATTATTTATTTATTAGGCGGCAGATTCCCACTGCAGGGCCAAGTCCTCTATTCCCACTTTCCAATGATCTCTACCCTGAGCAATTTGTGGCCAGTCCTTGTTGTAGGAATCAAGCTCATCCCGGCATCGCCGTCTGGGTCTTCCAAGTGGTCGCCGCGCGTTCGGAACTTTAGCAGACTTAGGCTTTGTTTCATAATCAATAATTAAAGTACTAATTAGTTACTCTTAATTAGCGAGTTAACTACTTAGAGGTTAAATCCTTTACTGAGCATATAAAAATGTTCCTTGTGATTTCAATGAATAAAATACTTTTGACTTTGACTTTGAGATAAAGTGGTGATTAACACTACTGAGGGATTGTGAAACGCAAATACTAATTGTTTACTGAGCAGTTTTTAGGGTACTGTAACAAAATTACAGAACCCTTATGAATTCGTCATGTCTGTCTGTCTGTCTGTCTGTCTGTCTGTCCGTGTATGTCACAGCCACTTTTTTCCGAAACTATAAGAGCTATGCTGCTGAAACTTCGTATGTAGATGTATTCTGTGAACCGCATTAAGATTTTCACATAAAAATAGATAAAAACAATAATTTTTTAGGGTTCCCCATACTTAGAACTGAAACTCAATTTTTTTTCATCAAAACCTTACGTGTATCTATGAATAGGTCTTCAAAAATTATATTGAGGTTTCTAATATATATTTTTTCTAAACTGAATAGTTTGCGCGAGAGACCCTTCCAAAGTGGTAAAATGTGTGTCCCCGTAACTGCTAATTTAAGAAAAAAATCAAACTAAAAAAAAATATGATGTAAACTTCCAACGAAAATTGGTTTGAACGTAGTAAGTATTTTTTTAAATACGTCATAAATCGTAAGCCTTCCAATAACTTTTATATTATGTTACTTGCTGATATGGAACCTTTCATGGGCAAGTCTGACTCGCACTTGACCGCTTTTATTTTTAAGTAGCTTACTTAAAACTTTTCTTATTGATTGTAAATCTGAGCCATACTATTTAACAAAGTGAATATTACCTAATTAAACGTATAGTAAACGTCTGTATCCCGTGTTTAATGTCATAGAATCTCTGCCGGTAGTTGGTTCGGCTGCCGACGGCGAGCCATCAATCTACGGTCCGGCCTGAGCATGATCGATGCAGCTCACCGCTCCTGCCGGACTGATAGACCATACATTTACCGAACACGCTTTTACACAAAAGTGCCCATCTAACTTCGTCGCGAACTAATGAATTATTTACTTTGTTATCGTAGTGGATTTTACCTGAATACTTGACTGATTGAACCTTTTCAATCAGTCAAGTATTAAGATCGGAAAATTTATTGTTTACCCACATCTTTAGCAGTTTTGCTTATTTGTGGTGTCCGGCTGAAAAATAGACCTCTCCGTCTCCTCCCGTGGATGTAGTAAAAGCCGACATAACCAATTACCCGGAATTGCAAGTAAGATTCGATGGTATAAAATTTGCATATGGAACGTGTTATTACTGGAAGAAAGCGTTTGCCGAGTCAGTCGTAGGAAGAAATGGCGGCGATGAACTTACCACTTGTCACGTCTATATTCCTACGATGGTGCAACGGGGAAAGAGGCGTGTCTCTATGTATGTATATATGAAAACCACGTATATACTGCTCGTAATTACGCTCGTAATACATATATTCCCATTTAATTTTAACTTCATAAAAGCCAAAAAAGTATATTTGAATACAAAAATTGCGATGTTGTTTCAACTTCTGACAAATTCTTTATTGGATGGGACGTGACATGATGTGATGACACGGTCGGACAGGTTCGTTACGTACAAATTTTGTGAATTATAACTTTTCAGCTATGCCCTTAAAAAGCTTTCAGAAATCTCTAGCGAGAGTGGTTTCATGTATTTGTAACTCAATCAACACATTTAATAAAAAAACCGACTAAGTAAAATGAGTGATAAAAAAAACTTTTTACACCACATTAACAGGTTTTTAAAGGTTTATAGTATTGGATATACTATAATTTTATAACATCACAAAAAATACTGTCGGAGTGTGGATATCCAGGGGAGGGACGCGGGTTCGATCCCCGCATGCTCGGTAATATTTGGTTTATCACACTAATATTATAAATGCGAAAGTTTTGAGTGTGTGTGTTTGTTACTTCTTCACGCTGAAACGGCTGGACGGATTTAGATGAAATTTAGAATGAAGATAACTGGACTCCCGGAATAACATATAGGTGCATTTTTATCCCGGTATTCCCACGGGATCGAGACTTACGCGGGTGAAACCGCGGGGCGCTGCTTGTTATAAAATATGAACATACTAAGCAGAAACAAAGCAAAAAAAACTTGCAAATCAGAGAGAAAGATTTCCACAACTAAATAGAACTAAGAACCAATCCTACACAAACGCAAGCCGTATCTACGACAAGAAAAATAATAAAATTAAAAGTAAAGTCACATCAAAAAAGTGTCGGCAAAATTTAGTATAGGTACTAAATAAATATATTTCATATTTTTTTGTTTCGTACCAGTTTTTTATAGGTTAACACGTGTTTATTTTGATGTGTGCCTTTGTGGCATAACTAAGACATCGTTTTTTTAGGCATCTATTTGAGGCATCGTTTTGCAAGTGATCGTTTGAAATAATGCGGGCCGTAGACCGTTACCTCATCGAGTAACAATTTGGGACTACTATGCGATGGTAGAGATTAAAATAATTGAACGAGCGCAGCGAGTTCTCTTAGTCAACTAGGAAGAATCGGCGAATGTGTGTATGTATGTATGTTTGTCCGAGCATATCGGCCAGATTTCATACTAGTGAATTTGCAAAATGCAGTCATCGAGTAACAAGTTGAAAATTACACTTAATTCGATAGCTCTATTTTACTGTGTGTAAAATCTTCTCTCGTGTTTAGTTAACAGTGGATCAGTTTAGTCTGATGTGCGTATGAAAACAAATCCGGCGGATCATTGAAATTCATCAAATAGGTACATAATTGAAATACTATTTTCTTAAACGTGTTCGTCTTTAACGTTCAAATGTAATCATAATAATGTTAGAGTTCTATGAATCAGATAATATGGGTATAAGTACGAGCTTTGTTTTGATACGCAGCTATACTTTGTTAGGTACCTCTAAACTTCTTATATATGAGAAGAGAAATTTCAGTCACTCAGACTAAGTGAATTAACAATATGCGACGCAGGAGGTTACGGGTTCGATTCCCGCCTCGGAACAAATATTTGAGCGATCCGCAGATATTTGTTCAGGGTGTTGTTCAAAAATATCTATCTATGTAACATATTGTATTAAGTATATCAGTTGTACCTATAACACAAGCTCTGCTTAGTTTGGTATAGATAATGTGGTGTGAATTGTCCAGCAATATTTATTTATATTTATTTATTAGTATACCAATATTTGAATAAAGTAATCATGCCCTTTCGCCATTTATTATTTCTAAGCGCAAACAACTGAAGTATCAATGTTTTCAAACCGGTCTTAGTTATCCTCTCCGATAGCAATTAGCAGTATATCACAATAACATAGTTAGCGTTTCATTTCTTAAGAAACGTAATCTGAACGAAATGAAAATTGATCGCCTCTTACTAAGATAAGTTTGTAAAGTTATGACAGTGGAGGTCCCTACTTACAAGACCGATGCGACGACGCCGACCGACGTAGCGGGCGAAGATAGCAAAATGGCGTTCCCCTTCTTATTCTCACACTTAACTGGTAATTTCCTGGGTCTCCCTGCGGTTGTTTGGCTTAAACTACCTTGTGTGTGTCACGGGTTTAGCTACCAGGGCCTTTGGAAAATTTGAAAGCCGGTGGTAAGTGTTTAAAAATCGCGCCACAGGAAGTTATTTATCATTTTTCTGGTAATTCTGTCAATTTGCACAGACTACTTAAATTTCCCCCGAGTAGCAATACCCAAAAAAATATTTTTTATAAAAAAGAAATTTTCCGTATGTTCCGTAAGTCGGATAAAAAAAATACTTGGTGCAAATGTAAATCATAACGGTCTTAAGTGTATGCGAAGTTGCACCAACTACATCTATTTTCCCCATTAACTTACGGGTATTGTAAGGTTTTCACCCAATTTCACCCCTTTCCGGGGGGGTGAATTTGCTGAAAGTTATATTAGAGGTGATTTTCAAGCCAAACAAAACAATTAGAAAAGGTTTTGCGACTACATCTAATTACTTCCACACTTTTGCTAAAAATCACGAATGTTCCCCGATTCAGTTCTACAGAAACTAATAGTATAAACAAGAAACCTAAGGAGTGTACACATTAATCACAACCCATTAATGTCGCTGCTGTGTTACCAAATTAACGGTAGCATGATAAATTTAGTGTTAGTTTGCCGTGCCTTTAAATACGTTGTAAAAAAAACAACGAATGATGCAAAGTCCCATGGACTTAGACTAAGTCCATGGCCAAGTCCACATTTGAACGTAGTCAGTTTTTTTTTAATGTAATGTCTCAACAAACTGGCTTAGTTACCATCGCCTAAAGACATCTGCAACACCAGAGGTATTGCCAATGCGTTGCCTGCCCTGAAGGACTCATGTTGTAATTTTGCGGAAACACCTCAGGAGGGAGCCTATTCCACAATTTGCACGTATTCTATTCGACATATGCTACTTTTTGAGATATTTAAAGTAGCAAGACAAAGTGAAATATTAAAATCGAGAATACAACATGTAAAAGCTATTTTTATATAGGTAAACATCGGCAAGGAATCAAATTCCTAAACAATACGCCCAACGGTCAGCCTTAATTTTCCTTCAGGGTTCGCGCTCGGAATAACAAAAACAAGGTCATCTGCTTTGCCCAAAAGCATTAGGTATCCACGAGCTTTCCATACAAATTATGAAAGCTACTTTTAATTTTTCATTTCATGGAATTTCTTTATCTTTTAGTTCTTTTAGTTCTAATGTCATTATTAATTACAGAAAGAACCAATACTAATACAAGGTATGTACAAAATACATATGAAACAGTTGTGCTACCTGAAGACCGCTGCTAGCGATCTAAAGGTAGTTCAACTGACCCAAATCACTACCAGACGGGAGCGTCCCTAAGATGCAGGCTGCATTGCCACGCTGAATGGCAATACTAATGCGTTGAGCCAGATAAGAGCCAGCTCTCGGGTCATGCGTCGCTTCGACCAGATGCCCAGAAAGAATTTTGAATTGTAAATTTTTATTAATTGTATTTTTAGACGTTTAGGCTCACTTTGATCAGCACACCGTTCCAATCACAATTTTCATAAAAGAAAAATACTTGTTTTTCATTGAGCCTGATTGCAAAATGATAGCTAAATTCGATTTAATTTAGTGCAAGCGCTGTCATGTCCTTTGTATCCTTAGAGCAATCCGGCCTCTGTAGTTGCTCGATGTTTTTATCCTAGGTACTGATGTACGATAGAACAGGCGCCAAGATCAGTGGTTTCGTTGATGATAGGTAATTATTATGGTGTAGTTAGGTGTCATATTTATAGTTATTAAATGTTTTTGCGTACTTGTTGATAAGATTCGTTGGTATAAGATTTGTCCTGGCTTATTGTGAAATTTGTAGGTATTTGTTATAATTTGTTAACCAATTTTGTTAATTTAAATATTATTGTAACCAGGTACTTACTAGACAGTACTTGGGTTTAAATAGTGAAACCTCATAATGGCTACCCAATAGTACCTAATATGGAAGGTTACGCAGTGTCTACAACACAAGTCTAGCACTTAGTGTAGATACTGTAACTAATATCTACGTAGTACAAGCCATTATAATGTGAGTCTTATTATAATTAGAATATATTTAGTATTGCTTGTTTATTTTTGGGAATAAATAAATTTTAATTTAAAAAATTTAATTTAATTAATTAATTAATTTATTAAGAAACGTGTTGTTATTATAGGAAGAAAGCGTTAGCTGAGTCAGTCGTGGGACGCAAAGGCAGCAATGAGCTCACAACTCTTCGCGACTATATTCCACGATGTTGCAACCTACTGTGAAAAGAGGCCCATTGAGGCTTAAGTCTATGTATGTATGTATGTATAAATTGCCGTCATTTCGTATCACTGGTTCTGCCTTGGTCACCCTGCGTTAGTTCAGTGACTAGCTTGAGGTATGGTGGCCCTGAAGAGCGTAGTTACTTATGGTGAAATAACTATAAATATATAAGTAACTATTAAAAGTCAGTATTACCTAGAGTCGCCTAAACTAGACCAGCAACAGAATACTGCATAGTGAAGACGAGAGTTTAGTGTCCTTCATCTTATGACGTTTTCGACTAATTCCTTTACAAAATAGATTGTTTCTGTTTTGCGTACAGTTTTACCCAAAATATAAGTCACCCCGATGTACCTACGCCGGAGACCAATTTCTATAGCGCGGGAACTTTCTTACTACCAATAGCAATCGTGCGCTAAAATCTTGCGCTGTTAATCGATATCACGACAAAATTGCGTGTGAGCGGGACAGAGCTATACAGCGGATCAGAGCTATACTATACGTTCGGCTACTGTCGGATATTAGTCTGCGCTTTTCTGCGCAAACGAAAACAGTCGATCGGACTTATATTTCGGGTAAAATTGTACCTAAGTAGGTAGTTATAAGGGTAAATGTAGGATATAAATGTAACATTTTTTTTAGCGCGAACATTTTGTATCCTAGGTTCACATTACACATTGTTTTGAAACTCGTTCTGCTTGCTATCGATGGGTTATTATGGCTGAAAATCAGAGTTTTTCTTCTTGAGCAAAATATCTCGCTGAGCCATGGCCTTTTTGACGTACTGCAAGCACACACAGACATTTTACTTCGATTTTATATATATTATTATTAGTTTTTATTAGTATACTGTATTTTATTGTTTATTTTTACTTGTGCACTGTACAATCTGTTGTAATTTGTATGTGTCTGAAGTTGCAAATAAAGACTTTATCTATCTATCTATCTATCTATTATAATGTTCAAATCATTATCTGGTAATGTTATTAAAAACCCGACAATGCCGAAGCAATTTGCTTATTTCGTCTTAAATTACTTGATCTTGTGTATGCCCTTTGAAGATTTACAAAGTTGGCCGAAGTTTGTGTCTAATTTATTGTTTACCATCACTTTCTTGTGTTTATTTAATTCAAGCTCATTGTGTTAAACCATTTATGATTTATTAAGATTAGATTTTTTTTATTTAAATAAACAATTTTTTTTATAAACATTTATTTCTGGCCTAAGAATATACCCCTCATTCTCTTTCTGTGGATATCATAAAGATTACACCATGGGCAGCAGCATCCATCTGAGTGCCTACTCAACACCACTGCGGTAACCATTCGCCCACCAAGCATGGTGATGATGGCAAATCCCCCATTGCATTATAAATCCCCCATTGCATTACAAATCCCCCATTGCATTACAAATCCCCCATTGCATTAAAAATCCCCCATTGCATTACAAATTTTCTTTAAAGATAAGGCCAAACCAACGCGTTCGGCCCGCGTCCGCGGTGGTGATCAATGGTAAGACAAAGGATCGCCACCGTGCACGCCACCGCGGTCGCGGGCTGAACGCGTTGGTTTGGCCTTAGCTTAAGCAGTTTGAACTCTATCCCACTAATATCATGATAATTTTCACTAGAAACGGGATATTTACCATGATTTTTGAGTTTTATATGTTCCCGATATTGATCATGGCGCATGCAACTGTGCCAAAATATCGGGAACATATAAAACTCAAAAATCATGGTAAATATCCCGTTTCTAGTGAAAATTATGTACATAACCATGATAGTTTCAAAAGTTAATATCATGATGTCAAAGTTACGGTATCTGGATGTTTGGATATCAAGTATGTTTGTTACTCAATCACGCCAAAACGGCTGAACCGATTTCGGTAAAATTTTGGTACACAGATAGATTACTTTTGCCCTGGTAAAACGCGAGCAAAGCTGCGGACGGACACAAGTAAAACTATATAACAACCGTTTTTTTCAAATGCTGTGTAAAATATGATCTCTAGGTGGTCCCTGTTTTTTTAAAGTCCTTTAGAAAGGTAAAACATGTAAGAAACTTACATCGCGTTCTCAGTGCAGGGCAATAGAGGACTATGGAAGTCTTTGTCAATCATGTTTCTAGCCAATGCAGAGTAGCTTAATAGTTAATTACTAGTTAGAAAGCCTCAGACGACTAATGACGCGAGCTTATTCAATCACAGTAAGAATTTAATCTCAACTTAAATGAAGGTGATTCCCTTATAACTTTCCAACACAGTCGCTAATAACGAAACTTGCGGTTAATAGAAGGGGTATAGGGAGAAAGGGGAGACGGTGGAGTCGAAATTTTGAGACGATTCAATGGGAAAATCTGCCTTTGTGAAACTTCTATTGTAGTTATTAGATTCAAAGTTACGATGTAGCGTTTATTGCAAATTATAATCTGTCCATGCAAATTAAGAATTCATATTTTTCTTCAATAAAGTAAAATGGTTTATTATAATACTATGATACTTATATTAGGTTAATTTTAATTGATTGAATAGCCTCTCTCTTGATAGAACAATCATATTTTGAAGGTCGCAGGAAGTCGGCGGATGGAGGCGGCTTAAGACAGTTTGTCATGGCATTCTATGTGGAAAGCCCATGTCCAGCAGTGAACTTATAGAGACTGAAGATGATGATGAATAGTACTATTTTTAGGGTTCCGTAGCCAAATGGCAAAGAACGCAACCCTTATGGATTCGTCATGTCTGTCTGTCTGTCCGTCCGTATGTTTCATCCACTTTTTCTTGAAACTATAAGAACTATGCTGTTGAAACTTGGTAAGTAGATGTATTCTGTGAACAGCAATAAGATTTTCAAAGAAAAATAGTTTTAAAAAAAAAGTGGGTTCCCATACTTAGAACTGAAACTCTAAAAAAAACATCAAACCCATACGTGTCTATGGATAGGTCTTCATATATGATATTGAGGTTTCTAATATATTTTTTTTCTAAACTGAATAGTTTGCGCGAGAGGCACTTCCAAAATGGTAAAATGTGTGACCCCCTGTAACTTCTAAAATAAGAGAATGATAAAACTAAACAAAAAATATAATGTAAATTACCATGTAATCTTCTACCGAAAATTGTTTTTCGAAGTTTTTTTTAATACACCATTATTAAAACATCGATTAAAGTTACAACAAACTACAAGAACTTTTATATTATGTTACTTGTTGCTACGGAACCCTTCATGGGCGAGTCCGACTCGCACATGGCCGCTTTTTTTATTTATCGTAGAAATTAGTGTCCGGAGCTGCAAAGATACAAATTTGAATGCCCAGTGCCCAGATTAAAATCCCACATAGTAAAAATAGTAATTTGATCTGCCTTGTTACGGAATACTCATTTCACGAGGATCACATTTGATCAACTCACACTCAACCGAATTCATTTTACTACAAAATATCGAACTCATTGAAACCCTAAATTACAAATAATGGTTTCCACGTCGAAAATATACCTTTTTCTAATATTTATATTGATAGTGAAGTAAATATGGGGTAAACTTAATGCTGATGGCAAATATAAAAGGCAAGTGCAGTATATAGCAATAAATGAACACTCACGGATTTATAGACAGTGACATACTTGTGGTGTAGGTATGTATACTTTGAGGACGAAGGCTTTCAACGCACCACGCCGCGCGAACACGGCCCAATTTGCATAGAAAGCAGATTGCCGGCGCCGGTCTATCGGCATAGCGTAATAGCGAAACGTGGTCAGCCCATAAAACTTTAAAGGGATGTTAGTCTCAAAGGGCATGTTCTACAGAGAGTGAATGAGGTGAGAGATTAACACCGGTATTCTAAGTCGGTCCTCCAACTTTTTCGACAGGAGGTAAAAAAAAAAAAAACATTTATAAAATCTTTATTAGAATGGAATATCAAACTTCCTCAAGGAAGTTTACAGACAGACAGCGTAGACATATAATATAGGTATAACTATTGCTGAGCAAATGAAGTGCTGTGTGGCACTTGATAAGGGGCAAAAAATATTAGGCTTTGTCTCTTTTCTTAACAAGCAACTTGTAATCAGTTTTCTTTTTCTTGTGTAACTGAGATAGCTATCTATACTCTTCTCTGTCTACGTCCTTGAGTGAGGTTGAGTGGAGTGGAGGAAGGATCGAGGAACGACTACTAAGAATATGGGTGCTTGGAATTATCTACGACTCAAAACTAACATTCGATGTGCATGTGTAATCCGTTCGTACGAAAGCCAAAGCGTTAGGGCTTATTATTCAGTCCTCTAAGGATTTTAGAAACACACTCTGTAGTACTTAAGAGCGATGTTATTTGGAATATTCTCAAGTGTGGAACCCTGCCTACGATATCTACATCGATAGGCCATTAAAATTAAACTTTTGAGGATTCTTAAATGACGATTTAGTACTCAGACTAATTTGATTAGCAAATTGTAAAAACCTGTCCTGGAATCTATAATGCCGGGTCCCTCGCGATTTTATTCTAATGGAAAAATTCATAATTATGGATTTAGGGATTCGAGCCTACAACCATTGGAACGGATTTTGGGGTACCTCCCACTCAGCCAACTACGGCTGTAATGTAACCCATAAAAAGTCACACAAAATACCTCATAGTGCACTCGAAGATTTAAATATAAATAAAGATACGGTCGATCTAAAATTGCATTCTGTCATAACACCAAACACCACCATCGCATGCGAACTACGTCGTTGAAGCCGATTTTGACACCGACGAATTGGTGCCATTTTATCACGTCATCCACCCTGTCCTTACGCTAGAAATATATATATATATATATATATATATATATATATATAGATATAATAAAATGATACTCGACAAAATGGCACCAATTCATATCTGTACGTGCTCCGTGCCGGTAGTCGGTGGATGCAGCGGCAACCCGCTTCATACGTGAATGCGGTCTTATCGAATCTTTATGACGTCATTAAACATATTTTTACGAGGACACAGCCGTGTACTATATTATTACTTGGAGGGAGACATTTCATTGGACAGTAATTCGCGGAAGTGTACCTTCATCGAAATTGACAACACACGTGTATTAACAATTTTACTGCCCGCCTTTATGTTACAGAGTAGAAGAATGAAGTCAATATGTGCGTAGGCACATATTGACTTCATTCTTCCCCTGTACAGACTTTTTAGGGCTCCGTATTCAAGAACCCTTAAAGATATAGTTTCAGCGTGTCCGTCTGTCTTATTGTATGTTGCAGCCATTTTACTAAGAACTGGAATTTGACACATTCATGGATTCATAATAAAGGATGATGCGATCAAAGTTGATTCCGTATCAACTCTGATCAAACTAACTCAACCTTGGGTAAACCGACTCACACTTGACCGGTTTATTTATAACAGCTATTGTCAGTAAAAGTAGACCTATCCATCAATCTGTATTAATTGATAGGCCAGCCACTGATTGTGATTGACTCTAGCAGTTACAATTAGGCCACTGATAATAGAACAAAGGGTCTCCAGGGATTTATTCTAGGGCCTTTGATGTTCCTTGTTTATAAAAATGTTTCTTATATACTCCAGATTTCGTTCTACTTCTTACAAGCTTTTATTTATTCTATCGGTAAGTTTGTGCAGTTCAAATCATGCAAGTTGATTTTGACCCTTTTTCGTTATCCTGCTGAGTATTTTTTTTTGTCACGGCCATGTTGTATAAAATTAAATAAAATAAATAAATATTGCTGGACAGTTCACACAATATTATCGAGTAGACCGTGATAACAAAACGTGGTAGCCCGGTGACACGGTTTTTTAAAATAAATAAATAATGCTGGACAGTTCACACAACATTATCTAGCCCCAAGCTAAGAAGAGCTTGTGTTATGGGTACTAGACAACTGATATACTTAATACAATATATATATAGATAGATATTTTTATTATAAATAGAAAATACCCTGAACACCCTGAACAAACAATCTGCGGATTGCACAAATATTTGTTCCGAGGCAGGAATCGAACCCGCAACCTCCTACGTTGCAGGCGAACATTCGCTGCCGTTCCTATTTAAGGTACTATGCTAGGCCGAGCCAGGGCTCGAACCCGTCACGGACCTAACACGGACCTATCCGGACGAGACACGGATGTAAACTGGTACGAACATTTTATATGAAGTAGTTCATGCTACACCTAGGCTCGTCCGAGGCGTGAGCGGCGCACCGGATGTAAAAACATTCGTGCCTCTTCCGCGTTAGTACGTGCCACAGCTCAGACCCGGTTCGGACCGGCTTGGGCTAGCATAAATCGTCCTATGCAATGAGCAATGAGCTGATTTGAGGATCGACAACGGACTTGGTGGATAATAGAAGAATACCCGTGTTTAGGCTCATTTTATCAACATTATCAGTCACAATACTGATCTCATAAAAGCTTTTTTATTTAAATATATATTTTGACCAAAAAGATTCACTTTATTGATAAATTTGACGACCTCTGTGACGCGGCGGGTGAACGGTTGCCTGCGACGCAGGAGATTGCGGGTTCAATTACCGCCTCGGAACAAATATTTGTGCTATCTGCAGATATTTGTTCTGGGTATTTTCTATATACAATAAAAAATATCTATCTATGTAATATATTATTATTGTATTAAGTATATCACAGTTGTCTAGTACCGATAACACAAGCTCTGCTTAGTTTGGGGCTAGATAATGCTGTGTGAACTGTCCAGCATTATTTAATTATTTATTTTATTTATTTATTTTATTAAAAGCCGATGGAAAACAACACCCCTTAAATGTCCCCCGTGCCTGAAGCCCTTGGCTCATTCAATTCCCCATGAGTCCAACCTGACACCGACTTAAGTAGAGAGTTAAGATTTACCCGAAGAAACGCCGCTAATGTGTTCTGTGAAAGTAGTCTGCTGCAAGAATTGGCTAGTTAAGTGCCTACGGAAACTTACTATCCATTAGTTACTTGCGGGAACAAATTATAGTTTAACTTTTCTCTTTCGCTCAAACAAATAACTGGAGGTAGAATCAATTTCAGAACCTTGAGAATCATCTGATTCTTTGTATTTGATATATATTATTCATCGTCATCGAATCGTTGCCTATAGTAGTCCACTGCTGCACATAGGTCTCCCCCGTAGAGTGCCACGACGAACGGTCTTGAGCCACCTCCAGCCACAGACTTCCTGCGGCCATTATAATATCTATCGAGAGAGGGCCTTCCTCTTCTGCGTCGTCCGGTTTGTGGTCGCCACCTGGAGCACCTTTATTCCCCAACGGTTATCAGTTCTGCGAGCTATATGGCCTGTTCATTGCCACTTCAACTTGCTTATTCTGAGATCTATGTCGATGATTTTGGTACTTCTACGGATCTCATCATTTCGGATTCTATCGCGTAATTAAACTCCAAGCACAGCTCACTCTGCGCAACCTTGAGCTTTTTATGAAGCCAATAGACAGAGTCCACGTCTCAGTGACGTAAGTCAGTTTTAGTAGTAATAGAGCTTTTTTGTGAAAGGGTTCGTCCGGGGAAGTACTACCACCATACCTATTTCTGCCGCAAAGCAGTAGTGCTCGCATTGCTGTGTTCCGGTTTGAAGGGTAAGGGTGCCGGTAAGGGTGCCGAAAATATGGAGTCTTTAAATAGACCATGAAGCATCTCAGTCCAAAAAAGTAATTAATTTTGTAAAACTTAAAACGCAACGCAATGTAAAACTTAAAACGCAACGCAATGAAACGGCTGAACCGATTTTGATCAAACATAGCTAGGAACACTGTCGACAAATTCACCTAAAATAAAAAAATAAAAAGAGCTTTATTTCTGCACAAAATACAAAATAAAAAAAAATAAAACATTTTTTTTTTTAACTAACTTTAGTGTAGACCGCGCTTGGCGGTATAAGCCTCCTCCAAGGCTCGCCAGTCTTCCCTAACTCTTGCTCTTCTCGACCAGAGTTTTCCAGCTACCTGAATGATGCCATCATTCCACCTTGTGTTTGGTCTTCCTCTTTTCCTTTTTATGCTTAGGGGTATCCAGTTAGAAATAATGTAAGGCCATCTATTTTGCTTCATTCTTTGTATGTGTCCTGCCCATTTCCACTTTAGGCACATTACCCTTTTGACCACATCCTTAGTTTTGGTTTTCCGTCGAATAACAGTATTTTTGACTCGGTCTTTGAGCTTGATGCCTAAAAAACTTCTCTCTATACCCCTCTGGCAAATTCTGAGCCTCTCTAGCATCTTCTTTGTAGTTGCCCAGGTTTGACATCCATAGGTTAGGCAGGGTATTAAACAGATCTCCATAGCTTTACTTTTCAGTTTTATGGGTAGTTTGCTCTTGAATTCACCTATCAAACAAAAACAAAATCGAAATTGGTTCATCCCTAGGAAGATGGACTACATTATACATTCATGGTTCATCCGTTCGGGAGCTACGATGAGATAGACAGACACACACACACAGACACGTCAAACTTATAACACCCCATCGTTTTTGCGTCGGGGGTTAAAAATGCAAAAAAATGCTGTGGGATTAAATCATTTTAAAAATTTAATTTCTAGCAATTTATATAGGCGCTTGTTGCAAGAATTTCAAATTGCCACTTGAATGTAATTGAGCAAGACTCAATTTAGCAATAGTCGATACTGTCAACAACCAAAACATTTCTGCTAAATAACTCCTCGGAGACGCCACGAGACCGCACTTTACTCGATTGGATCCAAGGTGGAGTCCACTCACCTTGCTCTAACGATCGAGTACCAATCATTAGGCGGGATATGGCACTCGAATCATGACCAAGTACATAAACTTTTATGACTAGATATCAACCTATTCCAATTTTCAAAGTTTGGTCATGCATGTTATTAATTTTATGAGCAAACAGTAGGTGTACCCTAATTCTTTAGTTAACATGATACGGTTAGGCTTCGACCAAAATAAAAAATACTTTTCTCGAAGGTTACGGTTAGGGGCCTTTTCTTAATACCTAAAGTGTTAATCTATCTATCTATCTATCTATCTAATTACCTACCCATCACATCATGAAATATCTGTCTTTACAATATTAATTTACTTAGTATTATATTGTATACACTGTATATATGTGAATTACACTAATAACTCGAGTTCTACTGAACGGATTTGAACGCGATTTTCTCTGACGTGTAGGGTATTTGTGGAGGAATATTTTTTTGCAAGTAATTTGATTCCACAAGGGTGGAGTCACGATCAAATGCTTAAGATGTAGAAAAAGTTATACTATTAAAACTTCCGTGAGTAATATTCATAATTGAAAAAACCCAATTATGGTTTTGGGTGCCAAGGAAAATACGCGAGGCTATAGAAATTCACCGCCATTCGAATTTCAACAGAGACCTGGGATGGATGTTGCCGCATGCTTGGAAACCAATTCTTGACACCGGACCTGCAATGTCTTTGACAGCGATAGTCAATAATCCGGACACTGTGAGTTACGTGTGTTCCCGCCTTTACGATGATCGGCGCAGTACGGGCGATGATTCATGCCATTCGGGTGATGACGGGAGTGCGAGCGTTGCCGAAGTTCCGGCACCTACCAGTCGTGAGCTCCGGGCGCGCGCCCGCAGTTATCGCCGGGAAGCCGTCGCGTATACTCCTTGAGGAAGGGGGTATTAAGTCCCAGAAACTCGAGTCGGGTGTTTGACTCGGAACAAGTACCTACGTGAGTTATTACCGGTTTTTTCAATTATAAAAGTTATACTATAGGATATTTTGTTTATTAAGAAAACTGATGGTATATTTTCACGCAAATCTCAAGGAATTTTCGTTTTGCCGTTTCCCGTTGGATAAAAAGAGCAGCAATTGCGCAAAATACGCAATATCAGTAGCGTTATCTGATACAATATTGTTGACAGGAATCTGAAGAAGAGAAACGACAAGCCAAATATGTCCCTTTTAAGTTTATTTACGGAATATTTTTCCATATTTTCGCAAGAATACGAAACTGATCCCATGCATATCTGATTTGATCTTCATTCGTATGTTTGCGTAAAATCTCTGTGGGAATTTACATAATCAGAGTCAGCGAGACGTTGTCGATGCTGAAATTCGAATTTCGTAGTGGGAATTACAATTAAATGGTGTTGTTTCTACTATAAAAACAAGTTTAAGAACTCGAGCGCTGCAGAAAAGTATTGCTTGTATTGAAAGCTTTTTCAAGTCATACGATGGTCATGTTTAAATAGATGCTTATTTATTTATTTATATTTTTACTTTAATAAGAACGACAAACAGTTATCATTTACACTAATTAAAGGGTATCTACATAAAAATAGGTATATTAAAATTAACACATAATAATTAAATCGAGAATTTGGATACAAAAATCAACCATTAAAAACCAAAGGTCAACTTAATAAATACATAATTCAAACCTAAGGTAGGTAGTCAATAGTTAGATATATACGCTACGCTTATAAATAACAATTATATTTATATTTTTTCTTCATCTATCACACATTCAATCATCATTATCATCATAATTCATAATCATCATCATTATGGGCCTTGTAACATCTACGAAAGATGATTTAAGCGGCATCAGCATCATTATGGGCCTTGTAACATCTACGAAAGATGATTTAAGCGGCATCATCATCATTATGGGCCTTGTAACATCTACGAAAGATGATTTAAGCGGCATCATCATCATTATGGGCCTTGTAACATCTACGAAAGATGATTTAAGCGGCATCATCATCATTATGGGCCTTGTAACATCTACGAAAGATGATTTAAGCGGCATCAGCATCATTATGGGCCTTGTAACATCTACGAAAGATGATTTAAGCGGCATCATCATCATTATGGGCCTTGTAACATCTACGAAAGATGATTTAAGCGGCATCAGCATCATTATGGGCCTTGTAACATCTACGAAAGATGATTTAAGCGGCATCATCATCATTATGGGCCTTGTAACATCTACGAAAGATGATTTAAGCGGCATCATCATCATTATGGGCCTTGTAACATCTACGAAAGATGATTTAAGCGGCATCAGCATCATTATGGGCCTTGTAACATCTACGAAAGATGATTTAAGCGGCATCATCATCATTATGGGCCTTGTAACATCTACGAAAGATGATTTAAGCGGCATCATCATCATTATGGGCCTTGTAACATCTACGAAAGATGATTTAAGCGGCATCAGCATCATTATGGGCCTTGTAACATCTACGAAAGATGATTTAAGCGGCATCATCATCATTATGGGCCTTGTAACATCTACGAAAGATGATTAAAGCGGCATCATCATCATTATCTTGTTTAATTCCACTGCTGGACATATGCTTCCATAGAATCCACGACAAATGATATTGAGTCGCCTCCTACCACCGACTTTCATTGTGACCTTTCAAATGTCAGTCAATCGAGGCCCCCTGCCTTCCTACTATGCGTCGTCCGGTTCGTCAGCTGCCACTCGAGAACCTTTATCCCAACGGATGTCGGTTCTGCGAGGAATATGGCCTGCCCATTGCTACTTCAACTTGCTAATTTTGCGGTCATATGTTTACTTATTATGATGGTCGCTTTGATTATTAACATTATCTAAAGATGGTCGAGTCAAAATAGCTGCTTATATTTTTACAAACGAATCAATGCTTATTACGGGCCGTTACTCAATTTTTGCCTGATTCTTCTAGGTTTGGTCGCGTTGGAACAGTAATAAATTTAGTTTATAAGACGAACCTAAATGACCCTTGTGATTTCAATGAATAAAATATTCTTGACTTTGACTTTGCCGTCCATTTTTTTTACTTTTTTAGCGTACGTATTAATTTTCCCTGATAACATTACAATCTATCCGTAAGACTAATAATAATTAATTGAACACTGACCTAGATTTATAAAATAAACTATAGCGAAGGATTTTTTATATAAATTCTTATCTTACTGTGTTTATTTCGGGGAAAGGCACTTTGTCCTTATGATCTTATTAGCTATACAGGACTAGTTTGCTATACATTACACAATTTTGTACAGTACACTAACTCATAAAGTCTCATTCTTTTAAGTCTTCTCACTGTCTGTGGTCTCAAGAAGCTGGATTGCCTTAGATGCAACAATAAAAGCAGCTAGGTATTTCGACTTTGACATAACGCTGATTTTTACCCCGCAACAGATCACGAAGAAATATATAAAAAGGCATTCGTGGACGCAGATATTAATTTTACAATAAAAGGAACATTATCGCGAAAAACCAATACCCCAGCGCAATAAAACGTATGAAGCGAGTATTATTCGCATGATCACATTTCCTAATAAGTTGGATCCCACAACGTGCTCAATGTGGCGAGAACTAATATCTTCCATCTCGCTTCTGTCGCCGTCACTCCCATATCCACCCGACCATATTCTTCGTACTCCGCAGTGTTGCCATTTTATCTACAAAACTATAGTTGTTTTAATAATTTTCTACATTAATCTTTTATAATAATTATTGTCACTGAAAGATATCTGATGTTAATGAACAAATAATATAGGTAATATGAAACTAATTTTGGTTAAAATAACTGACCAAGTATTTAGGGCAGCGAAATCAAATCAATAACCCGATTTAGTTTCATTCGAGTCTACCGTACCTAGTTTTATCCATACAGCTTTTCATATTTACTTTGATGACTCATTTCATTCCTTTGAGGTTTTTTCAGAATGACAAGTATTCTATAATAGCTGACAGGGGGGTTACTTTGAGCTCTTATATCCATTCAGTTCAAAAACTATTCAGTACAAAATATCGGTTCATCGTTGTCATTTTTCATCGTTGAATAACTTTAATCGCAGAAGTCTGTAGACCCTCTGCGATTGTGCCTTTAAATATAGTTGCGGACATCACGGAACCAATATTTTGTACTGAATAGTTTAACAACTGCATGTCAATAAGAGCTCATAGTAACCCACCAGAATCTTTCTGTGTAGCACAAAATCGAAATGGGTTTAGCGGTTATTGATTTTCTACGAGTAAAACGGCTCTAACTAAGGGCGGATAGACAGACAGACGGACATGGCGAACCTATAAGGGTTTCTTGTCAGACTTAGCAGCCGTAAATTTATTAATTTCACATGCTGAAAATGAAAGATATCATTACCAACTGGCGGAATTATAAAGCTAAATAAAACCATATAAAAACTCCGCGTTGGTTCCAATGCATATGGAAAAGGTGCTTTCTTGGAAACGAGCAGTAAATTACAATTACTACCTCACTGTACATACCTACAAGGTAATTACCTCCTAGCAGGATTTATTCACCGAATGGCTAAGGAGTGCTGAGTTTATGCAGTTGGAGTTTCTACGCCAACGTTTATTATTTAACCATTCAAATGTTGTTAAATTAAAAGTTACATTTGTTAGTGGCTTATAAATGAAACGTTGGTTTTATAGACTAGTGGTTACTTTTGGTTTTACTCGCGTTATTCCCCCGAGAGAGCTGTTATGCGCTATGACCATAGGAGATTACTTGACAATAACTTGTGACGTCACAATGTATTCTGAACGGTGATTCCACGCAGATATCGTAACGAGCCCGCGTTATGTCACGTTTGGTCATAGCAACCATGGGGGCTGAATTGAGAGATATTACTGCTGCCACCTTTGGGGTGGCTCGGCCAAACACCAGCTTGCTGCCTTGGACTCGATCGAGCGCAGAGCTTTCAGGCTTATTGGTGAGCAACATATGGCGAAGACTAAGATCCAGAGTATCGAGCACCGCCGTAAGGTCTCATCGATCTTCTATGGGTTACATTTCGGGGAATGCTCCCAGGAACTTCATGATCTGATCCCACCATCTCCTTTTCATCATAGGTTGAGCAGACGCACGGCTCGGTACCATCCTTACCTCATTAGTATACCCTCTATTCGTACTAAACCTTTCAGTTCTACCTTTATAACGCGAACTGCTAAGGAGTACACTATCGTCGTCTATCTTTCTTGAAAACTATAATCTGGGTCTCTTCAAGGCTAGAGTGAATAGGTGCTTTCTAGACTTTGTGCTCCAACTTTGGTCATATCGCCATTTACCAACAGGTGAGATTGGGGTCAAACTAAGGTATGTCATTGTGAAAAAGAATAGAGATATTCCATGTTTTATTTATGTCATCAAATTTCATTTTGTTTAAAAAGCCATTTTGACGTGAAAGTAAGAGTATGACAAACATCCAAAGATCATCACCATTAATTTCACTTTTATATATTCGTAGAATAGAGTTTGTTTGTTAGACTAATGCAATAAAAAAAACAAATTCAAATTAGAACGCACACTTAAAAAAAAACAAATTCAATACAAAAAAGTAGTTTTAGAGTTCATTACCTACCTCAAAAGGGAAAACGGAACCCTGTTCTCATTATTATCTGTCTATCTACCTGTCAAGACCCTTTTCCCTAAGAATGGCTGATGGTATGAAGTTGAAATTCAGACAAAAAACGTACCTACTTAGGACTGCGCCCCCGTATTGCTTATCAAACAACTGGAACTTCTTTATTTTATCACAAGCTTTCATTTAATTTCACCTGTACCGGTGTAATCAAATCTTACAACCTAAGACCCACTTCCCGGAGTTCAATTGAACTGAAATTTGGCATACCTACCTGTCAAGTTCCGATAACAATACAAAAATATAGTGACAGCGAGCTGATCTGTTGATGTAGACGGAAAGTGGACATCGGCACTCCTCAATGGAAAAATTGTACACTGGAAGTGAAGTGTGTGCTGATCAAAATAAGCCCATTTAATAAAAATTTATTTGAAAAATATATTTTTCAACAAAAAATTGTTTATTGTTTAAACTTTGCCACAAAGTTACGCGAAAATAACGGTACGGGAGACTCATTCCTACTCACACTTCAGTCGGTGTTTATTCTTATAGAAACTGAACTTTTAGATATTTTTTTTTAGAAACCAGTTTTCTTGATGAAATCAATAAATCCGGTACGCAAGATTGATCGATTACCAATTTCACAAGTGGTATTGCTTTTACGGCTAAAGACGTGTGCACGCCATTCGCCACGGATTTAGCTGTGAAATTGAATAACATTACTTTTGTGGCTTGTGGTCTTGCGGCGGGCGTGCGCCTGACGGGGCGTGGTCACTTACTATTACTGTTTGCGGTGATAAACCCTAATTAATGGATTTGTTACAACCTATAAAATAAGGCCTTAACATTTTTGAATCAGGGGCCTAGAAGGAAAACTCTCGGTACAGCGTTCACTTCACAATTTTTGGTGATGCGCTGATGGTGGAGCACGTAAAAAAACAACGTAAACAGTAAATTCTAAAGTATGAATTTCATGCAGACTTTTTAGACTGCTTGACAAAATAATTTACCAACCGATACATAAACATAAAACTGGCAAAGCTAGGTCATCCAAGATATTGAAGACGAATTCTAAAGTACTTTTATTTATAAGGATCATTTTGAATCGTCTTCTATATACAGGCCGTCCCAAGACTATGCGACATGAAGGGAAAGTACCTACCTTATATATTGTAGATAGGAGATTTTGCTGAAAGGAGACTTTATTTTAGTTTTAAAACTTATAAATACTGAATTCAAAGGTTTTCTAAAAATTACTTGCTTTGTCTGGTAATCGAACCAAACATAAGCTCTAAGGCCCGTATTTCAGAACTATGTTCAAGTTTGAATCGAGACTCAAGCATAGACAATTTGGTGACAGCTTCTCATTGAAATCTGACAAAAATCTATGCTTGAGTCTCCATTCAGTTTGAGTTTAGTTCTAGAATACGGGCCTAACCGACAAACAGACATTGACTGTCGTATCCTAAGATCTTGGACTACCTTCGCCTATAACACTTATCAGTCGGCTATATCGCGCGGTTTCACATTCATTTCGTTTTGATGTTAGGAAAGTTTGAAAAATGATCTCATTTCAAGACCTTCACCATTATCGCTGATGATTAATTAATCCGTTCTAAAGGCATGTCTGTCAAAATCTGAATAATTCATCTACCTAATGACGGACAGGACATATAAAATGCCTTTCTGTTGTTTTCAGCGTGAATACAAATGTCCATTTCCGACCACGCGATCCTCGCATTAAGGGAGCCAGTCAAGTGTCCCTGTCGATAAGTAAAGGAGCTTTTGAACAATAGTGGTTGGTGGTATTGATTTCCTTTCATTTAGAAGTGGAAAACCTGTTTTTGTATTAAGAAGAATGTAGTTATGTAGCATCCTGAATGAGAATAAAAAACAGTGAGATACAGAGAGCACTGATGGTCTAGTGAGAAAGGACCCCGACTTCAGATCTTAGGGTCGTGGGTTCAAATCCCAGTCGTGCATACTACAAGAATCAATGTGTCACACATTGAGTCCATTTCGGACATGCAATAGTATTGACAATATAAAATAATAGTTATTTTAGTAAAAGGTCCATAGGATCTCAACAATACAATGTTTTTTAATGTATTTCTATTCAAAATATTCATTATTATTGTAAAACAAAAACAATCAGCCATCTCTTTAATTTCTGTTTAAACATACTGTATATGTGCATCGTCTTTATGCAGTGCAACAAGTGATTGTATATTTTAATGCTTTTTATATGTTATGTCGTAAATCATAGTAATAACAAGTCCTCTCATATTCTCATTTGAACATTAATTATTTATTCATATTTTATTTGTATTTTTTTAAATCTTTTTTTTTACAAATAAACAAATCTCTTACACCTAAATACCTGTTAAGAGTCAAATATTTATTTTCCTCAAACAATGTCCTTAATGACTCGGCGCTTTTCATGTTATACATAATTCTTTGACTTATTTTCTGCAATACAAACGTGCCCTCAATGCTTTTTGTGTCACCCCAGAATATAATTCCGTATGTGAGGAGGAAATAAATGTTGTAATATCTGAAGTCCTATTATTATTGATAGAAGTATCATTGTTTATTTTTAAGTTAAGAGAATCTAACCCGGTCACAAGAAAATTTAGGTTTTTATTAATGTCAATTTCATATGCAGCCGTATTTTTATCAACCACCGACGCAAAAACGACGGGGTGTTATAAGTTTGTCGTGTCTCTGTGTGTGTGTGTGTGTGTGTGTGTCTGTCTGTCGCATCGTAGCTCCCGAACGGATGAAGAGATTTTGTTTTTTTTGTTTGAATGGTGAATTTGTCGGGAGTGTTCTTAGCTATGTTTGATCAAAATCGGTTCAGCCGTTTCATTGCGTTGATGGTTTTTTTAATTTTTCCAAAATTACTTACTTGTTGTTATTAATTATAATTTTATTGATTTAAAAAAAAAGCTAAGTTAGGTTAAATTCTAAAAAGTTGTTAAAAAATAAAAAAAGGAAACTACTCAAACAAAAGCCATGACAGAAACATGACATTTTTAGACATGTCAAAAAAACAGCAGTTCTCTGCTTCTTAATATTAGTTGCGTTCCACACTTCACTCAGAAAAGAGTAATTTGAAGTCATCGAGCAACGCAGGCCTCCGTTTCCGTGTTGCTCGATGTTTGCAGTGGATGTAGACCTACCCTGACGAAACACACATTGGTTATTGTTTTATGATTTTTATAAATTGTTTTTATTTAGAAAGCTTATTAGTCTATTATAGATAATTCATTAAAACATTCTTGAGAACGCAGGGAGTGGGCTATGGGCCTATAATTATCAGCGTTACTCTTTCCCCTTTTTTATACAAGGGTTTTACGAGGCACACTTTAAGGCCGTCTGGAAAACAGCATATCTCAATCATTAAATTTTCTAAAAATTATAAAGGGTTAGCTATATATTTCATATTAGCTTTTATTACTTGTGTTAAAATACTGTCAAAACCTCAACTTTTTTTAGGTTTTTATTTACTAATTATTTTATAAAAACGGGAAATTTTCACGTACCGTTAAATCGATGTAAGCACCGACATTGTTTCGACCCGTTTCGAGAGTCTTTACCTTAGTCTTTAGTCTTTGTCTTTTTTTATTTACTTGTGAGTTTCTGCACTTCATCTACCGTAATAGGTGATAAAAGTATGCTACTACAGGTAGAGTTAAACGATGGTTTGTAGTTGGCATCACATTCACATTCCTCCAGATCACTTGAGTTTTTATTGATATAATGTTTATTTAGGAAGTCCGATATCTCTTCTTGGTCAGTTAATAATATGTTTTATAATTTTAAGAGAACAAATTGTTTCTTTTACCACGCTAACCGATGTTGTGTTCATCTTGATTAATCCCCAGGTGGCTTTTGTTATATTACAGCTTTAATAAATAAATAATAAATGCTTTATTGTGACAATAATGATTAACTGGTACATGCTTAGTATTACAATATGTAACTCAAATAAATAAACTGAAATATAGTACCACGCTCTGATATATTTAAGAATAGAATTTCTGTATTATTTAATACAATAATTTAAGGTACTTACTACTAATACTAGCTGGCCTGAACGCAACTACTTATGCGATTATTTAATCCCATACAACATTTCACATTAAATTTTTGACAAATCATTTTATTTCACATCCTCACTCTTTGGTACAAAAAATTATTTATTTGTTTGCAGGAAAAGATTTTTTTTCAAACTTGCATCGTCTTAAAATATTTTCAATGTAAAAATGCTCTAGAGTTGACACAATTAGTTTTTATGGTACAATTAGGCTTGGAAGTACGGAATAACTTTCTTAGATCCATCTAAACGTAACATACATGGTAAACCATGTTTGTAGGCTTTGTTTTTGGTGATCTGGGGATAAGTCAGCAGTCTTTTATCTCTTCCCAAATTTTCGTTACTAAAACTTTACAGCGTTTAAGATTGAAAAACCTATTTCTTGGTCTACAAAGTTGGCTACACAACAAAATAGAGTGGCTTCTCCCCCAAAGATGATGAGTCAATTTCTATAATTTTCCGTACAATAACCGTAGCTCGCGGGAGACTTTACTGACACAATTCAGGCTAATAACAGTTTTTGTGACACTAAACACGAAAAAAGCTTTTCCCGTTTAACGGAGCGTAAATGTGTACTCCATGTTACCGCCACCCTTAAGCAGACATTATTTGAGGGGTGTCGCGCGGACGTAAAATTTTGTAGCGATTTTTTCCTGTAATACCAACTTTGCCGTTACTGGAGGTCACGTTGACGGCATAACTTGTACCGCAAATATTTTTGGGGGAGAAAATGAAAACTTAAATTGTGATTTGCATCAATGGAGTTTGATGTGGCAGGTACTTTGGGACAGGTGATAGCGTTCTTTGCACAAGGCTGAGATGAAATGTGGGGTGCGTGTTTCGTTATACTTACTTGATTTGAGAAATCTTTTGCCATCAGGTATACCTACTTAAACAGGTTATACAAATAAAATATGTGTAAATGTGTGTGTATGTAATGTGTGTGCAATGTGTTTACTAATTAGTGCTGATGAATAAAGGCACCAAAACGTAGTCACTAAACATTGGCCTCATACACAAGCTCAAAGTCACACAGTGGGCTACCAAGAGAAAGCTATGCTCGGAGTTTCGTTACGTCCGACGAGCACCGAAACGTTGAGATCCGTAGAAGAACTAAGAACACCGATATAGCTCTTGGAATCAGCAAGTTGAATATAAGGGTAAGATAAGGTTCTGTGCCAACCACAAACCGAACGACGCAGAAGAGAAAGGCCCCCTCTCGATGGACTAAAGGTCTTAGGGGTCGGTTGATAGAGGCCGCTTAAAGCCATTTGTCGTGGCATTCTATGGGAGAGTTATGTCCAGCAATGGACGTATAGAAACCTGATGATTATGACTAGCATTTTGAAGTGGCGATGGTCATGCCATATAGCTTGCAGAATCAACAACCGTTGAGGACAAAAGATTCAAAGAGTGACGACCACGCACTGAAAGCCAAGATGCAGTGTTGGACAACTCTCTCGATGGACCAACGACATTTTAAAGATCGATGGAAGTTAGTAGTAGTAGAGCTTGTTTGTGAAAGAGTTCGTCCGGGGAAGTACTACCACCATAACTATTTCTGCCGCAAAGCGGTAGTGCTCGCATTGCTGTGTTCCGGTTTGAAGGGTAAGGGTGCCGGTGAAATTACAGGCACATGAGACTTTACATCTATGTCTCAGGGTGGCGGGCGCAGTGCAATGCCACATAGGGTGCGTCCTAGGTGGACGTGGCCTATGAGGTAATGCACTGTTCATAGGCAGAGGTTACCGCTTAACATCAGGTGGGCCTCTTGCTTGTTCCGTCATCCAAGTAGCACAATAAAAACAAAAAGTTGGTGGATGGAGGTTGTTTAAGACCGTTCTTCGTAACGTTCAATGGGGGAGGCCTATGTCTAGCGTGAACAGTCGTTGGTGGTGATGGTGATGTATTGACCTATATTATTCACATATCGTATAATGGTTCTTCTAAAGCTGTTCCTACTTTGGGTATTCACGCATCCTTTTTAGAGTAAAGCCCAGAATTTCCCTTTTAATAGTAATTAGCAGTATTTCGAGCGACACAAAGGTTGTCCAGTTTCGGCACAAAGCGTGCACTACAAAGGGCTTAGGCCCTAAACGTTACCACCCTGAAAATTTGTTTCATTACCATCCTCCAATTTTCTTTTTCACCCGTAAAATTCTGAGCTCCGCTTACCAAAGAGTTTTGGAATAAAAACAAAGTAGAAATTGCAGGGTATCTGGTTGATAGCACAATTAAATATATACAATTCAAAGTCCTGACTGGCTGACAGACACACAGCCTAAGCCGCTGGTCCTAGAGACTTGAAAGGAGGGTGTGTTCCTTTAAGGGCGTGGGGTATGGACGGAATTTGGAATATTCGACCTTTTTGATGTCCAAAAAGGGCTTTTAATGTAAAACAAAATTGCTGAGAATTTCAAAAACCATTGATGATAGACACTTTAAATTTTATATTAGATTTATCGCTATTAGTGGTTGGTCACTGGTAATATTAGGTAGACGCAACGCTTCACTTCTGCCCTGATATCTACAACGCGTAGTACGAATAGCAGGCAGACGAAGTCGCGGGTTTCAGCTAGTTTTTATATAGAACGGAAAGGTTTTCAGTTTGAATAGTTGCAGCATCTATTTTATATTTTGCTGCCGTTTTTTGTATCGCATGTGTGGTGTAGGAATTCTGAATTACATCAGTCCGAATCATTGGGTTACATCACGTGTTTTAAAACTGTATTTTTATAAGTTCCAAAAAGGTAAGGTATCTTTCAGGGCGCTATTCAAGTAAGGCAGTCTGCTGTTTATATTTCTGTCCTCGTAAACGTGTAGTGAAAATTTTAAAAGCGAAGAGTAAAGTGTAAATCTCGGAGTTTCAAGCAAGTATTATTCCAACTTCAGTCGTTCTGAAAGCTTTGAGATAAGAACATACATACACGCCTTTTTCCCAGTGGATGCACCATCGTGGAATATAGACGTGACAACTGGTGAGCTCATCACCGCTATTGCTTCCCACAACTGCCTCGGCTAAGGCTTTCTTCTAGTAATAACACATTTCATAATAAACTAGAATCCAGGACAAATCTTATACCTAGGAATCTTTTCAACAAGTCAACATACATAATGTATAATAATTATTGAAAAACTTTGACCAATTATTTTCTACATTTACATAGCGGAAACTTACGCATAGATTTTCCTTTAAAACCACACGTGTATTATATAACAAGGTAAAATAAAACCTCTCGAACAAAGCGGGTACGTGGGTAAATTATTTATGTATTGCCGGTCGGTCTAATTACGGCGGCTTTTGTTGTAGGCCCCGGCTCGGACCACACTTTACACACATATACATACGCACATGCCCTTCCTTATGGAAGGATCTGGAATTATTATGATAGCAGTCGTTACAAGCGTATGGTCTAACTTGAAGGACGCTTCTGAAGTCAACATGTACGCTTTGTTTATTTATAAAGTATAAAATTAGACATATAGCCAATAAAGATGTTTGTCAATATTACTCGATTATAAAACTACGAGGATTATCTGAGCCCATAAAAAATATTTTTCATAAATATAGGACGGGAGACCGAGCGGCTTTACAACGTTCTCTTCGACTCGAGACTTAGTGCTATACGTATATACGTGATCCGATTGCTATTCTGCTAAATTATTTCCTTTGTTATTAACATAACACCCAATACGAGGATACCTTAACACTCAGACCAGGAAATAATACTTGCAAATCATACAAACATTTGTCCCGTAGCGGGAATCGGACCCATAACCTCTCGCTTCACAGTCTGCTACTCGCCGACGCGTTACCGTAACGCGTCGGCGAGTAGTCTTCAAAATAATGAAAATTGTACTATTATTTATACTACATTGTTATGTTTTTTTGCATTATTTCTAGTGGATTAATCTTTGATTCCCTACAAGATATTATCTATGGCCGATCGGAGCTTGATTGAAGATTGATTTGCTTATGTAGTACCACACTAGGACTTTGGGTTGTGGTAATCAGGAACTATAAGTAATATGGTACCACAGCGCCTCTTTTGACTCAGCTAGCTACCCACCCGCCATGCCAATAAGGTCGTCTATGTTGTCTCTAGAAATGGTAATGTACGATGCACCATAGGTGAAACCTTGGGCGCTTTCGGCTACGATAAGTAACTACGACGGTCATACCGTGTCTGTGAAGCAGAATTTATGTATGGTCGGTCTAATTACGCTCGCTTTTGTTCATCCCTCGGCTCGGACCACACTTTACTTTCCTATCCTTCCATACTCCAGATATAGTGATAGCTTGGGAGCCACTAAAGGTTGCTTTGTTTACTTAAATAATGTAGATGGTCTTATAAAGTCTGGGAGAAGAATGGAAGTTAGATGATAAACTGTTGATAAATCTGTTTTTTGGGAAAATACACCTGATAATAATGTCATAGTCACTTGCTAGATTAGCTCCCTGAAGTGGATTGGTGGGTCATTTTATCGTCAGAGCTATCTCCATAGTAGAAAAATATGTGATATGTAAATGTAACCCAAAAATTACGATCCAGCAGGACTCGAAGTGGGACTTGAACTCGGGAATTCTTGTGTCACATTTACATCTTAAGAAATAGCAAACTTCGAGAAAAAACCAGTGGTGCCATCTATTTTCAGACCTTTTAACTAATACTCGGACATTGAGCATTGTGCCATCTCTTTTCAGACCTTTGAACTATGACTCGGAAATTGACCAGATAGGTTTCCGACTTAAACAGCTGTAGATAGCATCCATCGGCGCTTAGCTGAGTTAATAATACGCACAAATTTCGTCGCCAGCTCATTCCATGCGCAAATTGTAATTCAGAATAAATAGGACACAAAGGCACTATGCAAATGATAAAAAAAAACTGTCTTCAATTATAAACTAGCAGGTAAGTACATAAAGGGACAAGAAGTCTTTCTTCTTTCTTGTCCCTATAGGTACTTAACTGCTTAGAAGACAGGGCACGACTAATAAGAAGCGAAGTAGGGTTACAAGAGGCTAATCTAGTGTTTTTTTATTTATGTAGGGGCTCGCTTATGTCTAAGCGGCCGTTTTTGGACAGCGTGTTTATAGTGCTTACACAACCTTATCTATGCGGTATTTTGGCCCAAACTGATTTTATTTTATTTTATTTTATTTATTTTGGTAAACCAACAGAGATTTATACAATATTATTTATGTTTAACATTAACAAAGTTATGGCCAAAAAAGGTCTACACACCTTAAAATTAACAAAAGATTCTACTTAGTACGATATATCAAACAAAACTTACTAGTTGCTACAAACAGATTGATCACGAAGATAAAAGGGTGCGGGTGCATGAGTATGTATGTGTAAGTATGTATGAATCTATGTGTATGTTCGTGGGTGTGTGGATGTAATATGTGTGGGTGTGGGTGCAGTGTGGAGTGTTACAAATGTAGGTATGTGTTAGTATAGTAGAGTATAGTTTTAGGTCTTGTTTTAGACATTTTTGTGTTATTCTTTTGATGATCTATGCGTTGAAATAAAATTTATACATATGAGCGATGCAGTTTTTTAATTCCCCATTTAAGGGTATCCTTCCTGGGGTGTTCCTTCCTGTGATTTGTGAGAATGGAACAATAAAGAAATTAAAAGTAAATAAGTTGCTTTTACACGCGGTAGTCTCGATGTTGTTTGTAAGTTTATTTATCTTTTCATAGTCATCATCCTGACTTCACCCACAGCTTGAGTATAGACTCCTTTTAGTGTGTGTCATCCACCAGTGACAACATCATTCCAAATCGCGAACCGAAAGATACCTGGATTAAATATGTTCAGAATTAGCGCGATTGGGCCCTGATCATAACCTTTCGGTTCGCGATTTGGAACGGTGTTGTCGACTACTCACCGCTGGACGACCCACGTTTCTCTTACCACCCCTCGACCATCGTTTAGGTTGTTGCATTATCTTTTAACACAGCAAAATTTTATAACACATGAACTTAACGCTCATAAAACAACGGTTCAATAAACTTTCGTTTTACGTTCCGTGCCACCCCAGTTTATCGCCCGGGAGCGTTGCAATCATACGGAGAAAAGAAACGCTCCGTTATTCACACGTAATAAATATTAGAATAGGTGCAGTGATTGCGAGGACAGGTGTCGACTTGAGCTACGAACATAAACTGCCCCTTTAGGCTGCATTTATGGAGAAAATGGCTACCGGCACGCCGCACGACGCGTTTTCTCAGTTAAGTTGTGATGGTACCCTGGTTCCCATGTATGATGCATACATCTGTTAATACTTTTGAAATACCTAAACCATATTCTGAGGGCGAGGGTTCTTGGAATATCGAAAAGAAACTTAAGCACAGAAATATCTGTGTTACCAAATTCCACAGGAACTGTTAAAACTAAGGGGAATCCTGTGCTGAGCATATAAGGTTCAAAATAGAAGCTACTTTGTAAATTTGTTGATTTCAGATAATTGTGAAAAGAGGCGATGTCTCGTCTCTGTCTAACAAGGCAGAACTACAATGGAAACTACCTCGCTCGCACCCGCGGAGGCGGCTCGATTACAAGACAACTGAATATTTCCGCGAAGATAGACACCGAGTACACGATGAAAACGGAACCTTATGGCCTAGATATTAAGAGCGATTATATAATAAGCGATAGTATTGTGTTCAAATATGTAATTATTAGAGATTTTTAACTCACTCGAATTTTGGGTACGAGACCGAATGGTCGATGCATTGGAAGCTTGCATTTAAAAATAAACTCTACAATTAATTGATAAATTGTACATAAAGAAACACTGATTGGACGATTTTAGCAAAAACGCCAATCCGTTTAAAATAAGCCTTGTGAATAAACATTATCCAAGTTCAAAGTTAATAACACAAGCAGTTCTTGATACATACAAAAGTATGGTTTTAAATTCAGAACGAGTGCAGATACTGGAATACTTAAGTTAAGTCTTATCTATAATTAAATAATGTGTCTTCTATAACCTAGATATCGATATAGATTTCTAGACCCTACAGGTGACCTGACTCGGAGCCTAAAAATCAGCATAATGGTATCTAAATGCATCGCATTTTGATAACTCGCAGATTAATCTAGCTCGCTGACCAGACGACGTGACGCTCTGTATATAAATATACAGGACTGAAATATGCATTATGGGTAAATAGCATCTGACTAATTCAACGATACTGTTCTAGCCAAAAGCACATAATTACAACGTGTAATTATGTACTAGCTATGGTACAGGGGAGAGACGACAATTGATTTGGACTTACCAATTGTTTGAAGCGGAATTTCTAATACATTAAGGTGTTAGTTGTACCTAGACTAAGCTAGCTTTAATCAACCCGAGGGGGATTTTTTATTTGTCCTTGATTCATTTTAACCTCCTCATAGGATGGGTTAGGAACTAAATCAAGGGTTTAAGATCTTGCTTATCAGTAAGACTTAATCTAATTAATCGAGTGTTTCGTTAGACTTTTTTGCGAGTTCTAAAAATACAAAATCACATGAATTCGCTAACAGAAATTTATTGAAACCTTCCTACATCGTCCCATTAACTCATAGGTAGGTAAATCAGTAATACTTTACCAGCCAACATTAAATACAGATTTATCTCAACTAGGCTTAAGCCAGAACACACCTTGTTTCTAGACTAACCCAGGACTAAGTACCTTTAATTGTTAATGAATTTAACTCGCTTGTTAAGTTTGCGGAATTGGCCCTAAGGCGTTCCGCTAAAAAACTTTGATCCCTGAAAGATATAAGATACCTGTACCCTATAAGACAGGCTATACCTGAAACTTGAATGGAGTCAGCAGCAGTGATGTTGAGAAGTTGATGATCTGAGATACCTAACTCTTGATTAGAATTGAAACAAGTTGGCCTATAAATATTTATTACACACTGATTAAATCAATACAGTTGGTGGGCATATGTATTACTTAATTGCTATACTTTTAAACATACATAGAAGTGTATGAGACTCCAGGCTTTCATCGGCCTGAGAACGCTATACATGGTGTTGGACAATGCAGACAGATATACATGTCATGCATTTTTGCATTGGATAAGTAGAGCAGACTCGACATTTATTGTTGGGTGCTCTCACCACTCCACATACGCAGAGCAAGGAAGGAAGGACTCGCGAGCGAGCGAGCTTGCCACAGCTTGCCATATAGCGTGTCAGCGCCACACAGACCTAGCCACGTAGGCCTAGACCTAGCTAGTCGAGCTAGTCCAAGATAAGCCCATATAGAGTCCAGCCAGAGACAGAGAGCGGAGTCCATGCGCACAGCAGAGCACCGCACACACAGGGGGGGGGGGCATCTCAAAGTCTGTTTCTGCCTTTGAACCGCGACGCGGCGAGCCGGATCGGCGGTGCCGCTTCCGTGACACTAAGGAAACTCTAACACAATTTTGACATTGATTATGGGTTTGTTCTATTCGCGCTAAGCGTCACGGTTCCACCTTAGTTATACGATCAACTAAGGAATGGAAAACACAGTTTTTCCTGTAACTTATAATCTTGGTATCTCAAGGCCTTAGACCTTCCTGCCCTATCGTCATCCACATCGTCACTTACCAATTGATACCAAAGAATTTCTATTATAATTATTATATATTCTTATCCAAAAAAAAATTGACAAATTCTGAACTCAAGTGAATGTAATAAATAGTGCTAACTACACGAATCATATAAAACGTGAGATATTGCTCTAATATTGAAATTTATTTACCAAAACATAACCAGAACCGTTCACAGTTTTTCAAAGTCTGGATTGAGGGATCCTTGCTTGAATTTTTTACCTTATTTGGTTAGTAGGGCTAGTTTGAAGTATCCATTGAGCGAAACAAACATTTCAAATTTGGTTAACCAAATTAACCTGAAACGGATTAAGAAAATTACAGACCCCTGGATCCGGATCCCTTGATGTACTAAATAACGGAAACGGTTCAGGTATTGTTTTGGTTAACCATGTTACGTTTAAGTTTAAAATTAGCGCTGTTGGGGCCCAGTGAGATCGCAGCCAGTCGTATTCGTACTAGCGCAATAAGTGCTGAAAACCTGCTTTCTTTAAAAATGTAATCTTGTTTTTTATTCTGACTTGAAATTTGCCAAGTTTGCGCGTTATTTTACTGTGGCACTCGAGGGTGGTATTTTATTACTCCTTATTCGATACTTTCAATATTTATACTTGTCGATTGCCAGGCAGGTGAAACCGCAGTACTATACAAAGAGAGGCATCAACCCTCGGTCAAACCACTGAAAATGTAGGGATTAATTATACTCACAACGATTTATTTGTCCGTTCAATGAGGTTGCTAGGACAGAGGTAGATAGAGAGGTTCTTCACCCTTTAAAAGGACAAAACATCTCCTAACGATATTAAATAGTAAAAGCTGTAAAGACGAACTAAACATCACTAGTAAAGGTAAATGATTGGATGAGGTTACGTGAAATTGCTAAAAGATGAATCTTGTTACCTAGGACAGGAACTCCAGGATATTTTCGGATAAACAATATATTAGATACCATAGTAAGAGTTGTAATGTAAAACAATTCTTTGAATACTGTAATGTACACACTGGTGCTGTAAGATAAAATAAAATGTGGCTAAACAGGCGAATCAGGGCGAAACGACTGAACCGATTTCGATAAAATTTGGTACACAAATAGATTATCACCTGGATTGAGCTATAAGCTAGTTTTTACCGTAGTAAATGCAAGTGAAGCCGCGGGTTGACACTAGTACAAAATAAAGTCAGACAAATAATTTACACAAGGTAATCTTAATGATAAATCTCTGATAGATCTAAAACTGTTTCATTTGTTTTTTATTATATACGAGTATCTACATGTATAACTTTTTCGGCAAATTAATTAGTTTGATTCTACTTTTCATTCATTATCATTTGCTTTGGCTAAAACTTAACTCAAATCCAGTCAAGTTGTTTTTGGGCTGTCTCTACAATTGGCAGGCATAGTTTGCAACAGCGAGCAGTGAATGAGAGCTGGTGAAGGTGAGCGATTGTCACAGGAATGATGGTCGCGAGGAGCCGCGAGCCCCCGCCCCCACCCTCGGTATCGATTGCCCCAGTTGAGAGCAGGCCGGAAGAAATGAGCGAGCAGGATGCACTGCCCAACGATGCCCAACTCTGGTTACTGAGCTGCACTACACAAATATTACAGACAATATTTGATCTCACTTTTCTGATTAATCCTAAGCAAGGTTCGGATTTTGAGATCAGAAATTCTAATAAAGTCAGAAATGCTAGCCTCTTCAGAAAGTTTGAACCATCAAAGTAAACAACTTTCACAAAGTCGAGCGTGGAACTGACATCCTGCTTATATCTGTATAAAAGGACTCCGTAATAGCTTCCTCAATCTCAGCGTCAAAGTTCTCATAAGACGCCTTAGTTAAGGCATCAAGGAAGATAGTAAGAGGCCTTGGTCCGGGTCTTAAAACTTGCTGAAACTTGTGTAACTCGATCTCCGCGCAATCGGCGCCGGCGAGTGATAACTCACAATACGTCGTTAGCATAATAATCATACAATTGACGATTAATCGAAACTTGAAAGTACTTCAGAGTCTTCAAAGTACTTCAGCAAATCCGGCTGCTGAACTACAGATCAAACGCTTAGCACGTTCAAGTGGAACTGAAGCTGAAAGTAATAATTTTCGTACCGTTCGCGTTGGAAAAGAATAGGGAAATTCATACGGTTTTGAAGGATATTTAGGGAATCCTAAGGGGTCAGGACTATTTAAGTGTTCAATATTTTTACATTTATGTAAACTGATAACTTCTGTTGGCTGATGATGATGATGATGATTTAAACTAAACGTCGTGAAGCAATCGTATGACATAACAGTGTGGAGAGAGGGATCCTTAACACTACACGTAGATAGGTCATACGTTTGCTTTTATCTCATGGGTGGTCTTATAGCGATAATTTTGGTTTACGTGTTCTGCGACTTCTTATTTCGTCCTTTACTATCCTTTTCATTACTTTACTCAGGCGCGGCCATCATGTCACGTAATAAAGACGTAGTTAAAATATTTTTATAAGAACAGCCAAATGGCGATTCGTTGTCCATCGTAAAAGAGTAGTTCATAACCCATGGAGGTTTCATAGCGGGCCTATAATCAGCAATATCGATTTTCCGATAAAAAGTCCAACAAGAGAGTGTCTCCTTCGCACGGCGGTAAATTGCGAAGGAATCTGAGCCTTTCACATCCAATGATAATAAAGTGTAAAAAGAGTCGTCGTTTTAACGTCCACTTTATGGGTACTTCTCTCCGTATGGCGGGTGGGTATACGACTGCTGTTAAACTCTTCGAATCCATTTCACTCTCTTTGCAATAGCAAGGGCAGTTCGTGGAGGCGGTACAGATGATTGTATTATCAATTCAAGTGGCTCGTACAGATGCAGAAACAGGTATGATTGATGCTCATTTAACTGTTCTCTTTCTTTAGGAATTAAAAAATGTAAAACATTTTTTTTGACATCGGTTTGTTTTAATTGCCAGTAGCTATACTTTTACAAGCTTTTATTTGACTTGCAATGTATGTATGGTTGTCTGGGTGGAATCTTGCAACTGAATTTTAAAGCAGTTATCCTCAACCGATTGAGATGATATTTTGCATAGGTACCCGTAAAGTTGCATGACAACGCAATATTATGGTGACAGCGAGCTGATCTGATGATGGAGATGGACGGTGGATAACGGAATTCCTCGAGGGATAATAGTAGACTGGCCGTGTTTAGGCTCATTTTGATCAGCACACCGTTACGATCAATAATTTTAAAAAACTTGTATTAAAAAATATATTTTTAACAAAAAAAAAACCGATGACGATGTTAAGTCCCTGTTATTTCAGACCAACAGGCAAAACTTTTTTTTTTTTTATACTACTGGAATGGCGGAGCAAGCAGATGGCCCACCTGATGTTAAGCGGTAACCTCTGCCTATGAACAGTGCATTACCTCATAGGTCACGTTGACCTAGGACGCGCCCTATGTGGCATTGCACTGCGCCCGCCACCCTGAGACATAAAGATGAAAAGTCTCATGTGCCTGTAATTTCACGTGTGAAGGTTCACTGCAAGTAGACTGTTGAATGACACCCCCCTTATTTTTGGTCACTTTATGTTATTCAATCCCCTTTAAATTAAGAGTAACCAACTAAATAGTATTGATTTCACGCATTTTATTGAAGGTAATGTGAAGGTAGTGTGACAGGCCTGACATGCACAGTGCATAGAATTTAAACAAGTAGAGCATTAAATTGTTTATTTTAATTGGCAATCTTACTAAACACAAAGCCACTTTATAGCGTGTACGTTATAAAGTGAGACTAAAATAAATCCGTTCCCGCACATTTCTTAATTGGATTCTCAAGTTTATTGTATAGATCTGCTTTAAATAGACTTGGTTTTATGACAGTGGATCTAGCAAGTAATTACTCGTTCTTCATATATAATGATTTCTGCTCCAACTTTTCTTTTAAACATGTTGTAAAAAGAGTGTGAAGAAAAAAAAAAAAACTACCTTTTACCTTTTAGGGTGGTATGGTGACCCTAGGACACTCTTTCTAGCTGTATAGTTTGTGGTATGGTTGAGGTATTTAAAAGTCTTTTATAAGATGGTAAATGGTTTGTATTAAGAGTCACAATATTACTTAACTCACTAATAATTGTATAACTATGATTTATGGTAAATTAAGGGTATGTGGGTTGTGGTAGGTACATTAATGGTATGATTTTATGTGTGCACGCGATGCCCGAAGGGCTGGTGATCGCGAACTGGCTCGGTTTTGGCAAATGCGTATTAAATGCAGACGTTGCTTAATACACATTTGCTGTGATCGGTAAAAACCTGAACACATGTTTATATATGACGGAACTAGAAGATGGCCTACCTGATGTTAAGCGGTATCCTCTTCCTATGAACAGTGCATTATCTCATTGGTCACGTTTACCTAGGACGCGCGTTATGTGGCATTGCACTGCGCCCGTCACCCTGAGACATAAAGATGAAAATGTAATTTCAACGGCAACCATACCCTTCAAACCGGAACACAGCAATGCGAGCACTACTTCTAAGCGGCAGAAATAGGTATGGTGGTAGTTCTTCCCCGGGCGAACTCTTTCACAAAAAAGATCTACTACTACTAAAATTATTTATTTTGCTCTCTTTAAATCATAAGGCTGCTGATGATTTAAAGAGAGAGCTAAAATATGTGTTACTTCAATACAGACCCTCACTCAAAACTTTATTTATGTAGTCTAGCATTTCTGACTTTACACCAAACCTGTGGGGTATGAAACTTAATAAATAACTTGGTAACCTTCATAATTTAATTTCGTACCAACCATGAATAAATAAACGGCACTAGTAGCACCTAGCTTGCTTTATCTGGCTATTATATGTGTGTATCTAAATATGCCCTTCGCTAGCAGGGTCGTTCCTGCGGCTATTAAAATTTTACGAGTGAACTGGCGAAATGAATGCCTGAATTTAATGCCAGAATTGGGTTAAGGAGTAGTAGGGCTCGATGTGACGTACTGAACGCCAATTTAATTCTAAAACATCTTCGTAGATAAAGTTCGTCGAGACTGCTAAGAAGTGTGCTACGCGGTGGGTAGGTTATTTAATATTAATAGTTTTTTTTTTGTTAAAACTCCCGTGCTTTTCCAGTTTTCTATTAAAATAGGAAAAAGGAACACGTGTCTAGCACGCATAGGTATACGTAGGGCGCCGAAGCTCACAACTAGATGTTCTGCAGGAAAAAAGAATGGGCATAAGCTGTCAGTCTTTGTAAATAATTAATTTTCACTAGAAACGGGATATTTACCATGATTTTTGAGCTTTATATGTTCCCGATATTTCGGCACAGTTGCATGCGCCATGATCACGGGAAAACTGACTAAAGTCTTTGCGAGTAGATGTTATTGGCAGATATATCGATCTACCCTCTTTCTTTTTTTTTCTCTTTTTTTTTTTCTTTCTTTTTTTTTTTTTTTTGTAAATAATTGTCTTTCAAAAGAATTTTTGAGATCTGTTGATCCTAAAATGGAAACGGTTGTACCAATTTCCACCAAAAATAGATAAAAACCATATCGCATACACCATTACACTATTCACATTCACGGCTAGACGGATTTGGGTGTAATTTAGAATACAGATAGACTCCTGGAAAACCACATAGCCTATTTAGTATCCCTATATCCCTACAGGTTCGAGATCTATGCGGGTGACACCGCGGGGCGCAGCTAGAGTTACATATAAAGAAAAAAAACTTATAACTAAATCGGTCAACCCATTTTGTAGAAAAATGAAAACATTCGTTTGGACATACAAACACACAACCTCTCAGCCTAAACGCATATACCTTCTCCTTTCCGCCGTGTGTAAGAACAAATTAAAACAACTAATTAATTTTGTAAAAAATAAAAACCCGCAACGCAATGAAACGGCTGAACCGATTTTGATCAAACATAGCTAAGAACACTCCCGACAAATTCACCTTTCAAACAAAAAAAATACGAAATCGTTTCATCCGTTCGGGAGCTACGATGCCACAGACACACACACACACACAACACACAACACACACACAGACACACACACAGACACGTCAAACTTATAACACCCCGTCGTTTTTCCGTCGGGGGTTAATAAAATAATTACTTCTATTTTTATTTCTACATTAGCAGAAGGTTTTATGGAGTGCGTATGTTCATAGCCGATGTTTATCATTAGGGTTTAATAGAAACTTATTCGCCAGAAAAAACAAACTCTTAACAAGTATCTAATAATCTGATAAGAAGCATTCATTAAACTCTTCTTGTTCACTGAATTTTCTCGCTGGCTTGCTTAGGATTTTTTTGTTATTCCACAAATTAATTGAAAAATATAGGTACAGGTACAGGTATAGGTACAGGACTAAAATATAAGTTGAAGTGTCTAAAACTTACTATTTGCTCTTAATTTCATAAACTGTGAGAATTAATAGGAATTGAATTCGTGATTCTTCCAGTAACTTTTGTAGGTGCTCTACTTGTCTACGATTCAATTATAGTAATTAATTACAACGTGGACCTTGAATAAATCGTTGTTATTACATTATTTTGCAGGGGTAGAGTTTGTAGTATTTAATTTATTCCTCATAAATGGGCAGCCAATATGTTATTATGAGTTATGTTGGGATACGTAAAGGTACGATAAACAACGGGTAAACCTTTCGATAGATTTCAGAGTTTTCGAGGCTCGGTCGGTAGGTATTCGAGGCACGTGCCCGTTTCTTTGTTTATCCCGCATATAACGAGATATTGTGATTCCATAAAATAGACAAAACTATGTAGAAATGACACTCTTACTCTAGGAAGAAACTAGACTCGATTTTCGCTTGACGCATCACGGTCACTGGTGGCAAGTAGCATGTTTGTATGGCGTCTTGGATTATGTACCTATATGTTGCAGTTGCAGCCAACTTGTTGAATCAACCATATAATTGGACGGCTAGCCATTTCCAGCCGTTTAAGTGGACGGCTAGCCATTTCATTGTTTTTTATACAATCAGATTTTTATGTAGAAAGTTTAATAAAATAGTTTTAAAAAAGTAACAACCTACCTGGGGACTATAATCTCACGATGATACCTATAGCAGTTTTTTTCAAGGTCCCAGGATTTTTTATGTAGTGAGTGATGTTGTTCAAAGAAATGTCGTGTAATTTAACGTCTGAATCCAACCAGTTGGCTGCAACTAATATATAGGGTTTTATAGAGCATTTTCTTTTGAGTAATAAGTGCCAAATTATCTTGGATGAGTAAGTTCATAGAAATATAATATTTTGCCATAGGCACAGAGTACCTACTCTGGTATATGCCATAGGTAAGCTCATACTCCTCCGTTTGTACAATTTCCTTGTGTTTTTTGTGCAATAAAGAATTAAATCAATAATAATAAATACTAACCGTGACTGTCAAACGTAAATATAATTGTATCAGTTGCCAAGCAACCTGCCAAAAAAAGCAAACCTGTCCCCTCGAAGCCAAAAGAATCATATAAAAATATTACGATGAGTTAGGCTACTTAGAGGTAAATCCTCTCCAAAAAATGTGTCAATGAGTGAGCATAGTAAATTATGTAGTTTTTTTTTTTAATGGAATAAATACTTATCGGTAAAAAAAAAAATACTCCGTGATTATTCCCAAAAAAAATAAAAAACAGTACACATCGGACTAGCCATCACGGAGTAACCTAAGCAAAAAAAATAAAAAAAACTAAGGCGTGAATGAGAGGTTTTCACGGACATTTCAAATCATGCGCTAATAGATGGTGCTGCGTTGACCCTAGCTTTCAAAATAAAGTGAAATGTCAAAGTCAACAACGTAGTGATATATTTTCGTGGTATTTTGTTACTATCACACAAAAGCACAGACAATGCATTTGTTAATTTTGACAAGCATACTTGAGTCAGCGCCATCTATCGAGCCAAATTGAACTACTTTTTTTTAATTCTAAAATGAAAAGCCCTCATTGAGTAGCCACCTTTTGTGTAAGTTGGTTAAAACAGGAGTATCATTTCTATCCGCAAGTCCTACCTATTTTATTATGATTCTCGCTATTACGACACCGCATACACAGATGATGCGAATATCAAACACCGCATTAGATACACGTTTTCTTATTAGGGCGCTGTATTTGCTGAATAATAATGCCATTATTGGCTTGTACCGGATAGCTTGTCAGCATATTATGGGTAAGAACGTATTGAATCTTAAGTATTTTAATACAGATTTGAATATTATGATTGTAAGAAAATATATTCTGTTATTTTAGCTAGTACCTTCCCGTTTTCATTGTTTTCTCATAAGGACATTCTCCGGCAGCCATGGAATATTAATAGAAAATACGTTATGTAATAGGTACAATTATTCCAATAATAGCTAATTATTAATCTTTATTCTCATAAAGAACACTGTTCACTTAAAATGAGATTTACATGTCGTACTTAAGTATATGTATAGGTACTAACGATGGAGCATAAACATGGTAAGTAATAACTAATAAACTAGGAACGAAACAATATAAATAAACGTAGGTACGTACAAACTCACGAAAATATGATACTTAAACTTAAACTTTCAGCTTATTCAAACATTTAAATAACAGTTTATTACCTCCATACAAATACGAGTGAATTAAATATTTATGAAATTAAATTAAGATTTGAGACAAAGAGCGAGATACACGGCAGTGGCTTCCATGAAGCATTATGAAATAAGCCGGGGGTGCTAATAAGAGATTCAGATTCACCCTTGCTTGCCGCTCCTAATGAGCGTAGTGTAACATGCTCCCAGGACATCAGAAACCAGAAAGCCTCAGGTAAAATGATAATAATTCATTCGTATTTTAGACAAACATAGCATCTCTATCTCTTTATCGTCTGTAGTTGTTCCTGTTGGTGTCCGTTTTTGTGTTTCTGTATAAATAAATAATGCTGGACAATTCACACAAAATTATCTAGCCCCAAGCTAAGCAGAGCTTGTGTTATGGGTACTTTAATACAATACAGTACATAGATAGATATTATTTATAAAAATACATTTATTTACAAAAATAACAATACAAGGTATATACAAAATACATATGAAACAGTTGTGCTACCTGAAGACCGCTGCGAACGATCTAAAGGTAGCTCAACTGATCCGAATCACTACCAGATGGAAGCGTCCCTAAGATGCTGGCTGCATTGCCACGCTGAATGGCAATACTAATGCGTTGAGCAAGATAAGAGCCAGCTCTCGGGTCGTATTATATTATATTATATTATTTATTATACATAGAGAATACCCAGAACACCCTGAGCAAATATCTGCAGATCGCATAAATATTTGTTCCGAGGTGGGAATCGAACCTGCAACCTCCTGCGTCGCAGGCGAACCTTCGCCCGCCGCGCCACAGAGGTCGCCGCTGAGCTATGCTGAGCTGAAGGCCCTCTCACCACCACACAGAGGTATACACCTACTTATGACTGAATAAGCCTCGTACACCAGGACACCGGGGCTGGTGTCACATGTGTAGTGCTTCCGACCGCAAAGGATCTTTACGACGGTGGATTGTGGCCGATTTGAGGATTATAGGTACCTAGATGTGAATATTGTGTAACAAAATGGAGTACAGTTTTGCTTGTCAAAATATTACGGAGCTTTTTAGTGAAATGGCAAGTTTTACGATACTATTATTATAAACATTTATGCGTGGCTTATGCACTTATGTATATCACAGGTAAAATAATACTATACTTGTATATGAAGATATCATGTGATTTTTAGGGTTCCGTAAAAAAAAATACGGAACCCTTATGGATTCGTCATGTCTGTCTGTCTGTCCGAGTATGTAACAGCCACTTTTTTCCGAAACTATAAGAGCTGTGCTGTTGAAACTTGGTAAGTAGATGTACTATGTGAACCGCAAAAATATTTTCAAACAAAAATAGATAAAAAACAATAAATTGTTGGGGTTCCCCATACTTAGAACTGAAACTCAAAAAACTTTTTTTCATCATACCCATACGTGTGGGGTGTTTATGGATAGGTCTTCAAAAATTATATTGAGGTTTCTAATATCATTTTTTTCTAAACTGAATAGTTTGCGCGGGGGACACTTCCAAAGTGGTAAAAAGTGTGTCCCCCCCCCCCCCCCCGTAACTTCTAAAATAAGAGAATGATAAAACTAAAAAAAATATATGATGTACCATGTGATTAACCATGTAAACTTTCACTCTAAATTGGTTTGAACGAGATCTAGTAAGTAGTTTTTTTTAATACGTCATAAATCGTAATCCATCCAAGAACTTTTATATTATGTTACTTGCTGCTACGGAACCCTTCATGGGCGAGTCCTGCTCGCACTTGGCCGGTTTTTATTTATAGATAAAATCATATAGAAGATTATAGAGAAACTTATTCACTGGGATAAAATAAAATATCCTAAATAATATCAATAGTTCAATCAATAATTGACCGAAAGAGCGAAGCGTCCATTTGCTTTCGTGTGCCCGGATGTACGTATATATGTATGTTGGTACTCGCGTACGCGTATTCTTCGACTAAACTTGACGAAACTTGACCCTCACGTTTTCCTCCAAAAACGCGTATTCCCAGAGATGAGATTTAACTAGATCGAGTTTTCGCCCCCATATAGCAAATTTCATCGAAATCGTATATATGTTTTATTATATATAAGGATGTGGTTTATCTGCGCGGGTATAATAATTACTATTTAACAAAAATAATGTTTAAGTGTTGTTAGAAACACAGGTCCCCAGAGGCCGGTCTAATGGCGTTGGATAATTGGTGTACATCCGGAACGGGTCGAGGACACGGCCCCTATTGATAGAGAATGTGACGGATTTGTAATTATCCAGCATAGTGCTTGACTAATCAATCTACTAGTAGTTCTGCGAACAGTAGACCTCGCGAGCATAAACTTTTTTGCAACAATAGGTATGTGCATCATGTATAATTCCATCCCGAGGCGGTGACTGCTTGGGGATAGTGACAGTGAATATATAATATGTAAGTACCTATTAGTTCTCTATATCTAATATTATTACACAGTTGTACAAACGAAAATTGTATTTATTTATTTTGAGGAAATAAATGATTTATCGGAATCGAAGTTATTACTGGAAGAAAGCGTTAGCTGAGTCAGTCGTGGGAAGCAATGGCGGCGATGAGCTCACCACTTGTCACGTCTATATTCCACGATGGTGCAACCCACTGTGAAAAGAGGCCTATTGTGGCTCTGCCTACCCCTTCGGGGAAAAAGGCGTGTGTCTATGTATGTATGTATGTATGAAGGTATTCTATTGACGCCACTCTAGAATCGCTTTTTAACCCCCAACGCAAAAACGACGGGGTTTTATAAGTTTGACGTTTCTGTGTGTGTCTGTCTGTGGCATTGTAGCTCCCAAACGGATGAAACGTTTTTTTTTTGAAATGTTAATTAGTCGCCTGTGTTCTTAGCTATGTTTAATCAAAATCGGTTCAGCATTTTTTTTGCCAACACAAATGAAATTTAAAAATTTATTAACATCAATTATATATATTTTTTTTTTTTTTTTTTAATTAATTAATTGTCGGTTCACTCTCTATTCTTCCTCTACTCGCAATAGCAAGAGCTTCATAGCCCCAATTCTTGTAAGACGGTCTAAATTTAACCAGTCGTCGAGAGCGAGACAAGGCATTGTCCTGCCACATTTTCTCCAGAAGCAATGTACCTTAGGCATTGTCAATCCCTGGATGTATTTATTCACTGCATCATGTCAATTTTTAATATATCTTGAAAACAATCTTGAATTAAAAATGTGTTGAAAATCAGCACATGAGGCAAATAGGCAATGGCCTTATACCAACGCTATGTAACTCCGTACCACTGACGTTATAATCATCATCATCATCATCATCACCAGCCTACAAAAGTACACTGCAGGACATAGTTCTACCCCATAGCATGCCATGACGAATGGTCCATCCACCGACTACTTCATGCTACCTCAATTACGTCGTTGGTCCATCGAAAGGAGGGCCTTCCTCTTTAACGTCGTCTGGATTGTGGTCACCGCCCGAGAACCTTTATTCCACCGGTTCCACAATTTTCTAAATGCCTTTTCTACTATCCTTTATAGAAAATGTCCATGACTAAAAACCATTTGGTCTTAGATCTAAGACCATTGAACGTTTATAAGTTCTGCAAGCAATATGGCCTACCCATTGCCACTTCAACTTGCTAATTCTGAGAGCTATACCCGCTGACATAGCTCAGCGTCATAGCAACAGGCGTAATCTTGGATGAATTAGCGTATCGCCGGTCAGTTTCCTTATTCGTCAATTTTGCTGATTCAACAGTTTAATGATTAGACTGTTTCTTAATTCGCCAATTTCCTTTTTTGCCAGTTTCACTAAATTGTCAGAGCCTCTATTAAGGCAGTTTCTTGACTCACAAACTTCCTTATTCCTCAATTATCTTAAGTTGTCAGTTTTGCTATTTCGTCATTTTCCTAATGCGTTACTTTCCTTGTTCATCTGATAGTTTAGTTTGTCAGTTTTCCCATCTCGTCATGTTTATGATTTGCTAATTTTGGGGTTTCGTAGTAAACTAGGAACCCAGCTGTTTTTAAGGCGATCTTAAGGCGATACAAGACATATTTTGTACTCAGCTAAAAGTCACGAAATGTAAGTTTAATATTTTAAAACTTGGTCTCTTGCTACTAGCCACACGACCCTGAAATCACCTTGTATATTTGATACACCGAAACACGACTATAAGACCCTGACAACTAGTGAAACAGGCGAATATAGAAACTGATTATCTAGGGAAAATGACCATTTGACCAAACTGACGAATAATTAAATTAGCACATACGGAAACTAGCAAATTTACGAAACTGAAGCCTAGCAAAACTGGCGAAGGAGTAAACTGAAGGTTTAGGAAAATGACCCACTAGCGAAATTGTCAACCTAGTGAAAATTACCAGAAGGTAAACTGTTGAATCAGCAAAATTGACGAATAAGGAAACTGACCGGCGATACGCTAATTCTCTTGGATCTTCTACGTCACGTACAAAAGCGCAAAGTTTTGCAGCGGACTAAAAAGATAAGATAAAGATAAGATAAGATATATAATATACATATAATATACAGATAAGATAAATATAATATAAAGATAATATAATGCTAAGATACCTATAATATACAGATAAGATAAAGATACGATTACGATAAGAGAAAGATACGATAAAGATAACGATAAAACAAGATAAAGATCAGTTTATTTCACTTAGAATAGGTTGACAAGTCATAAAATAATATTTTAATTAATTATATAGATGTTCGTAAGTATATGAAATAAGAAAACTTTGCCAATTGTTAAAAAACTATGTTACTTACGGCAACGCTTCTCACCCCATATAACCTCCCCCTCCCTCACCCCCCTCACTGGTCCTTTTGGATATTATTAAGTAAAATTGTACCTAAACGTTAAATATATGGGAGAGCTATGCTCCGAGTTTCACTACGTGATAGAATACGAAATAAGGAGATCCGAATCCGAACCAAGATCACCGTATCATAATATTAGTATGCTGTGTTGAGCCCTTCTGACACCACAATTTTCTAAATGCTTTGAATGCCTTTATAGAAAATGTCCATGCCTAAAAACTATTTGAGTTATCTAAAACCATTTAAAATATACGTGAAACCGTAATAGAGCACCGGATGGCAGGTCATGGCTGGCTGTACAGCTTATCTGCCACCGCAAAGTGCACCTTAAATGTTTCGCGAACATTAAAACTGCTCAGATAGCTCTAATAGCGTCTACGGTCGGAACAAACTACGATTAAACCAACCGAGTGAAACGTGATGTGGAGTATTTGTTTTGTAATTTCTAAATGGGTTTGTGCCAATACATGTGGTACGAGTCTCATTGATGACAATGACATGAACTCCAGAGGGGCTAGTCTGTAAATGTAACAAGCAACTTACACGGGCGTGAGGTGTACACTACAAGGATTTTAGTATGGAGTTTGAGGTTCTCAAAGTGCAGGCTGGGGTGCTATTCGGATTCTCCGAAATCCGTGTAGTTTGCTTGTCAAATTTGCAGACTCGAGGCTCTGGGAAACTAATTATTTTCTATCGCCAACATGCTTAAAACTTATGCAAACAGAAAAGAGGTGACTAACGCTGTACGAAAGTTCTCTTTTTACCTATGTAGGTTTCTTCCGTGTATACGCATCTATCTATTTACTTAATTTTTTTTTGACGACCTCTGTGGCGTGGCGGGTGAAGGTTGTCCTGCGACGCAGGAGGTTGCAGGTTCGATTCCCGCCTCGGAACAAATATTTGTGCGATCGCAGATATTTGTTCAGGGTGTTCTGGGTATTTTCTATGTATAATAAAAAATATCTATCTATTTAATGTATTGTATTAAGTATATCAGTTATCTAGTACCCATAACACAAGCTCTGCTTAGCTTGGGGCTAGATAATGTTGTGTGAACTGTCCAGCATATTTATTTTATTTATTATTTATTTATCTATATATTATTTCTTACAGTCTATCAATATTTATGTAAGTACAAGCTAATTTCTGAAAGTATTAATCCGTTTTTAAGTGATTTTTACATAAAGCTTGGTTTATTTCCGATAGACCAACATAAACGGACTGAACCTTAACGATATAAGCTCAGTACCCTTAGTACGAGAATTTGACAGTATTCGAAACTATATAAAGTTTCGTTTCCTTCAATACATTTTCTGACAGCGTCCTTAGTTTCTCCTCGTTTTCGCTAGGGGCGCTGCTAGTAAATGTATGGCAGGAAACGAAACTTCATATAGTTTCGAATACTGTCAAATTCTCGTACTAACCCTCCTGGGCAGTAAACAAATATATTAACGAAGTTGGTTCTTAACCTAAAAATCATTAAGTAGTTTTTTTCTGAAAAACGCTTATTATAAAGTCTCTTTCTAATAACTATTTAGTTATCAGACATTTCTTTTCTACTGCAGTAGTAAAATTTTACTCACAAATCTACTATTATACTTAAATATTTGAATTGTGGCCTCCAGTGAATTCAGCGGCTCCACTGAATAGCCTCGGGCCTGCGATGCATGCATCGTTGTTCGCTCTTACCTATCAACAACTATTGTTTGAGGCAACTGGGCTGTGGCTAGCCGTCTAGCTTGTTGCCAAGTCAATTTTAAATAGGGACTTCACAAAAAGTGCTCTAGACTCGAGGGATCGTGGTGTAATAGCACTATTTCAATTTATAACTCTGTCTGTGACACATCGTATTTCATCATTCAACTAATATATAGTAGTGTATAACTTAAATTACTTTTCTAACTTAGCCACAAACAAAACTTCAAGTTTTAATTGAAAATTAGCAAGTTCGTTTGAAAGAAGTCCAAATGGACTGCTTAATTAAAAGTAATTGTCAATTTTATGAGTCTGTCCTAAGAATAGACCCCTCCGTCTCTTCCCGTGGATGTCATAAAACCTGACTAACGGATTACCCGGACTTGTTGGTATAAGATTTGACCTGGCTGCTAGATTATTATGGAATGTGTTATTACTGGAAGAAAGCGTTAGCCGAGTCAGTCGTGGGAAGCAATGGCAGCGATGAGCTCACCACTTGTAACGTCTATATTCCACGATGGTGCAACCCACTGTGACAAGAGGCCCATTGAGGCTCTGCCTACACCTTCGGGGAAAAAGGCGTGTGTCTATGTATGTATGTATGAACGTAATAAGGCAAAACTCAAACCCTTTTTATAAAGAGGTCACCAAATTGTCGAAAATCGATGATATGTGGGTGTCTCGTACTGCTCGCTTTACGAGATCTTTTCTCCCCCATACGTGCAAGCAACGCATTGGCAATGCCCCTGGTGTTGCAGATGTCAATAGGCGACTGTAACCGCTTACCATCAGGCGGGCCGTATGCCAGTTTGTCGAGCCATTACATAAAAAAAAAAAAAAATGTTACAAAAAAATCACGAAAATCAAACGTTTCATTTTCTCAGACCTACCAAATGGTAAACATATAGGGTTACGGTATCAGTCGCGCCTAATGGACACTTATGAGGCCGAGAGCCTTTTGAGCGCCAATGTTTAGACACCCGTTAATATACCCCACGACTAGTGTGCTAACACGTCCAGAGTGAGGACCTCACTGTCATAATGTTAGTAATATCACTTTACTGAAGATATATTATTTTACGCTAAAGTGTTTTTTTTTATGTGTTGATAGCTTTATATACGAAAATGAAAGAAATAAATCAATTCGACTGACCATTTTGTTAACATGATGGAATTTCTAGAGTAGATAATCGGAATTTATTGATAATATTTCACTCGGGGCTCTGTGTCATCAATTTCGATAAATATTTTCAAAAAAAACACATTCAACCCACGTACACGAACACTGCTAGGTATATTTATCAATTGTGTAAGTTTGAATTTATTTTGTAAATATAATCTTGAATAACCGGGCAAAATGTTTTTCTTAAATATCACAATATTCGTTTGCTTTATTTTTGAATAATAAGCTTTCTACAAAACAAAGTCCAGCCATATAACAGCTACAATAATTACCACAATAAGCCCGCGTTTTTGTCACTTCCTTTAGTAAGTTTCCGAGTTCTATTCACACCGGAAACAGCCTTTCACTGTTCATGTGCTCGAAGAAAAATTCCATCCAGTCTCTCGACTCTACCAGACTAATAATTTCTCTAGCACAAAAGCGCTGTAAGTTTTCGGAAATAGCTTAGAGACACGAGACACTTGTGTTCTGGATATACTTTATAAGCACTACTGTGTACTTATATGAAGCTATAAAACAAATAAAACACGCCTGTATCATAAGGAAAGCAAGTTTAAATATAGCTGTGTTATATTTTAAAACTCTTAATGGATAAAAATATCTCTTTAAACCATCAGGTAATAATTAGGTAATATTACCAACATGACGTAAATGAAATGAATAGTTAATGAAAATGAATGAATAGTTTAATTAAGACAGCGTATTACACACTACATGACTATGTTAATGATAAAGCCGTGTGGCCTGATGTCGCTCTGCTCCTCGACACCTAATTTGACAATTTGCAATGTCTGTACCTACATATAATTTATTACTGATGTGTTATTTATGAGTATATCAAGCGTAGTGTTTGCTGCCTTATGAACTTTTGCTGATTCTCTCTATCATCTTACTTTTGACTGCCTACCTAGTAAGGCTTTTAAGTTGATTTTCTTTTTTTCTTTGAATCAGCTTCCACTTGTTCTCGAGGCACCACACAGACGCTTCCCACCTAGTAGTAAGAAGAATCATCAAAAGAAAATCAGACCGTGTTTGTTGCCTGATTCTTCTAGGTCTGGTTGCGTTGGAACAGGAGTAAATGTAAATTTATTTTTTAAGACGATTCAAAATGATCCTTGTGATTTCAATGAATAAAATACTTTTTGACTTTGACTTTGACTTTGACTTTGACGTTTTAATAATTTAAAGAATCATTTATATATTAGTAAAGTAACCAGTAAATTCAAAGCAGCTGACGTTTTAACACGACTCTCCCAAAAAAAGTTGTTCTCATGGTTATTGTATGTTTAATTATTCCATCTTATCTTCGAAACACCTTAACCGATTTAGATGATTGAGTCTTTAATAGAGAATCAGCACGTTATCCCAATACGCACTAGATATCTGATTTTTGTAATAACTAGGTTGACCAATAATGGTAGACAAATAAAAAAGACTAAACTTCAAATATATATCTGAAGCTGATCGTGTTTGTAATCAATGTATAGAACTTGGGGGTAGGTTCTAATAATAATATAACACTTATAATAGGTATTTGCTGCACGTAGTTCTCAAGAAAATACATTTTTCACTTTTTAGTTGACTTTAATCTTAGCAGTCATGTTTTTTTTGTATTATTACGTTAGTTAAGCTTGTTAACTAGTTGATAAACTTTATAGAACTTTTAAATCTTTAGAACTATGTAAATCCATATAAAGCTAACAAGTACAGTGGTGGAATGAAAATGTTCGTCACCTTAGGGCCTATTTTTGGTTGTTCAATGCAAAAAGCATAGGTGCTGTTTTACCGACATAGTATTGCATTGGTACTGTTTTACCGACACAGGAACTTATTCTCGCGCTACGTATCGGAACTGCCAATGTGTCAATATTGCAATATTACGAAAATAACCTTCAGTTACCATGACAACGGATATTAGCAGCGATTGAATGACAGATAGTCTACGAATAAAATGACAAAACTTCTGGCTAACTCAATAAAAAACTGGCCAAGTGCACATCGGACCTCGCGCATTCAGGTTTCCGTCGTAGAAACTATTATATAATTTGTGGTTCCGTAACAAATGTAGAAGTTATAAATTGCCTAAGTTTAGTTAATCCACACGCAAAATTAAATCTAGAAATTAGAAATATGAGAAAATTCTCAAAATGTTTCTATTTTCTAAAATATTATAATTTTTTGGTAAAATATTCATAATAAGAAAGAAGAAAGAAAGAATATATATTTATTTGTATACAAGAGCTACACAGAAACACAGAACACACTAAGAAGAAACAGATATGGAGGTACTAGGTGTAACTCAAGTAACAAAATGGTTCTGCCTCAGCATGAGTTGGTTGACAGCAAGCTAGCAACCAACACTGGTCTTCCGGCAGAACCACTTGTTGGCGTTACGGCTAACCACTCGCAACGACTATACACACAACTAACATAAAGAAAACTAATAATAAGGATAATAAGTATGTTGAATATTTTAAAAAAACTAGTTCCTGGTATAAATGGAAATTAAATTGAACTACATAACAAAAATACAGTCTTATTCTACTTAATAAGCTCTAAAATTATACTCCACATGCTAGGGTACGACAGATTTATTTTTCCCGCCCCACTTTAACTTGTACGGGAGCCATACTTCAAAATAGTTTTTGGTTATTATTTTTGGGTTTGGTTCAGTAAGATACATAAATAGTACAAATATGAATACTACTATGGTTTAGCCGCTATAGACCCGTATGATAGAGAGACGGACAGACGGATGAGCGAGGGCAATAGGGCTTCGTTTGGCTTCTTTGGGTACGGGACCCTAAAAAAGTCGTTCCAAACTTAAACAAGCAACTGATCAAAGGTGTGCGGTTTTGATCTTTATAATAAACATTTAAAGTATGGTGTTCTTTACAGCAGTCTGCTACGTAGAATTTTTGGAAAAGGTAATATGTGCTCGCGACAAGCTAAGGGGATTCCTTTGAAAACTGACGAACCTTTTCATTTAGCCACTGTACAAGGAACTTTTATTCCCCAATACAAAAAAAACATACACACATTAAACTGAATACATCAAAAAAACTTGCACCAATCAAAACAAGAAGCACTAACAGGCATGATATTCTACCCAATTATATGGAGAAACCTTTAAAATGCAGCATCCCCAGACATGGCAGCTCATAAAAATAAAGCTGAAGCAAAATGCAAGAAGGTCGCCCTCGCTGCCATGTCGCGACGCCATACGAAGACACTCACCATTAGTTTACATACAAATAGCACAGTTGATAAATATCAGCTGGTACAAAGTCAAACTAAAAAGGAATTTCATTAATTTAAATCACAAGCACGCATTTAACTTGTAGATAATAGTTATGCGTTGAAGAGACTTCGTCTCGCCGATAGGTTGATAGCTACAACCTCGCTATCTCTAAACATGACGCCGCACAAAAACAAGCCGTTAGATTGTCCCTACTGAGCAGGCTATTCTCTTTCAACTACAGCACCATTAGTTTACATACAAATGGGCGTCGTTTTACATAATCCATCGTACACAATGGCGGTAATTTGTTGCAAGCGTGCGGATAAGCAAATTGATCGCAGCCTTCATATCGCAACCTGATAGCATGGCTTATCGACGAGAGCGATCGACGATCTTTAGTGGGACGTTGCACTATCTGTTCCTTTTACGAAAGGAATAACTAAAACATGACTTTGTGCATTATTTTGAAGATATTGATACCGAATTTTGATTGTTTTAAACATTTGCGAAGAACTGAAGAATTTTTCTATTGAAATTAGTCAATTAGTTCAGAAAACTAAAATCTTTAAGTAGCATTAAATGGAATGAACGTTATTTACAGAAATAATAACATTTATAAATAAAAACCGGCTAAGTGCGAGTCGGACTCGCGCACGAAGTGTTCTGTACCACTATATATAAAAACGTTAAAAAAACACGTTTGTTGTATGGGAACACCATTCAATATTTGTTTTATTTGTTTTTTTTTAAGTTTAATATTTAATTAATTAATAATTTATTTATTTAATATATTTAATATTCTGTGAATATTTCAAGCGTCTACCTGTTGCCCTAAAAAACCCTAAAAAAGACCTGAAACTAATGTATTAAATTCTTCGATTACAGATTAAATTGAAGTATTCTTTCAAGTTTTATGTACTAACAGTTTATTTGATAAATGTAACTAATTAACAAAAAATAAGATGTTAATCTGTATTATAAACATTAATATAGGTAAATTTGTTTGCTACTTTGTCCCATATGCATTCCTAAAACAGGTATTTATGTAGATATGGGCTTACTGTTTAGGTTTAGTGCATTTCTCAGTAAGCCTGAAATAAATGTTTTTTTTTTTTGTTTTTTTTTTTTTTTTTTTTTAAAACCCTGTACAGATACCGTTGTTTACAAGCCGGGGCAGGTTTCTAAGAAAAACCGGGCCTACGCGAACGAAGTCGCCAGCGGCCACTAGTTTGATTGATCTAATCAAAAACTGTCTTGAGCAACGAACTGGGGGGTTACTATGAGCTCTTACATCCATTCAGTTCAAAAACTATTCAGTACAAAATATCGGTTCATCGTTGACATTTTTCATCGTTGAATAACTTTAATCGCAGAAGTCTGTAGACCCTCTGCGATTGTGCCTTTAAATATAGTTGCGGACATCACGGAACCAATATTTTGTACTGAATAGTTTATCAACTGCATGGCAATAAGAGCTCATAGTAACCCACCAGAACTGTGTCAACTTACAACTTTTCGAGCTTTCGACTATTCTAGGTCCGTACTCAAAAATGCCGGTGCCTATCTATTTATATCAGCCTGCTGCATCGTCGTTCGTTAGCGTCGGTTTTCGATGTATGCAATTTAAAACTGGTTTTTAGAAGGATTCCTGATGCCATATCACATGCGGTTTGGTTTATTTTTCTATTTTTGTATTGGAATTCCAACGATGTTCGTGAAGCCACAGAATTAATAATAGTACAAGGTGCATACAATAAATAATCTAAAATGCGAGGGTATATTTTTGTTTAATCATGCCGTTGAAAAGATTTCGGTAAAATTTGTTAGTGATTGATTGATTCATAGACTACTTTTGATTCCGGTACCACTAGAGCAAAGTCACGTGCGGATAATAGTATAGTACATAGCCAGAAGTGAAACGCATTTTTAACCGACTCCAAAAAAAGACTCAGCACACGGTTCCGATCACTAATAATATTATAAAATCTTGTATTGAAATTCCTAGCTTCGAAGACGGTTTTTCTGTACCAACATAATAAATAATAAAATTGTAGGCTCTAGCCACGTGGTTAGACCTCATAGCTCGATTCATTGGACTACATGAACATTATCCAGTTGCTTTAATGTTCTTGAGGTCCCAGGATTTAGTCCCATTAATGAGACCAAAAGAAGACATATTCCTCGTAGTCCCATTGCCATTGCTTTCTGTTGTCTAAATGTAATCTACTGGACTAAATCTAAAACCACGAACGAGCAGCCATATCGAACTAACTATAAACAAGTAATTAGTTTTGTAAAAATTAGAAAAACCCTCAACCCAATGAAACGGCTGAACCGATTTTGATCAAACATAGCTAAGAACACTCCAGACAAATTCGATGCCAGAGACAACACGCACACGCACACACACACACACACACACATACACACACGAACACACACACACAGACACGTCAAACTTATAACACCCCGTCGTTTTTGCGTCGGGGGTTAAAAAAGTTCACATAGTTCGATCATCGAACAATGCGATTGAACCACGAGGCCTCTATCCAATTGCATGTGAGCCACATGACTTACCACAAGTCACGTAACTAGCTAGTATGAGTTTATACGTATAAGCCAGTATTAATATTTGATTTTATGGCGCGAGACCACTGAATTGTAAATACCAGTGTCGGTACGTAGAGAACAAGCGACTAACGAACGCGTGGAGGACGCGAAACGACTCGATACACAGATGTCGCCGGCTATAGTAAACTATTGGAGCTATGAGCTAGGAACAATATGAGGTAGAGCTGTCATGAACAGCCTATATTAGGGTGGCTACAGAGGGTTTGATAAGATTGAACAATGCCATCTAACCCAGCTTTGTTTACGAACTCTGTTAAGTACATGACTTTTGTAGACGTAGCATTACGACCCATTACGTTGTAAGCAATGATTTACGATACCCCTCTTTTGACAACACTTACTACTACCTAACAGTACACTTACTGTCAATTCAAGTTTGTTGACCGGATTTAACCGAAAATCGGTTATCCTCCATCGACTGACTAAACTTTTGTCAAGGATTTTAGTAAGAAACACCAAGATACAAAGTTGGAATACCGATGTTTCTGATTTTCAAACACAGTCGTGTTTGCTTTTCCGTCAATGCACTAGAATATCCTCGACCACGATGCACGACTAACGATGCTACTGTCTGTGTACATGCATGGCTATAGTTATATTAATGTTTAAGCTGATATTTTAAGTGACGATGGCGGATTAGGAGTAAGTTTTTTTTTTTTTTTTTTTATACTACTTGTATGACGGAACAAGCAAGAGGCCCACCTGATGTTAAGCGGTAACCTCTGCCTATGAACAGTGCATTACCTCATAGGTCACGCCCACCTACGACGCACCCTATGTGGCATTGCACTGCGCCCGCCACCCTGAGACATAAAGATGAAAAGTCTCATGTGCCTGTAATTTCACCGGCACCCTTACCCTTCAAACCAGAACACAGCAATGCGAACACTACTGCTTTGCGGCAGAAATAGGTATGGTGGTAGTACTTCCCCGGACGAACTCTTTCACAAAAAAGCTCTACTACTACTGCATAAGCATAAGCATGATGACAGTAACATAATAGCACTGTAATTATTGATTTAAAAATGAAAAAAAGGGATACAATTAAGATTTTAATGGAGTAAAATACAAAATAATCCGCTATGTTATGCGAAACCTTTGAGCAACACGGGACCGAGGCCTGTAATGCTCTAAGTGCGAAACGCCAATCAGAGCCCAGAGAGGAGTATGACGTCATCGTCATGCCTCTGAAGCTCAAGAATGTACCAAACGTGAACCAAAAGTACCGTAACAGATTAAATAATAAGTATCGCACCTGCAAATAAATAAATAAATAAAGATTTGTATTCAGACAACATAGTCCATAGTGCTAGTTAGCTTAAGATTAGGGGTTAGTAATTAATAACTAACACAGATTCCGTCCTCTGGGAGAGTTTCCGAACCAGAGGACATGCGTAATTGTTTGCAATTTTTTTCAGGGTGCTGTTGTTGCTCACGCGCACTCTGCTTAGTAGTGAGGCCGTTTTTTCCCGCCAGATGGCGTTGAAAGTGTCTGTGCGCGCATCGGCGAACATGCCTGAAGTACTACAGAAGCGCGAAAGTTTCAACAGCGTCCTGAAAGCGTTATTGAATTGGACCCGCAGAGCATTGTAAGCCTTTTGAGTATGCTGAAACTACAGACTCGCGGAGTACATGGATGTACAGTACGCCTTAAAAAGGGTAATTTTGACAGCGTCTGTACATCGTGCGAATCTGCGGGCCAGCATATTGGCTCTGACTGAGAGTGCTCTGTGTTCCCGCTCCATATCGGCATCGTCTTTCAGGTTCCCGGTTACCAAATGCCCGACGCGAGGTATTTAAATTGTGAAACCCTCTTACGGGGAATACCGGAAAGAGTAACAGGAGGAACAAAAGTTTTTTTTTTATACTACTTGAATGACGGAACTAGCAGATGGCCCACCTGATGTTAAGCGGGAACCTCTGCCTATGAACAGTGCATTACCTCATAGGTCACGTCCACCTAGGACGCGCCCTATGTGGCATTGCACTTCGCCCGCTACCCTGAGACATAAAGATGAAAAGTCTCATGTGCCTATAATTTCACCGGCACCCTTACCCTTCAAACCGGAACACAGCAATGCGAGCACTACTGCTTTACGGCAGAAATAGGTATGGTGGTAGTACTTCCCGGACGAACTCTTTCACAAAAAAGCTCTACTACTACTAAAAGTGGGGCATTTGGTACCCGCTCCAAAGACCATTAACTCCAAATTGACTCCATTATTTCTGCAATGCTGGCACAAATTAAATAAATATTAATATAATGTAATTACTACAAAATATAAATTTGACAGACAGAACCTCAAGCTGCATCTTTTTAGAAATCATTCTTATTCAAAGAGAATGTAGTTTCTAAGTTCGTTTTTGTAAAATTAATATTGAACCAAGTTCATAAATGTTTTGTCCACAAACTAGCAGCGTAATGAATCTCGTAGCACTCCTCGTAGCTTCGTAGCTCTGCGTAGAGTGCCTGTGTGCGACTGTGTGCAAGTGGCGATATTTCAGCAACCAGACTGGCTATGAAAACTTTATTTACGGGAACACGTCGCTGTCTGTCAAATACGACCGAATGTCTCCAAAATCACGTCTTACGTATACGAGTACGAGTAACATAGTCCAATCTTTCTACTGCATGACACTTTACGGAACTAGGGTGACCATTCTTCTTTTATCGTGTTTCACTGCTACTTTATTGGAACTAAGTGTTGCTAAATGTGAGATCGCGTTTAGCTTTAGATACGTAAATGCCGATAGTATTGTTAAGACATTTATGTCACTTAATATTAAAAATACTGAAGATCTTTGGGGAATATCCACAAAGGTGTTAGGTATTATAATTATTGATATTGCTCCATGCTTAGCCTACATTTTTAATAGATGTGGATCTACGGAATCTTTCCAGATCTTATGAAACATAGTAAATTAATTCCTTTGTTCAAGTCTGGAAATGCAAAAGATCCAGCTAATTATAGGCCGATTTCTATATTGCCCGCGTTAAGTAAAATCTTTGAAAAACTTATTCTTACTCAATTATTGTCACACTTTAACTTCCACAGACTACTTCATAGTCATCAATTTGGATTTACCAAGGGTCGATCAACAGCTGATGCTGGTACCATGCTTTTGGAACACATATTTCAAGCATGGGAAAACTCGCAAGACGCGATCGGAGTATTCTGCGACCTATCCAAAGCATTCGACTGCGTGAGTCATGCTACTCTAATTTTGAAGTTAAAACATTATGGCATCCAAAATCAGGCAATTAACCTAGTAAATTCTTACTTATCCAATAGAGTACAAAAAGTTGACGTTGGTGGTGAAAGGTCTTCAGGATCGTCTATTGTTATGGGAGTGCCCCAGGGTTCAATACTAGGCCCATTTCTATTTTTAGTATACATTAACGATCTCCCTTTTTATGTAAAAGACATATGTGATATAGTTTTATTTGCTGACGATACGTCTTTAATTTTCAAAGTTGATAGGTCAAAAGCTAATTACGATGATCTAAATAAATCACTATCGCGAGTTCTTGATTGGTTCACAGTAAATAATCTGTTGCTTAATGCTAAAAAAACTAAATGCATTAAATTCACTTTGCCAAATGTAAAACATTACCCAACTAATATTAAAGTAAATGGCGAGACACTCAATCTTGTAAACTCTACTGTTTTCTTAGGACTTAATATTGATGCAAGTTTGCAGTGGGGACCACAAATTGAGGCACTTGCGGGTAGACTTAGTTCCGCTGCATATGCAGTTCGTACGATAAGGCAGCTTACTGATGAAGCTACAGCTAGGCTAGTTTATTTTGGCTACTTCCATAGTGTTATGTCATATGGCATCATTCTGTGGGGGAAAGCAGCAGACATCCAAGCAATATTTGTTTTACAAAAACGGGCAATACGTGCCATTTATAAAATGAAGCCACGTGACTCCTTGAGGGAGCGTTTTAAGGAAATTAACATTCTCACCGTAATATCGCAATACATCTACGAAACCTTATTATATACACATAAACACTTAGATAGATTTATGAAAAAAAGTGACGTGCATTGTTTTAACACGAGAAATAAAAATAAACTGAGTATTCCCAAATTTAGATTAAAAAAATTAAGTGGGTCTTTTATGGGGAATTCTGTTCGGTTCTATAATAAACTTCCAGAAAGTGCTTCTAAACTTTCGATTCGAAGATTTAAATCTTACATAAAGAATAATTTAATTAAGAAAGCGTATTACACACTACATGACTATGTTAATGATAAAGCCGCGTGGCCTGATGTCGCTCTGCCCCTCGACACCTAATTTGTCAATTTGCAATGTCTGTACCTGCATATAATTTATTACTGATGTGTTATTTATGTGTATATCAAGCGTAGTGTGTGCTGCCTTATGAACTTTTGCTGATTCTCTCTATCATCTTACTTTTGACTGCCTACCTAAGTAAGGCTTTTAATTTGGTTTTCCTTTTTTCCTTGAATCAGCTTCAACTTGTTCTCGAGGCACCACACAGGCGCTCTGCACCTAGTAGTAAGAAGGATCATCAAAAGAAAAACAGACCGTGTTTGGTGCCTGATTCTTCTAGGTCTGGTTGCGTTGGAACAGGAGTAACTGTAAATTTATTTTTTAAGACGATTCAAAATGATCCTTGTGATTTCAATGAATAAAATACTTTTGACTTTGACTTTGACTTTGACTTTGACTTTGACTTTGACTGACCTTTTTAACCCCCGACGCAAAACCGACGGGGTGTTATAAGTTTGACGTGTCTGTGTGTGTGTGTGTGTATATATACATATGTGTCTGTCTGTGGCATCGTAGCTCCAGAACGGAAGAACCGACTTCGTTTTTATTTTTTTGTTTGACTGGTGAATTTGTCATTAGTGTTCTTTGCTATGTTTGATCAAAATCGGTTCAGTCGTTTCATTGCGTTGAGGGCTTCTTTAATTATAACAAAATTAATTACTTGTTTTAGCAACATTTTCTGGGCTGGTTATTAGATTAGTAACACTAACGTTCATTTTAAAAGAAAATTTTATTGCGTAAATAAATTTAAATTGCCAAAAAATACATAGAAGTTCAGGATATTATCTTAATACTTGTAAGTGCCTTAAACAAAAAAATCCTAAACATGGGTCATTTTGTGGGTCAATAGGACCAAATACAGTTTTTTTTTCAATATTTTAATAATAAAAAACTATAAACTACTAATGCAATATAAACTAGTGAACATTTACATAGCCACATTTTAATTTTTGTAACTTGGAAGCGAAATAAGAAATAAATACCAATAAAAAACTGAAATCAAACGTTGATGTTCGAACTGAAATTGGTCCTTAAATCTACGTCGTTAAGATCGATGTTTTTTACAAAAAGCATTGACATGCTAATAATGGGTTAAATTTTAACTAAAAAAGAAAAAAAATGTGACGAAGTTAATAGAAAAAAGCGGTTTGGTGAACGGTTTGGTGTATCTCGCACGACGGCTTTGTTCATGAGTATCATCATCTTTTTTTTTACATTTAATGCAAAATGTTCCCTAGAGAGCGAAATGTGGCCTTGGGATACCGAGATGATTTGTGGATTGCTTTTATGTACGCGTAGATACCAAACAACCTTAAAAAAAATGTAATGTTCCATTGAAATAATCTCAGTTCATCAAAACATGTCTGTCATGTGAACTTCCCGCTATCGATTTTTGATGTGAACTCATAGGTAGAATTATCAGGCGGGCTCGCACGTGCACGGCCGGCTGACTCCGATCCTGCGCGTCACTATTTTACATATAAATGGTGGTCGCTCTATAATCCCTCCAACAATAGCTTTAATTTGTGCCGTGGCTGTGTGCGTCGAACCTACGGGAACGTAAATTGTCTGGATTCACCAATAATGTACCTTTGATTGATAAGCATTGTACTATTACAGATAAACGTACATTTACAAACACATGCCTTTTTACGGTACGCAAATAGATGGGGAGTCAAATCGAGTGACTGCGCATCATTTTTGCACATCTTATACTGAACTGGAAAGGAGTAAACACCAGTCGCGCGTCATTGGTGCTGACATTTTTTAATTTATATATATAAAACAAAGTCGTGTTAGTTACACCACTTATAACTCAAGAACGGGTGAACCGATTTGACTGAAAATTAGTGGGGAGGTAGCTTAGAACCAGCAGATTGACGTAGGGGGTAGGGGTAGGGGTAGGAGGGGGGGGGGGGAGGTTCACCGGGGGCTACCCGTGCGAAGCCGGGGCGAGTCGCTAGTATTAAATAATTATATTTTGTTGTAGCGCCTGAGATACTATATTGTAAAACAGATTCTTCGTATCAAAATACAGGGTTAATTATTCCACTGTGCCCTAAAGAAACTACAAACAACAAATTATTAGTCAGTTCCAGGTCAGCTTGCGAATTAATTCAGTCCCGGGCTATTAGTACAGAACTGTCAGCGCAGGTGGCGTCCTCTTACCGGAGCGTTCGGGATTTGCAGAAACGCAGCACTAATTCAACTTCTATGTTGCTAAGTCAAATAAACTGCGCTAGTTCATGCGACTGTGCTTCCTTTCTCTGGAAGTGCTCTGATTTACCTACGTTTGTATTTTATAGAACCAACTCTCCTCATGAAATGGGTTAGTTGTATTTTTAACCCCCGACGCAAAAATGACGGGATGTTATAAGTTTAACGTGTCTGTGTGTGTTTGTGTGTGAGTATGTGTGTGTGTGTGTCTGTCTGTGGCATCGTAGATCCCGAACGGATGAACCGATTTCAATTTTGTTTTTTTGTTTACAGGTGATTTAATCGGTGGTGTTCTTAGCTATGTTTGATAAAAATCGGTCCATCCGTTTCATTGCGTTGGGGGTTTTTTAATTTTTACAAAATAAATTACTTTTAGAGAACCACCTCTCCTTATGGAATGGGTTGGTTGTATTTTTGTCTTAGTATTATTTGTGATCTCAGCATTATAGTCTCATTTTCATTACGTTAATGCCTGTTTAATATTTCTATTTTCTCAGCGTAAACTCCACTTTAGAACACCTCCTTAAAATCATACATTTCATTCACCTACGCTACTCTCATTTATTATCTTTAACATTAACATTAGATCTCGCAATGCGTTCTCAAATACCTTCGCCCTGAATATAAACGAACAATACATCTTTCTTTAATCCATTAGTTGGAATATGTCGCGAATACAAAGATTTATTATCGATTTATGTTATACGAAAATAGGTTCATACACTAAATAATTTAGATTTTTAAAAAGACACCTTAGCCGCTCTTAGAAATCACATAATTTTTATAAGATTTTTAATGTTACGAGTATTTTTAATCTACTTTTCTACCAAAAATAATTGTTGTGTTTTACATGCTTTGGAATATTAGGCAGTTTGAATTTTTTGTATTCTAAATTCTAAGTAAGTATTTACTAGTAACAAGTTTTTTCTAATTGATTGAATTGAATTGACGACCTCTGTGGCGCGGCGGGCGAACGTTCGCCTGCGACGCAGGAGGTTGCGGGTTCGATTCCTGCCTCGGAATAAATATTTGTAAATATTTATTCAGGGTGTTCCGGGTATTACTCGTATCTATATATAATCAAAAATATCTATCTATGTAATATATTGTATAAAGTATATCAGTTTTCTAGTACCCATAACACAAGCTCTGCTTAGCTTGGGGCTAGATAATGTTGTGTGAACATTATATATAAATATTATATAAGAAAACACGTTAACGGTAATTACTGTCTTAATTAGTGGTTTACTAGCTACACATACATATGGTAAAGCACTGGCTGTGTCACTGGCCATCTTGAAGGCCTTTAACAGGGTTTGGCACGCTAGCCTAATTGGCAAGCTTCCTGCCTACGGACTGCCAGTTCAATTCTGCTCCAGCCTCGCAGACTTTATGAGGGAAAGATCCATTGACGGCTGCACATTCATGATCTGCTAATCCCCAGTATCATTGGGTATGCAGACGACAGCACAGTTGTGGAGAGATACATTTCGATTGCACGTGCTAGGCAGAATTAAATTTAGGAGATGAGATGCTGCACTATCTGAAATTGACTCTCATGGCTGTATCCGACTGGGGTGATGCCAATCTAGTCAAGTTCAACGCCTATAAAACGCAGACTTGTCTCTTTTAGGCGAATAAAGTCAGTTTATCCAAGTTCCAATCTTCCAAAATGTACCTGTAGCTATAGGAGATCACCTAGGAGGCTCTTAGATGTTTCACTTACACTCTCAATTTCGGCTCCTACATCAAGTCTAATCGAAAACAGCTGCCATGAAGCTAGGCATCCTGGATAAGGTAAAGAGTTACTTACTTTCAGCGGTAAGCCCGCTCATTTTACTGCATTGTTTTTAGTTAATTCTATAATGTTTATTTTGGTGTACAATAAAGTGTAGATATCTATAATCTACCTTTTATTGGTATTCTTTGACTGTTCAATGTTATAATTTTGTAAAGTTCTCCATAAATAGGATGCAACAAGCTCTTATTTCTGCAGAGGACGTCAACCAGCCGAAAATGATAATAGCGAAGCTCATTTATTTATTTATTATTTAAAAAAAACTTTCACATAAAACAATAGTGCAATACTTTCTTAATGCATGTAGGTACTCAAACAATCGACGTACATTTATTTTGCGTTTGTAGCCTATGTTTTCTGGTAAAAAGTATGCTGTTGAAAGGTAATTTTACTAGTGTCGCTTCGTCCCTTTGAGTCTGTGTTTTGAGGGTCAGTGTTTGTGACACTTTTAACGTGTACCGGACCACCTACAGCACAAAATTGGATTTAAAAGCAACGTTGTCAAAGCCAATATGTAATTAAAATAAATGGGTATAACTCGTAATGGAATCTCCACCAAAAGTTCCAATCTTGTTTAGGAATAGTTGGGATCTTATTTGAGCGGATTCAATTACAACTCATAATTCTGTTACCATTATAACGAGACAGGTAAATACGGTAGACATCTGCATGTTTATAATAACCATCTTCATACCGCAAACAACTTTGAAACTGGCCTGCCGCGAAGATGGAGACGACATCCCTTTGAAGATAAAGGCAGAGATAATTTTGCAATTTTCGTTTCCAGAGTTAAGCGATATGTACCTACCTCATGTTCTTTAAATTAAGCGCTATTGGTGAGGTAACTTTTGCGTTTTCATGGACGGATTTATTAGACGTTTCTATAAAGAGAAATGAGTGATCCCAATTACTAATTCCGAAGTTTGATCGATGTGAGATTGGGAATTTGTGTTTTCATTTCTGTAAAAGTTACTGATTTGATTCTGTTCTGCGAAGTTATGTAGATCTTTTTATGAATTCAAAAAGTTTATCAGCATTTAATTTTCACGATATAGGTTTTTTGTGAAACTTGGCGGTTTAATGTCTTCATATACAGGCCGTCCCAAGACTATGCGACATGAAGGGAAAGTACCTTAAATATTTTAGATAGGATATTTTGTAGAATTTAGACTTTATTTTATTTTTAAAACATAGCAATATTGCAATCAAAGATTTTATTAAAAATTACTTGCTTCGTCTGGGAATCGAACCGACTACTATTAATGGAATCAAACATTTTGCGTTATTCTTTTGTTATAAGATACTATCTTACTTAAGAGGAATGATTATCTTTTAGCCATTCTTTTGATTGGCACCGTAAAAATACGGGTTTTTTTTCACATTTAGGTCCATTCGATTTCCACATGAAGCAAGTTATTTTTAGCAAATATTTGAATGCAGTATTACTAAGTTTTAAAAATAAAATAAAGTCTTCTCACCGCATCTACAATATTTAAGGTACTTTCCCTTCATGTTGCTTAGTCTTGGGACGCCCTGTATAATATACTTTTTGGAGTAAACTTGTAATCTCTCTTTTTCACCAACGACCCAACGAAACAAGAGGTCACGCTTATCCACATTTACTCGCCGTTATGAGCTAAGCTGACGGCAACACTCATCTTTTTCCAAAATAATTATGTGACACAAAATCGCACATCTGTTCCTATTTCTGTTTTGCTAAACTAACACAAACAAGTCAATATTTACATTAATATTCTGGTAGGGTTTAACAATAGCTTTAGCACTAATATTTTTTTCGGTTTCTCCCACATTGAAATCAGATAGTTGCACGTAACAACTTCTCAGGGCAACTTTTTCACACAGAGTGATCAAGAATGAACCTGTGACATGAATATGAAGAACCCCGGTACCTACTTTATACTTGGTTGTACAGTTCAATTAACCTTTTGAAATGTATTTTCAACTTTCTCCCAGCTGTTTGAATCTCATCCTCATCTAGAGCATCCATCACAACCATTATGTTAAACGTAGCAACGAAAATGAACATGTCAAAAGTGACAACCCTAAAACATACATTTGTCACTACGATTATGTCAAACACAAAAATAATCCCGTCATCTTTTTGGCGTGTGGCGCGGCAAGCGGCACCCCTGCTTGCAAATTCAGGGGGACCTTAGGGTCCGTACCAGAAAATACTGTCTAAAGTAATTTTAAAACACGATTTCCACTAAAATAAATCCCTTATACTTATAATATTTATATGACTCAATAAAACCACCACGCCAGCAATGACACCAGCTGGATAACAAAAAAAGTTTTTAATAGTAAGAGAATCAAATCAGCACCTCTCGAAATTAGTTAAACAGTGTTTTCTGGTACGAGGGATATGTTTGAGAGCAACTACAAACGCAGAATCAGGAGATTATAAACTGCTCTCTATAGATGATCAGAATGTGACGTGTGTCAGAAAAACGAGAGGGCGGGAGCGTTGCCATGGTTATTAATACCTTCGCAATACACCAGTTCCGTCTTATTTATAAACATGGCTTAGCCTTGGTATATATTATTGTCGGTCTAGCTGTCTACTTATATTTCTTAAGATCGGACAGTATGAAAGGCTGTAAAAACGAAGCTTATCCGTTGTTATAAATAAGGCGGTTAGAGTACAAGGAAATGTATTTACTAGACGACAAATGATCAGCAACAAGTTTCGCAACCTTTGGAAACATGTTGTGTATATTTTATGTCCAAAAATAAATTATGTTTTTTAAAAGTAAAGGATGAAAAGACGTAAAACATAGCTTAATATTTTTTTATAAATAAGTAGCAATCGCATTGTATTGACTAGGCGATAAATGTTGAGTAACAAGTTTCGCAACCTGTTGGAAAATATGAGTTAACTTTCAGGTTAACTCATATTTCCTTATCTTTGTTAGCTACAGATAGAATGGTTCTCGTAACACTTGCGCATACAACCACTCTTACATATCTTCTCATTCACACACACAAACACACCCTTACACTTACTGACTCGCATAGATACACCCTCTCAGCAATTTTTATTAACAGAACTTAAGACGCTAGTTAGGGCTGAATACATACTAACACCCTACTCTCGTACTTGGGCATCCTCTGGTACCCGGACTCTTTTGAGACTGGTGTTATCGGAGGAATTCCCACACTGAAATGTACATGTATAGCGCTCGTCTCGACTTGTCACCTCGAGGGTAGTAGCTGAAAATCAGTGTTTGCTCTTAGAGCAAGTTAATTCGCTGAGCTATGACCCATTTGTAATGCTGCAACACACACGTACTTTTAGTTATAGTTTTTATATAGCTTAAATGTTTATTTTAGTGCACTGCTTTGTTTTTGTGTATGATGGTTGTATTATCTAGTTTTTAATGCACTGTATTTTATTTGGTAGTGGTATCGTTCGTAATAAAAGAGTGAGAAAGAGGGTAGATCGATATATCTGCCAATAACATCTACTCGCAAAGACTTTAGTCAGTTCTCCCGTGATCATGGCGCATGCAACTGTGCCGAAATATCGGGAACATATAAAACTCAAAAATCATGGTAAATAACCCGTTTCTAGTGAAAATTATGTATTTTATTTGTTTAGAATGTATGTGTGTATGTGTATGATATGCAAATAAACGTTTTATCGATCTATCTATCTATCAGGTTACCTCAGGTAACCTGAAAGTAATGTAATGGTACCATTTCAGGTAATGTTGCGTAACTTTCAGGACCAAAACTAACGTCTTATCAAGTTGTCCATGTCTTGCTGGCAACGTCGATCGATGTTGCGATGTTACAAATACAAATAAATACAAATATGTTTATTTCGTCAGAATTTTAGGTAGGTACATTTTAGTTGTTGATGTTGTTATGTTGTTTAGCGAATACATGGCTCAAACATGTCGGCATCGTGAGTAAAGTCGTCACTTGAGCAACAGGTCCCTGCAAAGCAGTTCCTTTATATTTTTGCTTAATAAATCTCAACACAGTTCAAAAGAAGTCACGTGCTACTCGACTTTGAGAGAACCTCTTAAATATCAAAAGCATATTTTATATTGACTTTCAGTTTAAATGCTATTACATACTCGCATAATACGCGAGTATGTAATAGCATTTAAAAAGGAAAATAAACAAGCTTAGTCTATTGATAATAATCATGTTATTTTTAGTGGAGGTCTTCAAGCTTGGTAGTACCATCACCATACCTATTTCTGTCGAAAACCAGTAGGTGCTTACTTACTTTGCTGTGTTCCGGTTTGAAGGGTGGTCCGGTGAAATCACAGGAACAAGAGACTTTTCATCTTTATGTCTCTGGGTGGCGGGAGCATTGCAAAGCCGCATAGGGCGAGTCCTACGAGAACGTGTCCTATGAGACAATGCACTGTTCATAGGCAGAGTAGGCTATCTACCCCGTTTAACATCAGGAGGGTCATCTGCATGTTCAGTAATTTCAAGTATAACGTGCGACTGGAGTTTACTCCAGACCAGTTCAGTATAAGATGATCGAATATGTTGCGCAGAGGGAAAACAGAACGGACTTATTTTTTTTGTTAACACTCGATCGTAATATTTTACTCTGCATCTATTTGCGTACCGAAGGCCTCATATGAAAATAGATTCATAGGGAGTAAAATCCAAAAAACTAAAAAAAAGAGCCGCACGACACAGTGATCCCAGCTCGAAAGCAGCCATTGTAACGGTCGCAGGAAGTATGTGGATCAAGGCGGCTCAGGGGGTATTTATCGAGTTTGGTCTACAATTTAAAGATGCAGATGCTACTGTAAAATGTACAAGAGATAGTAGAGTTGAATAGATTTATTTCGAAGGGCGCCTAGGTTATCTTTAAATACACGTATGTACTAATAAACTGGTAAACTGTCTCTTTTCAGCTAATAAAGACATATATCTAGGAAAAAAGTAATTTAGCCAAGTCAGGGTCGTAGCAATATCAACGTAGCTCTGGGACTAGGGTTACCAGACGCAAGGACCCATATAATATTTCTAACTTCTGTTTTTTGTGGGCAAAACTAAAAATAGGTAAAATATTCAATTGGAAATTTTCCCTGCAAATCAGTGCATCCAAACAGTGTTCGATGATAACACTAACAAACCTTGACATCACAGATCATCATCTTGCTGCAAAAAAGTGGATTAGATAAGCATATTTATGTCTAGGCAGAGAAATACCATTCATAACAGATGCATACAGTAAAATCAGCAATAAAATAATACAGCCAGAAGATTTATAAAGTTACATGAAAAATAAAAAAAATGCAAATCGTTCGTTCAAAATCAACACGCTACAGTTTAATTTATGTAAACTATAAATGACAGCTTATCTGGTTCCTGCCAACCCTAACGACCGGTCATTTCGAATAACATTTTAATCAAACAGCGACCACGCCCGTACTGTCATGTCGCCTATTTATGAGTAAAGGGATCTTTCCGGCGCTCACTTTGTGCCCGTATGGTAATGCCGGGCTGTGAAGCCTGACGTGCCCTGATGGAGGTGACATGCCCTGACATGGCGTGTCCGCAGCCGAAATGAAGCTCTACGCACGGTATTTCAGCAAAACCATCCTTTTTCAGTATATGTACATTATTTTGGAACCTAATTGTAAACTCTGTTCTTCCCAATAACCTTCATGATGGATCTGAACTTCCAGAAACACAATAGTCATTATTGAAATAGTTTGTTTGAAACTTGGTATGTATGTTATTTTTCAGCTAACTATCTCGGATTGCAAGTCACTGAGTAGGTTATTGGGAATACATCACAAGTAGTCGATATGAACCGTCCTGAGGACATATTCCTTTA